>JAWWMO010000083.1:122424539-122445937 GCA_035047845.1 Dendrocincla fuliginosa
AGAGTCAGTAAAGCGTGTGTGCACACTTCATTTTATACTTCAGCAAATTTGAGCAGGTCATAATTACTCAACAATTCAAAAATTATAATACAGTCTAAGTTCACCTTTCAAAATGCAGGGGAATTTTGCTCTCCAATAAGCAGGTGCTTACCTGACAGGTAGGACAACTTGGACACTAAGGAGGATGAGGAAAGAGCAGAGAAGTATGAAGACTGCTTTGATTTCAGATAGCTACTTTGTATTACAGATATCAGCAACATGGCATTGATAGATGTAAAGCATTTGACATTATAGGCACAAAGGAAATCACTCTCATATAACTTAGAAATTCTCTCAAGTTGCTTGCTTACATCACTACCTTTTTTTTGATAGGCAAAAGCACTTTCCAAACAGACAAAAAAAACAACAACAAAAAATCAGAGCTGACGACAAAAAAATAGAGAAAATTTTGTGTGAAAGGCCAGGTAAGTGTTCGTGTTTACTAAGTAAGACTATATTAATGGGTATTTTAGTAAGTGTCGTAATTTCTGCTTTAATTATGTATAAATGAGCAGAAGGGAAGCAGAGAAGGAGGAAACCACTGATCTAATGCCAATGAGCTACCAGCAACAAGTTGAACACACAGACAGAACGAAAAAATTCTACTAGTACAGTTACTGTGTTTATGGGAATGAACTTCCCAAAAGTGAGAGTTAAAAAAAATGTTCCTCTTGGATCTTGAGCCTTTCCTAAGCAAGACTACACAATAAATAGCAAAAGCAATTTTGGACACCAAACCAGGATCGTGTGCATTTTATCACTAACTTCAAAACGCGTTTAAAAAAAAAAAAAAAATCACTAAGTTTCTATAGGTTCCAGTCTCTTTCTTATGGCCTGTTTTTTGTGCATCCGCACGAATTTGAAAATTGTACTTGGAATAGCATCAATTATTGTATCACTTGTACTGCTGGTTAGCAATTACCCTTGTTTCCCCCAAGAATTACACATGACAGATAAATGCTATTTTGTTGGCAATAGACAGCAAGAAGGAAGCAGACCACTGTAAAAACAAACAGGTACAACTAAAACCAGCATCACTGCAGCAAAATATGTTTCCTTTATATATCACATTGCCTCTTTTTTTTTAGCAGTAATAGTTTCATCAACATTCAAAGCCTGACATGAAAGCTGTAGGATGTGCCAGGCTGACAGGCCAGCACCAGTACAGGACTGGGAAGAAAAATAGACTCTAAGGAAACCATCATTAAGTCTCTCCACTGCCACCAGATCTGTGGTCCATACTGCTACACAGATATTTTGCTCCCAGCTAGTCACAGACATCAGATTAAACACGAATTTGATGCCTGTGATTCCGCTGGCAAAGAGCGAGCAAAGGCCGTGGGGACAGGACCTGGATGCTGGGTCTCTCTATCAGTCCAGCCCCCTGCCAGTTGTCTGGTCTTCATTTAATTTGGAAGAAAAGAGTTAAAAAGGTTATGTCTTCAACATCATCTCTCTAAACCTTACCATACTAATCTTGCACCATTATGTACACAACAGCCAGAGAAACAAGGGTTCAGCAAGCGAAGTGTGAATTTATCACACACTGTCACCCTCCCTTGTGAAGGTATCTTTGCCGCACACTGAGGCCCAGTTGCTCTGTGTGAGGTAGCTCAGTCTGGCTGAGATGCACTCGCTGGTCAAGAAGCACATTCACATGGCATCAAAATGGAATAGTTAACTCCAAACTCACCCTCCAGCTTAACACATAGTGAGTCTGCTTACTACACAAACCTGGAACTAAACCAAACGGTGCCTTACCGAAATCCTTCCCCCTTCAGAGCACCTCTCCCCAGGGACCTCTATTTCTTTTTTTAGAAATTGATTTTTTTTAAATCTTACAAGTTCCTTTAAATAGTTTCCTCTATCACGATCAATTTAAATTTAAGACTGTCTTAATAAAACGAATATGCTAGAAAACAGCCAGCCTTATTCATATTACCTAGTCTAAAAAGATGCATTATTTTAAATTGGATTCCCTTCTGCTCTTATCTGTAAAATATTTTTAAAGTAGAACAAAGAGAAGAATTTAAAATGTTTCCCAAATAAAATTCACCCTGGCAGTCATTCAAACAGAGTAAATATTTTGATACAATTTGCAGAAACAGCATTAGGTAATATTTTATGATGCTCATTAAGCTGTCATGTTCTAAATCACAACCAGCATCAAATGATTTCTTCCCTTCTCTACTATTTAAGTTTGGCAAATACACACTGTATAAAAGGTGTCAAGTAAAATTGCCACAGGATATACTGGAAATCCCTGCACCAGCTGCATACTCAAGCATAAAGGAAGTGTCTTTCTGATCCTACAGCCTGATAATACTGGAGTTGCTGGAGGGTTACAGCAGTCTTTGAAAATAAAGCTTCATTACGCTGGCATGGAGAGGTGCAGTTTAATCCTCTTTGGAAGCTGGTCCTGCAATCCTACATTTTAGAAAACTGCTGAAAGCCATTGTGCTTTTGATGGGAATTGGTCATTAACAGTACAGGTGCAGACCATGCAAGAGGCAGTGTCAGCACAACCCCTTTCCATACTTCCTTCGTAGGAATTCCATCTGATAATGGCAGAAGCAGGTTGTAACAGTACCCTTTTGCCATGGATTAAATTGTTGCTCATTTGGAGATATAAGACAGACACTTTCTTCTTTAAGACTTCATTTCCTCTGCATGTTAAAAGAAAGAAAAAATATACAACTTTCTTCCCATAGCTGAAAAGGAACCTTACTTTCCTACAGAGCATTTCATTTGTATAAACTTTGGATACTTAACAGTTGCTATGCTCTTACCATGAAATGCAAATTTAATACAGCATTTAAGTCAAAGTGTACCAAGAAACATGTTTTTTTTAATTATAGTGTATATTTAATAAGCACGGCATATATTACATGAGATCTTGAAATTGTAATTGCAATAAATAGTCCTGACACATTAAATAAATTCCAAATAACAAAATGCTGTTGATATTTATAATCAAATACATCCTTGCCCGATCCCAGTGGAATTTTACCCACAATATATTTTGTCTCTAATTAAGCAGATGCATTTTTCCAATCTCAATACCATCAGTGCTGATAACACTGCATTTTTTGCAATTCTGTGAAGCAGCTTTCCCAAAGAAGGAAAACAATCAATGACCATGAAACACAAATGGCTAGCAGGTTCTTCAAATGCTTATTCAATTTAAATTTTGCATCACTACTGTTATAGAGTTTCTTTTACTTAAAGTTCATCGTGTTTTGCTTGTTTGTTTGTTTTTTCAAAGGCTGAAATTTCTTTTAGTCGAACTAATGGAAAAAATGTATTAATGTAACTGCTACAAATTTTCCAAGTGAGGGACACCTTTTTTCATACTTGATTTTTCACCCAACACAGTCTTTAGGGTAGACTTTCTTATGGCCACACAGTGGTAGCACTATAGGATTTTTCACATGGACATTCCAAGAAATGACTACTGCTAGGAACCGGACTGAGCAGTTTAAGATAACAAGTTTTACAGACAAGAACCTCTTGCAGGATTTTAAGTAACCTGTAGCACTTTCAAAGAGCACAGGATTTCATATAAAAAAAATTTATGACAGTATCATGAAAACAGTTGACTTTTGGTAAGAAAAAAGCCAAAGGACCAAGTAAATATCAAAAGCACGTGTCATCACAAGATATCTCCCTACACAAATGGCAAGAGAGTTTTTTCCTTTAAAGATGCTAAACTAGTATTTTGGAGTTGTTGCCAAAAAGCTGAAAAGACAGTACAGTAAAACCAAAGATCAGTATCAGAATACAGGTACTAGAATAGCCATGTTCAAGACTGACTTAATAAAAATGGTATCATGAATTCCTGTGTCTGAAGATAAAATCTGGTTTTTCTGACCTCAACTGATGGCCTTCAAGAATTTACATCTGTTACCTGTAAATTAAAATGCCCATTCTTCTCCTTAGCACTAATAAAAAATATTTTGCAAGGAAAACAGTAAACAGTTCTACTGATTACATGCATGTACAATATGGTGACACAATCACTTTTGCCAGCAAGTCAATTAACAGAACTAACAGTAACAAAAACCTTACTGCAGTCACCAGTATTTAACTTTTTTTGTCTTATATAAACATACTTACTTAGAGGATTAGGTCCATACAGTATTTAAACACTTAAGTAGTCAGAGACAAATTTGGGTTTCTGGTCTGAACCGAGGAGAAAGGGGATTTGAATCAGTCACCTACATCTGAAACGAATGATTTAAGTCCATTTAATATCAAGTACTTCCACGGCCAGTACATTCTCCAATGCTGTCTGTATCATTTTGCGAACAAACTTAGTTTCATTAAAAATTCCCAGGCTGTTAAACTCCATATCTCCACTCCCTCTCACAAGCAGTGAGAAGGAAGTATGAGCAACCTCTTTATGGATATGCTTGTTTTTATCATTGTAACAAGCAACCAAAAGTATAACTGGCCTAGATCTTCTCAGCCTCAGGCTTATGCTTACAGTGTTACAGTCTGAACTCTACCGCAAAACCAAAATGAACGGTCATAGATTAATATATGAACACTCCTCAGGCATGCAAGAATGGCCTTGGAAACAACAAAGCTCATCTCAATTTAGCATCAGCAAGAGATGCAAAGAGCAACAAGGGCTTTATCACTACAGTAGCAGCAAAACACTAAGCAGATCTCCACCTGCTGCCAAACATGATGGGCACAAAGGACTCAGTTCATATTGGGATATCAATCACATTTGCTTTGAAAGTCACAGACCTGTCAAAGAAAGGAAATTGAGTATAAAAACGCTCTGATAAAACACTATCACAGGCTTGTACACAAATGTGTGATTATTTCTGTTAAATCTCTTTTTGTTAAATCAACTATTTCAGAATTGATTATCACAGGAATCATATTTAATGTTTTAGAAAGAGTAATGTGGCAAATTGACAAAGATGCTCCTCCTCTCTCAGGGAAAAAGGAAGGAAAAGAAGAGATGGACTAAAATATTCTGATGCTATGAATTCAAAAATATGGTATTTTGCCTACGTATTAAAAACTAAGTGTTAAAGCAACCTGGAAAGAAATTAAATAGACATGAGATATTTGAATAATACATAATCATACAGTGATAAAGACAGTTTAGAAAGTTTATAAATACTATTTGTTGTTTCCTTATCTTTTAGCTCTGTAACTACTGTTATTACTGAGCACAACTGTCCTCTTTCCATCACAGCTGTTCTACTTCAGGACACAGTGAAACTTTACACCAAAACCTATACAAAATCACCTGCTACAATACGGAATATTTGACCACATTAGCACGGATCATCTGCTATGAACAGTATTATCACAAATAAGGTGTAAACTCCCCAGTACATCACCTTGTATATATATTTAGCACAGACAACTCCTGCCTAAGGAGCAATGTACATGGAATTAAAGTTCTATATTCACAAAGTATTTCAATAAGCAGTGCTTGTTTTAACAGTTCTGATGACAAGTATTTCTCTTTTCTTCAGTGACAAAATGCCCAGTAACTTCCTTTGCTCATTATAAGTTGGAATAATGTAGATAGCAACAAAGCAAATGTGCAAAGGAATCTGCATTCCAGACAATGATGTCCACGCAGATCTGTTTGTGATCATACTTTCATTCTGCAAAATATATTACATTCCACAGTTTAAACCATAAAATTCATACAAACTACCTAAGCTCAGTCCAGAAGATGGTCAAGTCCCCTTGGCTAAGCATTTCAGTAGGTCCTTCACATATGTTACCCACCAACCGTAACTTTATTACTTACTTTCCATCAACTTCCGGTCTTTTGCACACACAGTGAAACTTGCCACCAAAATCTATGTAAAGATCATCTTCTACAACATGGAATATTTGACCAATAGCAATTTTATCTTTGGCAGGCCCCATCTGAATTAAAGGAGAGCGTCTCAACATGGATGCAAAGGATTCTGATTTCTCTGAAGGAACCTACAGACGAATAATAAAAAAGAAAAAGCATTTCACAAAACATGACATCTGAAGGAGGAATTAAATTAAACTTCTAACATACAAAAAGGCTTTATTCACTCAAACACAAGTAAAGATTTATGTGTTCAGCACATTTTTAGCAAGACTTCTAAGGAGGCACCTGGTATATTTCTCCAACTCCAAACATTTTACACACTAAAGGTAAAGCTTTCATTAATTCAGTCATAGGAAAACATTACACTGTTCATCTCCTGACAACTTCTGACAGTTCTACTATTGGTTAGGCAAGTCAGTATAAAAATTCATTCCAAACGTAGGAGATACTCCTGAAACAAACATCACTAATCTGTTATCTCCTCAGTGGAAACCAAATCGGAATTAGTACCTTGGAGCTATTCATGGAACTATTTAATAATTAATAATACTTAAATCATTATTTTAAAGAACAAAACCATTCTGCCAAGGCACCAGAAGTAGAAAGCACGCCCAGGACTGATATATGAAAAGAAAAATTTGAAACATCACTTCTTTCATTTTTCACTCTATAAAATCAAAGTAGCTAAATAAGCAAAATGCCAGTTTCTTCTCATTGAGCTTTGGGGAAATGGGAGAAAATAAATCTTCTGCTATTCTTCATGGAGAGAGACATCTCTGTTCTGTGACCTGAGAAAGCTGACTATCACAGGCTTCCCACCAAATGCTAGGTGAAAATACCCAGCTGTATCAAAAAAGTGAGACTCAATCTCACATATGTTTTCCCTGATACACTGAATTTGATCACTTTTTAAGATTATTGCCTTTGAAATGTAATTAGTAAGAAAAGCCTTCTTGTTAGTAACAAATGAAAAGGGAGAAGCATTTTGGAAGAAACACATACCTGAAGGTGAATATGAGGAAATCACATTATAGAGGGCTAAACAGATTTTAAAAATGAGAACCTATTAATTTTCCCCCACATTTAGCAGTAATTAACTGATAATAATTACTTTGTGCAATATTTCAAACTATTTTGGAACTCACAGAAGAACTAAACCAAACAAAATAATCAAGCAATTAAAGGTTTACAGATCTGATGGCTTCAACAACACATTTTCCCATTGACTGCTTCAAGTGGATGCTGAAAATCCATCTATATTTCCCATGAAAAAAGAATAATGACATCATTTTCCTCTTACACATTTGAAAACTTTTTATTCTTTGGGAAGTCAAGACAAGACAGTTTTGAATTCCAGCTCTGCTGAAAGGAACAAACAGCACAAATTTTTCTGACTGGATGTAGCCTCGGGAATTATAAGCTAGAGATCTGACACCTGGTGAATTTGCTGCTTCAGAAACAGGAGCTGTTAAATGTGGCATCCCAAGGACAAGGGCTGAACAACGTACAACACGCACACATGTGCACGCAAACATGCCACAAAAAGAAAGCATCTGGCAATGGTAAACCACAAACAAAGCAGTAGGACTTTACACAGGAAAGCTAATATCAGATAAGGTTCCAAACACAGGATTGTTTGAATTTCACAATGCAGTCTAAATTCCAATACATGAAAATTAATTATACAAGATGCATTTGTAAGTGCTTCAACAAAAAAATGCAACACAGTGGAAACAGTAAGAGGAAGTGTTTAAATGTGATTTATCATATTAATTAAGGGGCAGCAGAAAACTTTAAATCAATGTATAAATTGTAAGCTAGAAGGAGACATTTCAAAATTAACATCCCCCTCAAAATGGCTCTGTCTGGGCAGGAGATCACAAATCAATTATCATACTGAAATACCAAAACTCATTTCAGGGGAAACGGAAGTACAACAAAGTGCAAATTCAGTGGTCTTCCACTGAAAGACAAAGGTAAGAACATGGCAGCAACACATAAACTGAGGAAGACAAGGACTACTATCATTTCATCCCAGAATATTTTCAGTTATCCTTCATTGCAAGGCAAACTACTAAGAAAATTAGTCTTAAAAAAAAAAAAACCCACACCACACACAAAAAACCACAATCCACAAACAACAAACCAAACAAAAACGCCCACAGAGACATGCAGATGTCATCACCTGTAGGGTAACGAACATGTACTCCACAGCTAGGTTCAGATCTTGGGTAAATAACAACTTTGTTTTGATATTTCAACAGGAGATGAGGAGGTCCACTCATGGTTTGAACTAATTTAATGAATGCTGCTGGAATCAGACACTACACTAGATGATTACCATCAAATGAACTGCCTTTTCTTACATGTAGATCATCTGGAAAAAGCCTGAGCTAGTAGAGAGGATCAAGAGAAATGAGTTCGGGTTGAAGGAGATTTTCCCAAATTACCTACAAAAATGGCATTATAATGGCCAGTGAGGAACGCTGAGATTTCTTTGCTAAGCAATTAATACAATTCACAGTAAATTCCTTCATCTCTTGGCAATTACACCCATGAAATGGCATCCACCTCATTTGTGTCGCCTTCATATGATGGCACACTCAGTAGGTTCTCTATACTAAAAAGATTTCACAAGAAGCAAGCTTTTATCTCTACATCATGAAGATTTGCACCAATATCCTATGGATTTCTTGTTTTCATCACCTAAAAATGGTCCATTCTAGTTAATAACGACCTTTTCCCTTATTTCCCTGGCAGGAAAAAATACAGATACAAAATTCTCCCATATGCAAACTTACCTGTGAAATAATCTCTATACGCAACACACATGTGCTATCTTTACACACTGACAGATGCGCTCATTCCTTATTAGAACACAGATTTAACTAAAATACAGATGTTAATGTACAAAGAAATCCTTTGCCATTCTTCATTGTAGACAGTCTTCCAAACAGCTACCAGGAATCAGTTTGAATTCTATCAGAGGCCTACAAGTCTGCAGTGTTGTCTATTCTGAGTCGAGAAGAGGAACTTCTCAAGAGCACAAACAGCTAATTTACATATACAAGAATCCTCAAGAGACGCCATTAGTTACTGCCATCAAGGACTCTTTTGTGGACAGGCTAGAAACTGAGCGAAATAAAATGCAGTATTTTCTCCAGTTTTCTGCATAAAGCAGATCTCATTAAACAGTAATTTATCTCGAGCATTTAAAGAGATTTAACGACATTTGAGTGCTTTCTTCTATGATTTCTAAATCTCCTTAACTGGATTCTCCACAGTGCCATTATGACAAAACAATAGGACCATATAATAAAAGGGCAACATCCTTTACTAAGCACTCTACTTTTCTGATTTTCAAGGAGTGTTGACCGTGCAGTTCTGATAGATAATGCATCAGTAACGTGTCAAGTTGCAAAAATTGGAGAATATTACAAAATTCAGAAGCACAAATGAATGTTCTTTTCAAGTAACTGAAGTATAAAGACCTTTTCCCCCTCCTTCTTCTTAAATGCCTAACCTGTTTGATTTTCCTTTTAATTTCTGGATTTTAACATTTTTCACAAATATTTGGATACCCTTCACTTTCTGCACACACAGTTCAATAAAAAACAACAGTTCTTTCATTAACAGAACTCCAAGATGATACATATTAAGTGTAGAGTGGGAAAAGTCACAAATTTAAACCCCAGTTAAGATCCAAAAAAACGAAGTAACTCCAGTGGAGGAATGTAACATACTATTTCTGGAGCAAAGCCTATGACTGTACAAGCAGGGAGGTCCTATCCCACCCACTGAGCAAAATATCTGAAAACCTAGGCTACATGCCTTCTGTTTGCTTGCAAAGACAAGTAGCATGAATGTTGGAATGTGAGATACATGGATGAGACACCAAGAAGAGATGGGAGATTGGTGATCTGAATGCTGCAATTAAGGGGTGAGTGACATATTAACATCAAGCAGCGTGCAAAGAACACAACCCTCAGCAACTATCACATTTTGTTTTCCTCAGCACTGTCATCCGTAGCTAGAAAGACTTTTCTGTCCAAAGTTAGTTAGACAAAGCAACAAAATGGAAAAAATATCTGCAGTAACAAGTTAGTACAATGCCACAATAGCTACAGGCCCCAGCAGCTTAGATACTCAAAACAGACTGGAAAAGGCCTGAAGCAACCTGAACCAAACCTGAAGTTTGTCCTGCTTGGAGCAAGGGGTCTGAACAGATCACCTCCTGAGATCACCTTCAACACATACTATCTTTACTTAGGAGGATGACTGGAAGCCTGCTACACAAAATATTAAAACAAACCCCAATATATTAAGCTGAACATATATATATATGTTCAGCTTACTGAACAAGTATATATGAATAAGGCACTTACTTCAACAAGCAACCTAAGAAATTTCACTATGTTCTTCTAGCCCAGCAGACCTTAATTTTCCACACCTTGTAACTACTGGAAGTGTGCACTTTTGCTTAGATATAAATCTGAATCCCAGGAATTTCGTAAGTGTTGCAGGCATTACTAGGATAACAGCTCATAGTGATTCATGCAGTTTATTTAACAAATTTCTCTCTAGGATACTCTTATCACTTTTTACTCAAATGAATGCAACGAGGTCTATTTAACACAAAACTGCATTTGAAAATGTGCAGAAAAATATCGTTGTAAGGACACAAGGACCAACTCAGACAATCCAACAGCTAGTGGCCTTCCATCCAGAAGCAGCACAACAAGCACTGCAAACTCGAGAACTCGCCTGGATTTATCAAAGAACAATCACCAAAAGGGTTTCCCTGAATACTGAAAGTCACCCAAGAAACAACACTGGACACTCAGGAGAAGCACTACGAGGACTGATATGTGACTACAATGACTGATATTTCAACATAGAAGCATGCAAGCAATTACAGCTCCAAGTGTTCTCTCTAGGTGCTTTCTTGTTTTTATACATTAAGCTAATGCTAATGCTGATGATTCTTTATTGAGAAGTTCCATGCATTTTATTCTAGTCTCAGAATATAATCATTCAAATTTCAGGCCTCCTGCCTTTAACTCATGACAGCTCTCAGTCTCCCCTCAACCAAGTAAGTTAAAGTACCCTCTCTACCTTCAACTTTGAACATGCTCATAACTTTGTGCCTAGCAGTAATCAGTGATTTTGGAGCTTTCCCAAAGAAAACACTCTGCATCCTGTATTAGTAAGAAAGAAATGTTTAGTGAAAAAAATATTTTAAAAGTATAAGAGCTAACATTAATGTTTATTACTTATTTACTCTAAAAATCCAGTAGACTAAAATATGACTGAGTCATATTTCACTTTAAAGTCACTTGGACTTTAATATGAACAGCAATAAAAGACAGGAACTGTCTCTTCTTCATCTCTATTTGACAAATATTTGTAAAAAGTACCAAATTACTTGTTACCCTCTTATTTGCCAATAACATTCATCTCATGCAGTATTAAGGAGTACAATTCGCAACTCACTAATTATTACATCTCATTCACATATGGAGAACACAAACTATAGACATCAAAGTGATGCTCCAGTGACTCAAAGATGCATCAGTCTATTTTAGAATTTTTTTGAAGGCTGATGTTTAACTCCGCAATATGTACCAATGCAAATGATAAAGTGCTGTTATTTAAAACCCCCAAATGTTTATGGATAAAACAGACAGGTGAAACTATGAACACAGTAGAAAATAAGAAGATTGCATTAGGCAGAGCTGTATAAGAATAAACCAGGACATAGGATTTAGCTAGATTACATGTAACTAAATGCAACAGCAGCAAAATTCACCTAAGGCTCATAACTAACAGCACAACATCATCCAACTTACAGCACAGTTATAACCAAAGATAGCATGAACACAGAATTTGCTCTTTTAAAGTCCATTGTCTGTTTTGCATTTATTTCCCCCCAGAATACAGCTCTTTTTCCTCCCTGATTAGTGGCCTGGGTTTTGTCCCATAAATATATATATATATCAAACAACTGAAATTTTTGCTGTTACCCTACATATTTGATTTACAATCCAAAGTGGACAACCACAGATACAAGGAAGATCTCTTCAGTTCCCATTAAACAATAGACTTTTCCATTTTATTTCACAAAACAGATTAAAGTGAAGAACTAATTTAAACTTCTTGCTAACAAAAGGTTTTGAAAATTAAACACTGAACAAAGCTGAAAAAAAAAGCAAGAGTGATATTTAATAAAACTATTGAAAGGAAATAGTCCATACAGAAAGCATAAAACAAGGATTTGTGATTCAAAGCTGTAATTTAGAGGAAAATTTAAGATTAATGACTGCAAAGTCACAAAGAAGAGTTCTGAAAGCAGTCAAGAAGAAAACTGGAAGCTTTTCTGCTAGTAAGCAAGAAGATATTTATAAAAAGCTTTATATGAATCACTGCCTATGGGAAGATTGTTACAAGGCCAAATTTCCATAAAGACAGCACTTGCACACCAGCTTACACTATGATGACCTGAATTCTATAAGGGAATTATTTTAGTTATAAGCATTCTAATCTAATATTAATTATTTAATATCTACAGGCCAGTAGAAGAAATATCAGTATAACTAAAAGTTCAAGCACACACCATATGCTCCCATTTCTGCCCACTCCGAGTAATGATTTGAATTGCACCCTCAATGGCAGCAAACTCCAAATTATATGGTTTGGGAATAAACATAAATAGTTTCTATATGCATCTTTTTAAAGGTAAGTTTTGATGAAAATAGAAGAAAACAGAACCACTTTTTAATACAAAGTGGTACTACAAAACTGGTATTCCACGAATAACACAGTGAGCACTACAAGTTTTTCCTTCAAAACTTTAAAATTTGGAGGGGAAAAAGCCTCAGATTTATGACTGGAAAAAAACAAGGGAAACAGCTCTGGTTTTGCCTAGAAGAGAATGAGGGAAATTGACTGCTATATTTTTGTTCTTATCTTTACTAAATTTTTATTAACTTTCAAAAACTTTGCATACTCCAGAGTTATTTCCCATCACAGCCTTAAAGGTACAAGCTTCCCTGAAGAACCACCAGAAAGCAATGCAAACTTCTGGTGATTCAACCAGAACAGAAACATCCATACATTCTCCTCAGCATACTGAAGAAATGTGGTTTCATTTTACAAAGCAAACCAAACAAACCTCTTCGGTCAAAAAAGGATGGAAGTAAAAACCTGAAATTAGGCATTTAAGCATTGCTTGATGAGAAGCGGTGACTAAGTGTTTCACCAAAGCATCACTTTAACTTCACTCTAGACATTAGGATTTTTGGCAACTAATTTACTGTCCAAGCCTAATAGTATTTCTTTTAATACTTTAGGATTAGGCTTTAAGGAGCATAGATAGAGAAGCTAAGGTATTTACCCTCTCACTGTTCACCTGAAGGTAAGATCTGGTAGTGACTGCTGCATACAGTGTGCTAGAAGTCTCAGTGCCCCAGCACACCCAGGAGTATACTGAACTCAAGTCTCTGGAGAAGCACACCCTCTCCCCTGTGGAAAATCTGAGAGAGCATGATCTACTCCATAAGCCTTCTTTGCAGCTTGGACAAAACAATCTGACAATATTTCACACCTTAGTTGTAAACTGGATAACTTAAAGCTGCTCTTGACAATCCATTCAAAATCAGCTGAGCTGTAAGCCCTGAAATATGAAGGATATCCTACTTTATTTATCAATTAAGCATGAAGTAAAGTATAATACTACTAAAAAAGTCTCTAGGAAATCCCATTTAGACAGTTACATTAAGTGGATATCCAAGCTGCCCTCATACGCCAGGAAACACCAAGAATAACACTGCAATAGAAGTTCTGACGTTGCTTTCTTACAAGCATGTATTGTGATTGGCACTTTTTTCACAGAACAGTTTGTGTTGGAAGGTACATTAAAGATCATGTCGTCCTAACACCTCCTGCCATGGGCAGGGACACCTTCTACCAGACCAGGTTGCTCAGACTCCCATTCTGCCTGGCCTTGGACACTTCCAGGGATGTGGCACCCACAGCTTCCGGTTCCAGTGCCTCATCACCCACATCATCCTTCCTTTTGTCTAACCCAGGTCTACCCTCTTTCAGTTTAAAACCATTGCCCCCTGTCCCATCACTAGAGGCCCTAGCAATAAAGACTGAGAGAGACTTTTTAAAAGCCCTCTAAATGTTGACAGAACACAATAAGGTCTTCCTGGAGCCTTCCCTTCTCCAGGCTGAACAACCCCAATTCTCTCAGCCTGTCTTCACAGGAGAGGTGCTCCAGCCCTCTGATCATATTTGTATATATACTGTCTCATAATAACAACCTAATATTGTGAACTAAGCATATTTCTAAAAGAGATGCAAATAACAATTAACCAAACACATGCAGAATTTAACCAGCAAAATACCATGGTAAAAACAATCTTTGTCTCCTGTAATTAAACTTTTCAAGCAGGATCATGAGGATCTCAAGAGAAAAAAGATCATAGAAATAGGATTTGTACACTGTGTATTCAGGTTTTCCTGAACTGCATTTTTAATATCAAAACTTCTTTGTTGTCTACAAATCTCTTCATGTTGTTGCTAAGACTAAGTATGGGTTTTTTCAATTTGAAGATGAGTATTTCTCAAACTTCTCTTCATGAACTGTTCTCCAAACTCCTGAAAGAGCATAATTATTCAGAATACTCTGTAAATATATTTATCAATGCCTTATTACATGCTGCTAAATGAAATGTAGCAATAAAACATAAAACATGCCAATTTTCTCAATTAACAGACTAATCTTACATGTCCTAGAACAAACATTACACTATTTCAGTAAATCCAAAATAAGGTGATTTTTTTTTAGTCAATTATAGCTATCCCTGCCCCTTACCAGAAGAGTCAAAGGTATATTGTTTCGTTTGAGTATGGTTTTTCTGGTATTACATGTGGTGTTATACATGACTAAAATTTAAACCCACACTTTTTTTCCTATGACTACATAACTGTGCTTATGCACGGGAGGAATAGCATAAAACAGTAGAGTACATCTGGGGAAGGGAAGGCCAGCACAGCTGTCAAGAAAATTAATCATCTGCTGCTGCTAGACCCTTTTCTGAAAATTCATCAACCAACTGCCCATTTAAAACACCAGAAAGCAGCAAAGTCATATTGCTAACACACTGTAATGCTACCCAAACCACCAAGGCTTACCCAACAAGTCTTAAAATGTACAATCTGCTGCACTGGTCAACTAATTATCAACTTCTTCACATTTATAGTAAAAGGAAAGTTTTCCAGTTATCTTCACACTTTGACTGGATACACAGTGCAGAAACTGCAAAACAAGATTTTCATTAAAAATTTCAAATGTATCTTTGAAAATATGCCATTGACTAACCAGGTGGATCATTTATTATATAAGGCTGAACTAAGACCTTATTTCACAACATAAAATAGCACATACTTATTTTTCTTGAAATTAAATAACTCCTGTATACAACTTAAAATATGAAGTATTTATTTATTTCAAGAATTATGTTATAGCAAGAAAATAGAACATTAGCCCCTAAACCAGGGGAAGTGGGTGAACCTACTGCATGCATTATGTCAAAAAGAAAATCAAATCAAATAAGCACACAGAGTCCTAAAAACAACCCATGGCATTTTCAGTGCAGCATCTGCCTGTGCAGCTTGACTGCTTAGACAGAAGTCTGCATTGCTTCTCTGAACAATTACATGTATCCTTGCATTTTAGGTTGCTATGCTGGAATTGGACACTGGTAATCCCACACAACAGTCTAACATTGTCTCCATTTATCACCTTTTCCAGATTCCTCGCAGACAGGATGCCATTTCAATAGTCCTAATATGAGAATAACTGGGATCTCTCACAGCAACAGTGGATGTAAATATCCTGTTGATAACAATAACCACTCACAGACCTCCAGCAATGCCAAGCCAGAGCTATCTGAAGGAGCAAGTACCAGAAGACAACACCTCCAGAGCCGTGATCTTCCTCATGTCAACCAAGGACAGAGCTATGCAAGATGCCCAGGGCCTTCCCACGTGAACTTGTGTTCCTGAGTACACTGCTTGATAGGCAGTGGTGACAACTTTACTGTACTATAATTGTCCTTCAAAGGGGCAGCACACATCATTCCCCTGCTGTCCAACAACATTAGAAGTCCTGTCTACTCCATTTCACAGTACTGCTCCACTGGCATGTCATACCAGCATTCCTGTCATATGCAAAGCAGGTCTTCTTCTGACAGACTGTGCCTACAACTGGGAGAAACCTAGCTCAGAAAATACAAGTTTTGGTACCTCAGCCAGAGCATTCACAAGATAGAAATGCGCCTTCACAGAGGTCAAGAGAAGAACAGGTTCACTGCTACTTTAATCCAACCAGTAGTTTGAGCAGATCCAACTGAGACGATGCTGAGAAGGCTGCGACACAGTCCTTGTTTAGCACAAACCCAAAGCCACCAGGATGTGCTCACAGCATAGCAGGAGCAGACATAATCCAAGTTTCTCAAATGCAGAATTGCAATCTGGCAAAGCAAGCCAAGAAGAACTTCCAGGTAAAGATGACCCGTTCCAGCTCCTGCAAATCCCACAACTGGGAAGCCCAGCTCAGTTAGTCAGCAGTTTTCAGCATCTGAATGCTGCCCAGATGGTAATCTACCTAAAAAGATTAACTCCAGTGGCTTGGCACAAAGTTTTTATACAATACTCCTATATTTGTAATCAAACTAAATATGTTTTTAAGTTATTTATTAGCAATAGCAAAGCATCTACACAAAGATTACAGGTATTTTCAGTAATCTTACACTGTGAAAATTACAAGTGTACTTAACTATAATTCAGTATTTTAGTTCCCAAAGAGCTGCTACTTCAGGAAAATCACCCTCTAAATGTTAACTTAGGTGGGAAGACAGGTTGAGAGAAATCTTTCCCATCAATAAATACATTTAAATAATTCGGATTTTTTTCAATACTTGATTTCAAAACATCCAGTGTAGTGTTACACATTATTTTGAATTGAGGTTGTCCAGACAATGCACAAGCAAGGCAACCACACAGTCTTCGTAAGGATACCCATGTAGTTTTCAGAAATGTAATAACATTCCCTTAAAATTTTCACTTTCATGGTTTAGTTTTTGATCTATCCCCTAAAACATAAACAGGTAAGACAACTCTTTATGACATATTAAAATATTTTTTATTTTCTTTCTTTATGAATATTGACATTTAACGAGTGATGAGAAATTTAAATACCCAGACGCCCTCCTCACATTTATTAATCCTTTCAGCAATGGATCTATGGCTAAGAAAATTTTCAAATATATATTTATCTGGAAGAATAATTTCTAATCCCTCTCTTTTAGAAATTAGTTATTATGATGTACTTACACCAGCCCAGTCCCTTTCATCTGAACTTTACACAAAATCAGTTACATTTCTTCTTAATGAATGGTTTCCCTTCAAACACGGTATTTAAGAAACTGAGTCGGAAATTTCTCAAACGTGCTGCTTTTCCTGTGACATCTGGAAACAAGCGGTGCCCTCTGCTGTGCCGGGAGAGGAGGTTCACCCAAACCTCGGCGTTCCGGCCCTGCTCGGCTGGGACCAGGAGCCTGGCCATCCCAGAGGCTGCACATCTCTGCTTCCACTCAAGGACAACTCTCTATCCGCGTCACCACGCCCTGACAAGCACCTAATGGTTTGCACCCTGTTACTTGCACGTAAAAAGGTCCCAACAGAGCAGCTTTATCCCACTGTTGACAAACACTGCAGAATAGCAGCAAAGCTAACACAGGGTTAACTCGTTTCTAACCTAAAAAGACACTTGACAAATTTCACCACTCACATTTTAAATACTTTTAGACTATTTAGTGCACAAAAATGTGCATTTATTCTTACTTAGTTATTTCATTCTTACTTTTTCTTCGAACTTTGGCAACTGAGAGAAGAACACAGCTCAAAAACCATTTCTCTACCTGTATCAACAAAAATCATCACATCCTTTCTAAAACGCAAGGTTTCCTATTTTGCTAGCTAGGCAGCTTTAATCTGTGAATAAAGGTAACACTAAAGCCTTTCTCGTCCTTCTAAAAGATTTTCTTTAAGCAATTCCATGGAAAAGAACCTTAAACTTCTCTTTCGTCACTGTCATTCAGTTTATAATGCAAAACTTAAATATCATAAAAATGCAGAAGGAAAAAGCAGTAAGAAGTGAGCTGACTGCTGTAGACAAAGTTAAATACCATGTGGGTTTATGAGAATGTTTTGTTTAGCAAGTTGCCACCTTTTCAACAATTTTAATCAACATTTACATGCATGCTCTGTAAGTTTCACTATTTGCAAACCAGTAACAGAACTGTAAACTGAAGGTGAAAACTAAAACAAACCCCTAACAAATTACTAACACAGCAAGACACTGCCAGGCAACTCTGAAGCAAGGTCAGCAGTCCACATTGCTGCTGGGTCCAAAAACTTCAAAGAGCTACCTAGGAAAAATATCATCATGCTTTTTGAATCATCTGAAGACAAACACATCAACATGTCCATTTATCAAGTTTACTTATATCTGCCTAAAATAAGCCGCTGTTTCAAAAATGAAGGAAAAATAGCTGACAGAGGAAAACTATACAGCAACATTATCAAGGTTTTCCCCAAAAGAAACACTAAGGATGCAAACAACACCTCTGGCTCTTACAGGATGAAGCACAGCAAAAGCCAGGCAGAGCTCTGGGCCTGTCAATTTGGCAGCTGAGATAAGGCTGTGGCTCAGGTACGGGATGAGCAAGACCACACTCCTCCTGCTTGAAAGAGCAGATCCTGCTGATGCAGGGCACCCCAGAAAGAAGCTACAGCACATCAGCCAGCACATCCTCTTCTGAGGACAGCCCCAGCAGCATCAGGGTTGCTCCCAGCTATGGGAAAGCTTCCTTACCAAATATCACACTTCATAGCAAAAAATATCAGTTAAAAGTGGTGAAAATATGATTTCAAGGAAACTACACAGAATGAACAGACTACATTGCAAGTCAGAACCACTTCATGTTCCTCATTTCAATACGCCACCTTCCACTGCTAACTCATTCTCACCAAAACACACTCCCTCTTCTGCACACTCTTCAAAGAGCAAACAGTGAATCAATCACTCTCAGGTTCACGGAGCACTAACTGGGCTAAGAACAGCATGAAAGTAGAGCCATGATAATCTTCATCTCACTGTTATGCTTTGAACATCACTGGGACATTGCAAAGCAAGTTACTTTTCTTCCTCTGGTTCAACTGAGAAAGTAGTTCAGCAAAGTGTAGAGAAAATCAGAGTTGTAGTACAGATACACTCATTTTAAATGCCTAGTTTGATTTCTAGTATTCCATTATTTGGTTCATGTAATTCCACTTGGAAATGATGTTGTGAGTACTACATAACATTTGAGTTAGTTAACAACCTTCAAAGGCTCAATGACAATTTATTTACAGACAGAAAAAAGAAAAAATATGTTTCCATCTTCTCACTTCAAAAGAAAAATAAGAAGAGGAAAAAAATCAACTTCTCGAACCCCCAGGGCAGCATTCCGTATCACCTACAGCTAGATCAAGTGACACCACTCCTAAAATTTTCCACAGGCATCCCCCCGGACATCACCTGAGCCAGCATCCTGGGTTAAGCAAGCCTTTGATCTTTGCACAGCCAGCCTTGATAGTGTGGATTTTCAATGGAAAACAGAGTGTTACAGATCATGCAGTAACCTGGGACATCAGATCTTGGATTCAGTGACAGGCATTTCCAGTTCTACAGTCCCAGTACCACAGCAGTCCTGCAATAATAATTCACAGCATTAATCTCCATGTCCTACCGGGCACACTCCAAGTAATGCCAGTCACTGGTGTGGGCAAACAGAACTGAAAAAAAGCACAAAAGGAGGACTGTCAAGGATAAAGAGTAGCATGGAATCACTTCCACCTGAGGAATAATCAGAGGTAGGGTTTTTCAGCCTGGAGGGAATTTTTTGTGATACCTCACTACACACACACACACACAGCTTTTTCCAATTTCCCTACCTGTCTGCTAACAGGCACAGCCATAATATGTGGGGAAAATCAGCATGACAAAACTCAATGCACTGCTAGAGAAAGTGATGGTTATTAACAGATCTTCAAATTCATTTTACCACGCACTCTCTCCCAATTTCCATTCATGCACAATCTCATACTCCCAGACTCACAACAAGCATCTGGAGAAAGACCACTTGGGTACAACACTGAGGATGAAGGTTGACATCTGTTAAGGCTTCATCACACTTCCAAGACTTGTTGATCTTGTTTGGCAATGGTGAATTAGGTTTGGGACAAATCTTTTACAGCCTTCAGGACTCAACAGTTGTTTACAGGGTGGTCCTTTGCTCCAGAATTTCACTTAGTGCAGCCTCAACAAATAGTTGCTGCTCACTGTCTATCTCTCCGTGATTGTTTTCATGTAGGAGTGACAGGAAAACAAATGGCACATAAGATATGGGACACAGACCTGTTGCCCTCCTCCTGCAGTTCAGAAGCAGGGTCTGCTCTTGACAAATCAGTCATGCTCCTGCTTATCAGAGTGCAAGCCTTGCAAGAACATCATCCTCAATTTTACTCCCAAGAACAGCTTCTGGGAGAACTGTAGTTTTCCAGATTAATATATAGCATCCTTTTTAACCACTGTCTTGTTGTTTCTTTTGCCACCTTCACACACCTACAATTCTACGTGTTTCACTCATATGGCTTTTATATTTTCACTACGAGTCTCTGGAGCGTTGGCATAGCAGGTCTTTGATCTGACCTGCTAAAATCATTAGACTTTCCACATCGTCCCTGTCACCCTGTAAAAGCCAGAATACAGCTTTGCTCACAGAGCTGTTACCTTGCATTCTACACAGCCAAAACCACTTGCAAGCTTTCTACATTAGGTTTTTGTACGAGTATGTTAAAAAGCAATATGAGCCAGGTTTCTGCAGGCTATTTACTACCCAGGGTGAAGAGGTGAGAAGAGAGCACCACAGAACCGTTCGGATTGGAAAGAACCTGTGGAAATCATCTGGTCCAACCCCCCACTCACCAAGGCAGAGTCACCATGAGCAGGTTACAGGGGAACGTGAACCAGGTGGGTTCTCCAGGGAGGGAGACTCCACGACCTCCCTGGACAGCCTGTCCCAGCGCTCTGCCACCCTCAATGGAAAGTGCTTCCTCATGTTGAGGAGAAACTTCTTGTGGCTTGTAGACCCTGCTCTTTGTCCTGTCTCTGGGCACCCCTGGCAGCCGCCTTTGAGATGTTTATATGTATATAAACAGACTTTTCTCCAGACTAAATAGGCCCAGACCCCTCATCATCTTTCTGGTTCTCCACTGGACCCTCTCAAGCAGCTCCTTGTTCTTCTTGAACTGTGGAGCCCAAAACTGAACACAGCACTCCAGACGTGGCCTCGCTAGGGCCGAGTAGAGCACTCTGCCTCGGCCCGACCCGCGCCGCGCCCTCACC
>JAWWMO010000083.1:122446986-122460927 GCA_035047845.1 Dendrocincla fuliginosa
AAAAAAACAAAAAAAAAAACCAAAAAAAACCTTCCTTCAAAACACGGATCAAATCTGGACTAGATGACCCTTCTCTTCCTCAGATAAATAAATAAAAACCCTATACAAAAAGGATCATGTTTCAGGACCTGTTGTACACAGTGCTGACCTGACAGGGAAAGAGCAACACACTCTGTACCATTCAATTCTCCGTTCCTTTGCTAAAGTGGAGCTGTCAAAGGCTGAGGGTACATCTCAACCCATTTTCTGAACTTCAATATGTAATATGGGCAGTTTAACTTTATGCAGTAGCAGAGCACTGGAACAGGCTGCCCAGGGAGGTCATGGATTCTCCCACTCTGGAGACATTCAAAATCCATCTGGATACATTCCTGTGTAACCTGCTTTAAGTCTCTCTTCTTGGCAGGGGGTTGGACTAGATGATCTCCAGAGGCCCCTTCCAACCCAAACGATGATGAGATTCTGTAATTTTATGTAAGCCACTAGAAGGCAACCTAGGCTTAGTCTTCTCTAGAAATGCCAAGCTAAGCCATGCAGATTCCCCCCAGTAGAGTAGTATATAACAGCCCTGCTTTGAAAGAACTTCAAGGACTCTTTCAATTAGAAAGAAAATTTCCTTACTTATTTATATTATCCTCCATATTCACAGGACAATACATTCCTCACATACAGGTTTTTATTAAGCTTCTCACATGTGATTAAACATATATTCTACATCTGACATGCTAACAAGGTTGTCAGGAGCCAACTTTTTTTCCTCCAGACATCTGTGGCAGTTGAAGTTTCATGGATTTCACACAAATGTTGCAAAACTTGTTTCTGGTTCTACACACAGTGATAAAAAGTTCTAACCATACCGATACTATGTGCCAGAAACATACAAAACTCATGAAATCTGAGGAGCACAGCAGATAAAACAACATGTGGGAGGACAGATCTTATAAGAGAGCTATGCTGAGCGATGACACTGCACCTCTCAAAACAGATTTCCAGGGTCATGAACAGGGACAAGGGTGCTGCTAGAGGTACAGGCCTTTAACACGTAAAAAGAGTAAGTCAGTGTAGCAGATGTATTCAAGGGTCAGCCTACAAGGGAAATTTAGGAGCAATTCTCTTAATGGCTAAAAAAGAACCACTTCCATGCTCAGGCTTATTCTTCCAATCCAAGCTTTGTTAGTGTGAATGAGACATCACCACATGTGAATGAAGATGAATCTATTCACAACTGATCAAACGTTCAGGAGAGTCTTATCATACCACACTGACATCCTGTGCAAAAAACAAGACTGAAAATGTTATTGGGACTGAACCAAACCAGCACTATGAGGCATCTTGCTTCCATTTGCATGGGTCAGAAGTTTTCTACATGGACAGTGCACAGACATAAATGGATAAGTTTCAGATGTTCTGTATTACCCATCCACATCTGTTGTATGACAAACACACTCATAAGACAGTATATTCCTACCCATGTGTGATCCTGCTATAATTTGTGTAAAGCCTGCTGAAATGGAAGTCCTTTCTTTATCTAGGAGTGATCCTTCTAATCTAGTGTCCCTTGCAGGCAACACTCAACTGAAAAAATCACAAGGGAGCAAAGTATCAAGCCTCACTTTGGCAGCAGCAGTAGATTCATAATGATTAAGTTGAGTGGTAGTTAGAGGTTGAAAAGAATTTATGTATCCACAGTATCTGTACAGTATAATTAATTTCTCAAAAGAGGTTTGTTTGTTGTTTTTTTTTTTCATTTCTATATTTTAAAGGTTGCCTTCAAATTACAGGTAAGTCCTTTAAATGCTTGAAAGGCATAAAAATTCCCCTTCCCGCACAAAACCCCAAACAATATATTTTAGTTTCAAAAATATTTAGAGCCCACAAACAAGCTTGGTATCAGTTAATCTGGTAAAATAACTCGTGCTACATAAAAGCACATCTGGTGGAAAGAGCGCAGAGAATGTTACAAGTGTGCTTGGTTTTTGCTTGCAGCATCTGGCAGTGGGTAGCAGGACAGAGGCAGCAATCTCAGCGAGTCTCCTCCTCTGTCTGTTCTGCGATAGTTTCTGTGGCACTGGCATTGGCAGCAGAGTTGAGAACTTCTCCAAAGTCTCCCCCAGCAGGTTTGCTTCCTCCAACTTTAGACTAGATAGAGAGAGCCCCAACATAAAATAGTAGTTACTTGGCACGCCAGAATGCCTAACTGTGCAAAACCAGTACCTCTGTATGAGAAAGTTTAATAACTCTCTTCAGCAGAGCAGCTTTTCCAGGACTGAGCGACCTCCACAATACTCTAAAAGACAAGTCTTTACGTATCCAGCAGGGAAATACTCACCAGCAAATTAACACAGCAGTCTCCCTTTGTCTTTGAGATACACAGAGCAGCCCTTATATACAAGGGCTGATTCCAGAGTCCAAAGGTTCACACACCCTCAAGTTAAAAATTGATACAGATATGCAGCCTTTCAAGCCACTTAAGCTTTGAATGATTCAGAGTTAAAACTTGCTTCTGTATTGCTCAAGAAAGAACTTTGAGCAGTTTTCAGTCTCAGCAGTAATTCCTGAGATTTTTAGTGGAGCAGAGCAACTACTTTAATTTCTCCAGGTAACGTGTTTGCCTTTTAACTTCCCTCCACTTCCCTTCCTGTGGGACTGCAGGGGTAGTAATGCCAATTAGTTGCAAGGAAATGCCTAGTTCCCCATGCTATCACTTAGATGCTTCTCATCCAACCCAATGTGCCCATGAGAACAGTCAAATCTGGTTTCAGTTACATGTATTAGTTATTTTTAAAGTGAGATTTTACTCAAAGAAGCAATTAATGGTTGTTTCTGGAACTTGAGGCTTTTGTGAATAAATTTTAAATTAAGGTACAAAGGCCTTTTGTCTTTTATGCCACATAAGAGAAGCTTCCCAAGCTACTCTTCTGCACAGAATACTAGTCCCTGGAAAGGCATGAAATAAAGGCCTAGACCATTCTGGGTACCTAGTATTAGGTATGTTATACTAGCTGTTTGTGCAGGTTAGCTGGCTGTTAGTTCTTCTAGTTAAAGGCATCCTCCTGTACAAGGTGCAGGAAGCCCATTTCTTTATTCACAAATCATTAGGCAGGGAAATAATTTCCACTTAGAATTTACTTAAAAAGATGTCCATCTAAGCACTTCAGTCTTTTCTCCACACCCACAGCTCTGCAATCACCAAGGTGTTTTAGTAATGCTTACCTTTAAGTTCTCAACTTTTTCCTCAAAGGACTTGAAAGTAGGAGAATTTCTAGGAAAACAAAAAAAAGGAATCACAGAATTTAAACCATATCTAGTTAGTCTGTAAATATCAGAAAACAAGCAAACAATTGCTTTTTCACAATGGCAACATGAGATTTGTTTTTTTGTGACACTTCCCCTACTTTAAGGGTAGCATACAATTAGTTTAGATCTGGATCTCCCCAAGTACTACAAAACCAATATTCAAACATAGTCAAGTTGCAGGCTCACTTTTATCTTCGGCAACTAGAACTGTCAGGCCCAGTGATAGGATCCCTTCATATCAACACGGAAGGGAAAACTAGCAAGTATTTTAGGGTAAGTTTATTATTCTTAGTGATTTCAAACAGGTTTCTGGCTTAAAGGATTTCTTCAGAAAAGTTTAGACATCACTTCTGGTTACCCTAGTACATTTTTCCACTTTTTATAAGAAAACTAGTTCAGTTCAATTGGCTACGTGTTCAGTTAATAAACATGGCTGACAGTGGCATTCTTTTTCTGCTAACATGTTAAATTTAAGGGAGACTCCCCCTTGCCTTTAAGTGCCAGAGGCAGCTGTAAAGACAAATGGGAAGTTATGCAAATGAAGAACAGGGCAGCTTGGGATTTCCGAGGGCCAGTGTATTATCCATTAGGGTCAGAAGAGTGGTTTAGTGCTTTGACTAGCTGTCACTGCCATGTGCAAATTTTTCAGCAGCTTGGACACTTTTTCTGCCTTTATGGACAATGGAGAATGCTTGCCTTCAGTGGACCAGGACTATGGATTCATAACAGACTCAAACATTTATTATATAAAGATTAAAGACAAGAGTGTTTTTCAAAGGAAGTCTGAAGCTTCCCTTCTCCCTTTGCTTGGTATTTGTGTAGGTCACCCACACTCAGCAGCACTCTCTCACGTAGGAAAGCACAAAGTGACACCTATATCCAACCAGCCTCTCAGGAGATAGGGGGACACAGTGCCAAGCAAGAGGAGACAAAAGGCAAGCACCCCAAGTCACCAAGAGACTTTTTGTGAAACCACAGTATTTTTTTTAACTCACTTTCAGTGTTCAAACACATATGCCAAACTACTGCCTTTTAAACTTGGAATCACTTACTAGCATTATGTTTCTAATGGGCAGGGAAAAGTTGTTACAGTTATCCAAACAGCAGGCAAGTGCGCTTGGTCATATTCCATATGTTTGATAGCAACCACCATCAAGCAGAAATAAAACAAACTTTATCCTATATGTTAGCACAGGAAATCCATTACAAAGCTGGGTAGGGGTTTTTTGTTTTGTTTTAAACCTAGTTTTTGTTTCGTTTTAAACCTGTGCTAGTTGACTTAAGTTCAATTTGACTTGATTCCACACATGAAAATAAATAAATCCGACAGCTGGATAATGCATACATTACCTCATAATAGGCATACTAATTGAATGTTGTATGGACCGTATACTAAGTGCCAGCATTAAGAAAAGAGAAAGCAAGAAGTTAGTTTAAGCATAACATTGAGAAAAAATTGGCTTAGAGTGCTGACTTCTGGATACTATTTTTGGTAAATCGCCAGTCTTACACAGTCCTATACAGTCACGCCTTGGGTTTGCTTTTTCAGATTGCATAGCCATGCACACACACAAGTACATCAGAACAAAAGCTGCAACACCTTTTTCCCCTCTTTGAAAGATTCAAGAGCATGCTTGTTAGTGATTATTCTGCTTAGGTGCAACAGTCTGTCTACTCATTAAGTTTCTCAAGCAGTGAGAGTCATGCTGCATTTACAGTCTTGATGATATCAAGTAGAACATGAACACTCAAGAGTCCTATCAATCAACTCACCTTCCTACCAAAAAGAATTATCCCTACATTCAGAAGGCTTCCATTTCAATTCAGGTTAAGATTTCCACATTCATCAATACAAATTATCTACTCATCAATATACATTATCTAGCAAGAGCAGTCACATCAATCTGTATTCAAGGTCAGGTTTATGTTGGGGGCAGGGGGAAAATCCTAGTTCTAGGTTCTGAAATTCATGGAGGATTTCTGTAACCTGTCAGTGTTGCTATACAGCTACTGTTTGTTTAGTAAGAACATATACCTACTCATACAAGGTGACTGGATATAGATTAAGGAGCTCCCAAATAACCTCAAGACCACCTTGAGGTCCAAACTAAATCAAATTTAGTTCTATCTAGAAAATCCCTGTTTACTGTTGATACAAACAAGTCTTATATATTAAATATTTCCTACCAAATACCACAATAGTAACTTAGAATTATTAAAACTGATGATCACAGGTTTTCATAATTGTATTTGGAATGTCAAATTTTGTCCGGGCTTTATGATGTCTTTCAAGAGAATACTTTCCAGGCAATTGCTGGGGGAGGAGGGAAAGGGGGGGAAATAACTCTCTCACATGATGTACCTCCGAACTTTCAATTAGTATCTCAGCACAATGGAAAATACATTCACAGAAGCAGAAAAGTTCCATGTTCACTGCCGAATGAGTTTTAACCAATACCTTCTGGGGGCTCATCAGTAGAATACAGCGATAAGGAAAAACTACCCATGTGAAAAGTTCCCTTATGGCTGGGATCCCTTAAGGGAGATGCACAAACATAGATTGACTTGTAGGCACGGTGTACTGGGAGTCAGATACGCAAGGGCCAGAGGTTTTCCTCACACACATCAGTAATGCATGGCCATGTTTCACCCATTTCCCCAACCCCACTTCTGCTGTGTTTCATTCTTACGCAAGGACTGACTTCCACAAGCTTTTCCAGAACACAGAGAAGCTGATTGTCTTCTGGACTGTAACCCATATTCCTCACTGTGATGTGGATTACTACAAATTCTGGTCTTGCTATGTGATGGGTTTTATTACAGAACTACACTGACACTTAACTAGTTCCAGTCATGCTCAGCCACTTCCTCTCAACTGACAAGAAGTGCTTCCATGCAAGAAGCTTAAGGCTAAAGAGGGTGAAATATCTATCTTTACAACTGTAGACCTGCTCACATTGAAAAACAACCACGCATAGTGTACTGCAGATCTGGATTAGATAAATGCAGTTGATTTTTTTTTTAACACCACCTGTTCTTCAAGTAGTGCAAAGAAGTCCAATTAAGCCTTGAAAGGCTTTAAAAAGAAGAGAAGTATTTTTTCTCCCAATGACAGAATGCCACATCAAAGCACTCACTCAACTAGACCAAGTTGGGCAGTTTGAAAAAGAGAAGCCCTTTTTACAATGCTCAGAGATAAACCCCTAGCTTAAAAGAACAATTAATAAAAAAGGCACAGTTAAGTTTTCTCCAGCCTTTCATGTATCTTGCAATGCATTAAAAATGTTCTTATGCTTTACATGATTATTTTATAAAGCTATGCACTGCCTCACACTTTGTTTTCTAGGCAGGGACTCTGACATAGGTCTTTGTGCCTTTTCAGAGGCTGAAAAGTGCATATGCACTAGCTATTTGCTTTTGTTAATAGTTTTCAGCTGATATTCTGATAAATTATGATATTTAGGAATCCATGATCATTTATCAGACTTCCAAAGAAAGCAAAGAGAGTTATTCCGCAACCTCAGAACAAGGCAAACAGGGACTTCTGCTCCATAACATGGATATAGTGCAGGAGGAACCAAGTGCAAAGTCATGATTACTCAGAAGTTTGCAGAGCACTACATCTTGGCATTACTGTTGTTTTGCACATAATACTGATATTGCCTACACAGGGAAGGGTTAGTCCATCACAACTTCAAGACATTCTTATAAAGGAAAATTAGAGAAACCTAAGAAAGAACAAAGTTCATGTCAGCATAACAAGAAGCAGAGGAAACAAGCAAAAAAGGGAAACAATAATGCCCTGAGATTGCATTACCAGTCCTCTCTTTCTCTCCATTTCAATACTTTCCAAGTTCACAACTCTACCATCTGCTTCACTGACTTTTTCTCCTTACGAAATCACTTTGCAGTACAAGAACGAAGACCTGCATGTGATGTTTGCTGTCTGGAACATATAGAAATAGTCCAACACATAAGAAATCACACCATTATAGCTGAGAAGTCCTCAACTAAAACAATACAAGGAAAGCGAAGCCCCAGTGAAGCTGCCACTTAAGAGTTTAGGAATAAAAATGCACCTGCATATTCAGTATTAGTACAAGTAATTATCAGGCCCATCAATTCTCATTTCCAGGAAAGAATTTAGACAGCTAAAACTTTCTGAAGTTCAGACTTGTGCAGTCTTAAAAGTAGACACCACTTGAGTAGTTACATAACCCTGGGACCTGAGTTCACTGGCTGAATGAATTTGGTTCTCATGAAAAAGAAAAAAACTCAACTTATTTAAATGCAACTAAGACCTTGAACAGCACTAATTCTACACAATTTTGTTTTGTTTTTTAAACCCCACTACGCCTAAATTTATAACAATACATTGAATTTCCATTGCTGTGATTCCCCCCTAGAACCACACCAGCAGTGTAGACTCCTCTGGCATTGTTACATTCCCTCCCAGTGGCCCAGTTTCTGATAAGGAGTACTCAACACCCACATATCTACTAACTAGAGTAATTAGGACACTCCAGAGGTATTAAATTCCTGAAGACAGAAGACAGCTCTGAGTCTGTGCTTGTCCTTGTCCGATACAATAGTCTAACACTAATAGGAGAATACCATAGCCTTAAGGAAGGTGAACAAACCCTGTTAAGTGAGCAGCTGAGCTCTGCAGCCCAAAGGTACAGAAACATCTTCCAGGTTCCTGCTTCCTCACTGATGATAAAGGGGACATATTTCAGACCAGCTGCTCTTCTTATACCTGAGCAAACTGAGATCACTTTGGAGTCTGAGCTCTCATAGCATCCTGTGCCACTGCCCATCTCCTCCCTGGCAGGTGTAGCTCCCAGTTAGTATTCTAGGACCCAGATCCCCACATCTTTACTGAGATCCTACTGCTGCCTTTAGCTACTTCTTGGGAGAGTACAGAAAAGATGAAGACACAGGCATACACAGACAGGATGAGAGGCAATGGACAGAAGTTGCTACACAGGAATTTTAACTATTGAAAACATCGAATATTTGCTTAGGCTAGGCAGATAAAAGGCAATGCAGACAAGGTGACTAAAACACTCACACTGCTAAAGTAATTAAGGACTGTTTCACTAGACAAACTATATGTATAAATTATTTTACATTATTCCAGTAATTTCATTAAGTGTCACAGTGCTGAACAGCCATTGTAATAGATGTAAAAAGGGGGAAATTTCTACTCAGTCATGTCACAAACATGGGATAGACAAAGAAGGAGGAATCCTGCATGCCATTGACCTCAACACCATATTCTGTCTCTTAAAAAAATAACCTTGCAAAATCATTTTAGTGGGTTCCTTTCTTACAAGGAAAAGACACTGATTATTATGTATACTCAAGATTGCATGTTCTGGGATAGTTACCAGGTGAGCATGAAGAAACATCTTCCCTGATGCTAAAAGAACTACAGTTTGACATTAACTAAAACTAGAGAAAAGAAGTTACCTTTTATAGACAAAACTTTTAATTAAAGATTTTAATGGAGACAGTCTGACTACATGCTTAGTTTCAGAAACAATTCTTGTGCCCACCTTACCTAAAGGAATGTGAAAATGCCTGTAGTCTGCACAATGCCAGAGTAAGCATTAAAGAGAGAAAGGAAGTTCTGATAAATCTGAGAAAAAATACGTAACTGTGTAGCTGCACCTCAGAGTATTTTCTCACTAGACTTCAAAAAGCAAGAGGTTAATGGCAGCACTTCAAAACAGATGGCTGATTTTATTACGCTGCTTCCAATGCTGTAATATTTTGTTAGAATGTCTGAATTCTTATTTGCCCAATAACTGAAAAATAAGTTTGACCCATTATTCAGAACAAATTACATGCAACAACAAATAATTGTCTATGCTACACTAGTAAAAATTGCATAATCAAAGAATTGTAAGCTAAGCATCTGACTGCAGAGCATCCAGCAGGAATTTTGCATGCAGCTCACAATAGTGCTAAAAATGATCACCAGGCTTACCTAATGTGTGTGAAGGGCTGTGTCATTTGACACAAAGTCAAAATAAGTTGTATGTCTACAACAGTTAAGAATTAAAGAGTGCCCAATAGTCTCTTAAAAATGTAATAAAATCAAGCCACTTCTATGAAGCAGAACAGCTTACAAAAAAATAAAGCACACCTGGAAGGAATACACACACAAGACAAAAAAAAACCCCAAACCAAACACAAAAAAAAACTAACAAAAAACCCCCCAACAAAACACAAACCACCAAACCACAAACAGTTAAAGATACTAGTTGTTTAAATATAGTATTTCACAAGCTGAGAAAGCCAGAGAACAGAAATGACAGTGCTATGTGCACCACAGAGAGGCAGGCAGAGTCGCTGCCACCAGCAATCACACCAAAAAATTAAGAGTAGCAGTGGAAGTTGTAGCATACATTGTTTCCCTCACATATATAAAGTACACACCACAGAATTCTTCTCCATCAGTGAGGATGTACAAGCGGATTTTGCAGTAAGTCTCTCAGCTTTCCTCAAACATATGCTGATGGCTCTTGATAGATTAGCTTCCAGAAGTACTAGGTATGTCAGCAACATAAATTTATTTCTGTGATTGCCTACTTGGGAAAAGCTAAAGAAACCTACCTGACATCTTCAAACTTCTTGGTTATGACTGAACCAACAGAAGAAAAAGCAGCAGAAGCCTTCTGACCAGCCTGAGACAGTGTTTCTGATGTTCTCTTATACCTATGTTCAAACAAAATTTAGTTCTTAGTTATTTTAATAGAACATATAAGGAACCTTTCAGTGTATGTACATGTCTATCAAATGCAGAGGTATACTTCAGTTTTGGGCTCTAATGGACAACCTACTTAAGAGATTGCAGTCCCTTCTGGCTACAGCATCTCTGCCACCTCTGCCTTCAGACCAGGTTCACCAACATGCACCCAACCACCCCACCACCAGAACAGATGCAATCTGCTGTTGTAGGACTAATCAAAAAATAAACTCACACAAAAAACACCCCAGCCAACAAAAAAAAAAATCTAAAAAACAACAAAAAGCCCAAACAAACAAAACCCCGAGAAAACAACACTTATGCACACACACTGAAAAAGGTCTATTTTTTGTGCCAAGTGTCTAAATTCTTGTACCAAACAGTTCTGGCACAAAACTACTATAAAAAGCTTGAGGTACATCCTGTTACATTTTGCGTAGTCATTAATTGCTGAAGGCAGGTCCCTCTAGACTTTACGCTAACAGTTGTTTGGCAAGAACAGTAATTGTGACAGTGCACTCTTCCTCCATGAGCTCAGTTTACAGCAGTTTTTCAGGGTGGAAAAGAAGGGTATTCTGTTGGACTCAGTACACCTTGGTATCTCACATCTGTCAGACAAAGAAAAGCATGCAAGAATAGCCCATATTATGGTCAATCATTTTTCTTTCGCATGAGATAGGCTGGCAGGGTCCTTCTTTTAAAAAATGTAGGTTGATTTATCCAGATAAGTTTTAGTGCAACTTGACTTTGTGTTACCTATACTCACCTCATTGACAAGAACAACGGGTTTAGACATGACACAAGAATGTAACAGTTTTCATATCAACAGCCTTAGACAATCATCATGAACTGGTACATACGCTGTGGTTGATGTAACATCTTGCCAGCTTTTGGTAATGTTCTGCCTTAGTTCCTGTAGGGAGTTAATTCCCAGCTTTCTCTTGATTTCTGCTAGATGCTTCTCTTTGGCAGCTAGCACTTGTGAAAGCGTCTGGATTTCCTCTTCCACCTGTAACAGGAAAGTTGATGAAGGAAGTTAACAAATACACAGCAGCAGCTCTGCAACTAGAAAACTGTATTGTTCCTTCTTTACTCAGATGGTCACTTACACCTCCCCCCTAAGCACGATCAGATCATGAACCAGGATATCAAAACAATTTTACTATGCCATTCTGTGAGCTGTATAGATGTAACAGAGGCACTAAGGCCATATGTACAAAGGCAAGGGCATACCTCCAACCCTACTTCCTTATCCAGACAGGATCACCCCACTTTAGAGTATGAGGCTGGCCACTCATTTAAGCTCCTTTGAGGAACTACTAGTACCTTCAATACACCTTTGTTTTGGATATCTGTCTGAAATCCAGCCTGACATACCCTAGCAGGACCAGACTACCCTCATCAGCTTTGGCATGAAATCATACTCAGGACAACCAAATACAAGACTGCATTAAATGTGATTATTTCACAGCTAACCTTCGTTTGCCAACCTTAGGCTTAAGTCAATGTCTTTTATAATGTACTAAAGTCACACAGACCTACTAAACAAAAAAGACTGGCAACCCAATAAAGCTTGACTTTGACAACTTTTGAAATGCATTTATCGGGCTTGCATACTTGACTGTCCTTCAGAGTGCTACTTTAACTCGCTCTTAAATTCTGCTATGGACAAGAATAGTAACAGGTTAGACATTAGTAAAACACTGCCTTTGAGTCAAAGCATTCTTCAAGAAAGAAACAGCTTTAATTATTCCACAACAGTTGAGACAATACTTGGGGTTTGTCTCCCAGCCATATTCTCTTTGCTTTTTTACCCCCTTGAGGGAAAAAAAAAGTTAGGTACTTATGCATCTTGGTTTAATATCTGTACACTCAGCACTTCCAGCTTAACTCCTTATCGCTAGAACTGGCAGTTCATTTCTCCCTGTCAACTTTCCCTTTCCGTTGTGCAATACAAAGGAGTGCCTTACAGGGCTTTAGACACTTATATATAACTATGAAAAACTTTAACTGTATGTTCAAAGACAGCATTATCCCAGATTTTCATTCTCAAAACAGGTTTAAGAGCTATTTGCAAAAGAATTACCTTGGCAAGCTCTTTTCTTAGCTCATCCTGTTCTTCTTCTGAGAGTGTTTCAGCCATACCGACTGTAGCAGCAGCATCCTCTCCAACCTCAGGTATAGAGTCGCTTCTCAGCAGCCCTTGAGGTGAATAAAATGTTTAAAGTCAGATTACCACGTCTGCCAAACAGCAGCTAATGTCAGCATACAGCCTTTTGTGCCAGCAAACAAAGAAAACTGATGAGAGGACACCAAAGTCATGCTCCTCAAGTGATAGGGCATACAGGAAAACAAAGGCATTTTACATCTCATCCTATCAAGCTGTATTAAAGCTCAATATAACTGCAACTGCTGCTATAATAGGAGACTGAGAACACGTTAAGAACAACGCATCCCACTACTCTGTGAGAGAAACAAAGGTGCAGAACCCTATATCCCAACCAATGCCTCCTATACCAGCTCTGCCCAGGAGCCTGTGTGCACTCTGCTCTCTCTCACTCATCTGGCACAGAAACTTCGGAAGCACTGGAGGTGCTCGAGGCCAACGCACAGACTCCCTCCCTTACTACTCTCGGGGTTGGATTTAAAAATATCCCTTCTGAGCACACTGGGAGCAGCCATGGTGACAAGCAAGGTTCGCAACAGTGGAGAAAAATATTGCACTGCAAGTACAAACTCTTCCTCTGTACCCTGCTCGACCTCTCTGTGCCTAGTAATTGGGACCACTGTGGCTAGAAAGCTGCAGATATCATGGAACTAGAAGTAAGCTGCTGATTTGCACCTGGGCATTAAGACAAATGAGAAGCCCAGAGACTGAGCTTAGAACAAAAGGCTGTCACTTCAAACAAAGCAGAGTGCTGAGAAAGGACTGAAGAGGATGTGGATCCACTCACACTACTTCCCCTTCCAAATCCAGAAATCAAAACTCTGCCAAACTCCTGTATAAATCACAAACATCCCTATGGTCTTCCTTAATTTTGCTTTCTCAGCTTCAGGGAAAGGAAGGAGGATGATATGATTTGTATTACTATGATGCATTCACTTGAAAGATTCATTTACTCTTAGTCTTTAGTGCTTGCAGTAAGATCACTTTAAACACCTTTTAATGCCAACAAACAAAATTTCCTGCAAAAGATTTCCCATTTTGAATCTTTATAGCTGACACTTTAACATACAACTTGCCAGAATTAAAGAACTCTGTTCTAAGTGCAGAGAGACCAGTTTGCAGGGAGACTGCATGCTGGAATGGCTGTAGATGCCCAGAACTAATTCACTACTCAGGAGGTAAAATAACTTAAATGATAATAAAAAAAAGAAATTAAAAATCTTAAAAATACAAGAGAAAAAAAACCAGGATTGTTTGTTAATAAGGAGAGAGGGTGAGTGTATGTATATACATAATTCATCTAAGTTGAGGATACATTAAGTAATGTTTCCTATTAACCACTATAGTAATTAACCATAGAAAAATCCATCCTCATTTCAGCAGCTTCTGATGGCACTCCATACTATCATTTGGTCTGGGAATCCAAAAACTCATTAGTTTTCAATGATATCACCACTCTGATTTTGCTCTGATTTTTGTGAGGTGTTGCCTTAAGGAGTGAGGAAAAACACTGCAGACAACTTTCAGTAAGAGATAAGATAAGTGAGCAGGAGCTTTAATGAGCCAACAGGCTCCAGGTATACATTCACACAGGAATTCCCCCTTTAGACCGCGTTACAGGATTTTATAATAGTGCCCATCCAATCTCATTCTGTTATTTCCCCCAGTCCTGCCCCGTTCTACCCCCAGCACAGCCCCTCGGGAATTGGGTCTGGGGTCTCAG
>JAWWMO010000083.1:122474743-122489513 GCA_035047845.1 Dendrocincla fuliginosa
TATGCTATATGTGAGAAACTACCTAGAAGTATAAAAATCTACAAATTCATGAAAACCCATGTTGTTCATGGGCAACACTATCAAAGTGAAGATGACCCCAAGCTTCTATTTTACACTTTTTGTCCTCAAACCCACCTTTAAGCTTATTGCAGTTTCGACAAGAATTATGCCCTTCCAATAGATGCATATTAAAATGTGGAAATTTGTTTGAAAACTTACAGCTGAATGCAGCCCTTATTGCACACACTCTTGCCTAACAGAAGTAGCTATGCTCAAGTTCCTAGAACATTAGTTACTTTTTAGTGGTCCCTCCCAAGAAGCACAAATTTATTTCTAATTTCTCAAGTCTTACAGCTCCTTGCAGTCACATCACTTTCTTGAAAACTGCAAAGCTGTAAAAACATCCATTTTTTTTTGCCACAGCTTCCACACACAAGTTACAGTTTGCATGGTTAAACTGCACTCCTGCCGTAGCCTGGCACCTTTTTCAGCTCATCTCACGTCAAAGATGAGCTTTTTGCCTGATGATGATGACAGCCACCACGTTGATACTGTTTTCCCTTCTCGGGCCTTGACTAACTAAGTTTAAGATTTAGACTGGTGCTGTCAAACGAGTATAATTGTGTAACACTTGAAGTATAATTTCCTGAACCCAAGCAACTGCAAGTAGCAAGCTATGTAGAAATCCTATTAACATTTTTGCTCTTGGCTTATCTGAGAGCATAGTGTGAAATCTCTGTGAAACTATGCCTAGTCAGCAGTAGAAGTGCACTAGTACAATAATATGCAGTCATATATGCCCCAGAAATCTCTTGGGTCATAAGAACATGCTCCTGATCCCTCTTCCTCCAGTCAAATCACACCTTTAGACTAGTAATGGTTTTTGCCATAAACCCTTCAGAGAACCAGCCTGCCCATGAGGGACCGAAAAGCAGACAATAGACATTGAGCCAGTTACACAGCTTATCCAAGCAGGTAAACCCATAATGAAGACAAGCCCTTACTATTCATCTACATTTCTCACATTGCAGAGTTTTTGTGAGTCCTCCTAAACTTAAGAAAATAAGACCTAACAAAGGAGTGTTAATGGCACACCACCAGATTGTTGGTACAATGCATTTGTGCAGCAGTCCACTATTACTGGGTATCTCTCACTTGAAAACCCAGAATAAGTAGTGTTGTTTCCCCTGCAACATCAAACAAGATACCTTACCTATTCCCTTACAGTCCAGCATTTTACCAGTCACCCATCCAACTGTGTAGGGCTTGAAGTGTCCTATTCCAGATGGAGTTAGGCTGCTCCTTGCCCATGCTGCTACACGGCATACCCAGCTGGGCAGCACCAATTCATTCAATGTCTCCAAATTGATCTGGAGCAAATCAAATCTGCCACTAGGTTAAGGACCTTGGACTGCATTCTGCCAGGACAAAATCAGGATGGGGGCTTGAATCTTTCTGCACTGCTCTTAATCCCATTTAAGAGGTAAGAGGGAGAATCCTGCAGCTTCTCATGCAATGAACAGCAGCAATTCACTATCAAACCAACTGCACTGACTAGCTTTCTTGTCCTAATATAAGGTAGATAATGCATCTACTTTTAGAGTGTTATGACCACTGAAGTTGCCAGTATATTAATAAGTACTCTGAGATTTTATCCCATTGATATGTCCTTGCCTGACTTTTAATGCTGCTTGAGCTGAGTAAATCCTATTAAGAGACATTTGCCCCTACTCCCAGTCAGACTAGGCCAGTAAATTAAATGAAACTGTTGTCCTAGAGAGATACTGCTGTCACATAAATCAACAGTCATAAAACACTAATCACTGCAACAGCTGAGGATGGCAAAGAACAGGGTCAAGAAAGTTTGTCCAGAGATGATTCCACACAAGAAATAAAGCTTTCAAAGATTTCCAGGTCCTAGAAGACTTGAGCATACCCCCTTGCTTTGGACATGAGACATCGCTTTTTGCCTCTGTGTGACATTATAGGCAACCCACATTTCTTTTTTTTACAACATACACAGATTCAGATCATGCAAGTACTGATCTCTCAAGATTTTGAAGCAGTATTCACATATTTTTGCACAATCTAGTTGTGTCCCAGCCCATTCCACACAAAGGTAAGTTTTCCTAAATATCAGCATGCTTGGATAAGCTGATCTCCAGGCTCCTCATTTATATTTCACAGCAAAGTAAGCAGAACAAGTTAAACCATTCATTTTACTGAAGTATATGAGAGTAGACAAAACTGGAAAGACCTATCTAGAGGAACATAAAGTCAGGCAGGCATTTTTTGCAATTCTGGTACAGCTGACATGATGGAAACTAGAGGGGGAGGGAAGAAGTGCAGTGTGTTCGAAGGACCAAAGTTTAAAGGATACGTCTCAAAGAAAATTGAGCTTCATCTCTAAAAGTGGGGGGGGGGGGGGGGAGGAAAGAAGGGAAAGGGTTGTTGATGTTTTGTTTTGTTTAGTTTGATGTGGGTTTGACTTGGGTTTGGGGTTTTTTTTTGTTGGGGTTCATAGTTTGGGGATTTTTTTGTAGAGAAAGGCCTCCACTGACTTTAGTGAGCAGCTGGTGCAGAACTGCACTGTTCCACAAGTTGCCTCCTCCCAGTATTTGACCTGGAACTGAACATCAGTGCAAACCCCAAGAAAAAAGCTTTGCACTGCTAAGTCTACGTTTAGCATCATTTCCTATTGCACAAGTTAATCCACCACAAAGCCAGCCCATTTCACAACTGTAAATGTCAAACAAAAAAAATACATATAGCCATTCTGAGCACAGATCATACTTTCATCTGAGTTTATTTGATCCATTCTGTTTGACAGATCAGCCTGGTAAACTTTTCAAACTTTCTGCTTAAGGACTGCTCTAGCTGATACCAAGAAGGTTATTGTTACATTGGGTTTGGCCCATCATAGCTCAACCACCAGCACAAAAAAACCCACTCAGAATAATTTGGAGCTCAAACAGCTATTAATAATGTAATTCACAATTTTTCATTCTGGTAAAAACTGGATCAGGATATCAAAGAGGGGAAAGTCCAAGCCCTGTCTTTCATACTGCTGTCAATCCCCAAGCATGACCTTTACTAGGGAGCTGTAATATGGCATTATTACTAAGAAGCCTTTACATCCCTCAGAAAAGCTGCTGGCACTACCTTGAATGAAGGGGAAACAAGATCTCTCCAGTAACATTGCCTTGGAACAGGCAAACTAGAGAAGTTTAGTTACTTTACTTGGCACTTGCTCTATTCCCAGCTTATCAGTTCTCCCTTCCAAAAATGTTAAGAGGTGCTCTCAGCTCCTCTTGGCAACATACAGAGGCCTTCCTTTGACTTCTGTATTCCTCTTCTCATTCCATATTTTCAATTTCTCAAAAGATGCTTCTTGGGTAGGAAAGTACTCTTCACTGGGGAATGGGATGGAACTATGATTCTGTGCTCTTGAATTGTAAATAAGAAACAGAAGCATATTAAAGACTTCAGGTACCAGTGCATTAAAACAGAATTAAAGAGGACTGTAAATCTATTCCAGTAAAGCTCTCCCTTTTCCTGTTTATCCCAAAAACACTCTCTCACCACTGCAGGAAGTACTCAACAGGTCACTCTGCTGATTCCACCGACCCTCAAGTTGCTTTCCTTCTTATAAAACCTCCAAAAATCTTTCATGCCAAAAAACCTGAAAGTGACAGGCATGGAAGCCAATCGAAACCATTCAGCTTCAAAGGATCAACTCCAACAGGTTTCACTGGCTACTGTTTAGAAATATGCAGAAACTAATTCTCCCTGCTCACTGCTGCTCATCAACCATGATCAACCATGTTCATCTGCAATTCACACACAAAAGTGGCAAAGCAGGATGCCCCAAATACTTTTTAAGGGTGGTGTAAATTTCCCAATTAAAGATTTGGTCAGTATCTGTAATCTGCCATAGAACACTTTGGGTTAAAAGGAAGCTCTAAAGGTCATCTAGTTCCAGTTCCCCTGCAAAATGACATCTTCAACTAGATCAGGTTGCTCAGAGCCACGTCCAGCATTTCCACTCGACCTTCCAAATGTCCAAGGGACCATCTGAAATCATGAATGTTTATTTCCATGAATCAGGCATCCACCACCTCTCTGGGCAACCTGTTAGTGTTTCAACCACCCTCACTGTAATTCTGTTTTAAATTCTTCTGCAAAATTCTTCTTTATATCTAGTCTGAATCTACTGTCCTTTAGCTTAAAAACATTAACCCTTACTCTATTGCAACAGGCTCTGCTCAAAAGTTGTTCCCCATCTTCCCCTGTAAGTCCCTTTTAGGTACTGAAAGGCCACTGTAATGCTTCCCTGGAACCTTCTCTTCTCCAGGCTGAACAACTCCAACTCACTCAGCCTTTCTCTGTAGTATGGTGCTTCATCCCTCTAATCATCTTCACATCCCTCCTCTGGACCCAGCTCAACAGGTTCAAGTCATTTCTGTGCTGAGGACCCCAGAACTGGACATGGCACTCCAGGTGAGGTCTCAGAGTAAAAAAGAGGAGCCCAGGATGCTGTTGGCTTTCTGGGCTGGAGGTGCATACTGTTAGCTCATGTCCAGTTTTTCATCCACCAGCACCCCCAGATCCTCCTCTACAGGGCTGCTCTCAACCTCTTCATCCCCCAGTCAGCATTGGTGCTGGGGGTTACCCTGACCCAGAATAATTTAGAGGAACAAATTATACATTTAACACTGTGAACAACTTGCAGCTCAGAAGTTGCTGTTTTTAAGCAATGCAACCAGAGGGATGCATTGGGCAAAATGCTCACCCTACTATCACAGCCATGCTCTTGGCGCACCAACCACCTTTCCTGCAGCACTGCTGGACTGTTTAAATCAAGTCCTCAAAACCATAACTGAACAAGTACTCCCATACATAAACAAGCAAAACCATGGAACTCTTTCTTCTTTAGAGAAGTGGTCTGTATTGTCCAGCCAAGATGAGCAGCGGGCAAGCTAGTGCAGCACTGCACACAGAGGCTGAGTCCTGCAACAATGCAGCAGCTCTCTGGCAGTTGTTACGTGTCTGGTGAGCTGCTGGGTTTTTCCTCCCTTGATAGGAAACATAACCTAACAAGTCTATATGGAAACAGCAGCACTGGTTTCTGGAACTGAGTAATCAAGAATGCACTTGAAGTAGACTGATTTCCTTGGGAAAAATCAGCTGTTGGAGACAATGTGGTCCTAAACGACATTCTGCCCCCAAGAATAACCAGATTCCTCCATAAAAATCAATAACATAGTTGACTGAGTATGTATAGATTAGCATGAAGGGCAGCAAAGCAAGATTTGTTTCCATCTAAAAATCAAGACATTATTCAAAATGAGACATTCAAACATTGCGTTTCACTTTTCCAAAGAAGTATGCTACTACCTGCTTAGTGCCCACACTTGTTAGAACTTTACTTGATGTAGCAGAACAAGATCAGTATACAAAACTTCAGTAGCAGTTCACAAAACACAGAGAAGTCTCCTTGCTGTACCTCAACATTCGCCAGAAGTGCATTAAGAAATGAAAATGTATTTCAGGTAAGGCTAGCATTTAAGACTGATTGCTATAAATAGTTACTTACATGGTAGCAGTGGCTGTTTATTCCCTCATCAGCCTTCGGGTGAGGAGATTTAAAGTGGGTGTCTAGAACACATCTTTACTGTAGTTAAGGACTACTTCATTGCAGAAAATAATAGCAATGCTTCAAAGTTTCCTCCTCCTCCCAAATTACTGACCTTAAATCAGATGACAGTAGCAGCCAGCTAAAAGCTACAGTGGAGTTTTCAGGAGTTAAGCTACATAAAAGACAACTTCCATGACAGAATCCCTTCCCTCCACCCCATCCTTAACCTGGGTTTGGGATATGTGTCCCCAGCCCAAGCTTGGGGCTGAGATCCCCATACACCCTGAAGAAGGACCTGGTGGGGAAAGATAGTGTGCAGGGATCCAACCATGGTCTGAGACCCAGGAGAAGTAGGAAGATGAACTGATGATGTGGTCAGTCTTGCTTAGTAAGAAGACCATGAATGAACACTTGCTTGGCAAGCAGCAGCACAGCCCCAGCTTGACATTTCAGACAACATCAAGTTTGCATTGTGGCTTTCTTCAGATGTACAGGCAGTTCTCTTCATGAACTTCTGCTCCCTCAAGTGTCTCCAGAGGTGGTGACGGACCACATGGCAATGCTCTGAACACAGCAGGTGGACTCACCCATTGTTCAAGGCCCATACACCACCTACTTGGGATACCAGAGCTGCACCTGAAGAGTCTGCCCAGGCAGCAAACACAAAGGGTTGTCACAACCCAGAGCACAAGAAGGTAAAACAAATACCTGCCAGGCAGGCACCAGAGAGGTCTTAAGAGAAGAGAAAGACAAGAAGTGATTTCAGGTCTATCCTTTTACTCATGAACAAACTCCCTGTGGGGGAGGAAAAAAAAAAAAAGTGTTGGAGCACAACACTGCAAGTGGCTTGACAAGAAGATGAAACACACAGCGTGAATGGTGCTTTTCAGAGATCATGGCTCCAAGCTAAGCACATTGCAGTAAAATAGTCCGTTTTCCTCCTGCCAAGACAGTGACATCTGGCCACAGGAAAGTCAATATTTAAATCAGGTTCCATCCCCACCCACACCTAAGCTGATACTACTTCCAATGCTCCTCATCCCAGAATGCATGTCAGTCGCTCAGAAAGCCTCTTCAGGGATTGCCTAGCACAGATGTGAGTGGTGCTATGGAAACAGCATGCAGCAGCCTGTGATCTCCTCATGCAGACTGAGGCCTGTGTCCAGGCATAAACCTAACCTCTGCCCATAGTAATCAAAGTGCACCAAAGAGTCAGCAGGTTAAAAAGAGCAATTGAGCTGGGGGCTTCTGCTCTGCCTTCAGCCTGCTTCTCAAGACTCCTCAGATGTAGGCAAAACACTTCTGAGCCATGCTAAAGGGATTTCTCTTCTACAGTGGCTAGAGAGCAAGGCACACTTCAGCCAGCATGAGCTGTGCCCATTTCATACCCCTGACCCCTCTTCTGAGTCGGAAGAACTAGTTCCTACTTACAGGACAGCTTCTTTACAGACACTTAGAGGCAAGTCCTTGTACAACTCCATTCCTGGGAGCCCATGTGAGGAAAAGCAGGGGACATACCTGGACTTTGAGCTACTCTGCAGAGACTACCAGGTATAGAAGATGCAAATCCAGTGAAATGGCTTTTTTCAAAGGCAGTCCCTCCAGCCAGCTGCTGCAGATGTCTATTATTACCAGTGTATTCCCAAGGACTGGACTGCTCCAGAGCACTGCAATGAATGTCAGACACAGACACCTCAAGGGAAGCATCGGGGGGGTTCTTTTAAACTCTGATAACCCAACCAAGTTAATCAAGACTCTAATGTCATGATGTGATACACCTTTAGTCTGAGAACAGACAAAGACAGAGATTAGTAAGATCTCTTCTTGCTCATCTTGGGACTCCTCCTAGTAGTTTAATTTAAATACCTTAGAAAGAAGTAAACAAAGCAAAACAGACATGAGCAACATTCCCAATGCTCACAAAGGAAACATGCTGTTTGGCCAGGCTATAGAGCAGTTAAGAAGCATTACTTACAAAGCTTTGTTTTCAGCTTTTTGGAGGTTTTTGTCGTGAACCAAGATGGTTGCCAACCATGGGACAGGAGAAGCACCTGACTGAGAACACCAACTCCAGTCCAGGTTGCCTCCCTTGCCACATCTTTTCATCTCTATCCCGGGCTCAGGGGGCTCTGATGAAACTCCACTCCCCTCTAGCTGCTAGAGAAGGAAAAGCAAAACAGGAAAAACACCTGCTGTTCTGCCTCTGCTTGCCTCACCCACCACCCCCAGCAAGCTGCAGGTGCTAATCCAAAGTATGACACTGCCACTGCCAGTGACAGGACATAAGCTTGGAATCGAGCAAGGCCTCGGGACTAGGGGCTTGTTCTGTCTCAGCCTGTCTTATTTTGTCTGCAGCTTTGTTTTATTTTGGGTTTCTCAGAGAGTAGAGACAAAGGATGTGAGACTACAGGCATGGTACAAGTAGGGGTGCACAGGGTTGACAGCGAGGATCCTACAGCTGTAAGAAAGTCATCAGTCACCAATGGAGATCTGCAGTTGGACAAAACTATTTTAGAGGTAACAAAGAGAGCAAAGAAATAATATCTAACATATATTAAAGACATTTTATATAATAGAATTGGATGTAACGTGGAGCTTGCCCAGCAGTGAAAAAAACAGCAAATGTGTAAAAAGCAAGCATAACAGAAAGACCCCAGTGGATCCTACAGTGAGGAAGAAACCACCACCATCCTCTTCCTTCCAGCAAGGGATTCATAAGATGACAGCTTGATGCAATATCCCCACCACCACCAAATTGACACGGCCAACCCCAGAAGCCAGAGAAAGGATGAGAATAACACCAAGAAAAGGTGTAGAAACTAAATGTTACCTTTATTATGATCACGACTTCAGCTACATAAATAGTCTTTTTGTGTAGTAAGATCTAAACTAATTAGAATTCTTGAATTAGATCGTTAAAATTTCAAATACACTAACAATAAATTACTGGCTTTCTTTCTGTATATATATACACACACACAAAGTGTGCTTCCTCTTTGCTTATGAAGTTTTTAAGCAGAGTAGGCATTTATTGTGCTGCTGGGAGGCTACAGGAGAGGGGCAGTTGAGAAGCCTTACTCCAAACCACATGTGGCACAACATGTTCCTATAGACCCTAGTTCTGCAGAAAATGGAACATTCCAGGGTTAGCCAAGGCAGCATTTGCTGGGCCACTCCACTGGCAGTCAGCATCCAAGGACTAACACTGTTCTGCTCTCACACTCTGGAACAGAGAAGTCAGTTTGCAAAACAGGAAAGCTGCCTCTTCCAGTGGCAGCATTCACACCACAATAGTAGTTCTGGTTTCTCTCTAGACAGCAACAATCCACCCCTTTCTGCTCCAGAGCAAGTAACAGCACAACGAGCATTTTTCCATATTCCAGCACTTGCTGGCAGCCAGCGTACTCTGACGTGCTGCTCCCCACAACCCACCCAGGAGCAAGTGTCTGCACACAATGGTCAGCATTTGTAGCTGCAAAAGTCGAAAATCCATACAGTTGTGTACACCTCTGCCAGCAATAGGTGTTCTCATAAGCAGGGCAAGGATATTCCACTTCAGTTCCCCTAGGTTGTGGTATCATCCTGCCAAACTGCCAAAGCCAACACACAACTTTGTTCTTTCATCTCCCTTAACCAGGGGCAGAGAAGAAGAAGGAAGATGAGCAAAAAGAAATGGCAGAAGTGACACTGAACCTTCAGGAGAGATCCAGATTAGAAAGCTCTGGGTAGCTGGGCTAGCTGGTCTGTTACAGCAGCCCTTTTCAAAAGAGAAGGCTTGCAGTAAAAAGCCTGCTCTCCAATACAAGGTTTTTGAGTGAAGACTCCCAATCGCTCTGGCTAACACACACCCAAATATGAGGCATTTTGAAGATGCTCACTGCCCTTCAGAGGAGAGAAAGCTGTCCCTCTGGAGTCTTAAATTGAAGCTGACACAGAATGACAGTGGTGGCTGAACCAGAGCATTTCAATTTAGTGTTTAATCTCGCTTAATGCCTGCTTTTCCTTTCAGTCACCTTTTGTTTGACATTTTTGCGCTTACTCACTGCAGGATATTAAAAGAACAAAGGTAAACACCTCCCTTCCTCCAAAAGCTTTGAGCAAATCTCACATCAGAAGTGCCCATATTACAAAGACTCCAGTGAGGTCATCATCATCCCACCTGGAGGCAAGCTTCTCTTAAAAGCATGAAAACCCCCTCACATATCAGATGTCTGCTGCACAGGGCTCAGCAACCAACACTGTTGATCTTTCCTATTAAATTAAGGAGGGAGGAGTTTGGATTATTTTCTTTTGGAAATGGTCAAGACAACGTTGGCTTTCAAGAAGACCCCCTGCATTGTATCTGCTCCCAGAGGATCAACGCTTTTTGAAGAGATACAGCAGATACCCTCCCTTATCTGTCCACCAATGTCCAGCACCCTCAGGAATCAGCAATCCACAAACAGCTCACTGATTTTTACATGGCAAATCTAGTCCCTCAGCTTCCCACAAGATTTATACATGCTGGCTGTGGGGCTCCCAGACTATGAAAATTGCCGGGACCCTCTCTTGTTAAAGGAGCAAACAGTTGTGAAGGAAGAAGACAAAGCCTACCCTGCACCCAGCATTTACAATGCTCAGAGCAGCCAAAGAAGTTTTTGGGGTGCCCTCACCCAGCAGGATCAGTGCACAGCAGAAAGCATCAGAAGCCCTAACACCATTTTCTCTCATCACCCAGCTCCTCCCAGGACAATATGGACATCTGGTTCACCAAGCAGAGGCTGTTACTCAAAGGCTGCTGTATTTAGCAGCTGCAGGAGACAAAGGCAGGGGGGGAACCCCAAGACACACAGGAGCAAGAAAATGAATACGAACAACATTCACAAGGCTGAGTAGTGTAGTATGTGGTTATTGACAGCCCCTGCAGATGAAGGGGCTGTGCTCTGCAGCCTCCAGGCACAGCTGATGGCAGTTCAATAGCACTCCCCAGGCCAGGAGAGGTGTTAACATGGCAGCCAATATCAGCCATGAAAACCAGCTGTTCCCACTTAACCCACAAAGCACCCAAATCAAGCAGAGTGAGGCACCTGTCCAGACTGCATCAGCACCTTCTTAAGCCAAAGCCAAGGTGCAGCCCTTCATTTTAGGCCAACAAAGTCAGACTGGGCCTCCGAGGCTTCCCACTGCTTCAGCGGGCATTTGCAATGGGGAAAAGGGGAACTGTTTCAAAGTGCTGGAAACTGAAACAAACAGGACTTGCATTAGTTTCATGTCACTGTGATTTTAAAAGCCCTGAGCAGTTACAGCTTGGACCCACTGGAGGATCAAAGGACACAGATCCTTAGCTAAGGTTTCCCTACACTGAAAGGTCTGAGAGCAGATGTCACTCTAGCTGGCTGAAGGATTGTCTTGAATGCGTGTGTCAGGGCTGGTTGTAGGGAACTGGGACAGAAGATCCACACGTACCACAAACAATAGACTCTTTCCATAGCTGGAGCACTGGGCTGGCCCCCTCCTCCATAACCTACTGAAGTGGGTGCGAGTGTGAATGAAGAGTTCAAGTTACCCTTCAGTGTCCAAGCGCTGGAGAAGGCAGGAACAGCTGGCACTTCTCCAGCCTCGAGCTGCCCACCCACCAACAGTTGTGCATCAGCTGCTCCAGTGTCCCTCCAACACAGTGCACTGATCCCCCGCATTCCAGTACCTCGTTCATGCACTGGCTGAGAGGCGAAGACAGCAACGCTATTAAACAGCTCAGACAATGCCACCCCCTCAAGTCAGGGCCCTCAGCCTGAGTCAGAACAAGACTTCCCCCCACCAACAGAGTTTTTCATGTAAGGAAAGGAAAACTTGCTGCTGTTCAAAGGACCTACTCAGTTACCAGGATGTAACTGTCCTGGTATTTTTTCCTTTTTCATCTTCAAGTCACTGCTATAGACACTCAGATAAGCAAAACCATTCTTCCTTTGCAGTTCCAACAACAGTTGTCCACTTGTACTTACTTAGAAGTGTTTGATTTCACAATTGCATGTTAAGAGATAAAAAAAAAAAAAATCATACCTACAGTACGGCAAGTACCTAGTGATAAGAAAACTAATCAAGCAGTAGGAAATGGTGTAGCTTTGTCCACTGGGACAACGGGGGAAATCTTGTTCTACTGCCAGCAACAAGTTCTTTCTGCACAAAAAAGAACATTCAAGTCCTTTCTGTCAGTCCCAGAAGTGCAAGTCAAAGTTCTAGGAAAAGAAAGGCTTACAGTCTCTCAAGAAACCATGTGTAGTGTTTTGGGACTCCTTTTAAGTACCACAAAGCCTGAAGATTTTGAAAGACACCAGGTTACATAAGTGAGGAGCTGCTGAAACAGAAGAGGAAGCCCTAAACACAACATCAGAGATGGAGCATTACTAGATAACTGTGCTGTGATGCTTTATCCTTGTTTTTGCAATGGTGAACTGTACCAGCACTAACAGTAACAGTGGCAAGCCATGGAGAAACCCTTTTTGCAAGCAAAACCAGTTAAAGTTGTAGTTTGATTTTTTTTTTTCTGGGAGGGGGTGAAGGTGAGGGTGGCAGCAGGGCAGAAAGTAAGAATTTTTGTGAAAACACAACTGCAGTTATTAGTCCATTCAGCAATTAAGTCCATGCAGTGTATCAAGATTTTTTTTCATGGGAAGTTAATGCAAAGCAACAGAACAAGGGAGTCCTCATCTCAGGATAATATTATATCCATTTGGCTTAAGATGACACTACTGCTTTGGTGTTTGCAATCACAAAGCAAGAGGCTCTGGGTGCTTGTAGTCCTCTTTCCAGAGCAGATGGAGTGCACCAAGCACCATGTGCAGACACAGAGCCAGTCCAAACATCCCTTTGCTGAAAGCAAAAACACTTCAAGGGAAAAGTTTTTCGATGGTTCTGACGCTGCTGATGGTAGGCTGGTAACACCTGTTTAAGGACTGCTGCCAAACCTGATTGCTCAAGAGAGAGGGAAGACTTAAACATATTCTACACTTGGAGGATTAGCCTTGTCTAGTTTGGCTGCAGTCTTAACTATAATATAGATTTTCTTTCCACCTCCTAATTTTCAATAGCTGAGAAAGCTGTCATAACAACAGAGAGTGCAACCTCTGACTTGTACTTTTAAACAAATTAATTTCTGGTTAGAGGAGGCCCCAGAGACAGGACCTGGCAGCCTGGATTTTAACCATGTATGTGGCTTTAGTGAGTAATAACAGTTTCCAATGCAAGCACTCTAGTTTGCCAGGGAAAATGGTCTTTGAAGGGTATTAGAAGACATAAATTAACAGGCACAAGTGTGTTGGCTATTCTAGATTTTCCCACTGTACCTGAAGGTCTTCACCTTACCACAAAAACAGCATAATCACTCCAAAAAGAAGGAAGAAGGAAGAAAGTTGTTGCACCATGTTTGCTCTGTAACAGCCAGTTACATCACACTAGGTACACTATTCTAAGGTGCAGTACCCTCTTTGTATGAAGTAGTATCTATAAAAGAAATTAGTTCAATAGCAAAACAAGCCCCTAGAAAGGGTCACATTGTCACCAAAGCTTTCCAAAAGATCATGGTCTTTGACTCTTCTTTCCCATAAGGAGTTGTTCAAGACCCTGCAACTGCAATAAGGACATTTGCCTTTTAATAGGATAGGCTCAAACACAAAGAAAGAACTTTGGGACAAATACTGAAATCAGTTTTAATGCTGCTGCAGTTGGAAACAAAATTCTGATCAAGCTGACAGTTGTGCTATTTTCTGGATGAATGATTCTGTTTGTTAGTCCTCAAGAACAGGCTTTGGGGGTTGTTTTCTTGTATTTTTTTATTTTAATTTATATATGTTGAAGATATATACGGGACTTTAGAGTGGTTGAAGGAACATGCCCAAGGACATTCAGCCGCTCCCCAGCATTATCTTCCGCTTGGACAAAGATAACTTGCCCTTTTCTCTGCATACAGAGAAACTCAGAAGTCACTGCTAATTGTACAAGCCTACTACTCAAGCCTTGAAACACTTAACCGAGAGCAAATCAAGGCTGGTGCCCGACTCAGCCCAGCTGGCTAAGCAGAGGGACTGATTGCACAGAGTCAGGGGTTGCGCTCCCAGAACCTCGTGTGCCTCCAACACCGCAGCCACCACAAGTGAGTGTTTCCTGCCATCCCGAGCACGCCGAACAGGAAAACCCTGACTGAAATCCGCCCCAGGGCGCAGACACTGCGCTGGCCCGAGCAGCCCTGCCAGCTCACTCACTGCAGGCAGCCTGGTGACCCCAGCCTGCCTTACCTCGACTGGTGCAAAGCAGCTGGAGTGCAGCTCAGTGACACACCACACACAAGACTTCCATGGATCAGCAGGATAAATATAAAACACCTCTGCGGAACCAGCTTTTACAGCAAGAGACCCTGTTTTGCCCACATTCAGGTTATCTTTGATCAAGGCACCAACTACTCCCTTGGGCAAGCAGTCCCCAGGTTTTTTGTTTTAACTAAACCATGAAGTTTTAGGAAGAATGTTTCAGCCACGGCAACTAGAGCAAGTCTTCCAGGAAAAAGGCACACCAGTGAAGCACCTCCGACCTGCCCCTCCCTGCTCGCTCCGGGGCCGAGGGGCAGCTGCCCGCGGCGGGGCAACCCGGGATGGAGGGAACGACGTGGGAACAGCCCCTGGGCACGGCGCTGGTCAAACACAAGTTGCACACTCGTAAAATGGAAGCGTCCCACCTTTCCTCCGGGGTGCTATCATACAGTTCACCCACCCCCCGGCGCGGCGGGAGTGCCGGGATGCTGTGCCCGTGTATCCCGGCCGGGGGGGCCCGGCAGGCGCCCCGCCCTGCCCCGCATGTCCAGCCCTGCCCAGGCCGGGGAGCCCCTTCCGCACGGCCCCGGCCGCAGCGCCGGGCTGCAATGGGCTGGCCAGGTCCGGGCCGAGCGGCGAGCGCTGCGAGACACACCGCCGGCCCCATCCCCGTCCCGGCCGCCCGCCTCACCTTGGTCCCTCGGGGGCTCCATGGAGATCCCCCGCCCGTCCCGGTGCCCGTCCCGCTGTCCGTCCCGGCTCCGCTCGGCGCCGCCGCCTCCCCCGCCGGCGCCTGGCTGGCAGCGGAGCCCCGCCCGGCTCCGCGGGGCGGCACCCGGCCCGTCACTCA
>JAWWMO010000083.1:122489613-122502114 GCA_035047845.1 Dendrocincla fuliginosa
CTAGGCACGACCCGCACAGGTGGGCGAGCCACGGCCCGCACAGGTGGGCTAGGCACGACCCGCACAGGTGGGCGAGCCACGGCCCGCACAGGTGGGCGAGGCACGGCCCGCACAGGTGGGCGAGCCCCGCACAGGTGAGCGAGGCACGGGCCGCGCAGGTGAGGGAGGCCCGCACAGGTGGGCGAGCCCCGCACAGGTGGGCGAGGCACGGGCCGCACAGGTGAGAGGCCCCCGAGCCTTCCCCTCGCTCACGACCTCACCGACTGCATTCCCTGCTCCGGGGCCACACCTGGCCCTGCAGTGCCCCTGCACCTCGGTGCTGGGCGCTGGTTCTGCCATTTGCCCTGGCTGACACCACCTGGCACTGACAGCACGGGGAGAGGCAAGAACAACCTGCTGCCTGCAGCTGGTGCGATGGGCAAGAGGAAGCTATCACCAAAGAGATCCAGTTCATAGAATCGCAGAATCAGGCTGGAAAAGACCTCTGAGATCACTGAGACCAAGCTATGACTGAACACCACCATGTCCACTAGACCACGACACTAAGTACCACAACCAGTCTTTCCTTGAACACCTCCGGAGATGGGTGACTCTACCACCTCCCTGGGCAGCCTATTCCAATATCTAATTGCCTTTCCCGTGAAGAAATTCCTCCTAATGTCCAATCTAAACCTCTCTTGGCACAGCTTAAGACTATGTCCTCTTGTCCTATCACCAGTTGCCTGGGAAGAGAGACCAACCCCCACCTGTCTACAACGTCCTTCCAGGTAGTTGTACAGAGCAATAAGGTCACCTCTTAGCCTTCCCTTCTCCAGGTTAAACAATCCAAGCGCTCTCAGCTCCTCCTTATCAGACTTGTGTTCAAGACCCTTCACCAGCTTCTTTGAACATGCTCCAGCACTTTTGTGCTGCTGTGGAATCTGCCCTCTGTTTGTTATGCTATCAAAAATACACGTGCCCACATAAACTGCACCACATTATGGAAATTAAACTGTGATTTTATTTTCACATTGGAGATTCCCCTGCGAGACTGGCTAGCACTCACTCCAGGCAGGATGATGTGTTGTGGCTGTGCTAAAGAGACTTCAACAGCTGAAAAGAAAACCAGCAACTGTCCTAGCAGCAATCTGAGCTTTTTCTATTAAAGTATCATTAAGTGCAGAGAAGTTTTCACTACTTACTTTGCTCAGCAGGCTGCCTTACCAAGAATATTAAGCTACCAAATAGATCCTTTACTTCACCCGTTTTCAAATCCCCGGCCTTGACATCTATGGATTTGATTGTTCAAAAAGATCAATGTTTGTGCAGAACAAGCAGCAAGGCCTCCATGGCAGGGCTGTGTGAATAGCCAAATTGTCACCAGCTTTCAGCATGCATGGTCACATGCTAAAGCAGAGCACAATAGAGAGTCAGGAGGTGCCAACTCAGGATGTCCTTGCTTTGGATAACAAACAGCAGCAGCAAATCCAGGTATTTTTCAATTTACAAGGCAGCTGAGGAATGTAAGCTTTTGCTAGGGTAAAGGAAAGCTTGTTTATATTCTAGGATCTGCATAGCTGCAGCAGGAGATTGTTACAGTGGTGCCATAAAAATAGAATGTCAATCAGAATATATCCCTGCATGTTTATACTTTTTTTCATCTCATAGCACAGAAATTAATTTTTGCAAATATATGACTCTCCACACAAACTCAACCCATGTATTTCAGTTATATTTTATGACTGTTTCAAAAATAAATTCAAATAGATATTTGAGGAGGTAAATTTCTTTTTTTTTTTTTTAAAAAAAAAAGAAATAGTAATAGATTTTCTTTTTCCCCACAGTACTCCACTTGAAGTGCCAAGCTTTCCCACTGAGCAGCTGATATATGATACATTATCTGTAGTCACAGCAGAAGAATATCAGTAGCATTAAAATTTGCCCTGCTTTGCAGGTATTTTACATTAGCAGCAGCCCTGGCGGTGCTGAAATGCCTGCCGAGAACCAATCTGCAGAGGAGTAAAGCTGTGAGCATCTCACTGCCTCTTTTAGGGACAGGGATACTTCACCAGCACACCTTAAAAAGCAAGAGCTAGTGATCAGGAAAGAACCATTATCTGGAGAGCTGATTCAGTACCCTCTGCTAGTGACATTCCCACCAGCCCATCTGAGTGGAGAGAACCACTGCTGATTCACTCATCACCCACCCAGCTGAGGAATGCCCTGTCCAGTGCAGGGGTAGCCTGAATGTACACAATCTTGCTCCCATTCTGCTGAATTCAGTGTCTAAGTTTAGAAATCACCCCTTCCCGATCCCCCTAGGACATTCTGCTATTTGATTTGCCTAGCAGCTCTGGCCCACTCAAAGTGGGAATGGAGCTACTTCTGGGATTGAAGCTACTTTTGGTCCCCAGCTGTCCTGCTAAAAAAGATTTTAGATGCAAGAGTGACACTGAAACCCCACCATCTCCAGACACAATGATGCTTTGCCTGTTTACACATAGCCCTGGATAGTGAGGAGATGGAATTGTAATGGGCATCTGTTACTCAAACCAAATCCTATTAAAAGTTGTATGGATATTGACTGTGAACTTCAATTATGATCACAGCATATAAACACATGAACTTGAGAAGAAAGTACTGGATCTCTTCTGAAGGTCTTGTTATCTCTGTGAAAAAGGACAAAAGTGAAGAACAATGGGACTAGGAGTGTACTGAGCTCAGTGCCCATGACTTCTTGTTTCCTCCAATCAGTTATAAAAATTAAACCAAACGTGTACATGTATAGCAAACTAGTCTAGTGGAAGGTGCTTCTGCCCATGAGCAGAGGGCTGAAGATAGATGATCTTTAAGATCCCTTCCAACCCAAGCCATTCTGTGAATCTATAGAAGGCAAGCTTAGGGCTAACCATCTAAATAAAAGACTTGAAAATACTTTGTCCTGAGCGGGACTGCGCCTGTCCTGTGCAAGGGAAGTTTATTGTATGGGAATCCAAGTAGAGCAGCAAGCACATAAGCAGCCCACATTATGGCTGTATGTCACATTTCACTTCACACAACACTGGAGCCTTCCCAGTGCTCTGCCATACAGACAGGCTTGGTCTCCCACTGTGGAGGCAGAGCCCAGTTTTAAAATACATTCCCCTAGATCAGCTGTTTATTGAAAATAACAGTCAAGTCAGTCAGAAGTGAATAAAGGCCAAGGTTTCAAAGAATTAATACTGCCAAGGTCATTGAAGAATTTCACAATGCAGCAAGAGAGTACCATCAGCTTGGCTTCTTTGAAAGCCTAGAAGGATTTTCTTAAGATAACCCCATGTTCAACTACCTCCTCTGGGCAGGGAATTAAGCTCTTACCTCCCATAAACTTGTCCCAAGCTCAGGGGAAAGCACTCTGCCATGGCTTAGGATGATGTTCAGTCCCACCAACTAAAATGGTTCCACTGCATATAAAAAGAAGTTCACAGGATCAAAAGAGTGTGACATGTAATTTTAGTGAGAAAAAAGCCTTGTTGCTTAGCCAGGTTCTGCTAAAGACATTAATAAATATTCAGTGTGATGTAGCTAAACACAGAGAGTTTTCATCCTTCCCACACAACATGCCTGATGGTAGGGATGTATTGACATCACTCTCTGGCTCACCTCCTGTCCCCTTCCTCATAGCCTCTAGAGTGGGCACTCTCCTGCAAAGTACAAATTCAAAATTCCTTTAGCAGAGGACACATACACATATGGAATCACCAGTGATACTATATATTTACCAGTATCACAGGTAAATAAAAACTGTAATGAACCTATATATACCATATCCCAGGTGAATATCACTGGGATATTAGAGGAAATAAAACAGACAAGCAAGTACACCCTCCCTCTACATTTTTGCCTGGTGCAGCAAGAATAACCCTGAAAGCACTTACCAGATCAAAGTTCTGGCAGCCAAAGAGGGGCATAAATTGGATCAGAAATCCTATGCAATATGGCCCCCCTGAGGAAACATTAGTAATCCCTAAAAGCAGATTTGCTTTCGTCCAATTAGCTGTGCCATCAAAAAGAGACACTGAACTTATAAGGACCTTTTTGAGGCTGGGTATTAGCTGACTCACAAGTCAAAGAGTTTACTGTTTTGACTCATGTATTTATTGCTAAAAGCCTTTTGTGGTAAATAAATCTCTCATTTCTTAGTGCCTGCAGGTCAAGATCATACCTATGTACCCATGGGGACAGATAAGGAGATGCCCAGTGGGATTCTAAAATCTCATAGACTCCAATGTCACCACAAGTAAAGTGCAATATGTTGCTGAAAATACCTCTGGATGCCTTTCTACCTCTTTAAACACCTGAGTGTCTCCAAATCCAAGGCTACTTTTGCTACCAATTCTGAATTGGTCAAATGCTTTAGAAGAGGACCACCCTGCACTTCTAGACATTTGGATGCCAATACATTTAGGGCAGGGCTGTTGGAGATGCCTCCAAAAGAACTTGGAGGTCTTCAGCTGAATAGTCCACCACAGAGAAGGCTCCATGAGCACTGCACAGCCCTGCAAGCCTGTTTTTACCAGCATGCTGTGAGATTGTTATTGGTCCCCAGCCAAATCCTGAAATCTTTACAGGAACTAGACAAAGGCCCGGGTTTCACAACACCTGCCTACATGAGACTGGTTTCCTGTAACTAATCCGACTGGGTGCATGCAAAAGGCTGTTACCTGGCACTTCGTGCCTCCCATCTGTAGCAGCTTTTAACACCCACTCTGCACAGTTGCTATCAATTGTGGGATAAATAGATTTGCAGGGCAAGGTAAAAATAAACTGAAACAACAAAAAAAATTTCTAACCCTGTGTTAAATCTGTTGCAGAGGCACTAGGGGGAGAGCTAGAGCACCTCCCGGGTTTGGATTTTTCCCGTCTGCTGGTTATTTCATCACCTCCCAATGAAGGAATTGTACTATGCTCTTATTTTAATTAAAACCCCAAAACTCATAACAAGGCTTATTTTGCATATGATACAAGAAATTGGGCATAGATGCACGCACAGATGCAAGAATGCTGTAAACGTGTATGTTTGGAATACCTTATATTCCCTTCTTCCCCCCCCTCCCACCCCTGCTACTTTCACTTCTGAGCAGAAGAAATGTTTGTAACTTCTCATTACCTACTTACCTTTGTACCACAACTTCCTTTGATAGCATTTGCCCTATTATAGCTCCAGGAGCAATGTGATAAAATGTTCTCAAGCCTTCGAGCTGTTTCCAGTTACGACATAAATATATTGATTGGGTTGCACAGTCCTTTCTTTTTCACACGCGTCACTATCTGCAGCAAGCACCTTTATTGCTATAGCAAATATACTGTAAATAAAGCTTTAGCAAAACTAAATCTGTGTCGATTAATTGCTGCTAATAAGGCAGTCACAATTATTTTATTTCAGAAAATAGACTAAATGGAACATTTTCACGTTCTAAAACTGATACTGGGAATAAAATGAGGTCATGTCTCCAGTAACTCATTACTAAATTATTCTTAAGGCTTCAGTGCTGTACATTTACTGTGTGGTAATTAAGAATCGGAGGATCTAGGTTCAAATTGCAGTTAATTTTCAGTATACTCTTGTGAGATGACTACATATTACCAGGTCCACTTTATTACTGGCAAATGAAAACACAAATATTATTTATAATTTGTTAGAAGCAGACAAAAAAAAATAGAACTGGGGGCAGAAGAAATATATAGGAGTCCAACTACAGGGCTACAAGGGAGAAAAAAACCAATGACCCAATTAACTAAAACTGCTGCAAATTGTTTATGTATTTTACATGCAGAAGACTAAAGTGAAAGCCTGCTTGCTTACATAACACCAGCCGTAGAATTCCAGCCTTTTAAGTTCCCTCAGTAGGCATTTTTTCCTTCCCCATTTTACAAACAAAAAGTCAAGGTTCCTAGCTCCTTGGTAATGTAGCATCTAGCTTCTTGAAGGGAGTTATTCTGTGTTTCAAGCTATTCAGCATATAGTTGTTTTCACTGAGCTAGACAATATAAAGTGAAAGTAAGGGCAACAAATTAGACTATAAACACCAAGATTAAAATTTCATTCTTCTCATTAATATTTTACTAGTAAGTGTTTACTCCCTGCTGCCATTACCCAGTCAGTGGCAGTTCCATCACAATCTCACTTAGAAACATTTCCAACATGAGATGCACAAATCAGATGCCTCACATAAGTTAGTCTTTGCTCCAGACTGTTGCGTAGCCAACTACACTACATGTCTTAACCTAGTTTCTACCTGATCTTACAAAGCTCACTTTGAAACTCCTTGCAAAAATCCTGCCTTGAAATTTACCCAATGAAGACAGACAGGCCATACTTTCAATTTCAGCCACAACAAAGCAGTTAAAGCAGGTCTCCTCCTTTCTTTTTCCACCCTATATCTATTTGTTTAAAAGGAGAGTTTATCTGATTTCTAAGTGAGCCTAAACCTCCACCAGAACTCAAAAGTGGGGCAGCCACTTCCCTGCTCATCTGCAGCAAGGAGGCACAGGTGTGGTGCTGCAAAGTCAGACACCTGCCGTCCCTGTCCTGAGTGGGTTTTGGGTTTAATTTCTTTTCTTTCAAGGAGAAAATTCTAATGCAGGCCTCTTAAAGTACCCTCCTACAGCACTAACTGGGCCACACACAGATATTTACAGCTTCATTCCAAATGTGCATCTCTCAGCTCTTTCTTGCATCTCAGGATGTGCTCAGTGGATGCTTTGAGAGCTCCAGTCTCAGTCCTCACTGCAGCAGCAGCAGCTCTCCAGATCAATAAATAAATGTGAACTGGATGAATAGCTGTGCAACTTCCATGCCTGAAAAATTCCCTCTACTCTCCCAAAATTGTATTTTTGCATTACACATTTGTCATTTCCATTACTTCACTAAATAAATAGTCTGAGTTTCTGTTATGAGTAAGACTAATAGCTAGCCTTGGTTTCAGTACAGATTTTGCTCCCTCCATGGTAGCAGAGGCTGCCGAGTGTTCCTAGCATGCAGTTAGCAAGGTGGCTTTCATTTTTTATTTGGGGGGAAAGTCTTTGCAGGAATGTTGATGTACCACATTGCAGGTCAGGACGCCACAGTGCAACCAAGAACTTTGGTCACAGCCTTGTCATTTTAAATCTCTGCATTTAAAATGCAGGGGCTCCAAGCAGAGACATGCTACACTCCCTTTGTACTGCAGTAAGGGGCCACTACCAAGGGCAAACACATGATCCATTCTGTAAACCCTGTGAGCATGCAAAAAGTTTCAGAAAACAGCCGGTTGCCTGTTCTTCCTTCATCAGAACGGATTTGTATGTACTCTCTTTCACTCAAACAGAAGTCAATGCATGACAGCCCCCCTACACACAGAGGGATCTTGAGCTGCTGTAGTTCAAGGGTATAAAGGAGTACATAAGTTCAGAAGCTGTAAGGCAGCATGTCCCACAATTCCCACATCCATGAAAATTAATCATTTGATTAAGGTCTTCACAGGAGCTTTATGAGAAGTATTTTGATTTGCTGTGAAGGAAAGAGTCATGTGAAGGGTTTAGTTGCTCAGCCTGGAGCCAGACCTTGCTCTGCCTAGGTGAAAAACTAATATCTGTTGCTGTTTTCTCTGAACACTGAACTCATAGTGCATAATGATGTCTCCAGTGTGCCTTCCACTTACTGTATTATCTACTCCTGTCAACTTAAAACAGCCTAGGACAAAGCTCATAGTTTCTTTTGTAGCTCTCATATTGTTTATCCTCAGGGTTTATGAAGTAAATGAGTATGTGGCTCTGTGCTTCCAGCCAATTCCAGAGTTAAGAGAAAATATTGCAGATAGCACAGCTAATTCTCTCCTTCTCTGTAACAAGATACAGTCAAAGTCAATTCACTGGTGTGAAGTTTTCACTGTTATCAAAAACAGAAAAGGAGAGGGGAATAGAGCTACCTATATAGCATGCATCTGAGAGAAATTAAAGACATGCTGCACATTTTTTCCTTATTGAACAGAACAGTAATAAAGAGGTTTATTTAATTGTGCAAAAACAAATAACATTTAAAGATGTATCCTGTTGCTATGAGGAAGCTTGAGTTTGTGCAGTGTATTTCTTTCAAACTAGAGTCTCTAAGTGCCTTGCAATATTAAATATGTCAGCTGAAGAACTAAATGATAAATAAGGGCAGGGAAAGACAGACCATTTAGAAAAGCTTCCTCTGTCTCTAAGTGGTCCTTTCTTTAATTTCTTTCATTTTTTAAGAGGGTGTGCACTCCTCTCTCCCCACTACCCTCCCAGAAAACCCTCTCCAATTGGCTGATGATAAATATTACACCTGTTTACACACTCCATCTCTCTGCACACAAGTGCATACAATAAGAAGAGGTGTGAATGTTTAGGAAATCAGTTCCCGCATGGATGATTTCCTCAGCTTTTCATTGCCCTAATTGCATGACTCTTCCAGTGACTTGCTTCTGCAGCAACTGCCACTCCACTGCAATTATGCTGTCTCACTGTCATTGGTCAATATTCAGAAGGTGCACACATTTGTCAAAGCCAGGGGAAATGCGGTACCTTCCATGTGATGTTTGTGGGCTTCCCTCAGAGCACTTCCACCCTCAGAGCACCTCCAGGCGCTGGAATTCAGCAGCCTGCTCTGCTGATGGTGAATTCCCTTCTTGCTTCATCATGCATTGCTTGCAGCCTTCCAGCCTCCAAACCCTATGGTGGTTTAGATTGGATATTAAGAAAAATTTCTTCACTGAAAGGGCTATGAAGCACTGGGACAGGCTGTCCACAGAACTGGTTGATTCATTATCTGTGGAGGTATTTAAAAAACTTGTAGACATGGCATTAAAGGACAGGGTTTAGTGGTGAACTTGGCAGTGTTAGGTTAATGGTTGGACTCAACGACCTTGAGGGTCTTTTCCAACATAAATGATCCTATGATTCTGTTGTCCTCTATTGCTGTCCATCACCCTGTTGTGTCCAGGCAGGCAGAAGGACCTGCTGTGTCACATTGCTGCAGTGACCCCTGGTCAGCTCTACAGTACCTGGCTCTGGGATTTTCAGTTATGTAGCTGTACAGCAAGGAATTGAATTGCAGGTTGTAAAGTCTACACATGGAGCAGCATAAATATGGACTGCAGATGAGCCCTGGGCTTGCACAGCTACACACAGTCCATACCTGAACTTGTCAGGGCATACCTCCACAAGACATGGTTTTTGTGGTGAGTCCAGTATGCAAAGAGGTATCTTTGCTTTCCATGAGGTGAGCACTGCAGCAGGGGATGTCTGAATAATCACATATTGCATCACAACTGAGTTCAGGGCTGAGTTTTAAAACTGATCAATTTGAGAGCATTTATTCACATGAGAAATAGAGTGAAAATAGTGGTTCTAAATATCTGCTTCGTTTTTAAGATAAAAATAACATCTTTATCACACAGCTTGAGAATTCATTTGTCCTGTGCCTTTACCCAAAACACTCACAAGCCAGGAGGGGTGGATTGAGCTTCAGGGCCCCCATTCCCTTCTCCTACCACCAGCATGGTATTCTTACAGCAAAGGCAACAGTGGAAAGAGACCTTTTGCTTATATGACACTGCTTCACTAGAAACTCATGGGGATATTTACATGTGACATTGCATGACTGAATAATGTTTTAATAAAAGCATAACTTCAGCCTGGTGACTCTGCTTTTCATAACGTGCTTTATCAGAAAGCTGTCAAAATCTACAAATGGTTCTGAAGGAAAGTGCTAATATCATTTCTTCAAGTCTCTGATCTAGATAATGGGAAAATATTAATACAGAGATATTAAACACAAGGTATTTCTTGCTCTAAATATGCAGGGATTTTAACTCTACTGAAATGTTTAGAAAATGAGGACAGATTTTTCAGCCAGCATGAATCAGTATAGTTTATATTGACTTCAGCTTAAACAAGCTGACTTCTGCATGTGGGGATGCAATATAAATATTGACAAATCTGCTATTACTCATTGGAAATAATGAGCTGGGCAGAAACAGCGCAGCATGTGGCCACACAAGACCAATTCAGTCTCACTTGTGTTTTGAATTGGAGGCAATATTAGAGAATGTGGTTAAAATCGTTCTCTGGAAAGCCCTAAAGCAAGTCAGGGTGCTGTGAGGCCCTTAGTGCTGGTCCATGGCCAGTGAAGCAGAGCCCCCACCGACAAGGGGCCAAGGATGCTGAGAAGCCAGGGCAGGATCAGGTCCAGGGCAGTAATTGGCATCAGACACAGCCAGGTGGCCACCAAGCAAGTCCATCGTGGCAAGACACGTACAAGGGAAAGTCAGGAATCGGAGCCAGTGGAGCTGGATCAGGGCCAGAATTACAGCAGCAGGAGCCAGGGCGCAGTCAGCACCACAGCACAGCAGCAATGTGGCACAGCTGGGGACCAGGGGTAAAGCCTCAGCTGAAAAGCAGCTCCCAGGAGGCAGGAGGAGCAGGCCTTTGTTTCACAAGGCCCTTATCAGACCTTGGATGTAGCCAGCTGTGCTTCAGAAGGGGATTTGCCCAGGATCCTGGCAAGGCGGTTCAATTTTTCCATCCCTGTTTAGAAACATCCTTTTCTCCACCTTCCCTGAATCTCCTTGGACAGAGAGCAGTCATAAGAGAACTGTATCTCATTAGTATGAATTAAAATTTTCACAAATCTTCAGCAGGCTAATTGTGTACTGACTTCACAATAAAAGAAGAAAGCAAGTGTATTTTAATTTTAAGAATACATCTGGGGGATTACAAAACAGGTTTAGATAGCAGAAGAGATTTTTAACATACTGCTTGCTCTTTGCAGAGAGTATGAAAACCCGGGGGGTTATCCTTGTAGACAAAGTAATCCATGTAGAGGAACTGGTCCATCCTTGGTGAAAAATTCCACAAAATGCATTACTGCTATTATTGTTCCCACTACTAAACACATCTGCCACTTTGGAAGGGCTGTGCAGTTAATGCAGCTTTAGTATCAAGTATCTTGGGTAGGCTTGAAGTCGATGGGCAGCCCAGCAGCTTCCCTTGCCCCTTTGAAGGTCCCTGCACAGAGATCCCAAGGAACAGCTCTGCACACCAGTGCTGGGTCTGAATCCAGCAGCACTGGATGAAAGGGCATATGAAGCAAGCTCTCCTTCCTCATTCTTCTATACAAATGCTGACACCTCTGAAAAAAAGAAAAACATTAATTAATGTGGTTGCTTTCATTTTATTCATTTTATGCTATGTACAAGCATAAATGTGTGTGGTGATAAGAAAGTAATGGAGAAGGCAGCAGGCTCACTGAGAGCCAGAGAGGAGACACACAGCCCAATTATAGTATTAAATATACTGATTTTGCAGTGCTTATCAGATTACTTAAATATCAGCAATTTGGAGGTGAGCAGTCACATGCTGTAAATGAGAGAGAGCAAAACATAGGTTCAAGGAAAGGAAAAATTAGTGAGTGTGCAGAATCATAGAGGAAAATCCTGATCCAGAGGTTAATTCTGATGTTTCATGCAACTCCTCACTGGTGGATTAGATTCCCAGTCTGTGCCTTGGGAAGAGGGAGGAACCTGCCTGCTTGTGGAGGCAAGTGATTCCGTCCTGAACCAGCAAGAACCTAATGTCCCTTATCTATTTCTGTGGATCGAAAGAAACATTTACAGGGACCTGATCCCACCAGAAAGCAGTTTTTCAGACTTGGTACCCTGGAGAGCTTCAGGGACTTCTGCAGGGGACAGCAAGCAGGGCCCTATGGGTGTGTGGAGCAAACTGCCCAAGGTAGTGTTTGAAGCAACACTGTCAGAGAATTTGGACCCAAAATGATTGAATGTCCAGGGCTCTTCTTTTCTAGTTGCAGCAGTGGACATATCGTTTGTGATTGAATGGGACACTGGGAAAACTAGGGACATTTTTCCCCCACCCTCATTCCACGTGTTGTCAATATCTAATAGACAGCCCCCACACAGCTCTTTCTCAGCAACAGCTGGTGCAACCTCAAACTGGACATTGCTGTTCAATTCCATGTAAGTCAAGATCAGTATTTGGTACATGGTGGCTTTTTACACGTTGTAGGAGGTAACTGTGAAGTTTAACTGTAAAGTAATACAGCTCAGGAATATCTCAGGAGTAAATACTTGAAAGGTTACATGAAATGATCAATGCAAGAGTATCCAACCATTCAGCTTTCAGATATTCACTGAGTTAGATATATATCTCTGAGTGCAGAGCTTAAAAAGCTATGTATATTTATTGATCTAGCAGATGGTAAATTGCTGTGGGAAATGAGCAGTTTGATCTTTTTTGAACTCTCACGTATTGGTTGCTTCAAGCAAGATTCAAGTATGGCAAAGAGGCTTGTCACTGCTGCAATCTCACATGCAGAATAGATGAATTAAAACAAGGCAAAAGTGTGTGTGTGGAAGGAATTTTTCACAATTAGGTAACATTGAAAAAGACTGTGTTGGCCCTGATTTTGCCAGAATGGAGGATCAAATGGGTTCAACAAAAGCAAATAATTCACAA
>JAWWMO010000083.1:122502214-122526027 GCA_035047845.1 Dendrocincla fuliginosa
TTGAAAAAGACTGTGTTGGCCCTGATTTTGCCAGAATGGAGGATCAAATGGGTTCAACAAAAGCAAATAATTCACAATAATTGTGTCCCATGATTCTGTCTTCTCTCAGAACAGAAGTTTTTCCAGCCTGGAGCAGGAAATAATGCTCCTGAACAGAGAAGGAAAGGAGAGAGAAAAGCAAAGCTCTTGTAGGTAAAGCTGTTGTAAATGCTGCGCTGGCTTGCAGTTGGACACTTCTCTGCTAAACTTTCAGAGCTAATCTGGCCAAGAGTTCACTTTGAGTAACTCATGGAGAATTTCAAAGAAACTATAGTGGGATTAAATTCAGGGGGACCGGATAATCTGGTGCTTTCAACTTGATCTATTCTACTCTGGGTATCGTGCTTACCTTACTCTGGGTTACAGGAAGCTAAGGTTTCTTCCTCAGACTATTGGAAAGACGATTGACAGGGGATGGAGACAGATCACAGGGAAAAGACTCCAGGGAGCAAATGTCAGGCCATGCAGCTCTTTATCTGAAGAGAGCTAAAAGAAGGCATCATCCTAGCCAAATGATTACTAAGCAGTAACAGCGTGTTCAAATCAGAGAAAGTAAATGACTACAGGGGTCCCTTGCTTTACTTGACCTAAACACACATGTATTCCTTCTTTGAATATTTTATAGTGTTCTGGCTTGCAGCATGCATTCCACTTCCCTGCCCTTGTTAGAATGTTTTCCGGTGTCATTTGGAAAAAACTCATGAAAGAAAAGATGAGAAAAACATTTTTAAAGGAAAGAAAAATGAACAAAAAGGGCATTTCCGTCCCTAGTATCTGGGGCAGCAGATGGGGTGGTGAAAAATATGCCTGCAGGGCAAAATTCCTCTCCAATCACTTTTGTGCCCACAGCAGACAGTTTTAGTTTAAAGCACTGAAGATTATGCACTATGGAGCTACATTTCGTTAATTTATTATCCTTCATATTAATCTGGTGTATAAATCATGAAAACAGGCAAGTGTGTAGCAAAAGGTGGTGTGTCACTGGTGTGACTTTATATGTAGTTTAAAAACTCTCATCAGCCCACTAGCAGCCTTTCCAAGAAAAGGTAGGAACTACCATATATAAAATGGAGAGAGGGAAAGTTTAATAAATAAACTGTTTTCAGTATCTAGTCTCTAAGAATTTATTAGGTTGACATAAAAAAAAAAAACATTCAGAATTTTTGGCTGGTCTCTTTGTGATAACACTGAGTCAAAAAGAGAAAGCTTTTATTGTTGTTGTTTTAATATCTCTATGCTGTGTTGGTATGCACAGTGATGAAGCCTTCCCTTTCCCATTTAACACACAATTGGCCAGAAACCAGCATCTCCATCAAAAGTTTCATTTCTTTTTGGATTAGATTTCCACCATGTATCAGTTGGCTCACATATTTAGGAGCATTAATCATTTATATTAAGCAGCTAAAGCAGGAAATGTGGCTTCCCCTTGAGTATTTCCCTATTTCAGTACTGTGTATGAGCATTCATACTTTTCATATCTTGAGCAGGAGTTTTACCTGATTTCAAGCCAGGTGTGTCTTCAGACATCGCAAGCTGGCCCAGAGATCCTATGGGAACCTCAGAAAAATGTGCAAAACCTGTTCTTCTAGATGCCTACCTGCAGCTACTGGAACTGTGGAATGATAAAACAATGTGTCACTGTGTCTACAGAGCAAACTATACTGTAAGAAAGCACTACCTTTGCTGGGGAAACAGAAGATGTTTCATGCAATATGTGAGGAATCAAAAGGAAACACCAAGGACTGCAGGAGCATCTTTGTGCAGAACTGGCGTGCAGCCAGGTGCAGCTGAATTTCTTTCAGCTTATATAGAGTGTTGGTTGTGACTACCTATAGATGGATATATTGTCCACCCATACAGTGTCCACCTGTAGGTGAACAAATGATCACGCATATTTAAAAGGCTTTTCTCCTCATTTGAGGAAGATGAAAACAGGAGCTCCTGCAGCACAGTATGCACAAAGGAAGTATTTCACACAGGTACCAATCAAGAAAGGGTGAATTGCTTTGGGCATATCTCAACTGTAGCAACTGTGCTCATCTGATAGGAAGACTTTGCTTCATATCAGTGAAAGCAGCATGCAGAAAGTGTGTGGGAGCCATACAAGAAGGCTTTGGGGAGGCATGTAGTAGAGAGCAGAATAATTAGAGAATGGGAAGTGTTCAAGGATGTCTGCATATGATTAATATAATAATAATAAACAAACAAAAATTAAAAGACCCTGCTTACACATAAGGCCAACCAGCTGTTTTAGGGAAAGTGGGATAATGAGTAAAGTGCAGCATAAGTGGTCAAAGATATCTAAAATTGTGGTTTATTTCTGGGCTTCAGGCACCACTGGTATAATACATAAAAAACCATTTGACTGTCTTGGACAGTGTGCTAGAATTCCCAAGCCTAATGGTTTGAAAAATCACTTGCTTGTTCATTACTAAAATCTCAGTCCATTACCGTTAATTTAATCACCTGATTGCATGTTGCTGGATGCAGGCATTCTTGTATATCCCAGTAACAACTTTCTAACTATTTGTCTTCAGTTGATGGGCAGACAATAAATAGATGACAGAACTATCTACAGTTCACCAACTGATTTAATTAGGTTCTAGGTTAAAAAAATTAGAAGATTGCATTGCCAGTAAGTCTTTACCCTGCATTCCCCTGAAGATGTTTAAAGCAAGAGTAACATCCAGTGGTCAAAATGTTAATTGCATTATATGAGGGCATTGCATGCTAACAGCATCTTCTTCTTGCAACAAAAAAGCAGGGGAATGCAAGCCTTAAAAACTCAGGATCGTGCTTACATTGCACAAAGTAAGCTTACACAGAGTAATCAGTATTCCTATAAGGTTGGTGTGTTTGTCCTGCTCATTCCAAGTGAGATGTACTGACCTTTAAGCCTGTAAATGCTAAGGCTGAGGACTTTCTGAATGGATGAATGTCCCTGCACAAGGATACCAAACATAAGGTCATGTTCTAAGTAAAGAGGGAGGAAGGGAAATGGGAGGAAGGTGCTATGACCTTGGTCTGATGTCTGTGGAATGAAGCCCTGAGCACAGGACACTGCAGGATAGCTGTGCTTGCAGTGCTTTGACTTGTCGCTGGCTCATGGACCTCAGAGACCGGGCACAGCTGAAAGCAGCAGAGCGCTGTCCTGGAAACAGGGTGTCAGCACTGCAGAGCAGCATAGGTGGACTTTGACTCTTGCAGTCAGAGCGGTAGGGGAGGAGATGTCCTTAGAGGAGGCTGACACCTATCTGATTATCGGTGAAAGCATACAGTTTGAGCTGTGGGAGGTGGAATCTGCATTCCTCCTCCCCAAATGCTTTTTATTGTCACCTGGCCTGAACTGTGACAAATAGGGTCAAAAAGGAGTCCCATGCTGAGAGGATAAGCCTTGCTTTATGGACTACAAGAAACAAGCGACCTCAGATAAAGACTCTGCTTGTGCTCAAGGGCATGAAGAAAGAATGTGAGTTTCTGTTCTCAGGCAGGAGAAGAATCTTCCGTAATCACGCTGCAAGTTATGGAGCTGCCAGGTACTCGTGGGGAAGCACTGGGTTTAATCTCAGCAACACAGGTGCCAACCAGAGAGCAGGGAGCACATTGCCCAGTGAGGAAAACAAGACAGTGAAGATAAGGGTGTGAGAAATTTAGCAGCTGCTAACTAAATTTAGACATTTAGGGCTAATTTTTCCCTGGAATTGCAATAAGGATGAAAATCTAAAAGAAAAAAAAAAAAGAAAAAAAAACTTTTAGGAGGTCTAACATTCACATCCTTCTGCTGTGTCAGCGTCACAGATGAAGAATCACAGCAGCAAATCTGGATGCAGCTTTGCAGCTTTTAAGTGTTCCTGTAAAGATCTGCCTTTCATGGACAAGGTTCTCTGGTCTCCCCAGCACCAGCAGACTGTTTTTCCTTCACTCCTGTAGTCTCAGTGCACCAATGCTCTGTGACCTTGAGGCCGTAAAACTTGTCTGGGGCAGTTAATGATTCTCTGTGCTCCCGTGCAAACATTAGCCAAGGTAGAGGGAAACCAGCTGTAAGGTCTGTCTCACTTTCTGTTCCTTCCTCCTTTATTAATAGCAGAAATTTTGCAGCTCTCATGCAGAACCATGATTGCCCAAAGTGCTGGAAGGAGGAATTTTCCCTCACTATCTTTCCTGTTGTCCCTTCTGAAAACTTGACCATGTGAGACACATTATACAGAACGCATACATCCCACAGTGCACTACGTTTGACTGAGGTGTGAACAAACAGGGGGGCCTGCTGTGCTTTTGGTAGCCAGGGAATATTTTCACATGGCTGGGATAACAACAAGGCCAAGGTACATTCATAATCCATACAAAGGCTGTCCTGAAAATGCTTTGTGAATCCTCCATGAGAAAACCAAAGTGTACATAAAAATATTCCTATGCTTCAACAGAACTTTAGTATCCCTAAAGCACACCTACTAAAAAAGCAAACAACAGCAAATGTGCAAACACTGATAACAGGTACACTGTGGAGACATTTAAATTAATGAGTACAAGTGATTTAGACTGAGATGATGGAAGTTTGGGAAGGGATCACAGCCGTAGTGAGCACATTTCCTCATTGAGGCTGTGCAGGGATCTCCTGTGCCTGGAGCAGCACAGCTCTGAGGAGTACCAAGGCAAGAAGTTGGCTCATTCCAGGTTGCTTGATTTCTGTGGTGGCAATGTTAAAAATCACACCACATCCCATTCTGGAAAGCCGTGTCCCAAGGACACTGCACATACATGCAAGATCCTAGAGGCAGTGAGTCATTTTCAGATATTCATCTCAGGTTTCATGGTATGCTGATAGAGGAAAGCACCATGGCAGGAGGATCTGGTATCTGATGGTCTGCATACATATCTAGTGCTTTGCATTTTACTGATTCTTGGCAGAGGCTGCACTGGTTCTGCAGCTACAGGACTAGAAGCCTAATTAGCACCATAAGTAGGGGAGGTCTAAGGGATCCTCTGGGTGAGGGCAGCTCATGATGGCAGGCAAATGGGTTCTGGGAGCTTGTACTCTGCAAGCTTTCTTGCCTGTTAGACACCATATTCTGAACCACGTAACAGCCAGCACAGGAAGTGCACCTGTGAACAGTGATCAGAGCCAGGCACGGAGCAGCGCCAGTGCCCATCACATTGCTGCCTCCTCCCGGTGTGCTCAGCCAAGGGCAGCACGGGCATCTCCCCACCGAGCAAAAAGGAAGGTCTGTCTAGCAATAACGAGACCACCTTGCTAGAGCCCTCTCTGAATTTGAAGTACATTTTTATCTCCCTGTGGCCATGATTAGATTCCTCATCCAGGCATCAGTCCTGTTTTGCAAGCAGTTCCAGAGTCGGAGGCGTTTTTGGCTTTGCTTTGCAATGTGTTCCTCCCTTGTACTTTGCTTGTTACCATAAGACCCACAATAAACGTAATGCTACATAAGAAAGGCTCTGCTATCTAAAGCTTCCTAGCACAATAATATTTTCACAGAAAGCAAAATAACTTGCTAAGATTTGTGAAGGTAATAAACTAACCCAGGCTTTCTGTGCTGATTTCCTACAGTAATTCCCAGCACAGCCAAATTCACAGCTCTTTTGTCTGTAAATACATTTCAAGGCCGTTTGAGTAGAATGAGGTGTGGGTGTGCAGGCTGATTTGTTTAGTGTTTTCCAGCTGGTCCCATCCTCCTTTCTGTCCTTGAGCTTCTCAGCTATGTCTGAGATGAAGTGTGGTTTCACTCTGAGCTCTCATGCCAAAGCCCTGCTGCAGGGCAGCAAGGTCCAGTTTGGTCTTATTACACCTCTGTGAGCCATTTTCCAGACTAGTCTTAGTCACCTGCAGATGTAACCAGAATAACCTAGGAGTGCAAAATGATGCAGGAAACCACTTGTGGTCAAACCAAATATTGTGATTTATAGGTTCAAGGTAAGTGTTTTCACTTTCTCCAATGTAAAATTAATCTCAAACTGAAGAGCAATAACATCTCTTGCCAGGTCTTCAGTTCCACGGATGTCAGACACTATTTGCACACATCTCTGCCTCTGAAACACAGAAGTCTTTGGGCCATGCAAAGAAAGTTTAAAGCTAAGTTCCGGGCCTGCAGGTGGGGCATTAGAACCATTCCACAGTAGCACCAAGCCCTCCTGACATCTTCAAATTCCTGCATATCCTAAATACAGCTTCAAAACACAGCCCCCACCTCTCCCACCACATCCTGGAGAGCAGCTGGGGTTTGTTGGGAAATATGCTGCAATTAATGCTAAAGAAAGAAGAGCTTGGAGGGGAAACAGTAGCTGGAAATATTAAAAATACTTTCCTGAAATAGATACTTTATCTAAAAACCTTGAAAGTAGCATTCTATTTGACCAAAGTTTAAATTTGTCACTAAAGTAGTCATGGGAATGAAGCATGAAAGTTCTGTTACTGCTTGTGATTCAAAACAAAGTGTAGTTGTTAAAAATCTTTGAACCGGCCCAGGATTTATAATACTTGTAAAGCTGGTTTAACTAGACTGGCAGAAGGTCAAGGTCTTGCTTTTAGAACTCAAATTTGAGTGTTACCCTGCACAAAGGCATTCTTTTGAGAAAGAAGACTCTGTAGTGCAGACTAAGGCTGTTGCCTTTCCTTTTACAAGGATACACTTTGTGACTGTGTGTTCTGTTAAATGTACCTGGGAGGATTTCATGCACTTCTATTTTCCAGGTCATCTCTTCCGCCCAGAAAAGAAATTGGGGGGGCAGGGGACTTATGGCAGAAGTTAATAAAATCATAGTTGATGCAGAACATAAAAGCAGATAACTTTCCTTTAGAACACAAAAAATCACGAGGCATGAAACAAAACAGTTAAAATAATGGAAAGTACTTCTTAGAACCATACAGTGTTAAGCTGTAAAGCTCCTTGTCACAGGACACCACGATTCTGGGAAGTTCTTATAAGTTCAGGGAGCAATTGGACAAAAAAGGAAGAAAAAGCCACCAAATACTGTTTAGTATGAATCACCCCTTCTATCTAAGGTGGTCCTAAGCTGCCAATGGCTGTAGACCAGAGAAGTACTTTATACAGTATCTGTGGTTTATATTCTTCCTTTGGCACCTGCTATTGTTCAACGTTTTGCCTTATGTAAAGAAGGGATGGAGGTGAGGATCAAACAATCAACATTTAAAATCATAGAATTGTGGAGCCTGAAAATAAGCATCCTAAACAGTAGTTGTTGCTCCCTCTCAGTGAGCAACTGAGAACTACCCCCTGGTGTACTGGCCACTGCTGTCAGTTTCCCCTTCTAGGATGTCCAGCCCTAGAAACATTAAATGCCCTCTTCTCATTTCATTCCACCCAAAAAAAGGGAAATGCTGAATCATGGCAATGCATAGCAGATAACAAACAATGGGAAATCTTTTATTTCCTTTCTCCTTTTTATTTTTCTAATTGACTGAAATATCCTAATTTCCTGAAATATGCAGCTCTGACTCCCAGTAATTGAAATTCTTCAGTTGCAGTTTGGGCTTTTTTGGAAAAGAGTAAAGACTCATGCTAGTTGTCTGCACGTTTCCCCATCCCAACCTTTCCCTTGTTGCTATGTTCACAGAGACCTGGAGTTGAGAAGGAAGGTAAGTAGGGATGCAATGTTCTAAGTGTCACATGTACAAGACATGTTGTCTGTATCTTTAAAAGAGGGAAAGAATTACTCTAAGTGCCATTAAAACCTCTGAGATTTTATTACCCTTTGCTAACCTTACACCCTTTCCAAGATTAGTCCTTGTCTGTTTTTCAGAGTAATGCTACTCAGGAGTAGCTGGTGTGCTCCTCCCTGCAGCACCAGCTCAATCACATCTGTCAGTGTTGCAGAGGTACCCTGAGACCATGCAAGAATGGGCCCTTACCATACATAATCTTGGTCCTAAGACTAACTTACATGACCACACGTATCTGGGTGTTCCAGACCCTTGGTTCATCTCCAAGAGCAGAATTTAAGTATTTGAACCACCTATGGGACGGAGCACTGGAGAAGGGATTCGTGAACTTCCCACACTCCGTTCAAGATGACTGTGAAAAACCCATGGTGTATTTTATCAGACTGGTCACTTCAGCTGGTCTCTCTCAGTCACCACAGATGTGGTCACTCTCCCTGGTCTCCACAGTCATTCACAAATGGTTTGCCATGTGCCCAGGGAACCTCCCCACCATGGGGATGCCACATGAGAGAACATTCCCCGGCTTCTCCCTCCGCATGAGCAGATGTTGACGTTGGCAGAAAAGCAGACCAAAGGGTAGTTTTTCTAGCTATGAGAGGAAGGTTATTATTTTCCCTCATATTCCTGCAGAGGTGAAACACAGCCTCACCACAGGCTTTGCCATTTCTCAGGGACCTGCTCCCGAGCACAGCTCTGGCATTGCCTAAGCTCAAGGTAGAATTTGGCTCAGGATCTATTTTTGGCCCTGCTCCTTTTCAAGAACATAATTCTGCTAAATCAAATCTAACATTTTCTCCTGAATAAACAAACCACTACATTTTTTCCTTTTGCTCCAAACATACCTTTTAATCATAGGGGAAGAGGGCTTGGCAACTCCAGCTAAAGATGGCCCCCTGAGCAGACAAACAAGCAAGTAAAAGAGCTCTTCAGAAGGTTATCTTTATGGAAAGCACTACTTTTTAACTGAATTTTGAGATCAAGTTTATGTATAAAGTACCAAAATAGCAGAGTAGAGAATAATGAATATTCTGAGCCTAGCAATAGCACACTCAGAAATCAAAATTTCCAACAAAAATGCAGGAGGGGAGAAACTTCAAAGGACATAATGAAGTCCACCACACAAGCCTCCAATCTCTGAAATGCCACCAGATCAATAGCTGCATGAGAAGAACAACAGTGTTGTCTGAGAAGGCTGGGATTTTTCCAGTTCCACTCTTTTTTTTCCCCTAAAACCAGATGTAAATATAGATACTTTTTTCTTTAAATAACTCTTACAAGCCAATGATATTTGCTTTGCATTTTTGAAATTCTATAGAATGTGCTCCACTGTCTAGTGTTTTCTTTAAAGCTTCCAGGAATTATTTGGTTGTAAGGAATTTAAACATTTGCTTTACAAGAGCATTTTAGAGAAAAACCTCCTTCACAATTGAGAAAGCCTGAAAATGGGAAGTCTCTGCCACTAGAGTTAAACATTTTAAATTCTATAGTCAGATAAAGACAAAATATCTCTTTTTATCCCTGAAAATGTATGTGCTGATTTTAGAAACACTGAGTCTGCTGGTTTTGTTTATTTTATTTGAATTTAAAATAAGTTATTTACAAATTCCATTTGAAAATTATTTCACACTTTTCCAACAGAGGAGTCTATTAAAAATAATAAAAATAAAACTGTTTCTTGAAATAATTAAGGAAAACTTACAGTTTAAATGTGTGTTGCAGGGTCTATGGCATAATTCTTCCAATATGTATTCCTAAGTACGGAATGATTTTCAAAGGCAATAAAAACTCAATAGCTCTGCCATTATAAGGAACAATATTTTCCTTTTTTAGAGAACAATAGTCTCGGCTTTTTCATCAGACCTTCTTTGGAAAGTCTTTTTAGCACTTTAAGCTCAATCCTGCACACTACTGACTTGGCCAGGCTCAGTCTTTTTTTTGAAAAATAAACCAAATCATCACTGACTCCAGTTACCATCATTTCCCCAAAACACTTACTGGGAAAAAAAGTCTTAAAATTTTGGCAGTGGGTTGCAGTTAAGCTGATTTTCATTACTTGTTCAAATTAAATTATTTGTGTTGTATGGGTAAGACTTTTTGTTGTGTAAAATAAGTAAAAGCATCCAAACAGATAATTATGTGGTCCTGGTAAGAGAAGCAGTAGCAAAGGAGGAAAGGAGAAAATTATTTTGTGATGTTCTGAAACGCTAAGGCAGAATTGGCAAAGTCAGCCACATGAGGAACCAAAACATAACACTACCTATTTTACAGCTTGAAACAATTAGTGCTTTAAAACGCTGGGCTTTATGTGAAATAGAAACAAGGAGAAAACAGCACTGAAGCTCTTTTTGAAACACTTCCAGTAAAGATGACTCTCTAATTTTGCCTGCCAGAGATAAGAAAGTATTTAGTGTCTTCATGAACCCACCCTTCCCATGAAAACTATCACATTTTAAAACTTCCAGGTCTGCCTCTGAAGTGTTCCCCAGGCCCCAGGAGTGGTCGCAGCTGGGCTGGGGAGCCCTGGGACCCTGTCCAGCCCTGCCAGGGCAGGCAGGGGCAGGCAGCCAGAGGCAGCACAGAGGAGCAGGCAGGAAAGAGGAGGGAGAGCCCTGGAGGGAGCAAGAGTAGGGAGAAAGGAAGGGGAAATGTAGCAAATTCAAATGCATAAGAAAATTACATGGGTAGATAAAAGGGGGGGAGTGCAGGTACCACACTGCAGTTATGTCCCTCCAGTTTCTTGTTTACTCTTTTCATTCACCTTAGAGCTGAGAGTATGGCATTGCTTTTATTGCAGCACTTGAAATAACTGGGAAAAGTAAGCAACCTTGTGATGCCAAATAATCCCTCTCTCCCTCAAATATTATCCCTATCATATTTCCACAGGACAAGAGTTCCAACACTGCTACCACTAGAACTTCATGTGTCAAGATCTCCTCCACTGTTCTTCTTCCCATCATTCCTGCTAACCCTCATACTCTGTTTTTGAGGGCCCTTCTGCCTCAGACCAAAGGTCTGCTGGCCCCACACCACTGCAGAAGATCCTGGAGCAGGAAAGAAGAGGAAAGACCCAGTGGGTGCAAGTTGGACCCACTGTCTCCAGCCCCATCATAGCCCAGGTAAGATGGGGAAGGAATCACCTGCCAACCTATGAGGCACTCAACAGGACTGGAAGAGAGGAGTGAAAAATTTCAAGAGAAACAGCAAAAGAATTTAAAGACCCCAGAGAAGACAAAGTGGGGAAAAAAAAATCATCAAAGCTCTGATGGCATCCACAGCCCTGTCAGCCACGCTGGGCTCTCCCCACGTGCCCAGGGTCCAGGACCCACATCAGCCCCAGTGGGCTGTGATCCACTGCCCCACAGCCCTGCCCTGTTTGGCCATGGGTCCCACCAAGCCATGCCCGTGTCCCAGCCTGGCCCCATCCCCCGGGAGAGGGACAGTGCCCAGGGCCCACTGTCCAGGGCTGGGGCTGCCCTGGTGCCCCCAGTGCCCTGCTCCTGACTGGGGCAGTGGGATGGGCCCAGCCCAGCAAGTGGGTGAGCTCTAAAGTCACCCAACAGGGGCGCAGAAACTGACTCCTGTGCTCACCCTTTTCCTCTGGCATGTGGGGAAACATGCTCTCCCAGAGGCACTGAGGTGGCTGAGTCAAAGGGTACCTTCAGCCCAGCCTTCCTGGATAACTTGAAATTCAAGAGCCAAGCTCCTGTCTTGCCTCTTCCCCTCCTCCTGTTGTTCCTGGTGTTTTCCTTTCTCTCTGAACCCCTTCTCCCTTGGATCAAATATATCCTCTGGTGAAGAGAAAGCTAAAATTCTGCCTTTCCTGGGTCTATTTTTTTCACAGAAACAGAAGAAAACATTAGCTACAGTAGTGGAGCCTTAGATGTTTTTCACTCTTTTCCTCCTTACGTAGCCTAAAGGAATGTTCGTTCACATCATTAACCACCCTAAAGACCGTGCCAAAGGAGGTTTTAATATTCTTTGTGGTTTGGAAGAAATTATATGATATTTTGTTCAAATGAAAGTGCTAGTAAATACTTCTAGCTGCCTTTTCTAAATTTACAGGTTTTTTAATAACAGGTTGAAGGTGCACAAGCATGGTTATCACCCTAGGAATAAGCAGGCTCTCCTCTCTGTATTCTCAACTCACAGTAAACACATTCGACTGTGGCAGGATCATGTTTCCACCCTGAATGCTGTGGCTCATTTATCCCATCAAAGCTAGGCCAGCAGAGCATGCCTGTGAGATCCAGGAGGTACCATACTGAAGTCTGACAGAGGATGAAAGAGCAGGGATAGCTGAGAGAGCACAATCACCTTCCCGAGTAAGGGTCTGGACACCTCAGAAGAGGTTGCTCAAGGAACAAAAGAACAACACCGCTCCTTTCTATCTCTTCTTCCTTGTTTGATTTGTTCCCATCTTTCATCAGCAGAATCTCTACTCCAAATATTTTGCTTCTTAACAACACCCTTTCCTTGGGCGTTTCTTCCCTAAAACCGCAGTATTATTTCTTTGAGAACAAAAGTCCTTAACTTCTCTTGCCAGGATTAGGAAAGAAGGAGCTTAAATTATCAAAAGTGCTATTTCATTAGTATGGCTAATACTAGTTTCCCTATTCAGCCATACCACAAGGTAAGTGTCATTACTCTTGTAAGTCCAGACAGTTTTTGCAGATGCAAGCAGGTAGATTAATATGCAGTTTGGGTCTGTTCTTGTTTTACACTTTCAGCCATAGCTATGCTGATAGTACTACTGATCAACTCATATTTCATATGTCATGTTTAGCAAGGCTTTGCTACTCCATCTCATTAATTTCTTCTTAAAATTTCCTGTTACCCAGGAGAACATGAAGCCTGGCTCCCTAGCCTTCCCTGCAGTCCTTTGCCTTCTATGTTCCTGTGCTCTGAAAGTAAACTTTTGCAATATTTAAACCAAAGGTCTCAGCGAACACACCACAGTCTCCACACTATCTCTAACTCTAATTAATCCCTGGCACAGATCACATTCTGCACAGTTACGAGATGATGCAATTGAAGACCACACCTGGTGTGTGCGAAGGACCCTCAGTTAAGAATGAAGGAGCAATGGAAAGCTCATGGGTGTCTTTTATGACATCCAGCCCTGGGGAGACTATGGACAATTCTGTCAGCACTTTTCCAGATGTACCTTTACTTAAATTCTTTCCTTTTGTGTGCCTACAGATATTGTATCAGTTCCCCTTGATAGTTCTAAAGTGCTCCAATAATTCTAGAGCAAACTGCAGGGTGTAGTAGAGGCATAGTCTCAATCAGTGCCTGCTGCCCAGCTTCCTCAGCAGCTTGTTTGTATGTGGTTCGTTCCCTCAGTGATATCTCAACATAGCTAAAGCTTCATCTTAGGCAGCTTTGTGTCTAGCTCTACATGCTGTTAAGCATGTTTCAATCTTCTTTTCCCTTCCCAGCTCATTGTCCTTCCTTTCAAAGCTGATGCTTGTGGGCAGAGAAGCCTTGAAAAAGATGAATCCAGAGCGGGAGGTTCCCTGCAGAAATCAGAGGTAAAGGTTAAAGAAAAGGTAAGATATAGCCCATACCATACAATTGTTAAGTCATAGTGTATTCAGGTTTTCAAAAACTGGTTTTGATGAGGTCTGTAGTTTTGACCTGCTAGGCCAGAGGGCTTCCATGCAACAAGAGATGTAGTTGAACTTGGGCTGTACATGCCAAGGGAACCTCCCCACCACTTCTAATTTTCTGAAGATAGAGAAATCCTCTCAGAAGCCTATGTTTGAAGAGGCTTTTGGCTTGGTACAATGATTTAACCACATTTCACAGATTTGACAAAATATTCTGAGTTGGAAGGGACCCAAGAATCATTGAGTGAATGGCTCATGTGGGGATCAAACCCACAACCTTGGTGTTATTAGCACCAAGCTCTAACCAACCTTGCCCATGCAAGTTTTATCTTCCATTTGTTTGTACAATATTTTAATGGCTTTGACTTTGTGACTTTCAGGCATCTAAAGTGCTGTAGCAGTTGAGAACAACAATATTTTTTCTTAGAAAGCCTTGCCAGTTTAGGTTTTGAGTTTTTATCAGACTTTTCCAACTCCTGATTCATGGTCCAGTGACTAAAATGTATATGCAGTGATTTTCTTACAGTTTGGGGTTTTTTTATTTTCTTGAATGAAAACAAGAGTTAAAATGCCACACTTTTGGTTTGTGTCCGACCTGGGCCTTTGAGAGTCTATGTACAACCACAGTAACATCCCTTTAGAAATGTAACTCCTGTGTAAGGGCATACTAAGTGCCCACCTGCTTCATAAAGGATAGGAACATCCAAGCTTTGCAATCTGTCTCTTTGCTCTCAGGTCCTTTTACAATTTGCCCTGCTGTATCATCAATATAAAGCTCCCCAGCTTTAGACTTGAAGCCCATGAAATTGGTGCTGGAGCAGAGGCTGTACAGTGACCTCAAGCCTGAAGCTGTAGGTCAGCGGCTTGCATGCTTTTTTTCACTAGAAATACTCTTCTTAAGCAGGATCCCAGGCTGGCTTGATACCACAGTGCCCTGGCTGCTGATGGAGGGCTGCTGGGTGACTTCAGCTACCATTATTAATTTTGAAGACACTCCAGCCAAATTGTCTCCAGTCCTACCTCACAGCTTCAAGGAGGCGCCCTAAGCTTCCAGTTTTATTCCAGCCTCCCTCTGGCACCTGCATTTAAAAAAGCTTGCCAAGCTAATACTGTTACTTTTTATATGGTAGCAAGTCCCTTTTCATGTAATTAAGGGATGATCAAGGAGTTATCCTGTTAGCATAGCTTGCTCCTAGTTGTCCAAACAAAATCACTTGCGCCAATCATACTACTTTTTTGGCTAATATAACCTCAAAAATTGCAAAGTTCCCCAGCCTTACCACATTAATGGGATATGCTTTTTGTTCACATGCCTACCAGTACCATAGCAGTGATAAACACGACAGTGCAGACCCAGACTTTAGGCAAGTCTTGCTGCATTTAGCAGAATGCCTGCAAATTGTCTGTAAATTCTTCCCATTCATTAAGGCAGATATTGTAATGAAGGGAGAAAGTGCAAACTGGGCAAGCACATTAAGATTCATATCTTTGTGCTTAACCTGGGTACCATAAAGTATCTATTTTTTCTTTTTTTAACCTGCTAGCTAATACTTTCACACAAGCAGGTAACTTGGTAATTTTTTCATGAGCGATAGTAAATCATGCGTTGCATTTATTGTTGTTTTTTATTTCTTCTGATAAGCAGTTGCTCTATAGCAGATCATCTTTTTAGAGCAGGTTAACATTTCACAAATATAGAAGTGTAGAGATTCCCCTCTGAAATTCTACATGAAAAAGAGCAAAATCATTCAACTGAAGACACTAGCAAGTCTAAGACTAAAGCTAAGGTAACAACTGGAAATAAATTAATCAACATGGTCAGCTTATTCTTCAGCATTGTTGTACAAGTAATAGTGTTGTAGTAAACCTGGCCCTGGCGTTTGCCAGCGTTCTTGTCGCTTTGTCCCATATTCTGTGGCAGTATTTGCTAGTAATGTATTAACAGAATTCACCTTCCCAAGGCATGGAAACACTTTTTTTAGCTCCTGACATTATAGATGTATCTTAAATCAATAGAGCTGGCCACTTACTGCAAGAATCGGAAATACCATGGAAGGTAATTGCTTCACAGCAAATGACTTCACATAATTTGATAATCACTAGGTCTCAGGCATTATTCCTGCTGTTAATCCACTGTGATTTATTGTTCATTTCTACTTCATTTATCATTACATTATTGTTTCAAGGTTTTTTGTGATCTCTGGTTCTCAGAGCCCAGCTGCACTTTTTATTGCTGACAGTTAAAAAGAAAAACAGATTAAACAGTTGAAATGAATGTGCTCGATGAATATGTTTCATTTGTACCGTGTCTGGAGGGCCGTCCTCGGCAGGCTGCAGTTATCTTTCCATTTTTCAGTCCTTGTGGTAAGTCAAAAGGAGTACGTCAATAAAACTCCCCTCTCTGGGGTAACAATGATTAGATTTTTCTTTACTTCCAAGTCTGGCTACAAATATACAGCACTGTGCCTCTTCATTTTGCAGCTGACATTTATTGAGTGTGTGTTGGAATGTTTTGAAAATATATTATTACCCAGTACTTGTGTTTTCCATGTTTCTTGGTGTTTAAGTGTTGTCAGATTCAACCACTTTTGGACAGTGGATAAAAGACAGTGCTGGCTGACCTGCATTTCCTTCCACTCTGTTTTAACATTTTAATTCTGTTGATATTTCTCTAGAATAACCCTGCTTAAGGGACGCTGGACCAGATGACCCATTGTGGTCCCTTCCAGCCTTACCCATTATGTGATTCTGTGATTTCCAAGTGAGAGTTGCCCTTTGGAAATACAGGTGAGAGTCCTCAGGTGCTGCTGCAGGTGAGGAGAGCGAAGAGTGGCCACACGGCATGTTCCTACAGTTTGTCCAGAGCTACAGAGCTGTAAGTGGGCTCTGTGCACACCCCTGGGGAGGAGACAGGATGTCCTCAAAATGACTCTTTGCTTGGAGCTTTCTCTCCAGAATTCCTGAACAATACTTTCACAGTTGTCACCTCTGCATGTAAAATAAGACTTTGCGTAAACGAGGAGAGAGGGCTTCCCTGTGCCAAGGTGGCAAGAATCAGCACTAGAGCCTTGAATAATGCTCTTTTTTCACCCCAGTCTACAGTGTTTTTGTTGGATTGTTTTACAGGCACTAAGGCAGGAGGTACAGATGACAGCTCAGGGCTAAGTAACCTCTGATAAGACTCCTCCTGTTTGCCTCTAAATAAAACTAAAATATCTGGAGCTGAGCTACATCAAGGCTCAGAACAGAAGGAGGCAGCACTTCCACCCAGCTGGGCTAAATGACCCTCAAAACTGTAGGATGACACTCTCCACCACTACAAAAGCACAAGCAGAATTCCCGCCTGTGAGTGACTTGAGTAGTGAAGATAATTCACCATCCCAGAGGGTGACATGGTAGCTGGACTACTTGCTAGGTTACTCAGTCAATGGATTACCTCTAAAATTACAGGAGGAGAAGGTATCTTCTCTCTTGTGCCTGCAGAATGCCAGGAGATTTGCCAGATTGAGGCTTCACTTCCCTTTCTAGTGAATGCAATTTTCCTTGTGCTATACACAGATCCCTGGCCTATGTTTAGGAATCTGTGGCCATTAACAATGCCAGAAAAATAGGTAAAACTGCAGGCATTTGTTTTTACAGAAATTATTTCTGCCTAAATAAGACCTTTGTTCCAGTTGACAATTCAACAGAAGGCTTGCCTATGCTTTACATGCTTGACATTTTTTGTGGCTAAAGCCCATTTTACATGGTAGTAATACATCATCAGGAAAGTACTGAGCTTTTTTCCTTGACCTTCTGTAGTTCCTGTTCCCATTTTTAGAAGTCATTTCAAATGTTTCTGTTGGTTATGTTCCATTTATGTTCAATCTGTTTCTCATGTCACTGCTGTCACTCATACTAGCTAACTATGGAACTGAGAATCAAGATTTTTGTTTTCAATGGAAGTCCATTTTAAGTCTCTTCATCTATCCCTTATTAATTGGAATTTCAGCATTTCGTGAAACATAGTTTATTTTTCTGTCTTTATTCATTATATGGTATTTGGAAGTTGCAATCTACTGTTCAAAAAGGGACTTTCCTACAGTGCAGCCAATGATGGTTTGTGACTTCTGTAGATTTTGGGTAAAGTTCATGTTTCTCTCTGGTAAAACTGTGACATAACAATCACCAATAGTGATGGAGCTGCATCCACAGCCTCAGATGTCCCTATGGCTTTGCTTTCTATCTGTTTTTGAAACAATGATTTCACCATTGTTGCCACTGAATGCCACCATTGGTGGCACAAGATGCCACCATTTTCTGGTAGTATAGGCAGAATTTCCCTTCTCCTTCTCCCCTCATTCCTAAGCCAGAGATGTGAAGATGCTGGAAGAACTCTTTCTCTAGGCCTGCCTGCCAAGAGCTGCTCTTGTCACCACTTCTCGTCTGCAGGCTTAATACAACTGCTCATTTTTCTGAGGGATGAGGGTCTAGAGGTGACAGTTTCATTATGCAGAGAACTCCAACTGACAGGCAAGTCTGTCACTAAATATAGCATCTTCTATCCTCTGCTAAAGTCATTCTTTTTGCCAGAAAGGTACCATTATGCAGGGTGTTAAAAACAGACTTCATTTATGTTAAAACAGAATATTTAACACTGCACATACCAGGGGCCTTTATGGAGCAGTGAACACTATCACTGTCCTTGTGGACACAATCTAAATGGTCAGTGGATCTCCGCAGAGGACCCTGTAGGAAACAGGACCTCCATCAACTGAGCTGAAACAGATCTGTTTCCTCAGAGCTAATTTATAAGAAAGAGGAAGATCCTATTTAAATGTGTGTGTCCTTGCTCCTTCTCCAACTCCTGATTTATTTGTCCACCTTCCAGGTGGTGAGCAGGCTTGGACTGTGTCATGCTGATAGTGTAAAAGCCCATCCCACTTCTAGAAGACATGGGTTTGTTACTACAGCGCTGTTCTTTGTTGGACCTACAGAGGGTGAGTAAAGCACAAAGCTGAAAATCAGTGTGGCAAGAATTTGACCCAGCTGGCTTTTAGGGCTCTAACTATGTGAACACACCTGCAGGACAGGAAGGTCTGGAAATAGCTGCATTGGAGACATCTAGAGGAAAATGAACATCTGGTCTTGAGAGGGACTTCCACCCACAAGATCCAGGTGAAACTTCACAGGTTCGATCTCACTGAAAGCTATTACATCACATGGGCATGACATTTAGTTTTCTTTGAAACAGCTGGGGTTTTTCCCAGATAACTTACTCATGGCCAAATGGCAAGGGTTATATTTAGTGTTTTCCTGAACGTGAACAGGCAGTGATAGTCCTTTAGAGCATGTTACATTATGACTGAATTATGTCAGTAACAGTTTGCTGAATCTGAAACTAAAATACATTTTGCTGGGGCTTTTCAAGACAATTATTGCCCACCATATGGTTTGCACAATCACTCCCGAAACAACGTGAGCCATGTGAATATTCAGCATGTATAGCTCTGGCCTGTATTTTTAAACAGAGATTCAATTTTCTTCATGTTTTCTGCATGCAAAGATCTTGATAGTTCTGCAAAGTAATAACTTGCCACACCAAATGAAAGTGCACCTAAGGAATCCTCTTGCTGGTGACTAGTGTTGTGAGGAATCATGTGTCATATCTATAGTGCTCTGGTGGGTCAAACCTGAGGGTGCCACTTGAAGATGCACTGAACTTACACATCTGCTGCAGATGCTGGGCAAACCCCATGCTCTTTAGCATGACACTTTTCTCATAAGTCTTTGCAAATTGCATCGCAAGGCACTTCTAGTAATATCTCCCCCCACTGCTCAGACTTGCTCATACCATGCACATGGAGTGATGCAAGGGTGGGCAATGTACACTAAGTGCTGCAGTACAGGAGATAAAGATGCCCCCCTATACTGACAAGGAGCTAGATGTCTGGAGTAGCAGCCTTTCAGTGACCCCAGAACCCAAAAGCATTTGTGTTGACTTACATGTAAGCTAGAGAGGGCATCCACCTCAGAGGTTCAGCCTAAATCAGAGCCTGTAAAGATCAGGAGGCTCCAGTTTTGGTGTATGGGACAAGATCTTATCTCAGGCATTCATAGGCATGTGGTACAGGTGTGAACAGGAAAAGGTATGTTTGCAGTACAGCTCTGGTATGGCATAGTTACCCTCACCACCTCCAGTTCTGGATAAATGCTCCCAGGGGTGCTCAAAGAGTTTTAGGGGTTTTTTTTATTTTCTAAGCACAGAAGATTTTGGCCAAAGAGACCACAGTGTGAGTATATTTCAGATTCTTCCATGAAAAAGTGAGTGAATATGCAGCAAGAAGTGGGTGCCCTGTGGCAGTAACACTGGCTGGGCTGGCAGTGACAGGGAGCTGGCAGCAGGCTGGCAGGCACTGTGCCACTTTGGCAGGCAGGAGGACAACAGAGCAGGCACAAAAACATTCCTTGAGGGCTGACCCAACTGGTCCCTTGATGCCTTGATCACTTGCTTGGCAGACTGTGCTCAAGCCACAGCCCCTGGAAATTCCATGGCAGCTCACCCAGAAGGATGCAGTACCAACCTTGCTACCTGCTGTCTAAAGCTGACTGTGCTGAAATAAGCCTCAGGGAACTGAGTCTTTGCAGGTTCTAAGGCTGGGAAGTAGCCAAAGACAGCCCCTGGTGGGAGGCAGGGACTGCTGTGTGGGTGTGGTATGACTGATCATGAACCCTGAAGTGTCCTGCTCTGTTTCTCTCTGAGACTTGACCTTGTCATCCAAACATAACTGGCCCTGAACTGTTTTTCTGATGTGTGCTTGAAGCCTCACCCGGGGAGTGTCCAGCCTGGGAGTCACACAGCTCCACATGGATCCTGTGTGCCTCATCCAGCATCATAGCTTGGGGCTAAACACACATGGACTGGAGAAGCAGGAGTAGTTAGGATCCACATACCACAGCAAGTGCCCCTGTGCTGTTTCCTTTGCTTGTACACAATGCACTTGGGAATGCCTGTTCACAGCTGTGCTGGTGCCTGTATAAAAATAAAAGGAAAGCCAGGCCTGCCTGCCGTGCTGGATAGGAAATGGGAAGAGACAGTGGAACAGCTGGGCAGGCACAAGGCTCAGGATGTGTGGTACATGCAGAGAAACCAAATGGTGTTAAACTTATGTAAACACACAGTGCTCGTCATATAGGGGAACTAGGTAGTTGGTGTCAACACCAATCACTAACACAGTCCAAATCTGTTTAGCAGCTATCTGTCAGGGAAAAAAAAGTTGGAACTCAGTTATCAATGTCAGAGTTTTTAAGCAAGGAAAGACCTACAGTGTTTGACAGCCATGGAGAGGAGGCATGTGTTACAGAAATTAGAGGTGACACAGTTTGTTGCTCACTGGACAGTTTTTTGCTTCTTAGTGCACAGGACTGAAGTAAGTTTTGGGGGCAGCCACATCTTACAGCTATTCCATGATGACTTTGGTGTGAGGTTCGATGTTCAGGAAACGTTCCTCAGGTCCCTACTGTTAGTGGATCCTGTTGGTCGTGAGGTAATAAAGTTGTCAGTGTGAGAACCCAGCCTCCTGCCTGTGTCATGAAGAGCAGTAGGTATACTGTGGCCCCTGAAAATAGTGACCTACAAGTGATCTTAAAGGTCAAGACCATTTAAGCTGCCACAAAGCTTAGCCTCAAAGGCACTTCAGCAGGAGGGTGGATCATGGTGGTACTATAAACAGGCTGAGGACAACCCTCTGCTCTTACAGCACCCGCGTCATCAAAGTCCCTGCACAAATTCAGCAAACTTATTCCTAAATTAGATAGATTTTGATTTCCACCCTTCTGTGGTAAAACACTGTTGTAAAATATGTTAAATGCCATGCACCAAACAAACTCAACTTTCAAGAGGAAATTCTGTGTATCTCCCATGATTTGCTGAAAATAATGTTTAGGAAGACTACACTTCTGGCATCCTGCCTGCCCAGGGAAATATGTCATTTCAAGGAGCTACAGGGCAGATTATTGACACAGAAAGTTTCCCTGTTGGCTGTGTTCCAAGGCTTCAAAAATGAGATCTTCATGTAGATCAATGACACCCTTTAGAAATACACACTTGGCTTCAGGAGGAGCATTGGCAGGGTGCTCACTTGACCCTGTAACCACAGTGAAGCTTCTCACACCTTGCTGCTTTGCTGCTCACTGAAGATAGTTCTGGGCCTGGATATGCAATCAGAAGCCACCAGTTCCAGAGCTAAGATCCTGATTAGAGGTGGAATTGTGACTTCCCCAGCAGTGGGACCCTGTTCCACCTGCATTCCTGTGCATGAGGGGCCAGGTACAACAGAACAGCTGATGCAGCAGGAGCTGGCTGCCCAACATGCTCCTATTATATGACTATTTTGTTTCAGTCAGTCAATACTCAATAGCATTGTGAGTTTATTTCTAGCAAGTGGAGAAAATCATTATAAGAGAAGGGTTATTGTTGGTTGTGTAGTCCTGTTTTTTAAAGGGAAGTGTATGGATGTCTATGTCCCTAAAACAACCTGGAAATGAACCTGGAAATGTGGTGTCCATTCTTTTCAAGCTGACTTTTCCTCTCAGTTCTGCTTGCTCCAATTTTCTGTCTCCAGGAGATGTGTCCCAGAGCAACTCTCTACATTACTTTTCCTTATTTTTCCTGGCTTTCAGCCTCTAATGTGTTTCTAACAGCCAACATCCTTGCCTCAGCATATGCACTCATTCCATCAGGCCAGGTTTTAGTTGCTGATACACTTTCATGCCATGTATTATGTAAGTTCCTACTCTTTCTAGCTGACATGGCCTTCAGAAGCTCTTTTTCTGTTTCCATCTAACTTAGAGAAACCCTACACAGCTTACCCACTTCTTAATGAGGTCTCTGCCTTTTGCCTATAGAAGGCTATTTGATTTCAGATTGAAATAGCCCCTACTAGAGGAGTATGATACACTTTTAATCATTTTTGTGAATGGTAATTAAAGATCCATCAGTACTCAGGAGAAATTTTGCAGTGGAAAATTATTGTGAAATAAACAGAAGCATGTATTGCTGCACACTAATTATTGTATATTTTCTCCTATGTTGTTCTTAACATGCAGTGAGTTCAAAGAGGTTTCAGTCTGGAAACTTCAGATGCCCTAGAATTATGTTCATTAGAACCCACTCCACCTTCACAGCTCCAGCTAAGTGAGGAAATTCCTAATTTCAGAAGCCACTCCCATTTTCTTCTGTGTTGATCCTGTCACAAACACCTGAACTCTTGCTTCAGAACATGCTGTGGTGTAGCTGTGCCTTGAAGGTGGAGAGCAACTCAGCCTAACACCAAAATGCCTGAGAGTGTGAAATCAGGTTCTTCACACCCATCCTCACACGAGGGACACCATCTGCTCAGAGCACACCTTGCACACCCACAGGTTGGGCTCTGTACAGAGGCATTACTGCTCCATCTCTTTGTGTGGAAAATCATAGCCTGGGATAGAGAGGGGAGGACATGCCAAACTGGGTGATGAGAGTGCTTTGAGACACAAATTAGCTACATACCCCTGATTCTCTGAGTTAGAGAGGCATTTGGTTATGTGGTGTTTTGATACTGCTGAGCATATACAGGTATCTAAGTTCAGTGCCTAGTAAAGTTATGGAGAAGATTATTCTGGGAAGTATTGAAAAACACCTGAAAGACAATGCTGTCCTCAGTCATAGCCAGTGTGGCTTCATGAGAAGAAAGTCTTGCTAATCAAATGTGATTTCCTTTTATGGCAAGGTAACCCACCAAGTTGATCAAGGGAAGCCAACTGTTGTCATCTTTTTGGATCTCAGTAAAGCTTTCGATGCTTTCTCTCACAGTACCCTTCTGGACAAAATGTCCAGCAAACAGCTGGATAAACACATCATGTGGTGGGTGAGCAATTGGCTCATGGGTCAGCACAGAGGGTAACAATGAATGGGGTGACATCAGACTGGTGACCTGTCACTAATGGGGTTCTACAGGACTCCCTCTTGGGCTCTGTGCTCTTCAACATCTTCATAAATTACTTGGACATAGCACTGGAAGGGACACTGAGCAAGTTTGCAGATGACACAAAACTGGGAGGAACTGTTGACTCCCTCAAAGGCAGGGAGGCCCTGCAGAGAGACCTCGACAAATTAGAGGGCTGGGCAATCACCACCACATGAAGTTCAAGAAGGGGAAGTGCAGGATCCTGCACCTGGGATGGGGCAACCCTGGATGTTCATAAGACTGGAAAATGAGATGCTGCAAAGCAGTGCCATGGAAAGGGACCTGGGGGTCCTGATCAAAGCTGAATATGAGTCAGCAGTGCCCTGGCAGCCAGGAGGGCCAACCCTGTCCTGGGGGCCATCAAGCAAAGCATTGCCAGCTGGTTGAGGGAGGGGATTGTCTTGCTCTGCTCTGCACTGGGGCGGGCTCATCTTGGATATTGTGTGTAGTTTTGGGGACTGTAATATAAGAAAGATATTAAGGTAT
>JAWWMO010000083.1:122531283-122554544 GCA_035047845.1 Dendrocincla fuliginosa
TGAATAAGAAGAAACAGAAGGAAAATAAACAGAAGCAAAAAAAAAAAAAAAACAAAAACAAAAAGCAAAGCAGAAGAAAAGAGGAAGGAGAAGCAGAGGAAGCAAAAAAGAAGTAAAAAAAAAAAAAAAAGAACAAGAAAGAGAAAAAAAAAGAAAAATAACCAGATGAAGAAGGAAAATAAGTAGAATGAAAAAGAAGCAGCAGAACCAGAAGAAGAAGCAGTAGCAGATGTAGAAGTAGCAGCAGAAGGAACAGCAGAAAAACCAGAAGGAGAAGAACCAGAAGAAAGAGGAAAAGGAGCAGCAGAGAAGACAATGAAGAAGCAGAAGAAACAGGAGGAGAAGCAGCAGCAGAAGAGGTAGAAAAGAAGAAGAGAAAAACAAAAATAAAAAGATGAAATAGAAGAAAAAGAAGAAAGAAGAAAAAAGAAAAGGCAAAAGCAGAGAAAAATAAGTAGAAGCAGGAGAAAAAGGAAAAGAAGCAGAAAATGGAGAGGAAGCAGAAAAAAAGAAAGCAGGAGAAGCACAAGCAGAAGAAGAAGCAGCAGCACAAGCAAAACAATGAGAAAAAGAAGCAGGAGAAGCAAAAGCAGAAGCAGCAGAAGCAGACAAAGAAGATTAAGGAGTCAATGACAAAGAGGGAAACTGTGATGCAGAGAAGAGACAAAGAGGCAGCAAGGGGCAACCTACAAAGACAATGCACTGAAAACTACAAACAATATTTGAAAGATTAAAGAGAACTGCCATGAGTTTCATGCTTTAGACAAATATCTGCAGATTCTGAGAGCTCACTGCAGGAAATGGAGCAGGGGAAGCCACACTTTAAAGATTCAAGATGCTATTAGAAAAAATTCCCTTGTCTCATGATATTTATTAAATACCTAATTTTAGACTAGTGATAAGGTCAGACATTATTACCCAGCTCCTATGTTAATATTTAATACTTATTGACCCCCGTTCTCATGTTTCAGGGGAACATGCTGCAAACTGTCACAAAAATTACATGGGGATGTGGTACATAAATATGAGAAAAGACTAGCTGTAGCACTAATTTCTTTGTTGCCTGAAACTAGATTAATTTTATTTTTTCATCTGCAGCTTAGGACCTTAGAAGGGTATGACAAATATTTATTCTCAGCGTAGCATTTTGCTGCACATACAGAAAGGTTGTGGCTGTTTCCCGATGCTCCCTGGCTGCTGCATCCGTGGTGATGCCATTCAGTGCAGACAAAGAGGCGAGCGGGGGGAGCATTCATTTTGGCCAACACTGCCAGTTTACAGCATCAACCTTTTTCTCCTGAACTACAATACCCCAATGCCAAACATGGAGCTCATGATCCCCCCTTAAAATGTTCTATAGCCAAAAAAGAGAATGCTACTTGGCAGAACAGCTTCAATTACCCATTAATTAATGAATACAGAATTACAGATATCTGATTATTTTAGATAATTGTGACAGTGACAATATTTTATACACATAATCTCTCCCATACTTTGCCATTTACTGAAGTTAGCTCCCAAATGTGGATACTAGATGACCAATCGCTGCACCTGCTGATGGTTAAAATCAAAACCTTCTGAAAACTTGTAAAAGAGAATTCTAATGTCTGTATTTTAAGGCAAATGCATAAGCATACCTGAAGATCATGCACACCAGCTGGGGAGAAGTGAACAGCTTGTGATTCAAAACCACAGTCTGCCACATGTGAAAAAGCCTATGAAGATGAGAGTTTCAAGAAACTATAGAGAAAAATTAATCCTCACAATATTCATGTATTTTTACAGATTTTCTGACCTCAGAAAGACAGAACAAAGCAGAAAAAGTAGTGAGCTTCAGCATGGCAAAATGAGCTTGGAGGTGTTACATACCTTATCAGTGATCTGCAGTAGAAGGTTATTCATAACAGCTGAGGTGCCAGCATCTGCCAAGTAGCTAATTTTGTAGATAGGCTGACCTCAGATAAGACTGATTTCTAAATGAACTGGGAGATCTGCATGAGTCACAGCATGAGGAGAGGCTGGAAAGGTTAACTTGAACAAATTCCTAAACTGCAATAAAATAATGTGCAAGTATTCAGCTAAGCATGGTACTTGCAATCAAGGCACACTCCTGGCTTTTCAAAACAACATCCTCTCTCTGCAGGACAGATGGCTTATACACAGGTTGCAGGCACTTCTAGGGTGAGACTGTACCTTTTTAGTGTTTATTTAGTACAGGATTAAGGGAGGCTATTATCTATATTTGAAGCCCCAAATGATAATTACGAGATATCACATAACAGAAGGGAGGACATTTCCCCGGCATACCTTCAGCATTTTTCACTCTACAAAGACCTGAAGTGGCCTTTCCCAGGAGGAAAACTTTTTCAAGCACACGGTTTTTCTGCATAATACTACTAGTAGTACTAATAATTATACTAATTATATTATAATAATGCTAATTCTATAATTATACCTTATAATATAGTATAATGACAGAATTATATGTGTTACTGTGTTGTAATATATGGTAATTATAATATTATACTATTAATATGTTGTAATACTACTACTAATAATACTAATGAGAATAAATATTACAAGAACAACAAAGCTTTTCTCTCATCTATGCTGATTCATTCCCTCTTTATTGTTCCAGACAGAGGAACAGCATTACCTGAGCCCTGTATCCTTATTCTCCCTTCTGCCATTCAAACCATGGAGCAGGTTGAAGTCAGTTCTTTTAAAATGCAAATGGAGCTTAGGGAAATGCTGTTCTTCCTACTGTAGCTCCCCTGCAGGTCCGGGCAGATGCGATGAGATCACAGCCCGTAGTCAGAGCACTTACAGTTTGTCCTGGTTTCTTGAGTGCTGGTGATCAACTCAACATCAGCACAGAAGAGCAGATGTGCGGTCCCAATGGCACGTCACTAACCAGGAGGTGCTGCTCATCGGGGAGCACCTCCACATCTCCAGCTTCTGCAGGAAATCTTCGTGGCTGTTTCCAGGTTCCCGCAGACTGAACAGCAAGTACCCTGGGGTCAGCAATTCCCTGGCTTAGAACAGCTGCCTGCGTCCTAGCAGTGAGCTCTTGTGCCCTCAGTGTCAGAGCCCTGGCTTCTATGCACTTGGACACAAACATGCACTACTGCTCCTACCTTGGAAATCCCTAGTACTTCATAAAATACTCAGCTCTGTGTGTGCACGTGTATATATATATATATGTGTGTGTGTGTGCAAGCACAATTTACATGGCAAAGAGCCCCCCACCTTGCTTTAAACAATGGCCATTGTCACCCCCGGCACCCCCTGAAGGCCTGCAAAGTGCTCCCGGACTTGCCCACTCTCCAGGGCTGCCCGCTCCCTACAGAACTGGAGCTCCCGGTTCCGTCTCGTTCCGGGGAGCGCTGATAACACTGCGTGGGGAATTGCAAGTTAAACACACGTAAGAGAAAAAGACAAAGGGAAGCCTACCACTGATAGCAGATAAAACACCACACACACTTAACCGGGCTAACCTTATCTTGTTATCTTAAATTAGCAGAGTTCAATCTAATTAAGTGCTCACATGGAAGAAACCCAAGTTGCGGTGTGACTAGTCAGCCTGAAGGCTCTTCTATCCGCAGTGCTGATACGGCTCTGCTGTGCTGGGAGCTGAGAGGAAGCACAATTCATAACCCAAATGGTTTGCAAGCTACAGCCTGGTCTCATCTCAGAAAGGTGGGTGAGCACTCATTTTTTAGATTTGATTTGTATCTTTGAAGTAATATCTGCTGGGTTATTGCAACTCTTAAAACAAGATCAGCAAATGCTTGTGCCTTTTTTCACTGTTATCAGCTGCATTAACTATGCCAGGACTGTTGCCTAATACATTTACACTGATAAGTTATATTGCATCTAAAACAGAAGCTCTTATAGTAGATAAGGCCTTGGGAATCAAACTGCATTGAGGTTTATACCTTGATTTATTTAGTTATACCTTGAGGTTTATCAGCAACAGAGCAGTTGATAATTTGCTGTAGTGGATTTATCAGAAGTGCCCAAGAACGAGTCAAAACTGTAATATTGGAAGCAGATTTGAATCCCAAAGCTGTGACCCAGTAAATTCAACAGCCAACAACACCCAGGAAAACAATGTCTCTAGCAATTGCATCTAATGGTTATTTCTTCACACTCCATATAGCTGGATGCCCCCTTATATCCGGGTGGTCTTTTAAACATACCTACAGCAAGGCCTTGAATTCACACAGCCGGATCTCACAGTAAATTGGAAGCACCGTCACCATGCTCCAGTCAATAGATTTATACCTGTACAGATGGATATAGCAAGCCTGTTGTACCCAGTAATTTTGTGATATCACTGAAGCTGCCTGTCCCTTACTATTTTTTGATACATTCGTCTAAAATTTAACTGAACCCTCTTGAGTGTAGCTCCAGTCTCGGTTAATTCAGGTCTGAAGATGGCGTAGATATTGAGAACTGGCATAAACTGTAAGTGTGTGTCTGGAGCGAGCCAGTGTGTATGAGGTACAGTCTGGTGCTGGTGAGACCGTGTGGTGCAGCACCAGAGCTCAGCTGCCAGCATGCCAGTCCTTGCTGCCTGCCCATGCAGAACATGAGCCTCAGGGAGGGTGGAAACCAGCGCACTCAGCTGGAAGGAGAGCAAGCTGGGAAGGAGAACAAACTCTTGTATTTTGCTCCATTTGCCTGGGAGGGATGGCCTGCAAATGAAATATCAACCAGTTCCTTCATTTGAACAAACCTGAAAAAGAAGAAAAAAAAGTGACTGGGATACTAGATACAGCCTCCCACGCTGGTTCATCTCAGCTGGTAAGGGGGAGAAGAGGGGGAAGACAAACAAGCATCTATTTTTCCTGATTACCCTCTGATCCATGAATTTAAAACCTTGTGAAATTCAGAGGTAGGAGGTTTTTTTCCCAGGGAGCTCTGCAGCATTCCTGGGAACAAAGAACAGCCCAACACCTAAAGCAGCTCACCTGCAGAACTGCTCAGCTATTCATATCCCAAAGTAGGCAAGAAGGTGACACCTCCTTTCTGCACCTTTTCTCCATCATTTGGGCTGCCACAGCCCAGAGGTTCAAAGCCCTCTGCATGCAGTCTGTCTTATAAATCTCTTTCCCAACCCCCCTGCCATGACTGTCTGCTGTCTTGCCCACAGGCCTCATGTGCTGTCATAGAGGATCTTGGCACCTGCAGGCTGCTGAAGGTCCTCTGGGTTCTGAGAATCTCCTCCACTCAAAGGAAGCAGGGTAGCCACCAAGGTCAGGCACATTTCCCACACACAGCCCTACATAAACAGGTTTCAGCTCGGGGTGCAAAGCTGCCAGAGCTGAACCATACCCACTGGAGCTGCTGGAGTGTCCATGGCACATCTCCACGGAGCTTCAGTGCCAGAGCTGCAGGAGAAAGGGAAGGGTTGCAGCCGGGAGAGAGATGCAGCAGACAAGAGCTAGTGATGTGTTGTCACAGTTAGAGTCCAAACTCAGCTGTTGTCTCTGCAGAAGACAGCATCACGTATTGAAAGTTGCAAGAAAAAGATATTGCCTCTGTTGACAGTGCTTCCCAGACCGGGAGTGCCTGGTACCACTGACATCTGCATCATGGCAGCTGTTGGATGGCAGGAGGCAGGGGACAGATGGAGGAAGGGATGGGGAGGAGCAGGACCCCCACCTTTCCTCATTTACTTGTTCCTTCTTTCCCTCACCCCTCCCAGGTGAGAACAAGATGTTTACATAGCTGTGGGGTGGGATAGTGATACCAAATGGTGAGAAAAGAGTTCTGAGCAAACAGAGGAAAGAGTACAATTGAAAACTGCTTCAGTAGCTACAGAATATATTATGGACTTACGCATACATCTGTTTCATTCTTCTTCTTTTTAGTCATATCTATGAGACAACACCTCATCCAAAAAAAAAGAGGACTGGAAAACAGGATCAAGTATCCCATTAAGGAAGGGACCTTGTGTTGTGTTAGCTGGAGGATGTACACTCAGATCCCTTTATACTGGGCACTTAATCAGGTGGTATCTCCAGCAATATCTCTGGTACGTTTAAAGCAAAACAGTACAGTGCAATTCTTCACCTCACACAAATTAGTTGGAGAAGCTGCCTGAGGAATATGTGTGCCACCACCCTCTTTTGAATATGAACAGCCACAGACTGTCAGCTTCACTGCACCAAACGTCGCCGGCTCTGTGTGCTTCCTGGCACTCAGCACTCCAGGGCAGCCTCTGGGAACTGTGTCTCTCCTACACCAGAACTTTCACTACATCCCTTTTCACCTGTGGAAAACTGACCATGCACACAAGCTAAAACACATCTTCTTGCTTTGGGACACAGGTCTTGCAAAAAAGCATTATCAGATTCCGATGAGCTTTTAAGCAGATGCTGTCATTGTAGATGCTCACCACCAAAAGTATACTACACCCTTTCAAATGAAATGCATGTCACAAGTTAGAGACCATGAAGTTCCAGCTATGTAAATGTCTCTCAGTGTTGAAAATACCAATGCAATGCTTTTTAGATTTACCACACCATGGTTAAAACAAACAGCTAGTGCCAACACTCAATACATTCACAATCGTTATGTTCCATTTTTAAACAAAATGAAGCACAAACTGCTGGCACTGGTCCACAGTCTTGACAGATTACAATTAAACATGCTGTACAGAGGAAAGTGGTAACCCAGAAAATCTTCAGCCCTCAGCTGTCACACACGGCTGGTGGGCGCAGACCTGGGGCTCCTGGGCAGAGCTTCCAGCTCACTTGTGTGTTACACGACAGGCTGCCTGCAGCTATGTGCTCTGTCACTCTCCTCATTGCCCTCTGTCCTCTAATACCGCAGGGACCTGGAGATCCCTGGTAGTTTTCACAGTTGCCCACTTATATGGATGAGCACTGTTACTGTCCCAAGAAACTCTGGTTGTTTCTCAGAAGCTGAGGAGAATCATGCACTGGCAAAGCAGCAAATGTTTTAGAACGCAGGAAATGGAGAGCCTTTGCCAGCCAGAGGATATCTCACAGTGTGGTGCAGACCAGCTGCTTTGTTTGGCACATGATATCTCGGGATAAATACTTAGAAACTAAACTGTAGTATCACAGAGAAGATCAAGGGGGAGTCAGAACCTAAATAAATCAGGCTTACATTAAGCAGGCTCACCTCCAAACACAGGAAATTAAGCACTTGCAGAGTTGGAGACTACCTATGCCAGGCTCAGAAGGCCAGATGCCTTTGGTTAGATGCAGCCTGACTCTGCTTCCAGAAACAAGAGCAGTAATACTCAGTGGTGTGTATAATGCTGCAAAGCCTGAACTGATTGGAAGGATTAATTATTTCCTCTCCTATCACCAAAAGAGTGACAAAAATTATCAGTCCAGAACATGCAGTTAGGTAACTCTCAGTGTAGCATTACTGAAATGTAGAAAGTAAAACCAAACCAAACAACCATGTTGCAGGGAAAGGAAAAAAAAGCCGAGTAGGAAAATGTTATGTAATATAAGCAGGTTCAACAAAAACTAGGGATTTGCAGTCTAACTCCAGACATGCTGTTGAAGTTTTCTTTGAAAAGGCTATTGCACTTAGATGTAAAAGCATGTGGCAGCTCCTCTGCCCTTCTCGGGGCAGAGAAGCAATCAAAACAAACACAGTTATCTGAAGGATCTGTTAATCCTCTGCATAAATAACATTTCCCCATGAAAGTTATATCGGACTTACTGTTCCTTGAGCACTGAGTAGCTTAGCGAAGCAGTTCAGTCCTTACCCTGTGAGCACAACCACAAAATCCAATCCATGTTTGCATGTCCTATGGTTACCCAGGACCAGGGATAAGGGATCTTTGGTCTCTCTCCACACAAATACAGCGCTCCAGTCCACCTAAATCTCTGCTTCGTGCTAAAAGTGAGTAGGCGGAGGGAGCCTGGCACAAGATTTGAGGCAGACAAAAGACATGTACTCACTTTTCCTTAGGTTAGCAGGAATATTCATGAGGATCTCTTTCTTTCAAAGCAAAAGTTGTTCTTTCTAAGAATGGAGCGGCAGATCCCTGCCTGGCTGCTGGTTTGGGGAAGGTGAAGTCTGGCTCAGGGAGAGCACATGCCCTAGGGGGCCCTGTGCTGGAGTCAGGGAGGCAAAGCCTTATTGCGAAAAGGTAAGCAGAACCCTTTCAGAAATGCTGCCAAACCTGAAAGCTCGGGAGATACTTTACAGAGCATACCTGCCGGGCACAAGTTGCTGGCTGAAGAGTTTGGAAGGAAAATAAAGAGAGTCGTCCTGCTGGGATGTGAAGGCATCTACCCCCAACAGCCTTCCCAAGGGACTTCTCTGAACTGGCCACCTCATCACCAGGCAGCTACAGACCTCCCTGGTTATTGTCCTGATCTTTCCCACACTTGCACAGGTTCCTTCTGGATACAGGACTTAACCAGGGAAGAAAAAGTCACTGTCTGAATCCGGGGCCATCCAGACATGCAAAGGTTTTATTTGGAAGCACATTTCTCCGCGCTGGCCCTCACCTCGCTGGTAATTTTTGACCTTTGTGTTGCAGGGCGAGGGTGGGAGGCGGGGGGGCTGGCTTTTCAAGGTAAGCTGCAAAAGGCTGGAAGGAAAAGGAGCTGTCAGAATATAGAAGTGCTCTGACATGTGCTCCCCCAAATGCTGAGGTTTTAATTCTGAAAGAGGAACTTGGTGAGTGAGGCTGGTAGAGAAGCTGGGATAAAAGGAAAAAATAAAAAGGGTTTTTCCCTATATTGTAAGACAGTAAAGTCATTGCCTCGGGTGTTATCCAGAAAGCAGAAATTGAAAACTGATAGTCGCAGTGTTCTAAATATGAAGTCAAAAAAGCCAGCTTAACAGCACGATGCTGGGAGGGAGGCACGGACAGACTGCTGAAGCCACCGTGTGCATCCTATCCCACGTACCCACTGCAAAATACCTGCAGTCTCTGTGAGGAACGATGTCACGGAGAAAGCACTGAGCTGAAAAGGGGGAAAGGAAGAATGCAGTGGCCGTGAGAACTCATCTCCTGCGCTTGTCCTGAGACATGTAAGTTGCACGTGATGCCCCTGAGAGGCCGAATGAGCTTTAAGTGGCTGTTGGTAAATCTGTTCTCCCCTGAGGGCACACTCAGTGGGGTGGTTCGGGCAATTAAGGGCTGCTCTCTTCCCTTTCTCGGTTGAGGACATTATCATCATCATCTCAATAGGGAGTGGATCTTCTTCCAAATAAAAAAGACTTGACTTTGATAGTATGGTCTGGACTAATCTTCCTCAAATGTTTTTGTTTATCGCTGCCTTCTTAAATACCATTATCTCAATCACAGCAATATTAAATGTCATTCTTTTAAATACTTGTACAGAAAGGCAAATTATTTTCCAAAAGTAGGAATCTGATACCAAGTTTATGAGGAGACCTATTCAAAGGCTTGTCAGATACCATGTATCTGGAATTGATTAAGAAATGTTATTTAGAAGTACCAGAGATAATTGGTGCTAAAATGTATCTTTATTCCAATTATTTAAATGAAGTAACAGGCATGGAAAAAATAGAGATATTAATTAGTTATATGATATATTATTATAATATTATATATTATGATAGATATTTTAGATTCTATATTAGATATAAAATTAGATATATGGAAAATATAGACTTGCACAGGTCTATATAGAAAGCCTTGGGCATGGCTGGGATCAGATAGACTATTAACCTCCAGTCCCAAGCCTGTCTGTCTTTGCTCCTTTTTCCTGATAAAAAATCAGCCTCCATCGGAGATGAGGAAACACTGAGAACTTCGGAAAGTTTCTTGTAAGCAACAAACTAATGATTCCGCTTTCTCTGTGGACTTGCGCCCTGACAGCTGAAATCCTCATCATTAGCACACTCCCACTATGGCAACACCCTCCCGCACAGCCCACCCTCACATGTCCTTGTCTCCCGGGGCCAGCTCTGCTGCGCTTGGAAACCTGCTGGTGACCACTGTCCTCATGGGGACAGAGGGCACTTTGGGTCTCTTTCGCCTGCACAGTAGCTGACCTTCATGGAAAATCTCACAGAGTGTGGTCTCTCGGCAAGTCTTTGAAATGTGGTTGGATGGGTTCAACAGTAACCGGGACATCACAGTCTCTTCAGGGAAGCAAGCTAAAGCTTGAGGTAAGTGGCTGTCCCCGTCTGGAGCTGTGGGAAGCACTGAATTATCCCATTCAGCAAGCTGGTAAGTGGGGTGTTTTGGAAGTAGTGTAATTTCTTAGTACTTACCCTGTTTATCTTCCAGGGAATCGCAGCAAGGATTACAGTGGTGTTTTGTGGGTGTTCCCTCGCTGAGCGCCAGCTCCCCAGTGCATGTGTCACTGCTGGAGGCCACAAAGCCATGACTACCCTCAGCCACAGGCTAGTGGCCATGTGGTCAAGTGCCTTCTTATCACAGGACAGACCATAGGGCAAGCTTCCAAATGGCCTGAGGTTTACCTCTCACATCTGTAGCAGTGGCACTAAAGTACACTGGCAACCATTATTTAATAGAAGTAATTAGAAGGCTGTTAATTGTACAGTTGTTTTCACTGCTCTTCACAGATTGTGTTGTTTAGTGGCCGAGACTATACTGATGGGATAGATACAGAAGGAGAAAAGCACCCCAGATTCATCAGCCTGATCTACTGTTTTCCCCACTCCAGTGGATTTTGCCTCACTCTGGATGTGACTGTGGACCCAGCAGGACACACACACTTTTGAAATTTGTTGGTGTTATCTATGCTTACCATCGGGTACTCTGATGTCTTTTTTTCTTCGTGCATCATTCTGTATGGCTAATTATATACCAATCTGTCTGACATGGGGAGCACAGCACAGTGAGCCCTGGCTGGTATGAAAGAACCAGAACATTTAAACCAAGTAATACAGCTTGAGCAAGAAGCCTCAGGTTCCATCTTATGGCATCAGCACAGCTGCCCTGCCTGTGGTCTTTCAGATTACCTCACACTGGAAATAGTGCACTGTCTAGTGCAGTCCAATAGTAGAGACTATGACAACACTTCAGCCATGTTTACTGAAAAATAAGGAACTTCTTTCCCTAGTAAAAATCCACATTTTCTACTTTTGCACGCTGCAGTAGTGACAGTAATTGCAGTAGCTGGCAGGCAGGGAGAGGGAATTTGACTGCCAAAAGCTTGGAAAACTTTAAAACAGAAAACTGACCTGGCAATTGCAAAGCTGGGACCAATGGAGCAAGATCCATACACAGGTGTCAACCACAGAACAGTTATGAGACATGTCTGTGAAATGGCCACGGTAAAGCAAAACCGTGATCCCAGGATACATCTACTGATGTATACCCAGGAGACAAAGGGGAATGTGAACACCAAACTGCAAGGTTTTGTTTAGGCATCCTCTGAAATCTTAAATAGTACTCTTTTCACCTGTACACATGCAGTGTGATTTCATACTAGAACACATAAGGAGAGGAACTACCATAACTCTTCACACATGGCAGCAGAAACTCCCATTTCAAGGCAAAAGAAACCCATAAACTGGAACTTGTACAGCGTGACCATGCGAGACTTTATCTTTTTTTATATCTTTATCTCATTCTACTAATTTTCCTTGTTTTCTGATTTATTCTTCTGCTGCTCTCTCTTGCCTCTCCTCTTCCATTCCCATTGCCCACTGGCACTTTGTGCCTTCTGCTCCAGTGAAAAGTGCTACTCCTCGCCTCCCTACGTGGGGTTATTGTCCAGTAGGAAGCAGGACACCAAAATGGCAGATACGTCCATCAAGCAAAGGGACAGGTTCAAAAACGAGATTCAGAGAACAGAAAGTTCAGAGGAGGCCTCTGCTTTGGGCTGAGTGGGGTACTTGACTCAGCAGGACAGTGTTGTACAGTGCAACAGTGCTGCCCATGCTGCTGGCCCAGCAATAAGGCAGAGCCTCAAGAAAAGTGCACTTCTTTGGAGGATAAACCTTTCTGAGTGAGCATGTGTTAGGGCTGCCTATGATAGAAGGAATTAGATTCAGTGACAAAGGTAGTCTCTTGCAGGTGCGTGTTTCTTTGCTACCTCAGCACACCCAGATTTGCAGTCTGGGACTTAACCATGGGAAAAACAAACCTTTGGGTTTCAGAGGCTCTGCCTCTTATTCAGTTATTAAAACCAAAGCAAAATAACAAAACCCCTGCCTCACCGTTGGGTATAGGGGTTTTATGGGGGTTTTTTTGTTGTTGTCAGTTTGTTTGTTTTTTTAATTTCTGGATTCTTCTCAGATCCTTTTGACAATCTTGGTAGCAATCAGTTCATTACTCATCTAGAGCTTTAAACTCACCTCTTGAATTGCTCCTGTTAGTAGAGAAGTCCAAACCACAGAATTATGCAGTCACCCTAAACTGTACTGTAATAGTTGGAAAGAGAGAACTAGTTTGCGCCAGACCTTCTCAAGGTGGACTTCAATAACACTCAAAGTTGAAGACACTGTACCATCTAGACCCACGGAGAACTAAACTGTGGCTGAATACAGTAAAGCTCACCTTACAGGATGTAGTTCCAATCCCTTGCCCCATCATGGAAGATTTAAGCAACCCTAATGGGTGCAGCAGGATCCATTAGTTGTCATCTATTTCACGAGTAATCTCAGTAGATGCCTTTGGAAGTATTTTGTATAGCATCAGCTTCATTGCATGACTCCCCTTTTAGTTGCTTCAGGTCACCTGTAGTTCACAGTCATCCATATGTCTGTCTTAGCTGTGTGCATTCCATTAAATGCAAAAACAATGCTGGACTGATTATCTTCCGCACGACGGTGACACAACACCCTGTCAGCCTCTGTGCCTTGCTTTAAATCACAAGCAGGCCCGGTAACCACTCGCATATGTCAGGCAGATAAACAGTTGTATCTCTCTGGAGAGAGGATGAAAACCATGAAGGGTCATTCCCTGCTATTGGCAAATGGCACCCAGTGTTTCACTATAAGAGCTTTTTCCAGCACAGCATTTATTACTGTGTAACTTATCACACATGAGAATGTCCAGAACGACACATGAAATTTGTCAGTCACCTCGTGCACACTTTAGAATGGCTTGTTAAAGGCCTGTAGTGCTGTCCAGCCCACTTCCCTGGAGTTTTTTCATTTCAGAAATAGATGAATCTTGTATGTCTTTCCACTTTAAAAAACTGTATGTATGAGAAATAGAAGCAAATGCATATAATACTGTTTCTAATTGCTGTTTCAACAGACTATTTTTTTTTTTCATAAAACTTTTACCAGATGTGGCTTCTTTCTTAGAGACTCTTTTCTCACATTTCATTTTTAGAAACTTAGCTACCATTTAAGCCACAGTTAGTGGGCAAATATTTGTTTCCATTTCCTTTTATTTCATAAATACTAACATTAATTTGTAATCCAGTTTGGGCTTTTGTTGCTTTTTTGGGTTTTTTTTACAAAAGAAAGTGAAAAGAAGCAGGATTCTATTCTGTTATATTCTAAATATATATTATAGATAAATATATGCTAAATATGTAATATTTAAATATTGGACAAATTAGAGAGATGGGCAATCATCAAGCATGTGAAGTTCAACAAGAGAAAGTGCCAGATACTGCATCTGGGATGGGGCAACCCTGGATGTCATACAGACTGGGAAATGAAAGGCTGGAAAACAGTGCCACAGAAAGGGACCTGGGTGTCCTGGTCAAAGCTGAATATGAGTCAGCAGTGCCCTGGCAGCCAGGAGGGTCAACCCTGTCCTGGGGGGCATCAGGCAAAGCATCGCCAGCTGGTCAAGGGAGGGGATTGTCCCTCTCTGCTCTGCACTGCCCTCACCTTGAATATTGTGTGCAGTTTTGGGCACCACAGTATAAGAAAGATATTAAGCTCTTAGAGACTGTCAAAAGGAGGGCAATAAAAATGAAGGGCCTTGAGGGGAAGCCGTGTGAGGAGCAGCTGAGGGCACTTGGTCTGTTCAGCCTGGAGATGAGGGGAGTGAGGGGAGACCTCATTGCAATCTGCAACACCCTCATGAGGGGAAGTGGAAATGCAGGCACCAATTTCTTCACTCTCGTGATCAGTGACAGGACTCAAGGAAATGGCATGAAGCCAAGTTGGAGAGGCTTAGGTTGGATATCAGGAAAAAGTTTTTCACCCAGAGGGTGGTTGGGCACTGGAACAGGCTCTCCAGGGAAGTGGTCGAAGCACCAAGACTGAGTTCAAAGAAGCATTTGGACAATGCTCTCAGGCACGTGGGTGTCCTGAGTAGGGTCAGGAGTTGGTCTTGATGATCCTTGTGGGTGTCTTCCAACTCAGCATATTCTATGATTTTATGATATTGAAATGCTTTTCTTTATGACTGTTCCTTTTATTCTTATTTACTTACCTTCTTAAGGATTTGAAAAAACAGGGATAAGGTGGTTATTTGCATAGCATTTGCCTTTCCTGCCCCCCGCCCCCAGTTTTATTCTTCCTCACCATCCACAGGAGACATACGAGTAAGACATCACCAAAAAGCCAAACAGATCTTTTGGCTTATGTAGCCAGAGCTCTTCCAAACTGAATAGGCACATAATTTTTGCTAAAGCATTTGGTGAACTGAGGTGGTTCTACTGATACAGATTTTAAAGGCAAGATCTCCTTGAGTGTTAGCAAGCATGGAGAGTGCATGGCTGTCCTTTCTCTTTCACCTACTCTAGTCATGTACGGAAATCCATGACTTTTGTTCATTCACTGGTCAAAGATTCACTGGATAACAATTTACTGTTCATGAATCTTTAAGCCATTTGCTGCCACTTACTGGATAACTAGACATCCTGCTTCATAAAAGGAAAAAAAAAATAATCACAAATGGGTTTACAATGAAATTCACAGTAGGCATCACCTTAAGCCTGTTGTCAGTGTAAGAAAAATGTCAAGGGCAAAATGAGCATTAAAGTTGTTCCACTCGCTGGAGACTGACTTCTTCGTTAATGAGTTACAGCTATAAAATGCTTGTAAACTGTACCTTCCCATTTCACTTCCTCCTCTGCACTGCTCCATACTGGCTGCTTGAGCCTCTTGAAGAGGGAGCAGGCAATTGGAATATCAAAGCAAAAGGAAATTTAATCTATTTACAGAAGAGTTAGAAATAAAGCAACACCTACCAGGAAGAGAGGATACATTTTCCTACTTTTTTTCCACATGATTTTATTTCCTGAGGATGCCAGTACTAATAATATTGCTATTTCCTCAATGAAATGAGAAGTTAATCTTGTTTGGGTGTATCTGGAGAGTTTTAATACTAGCTGACATTTAAAAAACTGATGGTTAAAAGAATGCTAGAATCTGCAAAGCCAAATATTTACAAATAGTAAGCAGAAAGGATAGTGCATTTGCACTGCAATCTATTCCTCAGTCACAAAAGAACATACTGTCTTGATGGAATGGTTGCCCAGCTAGGAGTGGGAGGGTGAGGTACAGCCCATGCACATTTGGTCTATCCTGAGTTTTCAGTCTCTCTTCCCTTGCCTACTACACACCACTAAGATACTACTCTGAAGGCAGTTATTAATTTCTTCCCAGACTGGCCTGAAAAAGTGTTATCCTATTATCCAAGCACACCACAACCACAAATTAATTCATTTTTCACATTGCCTCAAAGAGAATTGCTGTGAATTTCTCATTTCACAGCTGACAGCTGAGATGCAATCAGTGATGGCCACAATATTTTCATAAAGGAAGCAGCCAGCTCTTAAGCAGGGAGTCTGGAAGAGAGAAACACCACCAGTAGCCACTTTGGAAAAGCCTTATTTTAACAGCATGTATGAAGTTTCTGTGACAGAGCCAAGGACAGAGAACAGTTCTGCAATGCAACACCTGTTTTCTTGGCTATGCTTCTTTCAGCTCCCTAGCTAACATGGCCAGAGTCCAACAGCTTCCCTCAGCAAATAAACCTGATCCATCCCCAAAACAGGTCTATGGTGTCCATCAGTTGAGCTGGGAACTCAGGACAATACCAAGTGATCAAATACTTAAAACTTTCATTCTGGATGTCACTAGTCAAATTTTGAGGAATAGAAAAGCTTCAGCCCAGAAGCCTTCCTGACAGGCCAGGAGATGCTGGGTCCTGCCTTGTGGAGAGACAAAGCAGTTGAACTTGGCAAGCAGGGAAGATCCTAGGTCAATTTGATTTCCCCAAGTCATTCCCATTTATGACCACCTTTCAGTGAATTACAAAGTATAAAAAATAGGTTATGAAAAAAGATGACTTTGTGGTTCAATGTTTCTGGTTTCGCACAGAGGAATTAAAGGTATAAATTAAGTTCCTTCTCCCTCATGGTGTGACCAGTAACCAACTCCTTCTTCCATACTGCTTTCTTCCTCACCAGCTCTTCTCAGCATTTCTAGGAATTATGGGGTTTTTTTTTGTTTTTAGCAGCAGAAAATGTTGAGAAATGGAGAAATGAGAAATCTTGCTTGTCAACGGGGTCACCCCATAACACCAAAGCTGCCTCTAGTTTTATGAACACACAATTTTCCTCAGCACAATGTTAAGAAACTGCAAAAAGCAAAGCTTTCTGATGTTGAAGCAAGTGTAAGCTTAACACTTACTATACTTATCCCAGACAGGTTTACATCCCTCACCTTCTTAAGGTGGAAAAGTATTCAAATAGGGCATAACCAGTGAAGTAGCCACCAAGGCAATTATACTGAATGTATTCATTAATTGTTTCAATTCTTCGTTGTATTTATTATATTATTTTTAAGAAAAAACAAACAAACCCAACCGTGTGCTGTTTGGTTGCTGCTGTGCACACACTGGCTATGGACCAGCTAAGGAGCAATGTCCCAGCCCTCTTCCACTGCCTTCACACCTCCAAGCAAGAGCTCATCCAAGGTGCAGAGAGGTGGCTGCTGTGTCACCTGCACCACCTATGCAGGCAGGGAGGAAGAGAATAATGCTGCACTATGGCTTGGAGACAGAAGATGGGGAGATAACAGCAGATACCCATGAGTATGTGGCATGAGGGCTCCTTGCTGGGCTCTTGTCTTTGAACAAACCTGGCTCAGGGTGGCTGTTTGTAGAGAAAAAGCTCCATGTCCACTGAGGAGAGAGGTGGTGTTTGAGCTTTGCCTGAAGGCACAGTTGCTGACCTGTTTTCTGGTCATGGAGTGGGTCTTACAACATGACAAGTGTTATCGTCTGTTGGGTGCAAAGAAAGCTGCACCTGCACTGCATGGGATGTTGCATTTCATGCCTTACTTTACACTGATCTCATTCACAGCAAAGAAAAAAGAGAAAAACCCCTCAAACCCTCTGGTGTCCTATACCATCTTCTATTTACCTTTTTTTGCTGCTTTTTAAAGTAAATCTTGAGTGAAAATGCTGCAAATCCACTGAGCTTTTCCTTCTGCCAAGGAAGTATCAGAAAAATTACTCTTAGTGGGGAAAGGCCACGGTGTCCGAGGGGAACAATATGTCCATTGCGACTCCCCCTCTGAGACATCCTTAGGAAGTGAGTTCTGCCAGCAGATGCCAAAGGTAAACCACACCATATGCCTGACACCACATCCACCTGGTTAACATATTAGGATCAAAACAGAAGAGACAGCACATACTAAAGTACAGACATACAGAGCCAGAAAGCAGCATAAGGAACAACCTAACTGCTTAAGAGTATCTCTGTGCATCAACTGTGTTTAAATTTCTGATTAATATGCAACTGCAGTAGCACAGAGGCTCAGGGATCACAGGAAGGATGAATTACCTACAGAAACCACACACAGTACTGATGTTTAGAAGAAGCCTGAGGGAGTTGGTTTCTGTAGTGATATCGTACATGCCACAAGAAACTATTTCAAAACCACATGAGGTCTGACACCACAGCCTGTTCTCCTGCAGCTCAGGCACCAGTGCGAGTGTCTAGCTTTATTAAAACTGCAGACATCAAACTGGCTGCCATGTCCATCCAACTGTGTTTAAAAAACCCCTGACAAAGGAAGGTCAGCACAAACTGGGTTGGATACAGCTCTGGTTATAGATGTGCTATGAGCAATTGCTGCAAAGCCAGAAGCAGATGTATTCAGCCTTTCCTAAGGCTGAGCTTAAAATGTGGATGAAAAGACAGATTCAGCCTTTAAGCTGCTCCAACTTAGTGTTTGGCCAACAGGATTTGGACTCAAAAGTCCAGTCTGAAAGAGGTCCCATTGGTTGGCCACACACGGCTGGTCTGCACACAACAGCACATCTGCCCAGCCAGAGCTGGGAGACTGGAACTACTGCGGGTATTGGGAGCAGGACACTGACACCTGCCATGCCCAAGACCTCCAGACCTCTGAATGGGACCCTGGGTTTCTCTGTACCTTTATGGATGGACATCATGCGAAGGAGATATTTTACAGAAACAGGACTGCAAATGTGTTTTGTTAACCTATATTACTAAGACTAATGTTTGTCTTACATTTTCTTTTTCTTGAGATAACAGCTTTCCTCCAGCAACTGCTTTCCTTTAGTTTTAGGTGGATTGGTTTGACTGTAATAAGCAAAATATAAACAGAAGTTATTGTTTCTCAAAACAGTTTCCTTCTGCCTTATTTGCACTTCGGGTTTCTGCCTTTTAAATAATTTCTTTCACCACAATTTGTGCATATTGTCTTTTTTGAAAATAAACACACATACATATATTTACATATATATGTACATTTGTATCCAAATACACATATAAAAATACTCACACACAAATTACCCATAGCATTCACTAAAATGCAAGTGCTAGTTCTTTAATACTTGTGTATATAATGTCCTGTGTACTGTTCCAGCTCATTATTGATGGCATATTAATTTTTATTTTCTGAGATAAGAATCTCAAGTTCCTCTTCTTCACAATTTCTGATTAGTTTTAAAATACTAATAAATGTTCAAAATGCAGTAGGAAAGTTGCTTGGTTCTTCCTCTATTCTTTTCAGCTCTTTTAGGGGAATAAAATATCTTTGAAATGCTTGAAATGTTTCAGATTTTGATTCCTATTTGTCACTCTCCTTTTTTTTTTTCTTTGTCCAAGACTAATTCCATTTTGATTGTCTTCCATAAAAAGTAGACCTGTCAGTATTAACACTTCAGAAAAAAAATTATTGTACAATTGTGCATATTTCCTCTACAAATTCATTCCCATGAAATAATTAGTTGATTATTTCTACAAATCAACAGTTAATGAAAAATTTTTGATAGTATTAAAAATCTGAGCATCATATTTTGATTGACCAACAGATCACATGGCATTTCAATATTCGTCTACCCGAGTCTACACTGAGAGTCAGATTTCTCCTGTAGATTTGTGCTGTTACATTTCTTGCAAATATTCTTGTCAGGATAGACCTACTTCTTCATAGTTATTTTCAGGTCTCAGATTTCAAAGGGAGAGATGCAAGATGAATACACAGCTATTAATTTAGGAATTGTCTTCTCTGCAAATGTTAATTGATCATTTTTCTTTTACAATAATTTGTATTTAAGAATGAAAGCAAAATAACAAAGTAACAAACTAAATTTTTATCAGGACTCAGATACATATCCAGACATTGCTTTGTTATTTCATTTAATTCTGAGGGCAAGAACATGATCAAGGTGATTTTTTTGTAGGTTTGTGTCTCTATATCTCTTTACAAACATATTCTAACACAGAGCATTCAGCTGATCACCACTGACTGGCATTCCCTTGTATCCTTGATCTTGATGTTTCCTAATGATAAATTATTACTGAAAGTTCAGGGACTGCTCTAGAACATGATTCCATAATCTGAAGTTGCAGGAGAAATGTGAGACAAACACACGAGTCTCTGAGAAATGCTGTTGTTAGCTGGACCAGTGGGGGTTATATATTCCGGCTGCTACTTCAGATGAACAGTGGCTGAAGCCCCTGTATTCATGGGGTTTGGTTCTTAGGTATGCAGAAAGAGTACTTGCTGAAGCACACCACAGCTCACACCTAGCCTGTGTATTTGTGCCTTCCCCAACGGGACAGAACCAAGACCTGCAGCCCATTGTGGGAACCTGAAAGCACCCCTGGGTACTCCAGTTTAGACACAGCCTCTGAGGCCACATCAGGGTAGAGAGATGTGACTGGGGTGTCCTTACCCCCTGACAAGTCCCGACTGCCTTTCTGCATGTCAGGCAGCCCTCCAGACTCTGGCTAACTGTACGTTTGCACAAGGACTCTGAATTCCCCCTTCTACTGGTGACTCAGACAACAGGAATTTAGCCTTACCATAATTCATGCTCAGTTGCCTTTATAACTTGTCCTTTAATTAACTGATGCATGCAAGAAACCTGTTCTCCTAGCTATTCAAAATGTGGCTATGCAACATTAGTCCATAGTCTCTTACTATATCAACAGTCACCAGCACAACTTATTTCAGCTCCCTGACTTGGATCACTTTGGACAGAAGTGACGTCCACGCAGATAAAGGAACATTGTTTCAGACCAGCCTCTCTTACGAGCACAATTACAGATTTAAGGCCAATTCAAAACTGTGTTCCCAAAATGTCATGGGATTTTGAAGTCTATTAATTACTTGCATCCTGAGGTGATGAGTGGTTATCTTAAAGAACAGGTCTACTTTCTTGAACTGAACGCTGGTGGGAGTATTTGCTAAAACATGTAGCCCCAATGCAAAATAGTGAACAACAATATACCCAGATAATAGACCTGGCTCTCTTCCTTCAGGATTAGACTCTTCATCTCTCCCCAATCTCTGCTTTTGTACAGTTATTTTGTTATATTGTTATATTTGTTATATTGCTAACCACCCATTATAGTTAATTCTAGAAATGAATGCATTACACTTACAGGTGAAAAACATGTGGCGTTATAGTTTTATATTTTATTCTCTGACAAAGCTGGCTGACAGGCCTGTCTTTGCACTGTTCCCATGCTGCCCTGCAGTTGTGCCAACAATGACTGTGCTGTGCTGCACAGCAAACCAGATCTTTTAACTGGCTTAAAAGAGCTCAAAAAAAAAAAAAAATCAAAACAAAATACATCCAGGGCTGCACTGCTTACAAAGAAAATGTAACATGAGACTACAGCCTCCCCCAACCCCTCCCTCAAAATAGTCTGAGTTCTTTGATGAATAAAATAAACTGAGTTTTCTCACTGTGGCTGTTTTAATTCTAATTCAGGGTGGAAAATGTCAGCACATCAGGTTTTTCTGAAAGAGTAGAAAATCCATTTCCTTATTGGGGTTGATTAAACAATTGGTGTTCTTTCAAAGCAACAAACTAATATTTTTAATGGCAAAAAAATGAAAATGATGATTCTTAGTGGTGTTCTCCAGCCCTATACATTTTCTTTTCTTTTTTTTTTATAAAGGCTTTTCTTTTTCCTTTCTTCTGTTTGTCTTGTGGAAGGAAAGGAAAGTTTGACAAAACACAAGCTCCCTATCAGACCTGCCTTATCTCATCTTGAGGGTTTCCTGGTCTTGGGTAGAGCTGAAGCCACGTGCCTCCAGCCACTCCCCTGCTGCCTCCTAAGCAGTCAGGGAGAGGAATGCTCGCACCTCAAAAAGAACCAAGCACAGACGGACCTGAAAATCTTCTCGCCTGCCCTCAGCAAGATTCCTCTCATCAAAGGAACAGCACTCTCCTCTTTTGGCTGAAAGATTTCCTTCAGCTCTCTTGTTCTCCTAAAATAATCACAAGTTAATTCCATATCTCTGTCCTCCAGAGTGACCCAGCTACAGCCATTCTCTCTCAGCCTCCAGCATATTTTACCTCTTCTCCACAGAACTCTATGTCCCTTCACCTATTCACCAAAGACCACCAGGCACCAGAATATCCACTTGCCCACTCCACCTGCAGTCAGAACTCTTGAAACTATCTGCAAATCCTGGCCATTTCTCACCAAGCCCTTAGGCAGAAAACAGAAAACAGGAATGCCAGATGCTGCACATACCCACACACTCCCATACATCCACTAGTTATTCAGGATATTCAGCATCCCTGACTGGAACCTGTTCCCACTCTGCTCCCTAAACTTCGAGACTTCGGGCAGACAGTTGCCTGCCATGGCTCTGAAAAGATATACTGCAAGAAGAGGGACATGTTTGTAGGAATAATTTGCAAATCTGAACATTTGTTCATCCCCAAATGAGCATAAGATGTCACATGTGGAGCTGTGCAGAATTTAGCAGCCAGATAAATGACAGCAGCTGCCTCTGCTGACAGCTGGAGTAGCTTTGGCCGCCTTCAATCTAACCCTGTCACCTCCTCAGGTGTTGGCAAAGCCCTTGGGCGGGAGTGAAGTCCAGCAAAGGCAAGGGATAAGTAGGGTACACCAAAGTAGGGAGTGCACTGGGCTTTGTTTTGCTTTAATTCAGGCATGCTGGACTTGGTTTTCCACAGTCTTGATCCTTCAAAGATGCCTTCACTCCACCTAGTTCTGAAATAAAAGGAATGAAAGAGATCCAAAGGTTAAGCTTTTCAATGTGTAATGCAGAACAAGGATTTCTGCATAAATTGATGGAGTTTGGAAGTACATCAACATGGAAATAAGGACCTTTTACCTTCCAGCAAGAAAAAAAATCTGCCAGAGAAATATTTAACTGCCTCTGCCTTCAGACGCACAGTCCAATGTGAATGAGGATGTGCTTATTTTGGCAAGACACTCCTAAACTGAGCTCTTTTGTGTGTGGTTAGGAGTGCTGGATGCAGGGTCAGTAATTTACTAGTGGCTTCTGGTGGTAGGTAGTTCCTGTGAGGAGGCGGAGTTGCCAGCCAAAATGTAGGTCACCAGTGGGTGGAGTTCAACCTCCCAACTCCGCTGAAGTCAGGATGCAGAAGTTTCTTCTCCCACAGAATTTGGAATTACTGATGAAGCATGAAAGCCTGTCCACTAACTATAAGTCCTTAGAATGATTATTTAATTGTTTACTCTTTTATGTATGATGCTGTTTCATGTCCAGCCTGTTCCTGGATTATCAGTTAGGAGAACTTCAGACCACATGCAAAGACAGGGTGTTTCTCCACAGTGTTTAAATGTGCACGGACATTTGCAGTTAATAAATAAAACAAATTTTGATAACACAGTTGAAGATTATTAGTCATACTTCCAAAGTGTCTCCTTCCTATCCCATTCATGGCAGTTCATAGTGATCTTTTAGCCCCTCAGCTCTGATGGCCATTCAACTGGCAAGGCTTTGAAGCAATGATGAGTGAGAGCCATGGCATTCTCCTTCCATGCCTGTGTCCTAGTTCAACAGGAGGAGCCAGTTATCACTGTGTGGGGGGTGATCAAAGTTATGTATTCTACCCCCTCTAT
>JAWWMO010000083.1:122557779-122582104 GCA_035047845.1 Dendrocincla fuliginosa
GGAGTTAAATTCTTCCTATATGACTGGCCTGCTGTCCTCTGATCTTAGCCCTGCTGTGCCCACTTTGTGTAGAGGGGCGGTATAGGGCACTGTTGGAGCCATTTTTCTCACTAACAGATATGGATTGGTCCCAGTAACCAGAGTCTACCATCTTTTCTCAAATCCATTTGGTTCCTGTCACCCTCAAAGTTTGCTGTCCCTGTTGTGAAGACATGGTTGCTCTGTGTGCATCTCTGGAGCTGCCCTCCTCCTCTTGCATGTTCTTTCTGAGGTGAAGAGAGTCCAAACCTACAGACTACCTGTTTTTTTCCCCCAGAAAATAATGCATACTTTGAAAGAAACCCACCTTACACCAAAGCAGAGACGTTTGTACTGAGTTTCAGGCTGGCCTGGAAGCCTACAAAAGACATAAAAATGTTACAGAGATAATTTCCTTTATTTTGGGAGGTGGAATATAGCAGACATTAAAGCAAAACAAAACCCAACAACCTATTCGGGATCTATAAGCAGTGGGAATCATGTATATGACATTTACTTATGTTTCAGCTCTTTGAAACAATGTAATGTAACTGCAGCTAAATTTGCAGTTTTATGTCTTCCTTATTTTGAGAGGCTGAATGTATCATAACAAATTTCTGCCAGGCATATTTTGGATGCTAAAGGCAGCATATGAAACCCAGAAGGAGTCTGGAAGGGGCAGCAGGACTGTTGCCTTCAGACAGCATGGTTATAAGGGCAGGGAAGATACCAGAGCTGGAGCTTACTGTTCTGTGTACAGCCAAGGACTGTGTCACCATCATTCAGTAATAGTTGAGTAGAAGAGATACAGTAGAGGTTAGGGGGTGTGTTCAGTGTGTGTTCTTCATCAGTGGTAAAGGTTGTGAAAGATTCTTAATAGAACCATAGAATCTCCTGAGTTGGAAAGGACCCACAAGGATCATCGAGTCCAACTTCTGACTCCACACATAACCACTCCAAGAGTCACACCACGTGCCTGAGAGCATTGTCCAAATGCTTCTTGAGCTCTGTCAGGCTTGGTGCTCTGACCACTTCCCTGGGGAGCCTGTTCCAGTGCACAACCACCCTCCAGGTGAATAATCTTTGCCTAATATCCAACCTAAACCCCTCCAACACAGCTTCATGCCCACGAGTCCCATCACTGGTCACCACAAGAGAAGAGATCAGTGCCTGCCCCTCCTCTTTTCCTCAAAAGGAAGTTGTAGACTGTGATTGTGAGGTCTCTCATCAATCTCTTCTTCTCCAGGATGAACAGACCAAGTGCCCTCTGCCACCCCTCATTCAGCTTCCCTTTCACCATCCTCATGGCCCTGCTTTGGAAGCTCTCTAATACCTTTATATCCTTATTATATTGCAGTGCCCAAAACTGCACACAGTATTCAAGGTGAGGCTGCATTAGTGTAGAGCAGAGCAGGACAATCACCTCCCTCAGGTGGTGCTGTGCCTGGTGCACCCCAGGACATGCTTGGCCCTTATTCTAGAACTTATCTGGGGGAAAATATAAACCCATCAATATCACTTTCACCATCATTTTCTGGACTTGTCTGCACTAAGTAACATTTATTATTCCCATTTCCCACTGTAGATTACATGTTCTTTAGTGAGATTGAAGTGTCTGTGCATGAGTAAAACGCCCAGATTGGTGACCCAGCTGTTCTCCAGGTGAGAATATTAAACACTCAACTTGGGAAACAGGTTAGACTTAGCAATGTTAGACCTGTATGGGTTCCTGGAGGAATAAAATTGTGAAACAGTTGTCTTTTGTCACAGGAGATTGTAAAGATGTTGGAAATGCCAAGAGGAAGTTCAGCTCCTGTGAGAGTGGGTCTGGGGTGTTTCTTTACTGGTAGGGTTTGATTCTGCAGTTACTCATCCTGGCTTTATTATTAATTTCAGAAGAGTTAATCCTGATCTGCTCCCACACATGTGACAGCTGAAGCAAAACTTTTTGCAACTCCTGAAACTAACAAGGTGCTCCTGGACAGATTAATAGATGTGAGTTAATACTAAGAAGCTGAGTTGTTAGTACATGTAGCAATGTACAAATGTTCCATTTGTCATTACATGGAAAAGTAATTATCATCCCCATTTTTTTAGGTTAGTAAAGGAAGACAAAGAGATTCAGCAACCTGCCAAAGGTGGAAGAACTTGAAATAAGAGCTTGTTTCTCGTGACTTCTGAGTCCTCTGCACATAGAGACACCTTGCTGTATGTCATGACATGGATCTACTCTGTCTGTTAAAACTGTGGATAAGCACCCACTAACTACCCTAATGCGGGTCTGATGTGAACTCACAGTTGTATTTCTGTTGAATTACTCAGGACCGGAATGTTAATGTCATCTGGGCAAGGGTAGATTATACATAATCAGACAAAAAAAAAAAAAAAAAGAAGAATATGGAAAAAAAGTCTTTAGGGACAAAACTGCTTCTTCAAACTTCTTTTGAACATACTTGAACCGGGAGAAGGATTTTGCACCACTTCAACACCTTTTGTCAAATAGCTGTGAGGCAATTGAGCTGGCTCAGGAGCCCTCTCAGTGGAATTAGCACCCCATGGAGTCACTGTTGGGTGTGACTACCCTGGAAGCAAAGGAGCAATCCAATGCCAGGCCTATCTGATGGTGTTTCCCATCTGTTTCTCTACCAGCATGCAACATGCAACTCACCACCATTTCAAGGGAAGCAAATTTGCATGATCACCTCCATGTCTGTGTGTCCCTGCCATTAGCTTCTTTCAGCCTACTGGCTGCTTTTACCACACATAATACAAGGATATATGTCTTGATATAAAATTATATATTCCTGCATAATCCAGTATAAATAAGTTATGAGGGAGCAGAGAGAACTGACTTTTAGTGGGCACAAGATCCTTCCTAGTGACTTCTGATCCTGCCATCTGGGTTGCACAGCCGAGCTTGGTAGAAAGCACAAAGCTGGCAACCATATGTACCCTGAACTGTGTTAAGGTTTTGCCTACACAAGATAGCTGATCAAGAAACAAAAATCCTCAAGATAAAAGACTCATTAATCACATTACAAATGGAACCTGCCAGGGAAGAAGTGAGATAACAAATGCAATGAACAGTGGGTGTAAGATCCAGGTGGGTTTTTTTACAATATTTGGTTTTTATAATATTATAATGATGTGATGTTTTTTCCAAGCTGTTCCACAGATCTTAGGTTTTAGCTTGTAGTATCCCCACAGATTCTGAGATAGGAAGGTGCTTAAAGTGTCCAACTGTATGTACATAATTGTAAGTCAACCTAGCGAACTTGTTTGCTCAGGAAAACAAGTGTGCAGGAACATCTTTACTGATGCAAATAAAATGTTGTCAACTGAGTATATGTTTCTTCTCCAAGCATAAAGCACTGAAATTTTTTAATGTAGAACAAAGACACATAGACTGTATTTTGAGGGGGAAAAACCTGAAGGCTGAGAGATATTTTGGTTACCTCCTCCACTCCGCACACATGCTCCTATTTTAGGGTTTCTCCAGGAATAAAATGACACTGGAGACACCAATCCCTCTCTCTCACTCTTCAACTCCTGAGTAGAAAGAAGTGGATAGACTAACATCAAGTGGATATGGCCTGTGGCCTTAGTACCTAATTACAGAGTATGACAGTAGCAACATGTATAGCAGAAGTTTCCTGATGTTTGCACAAAGGAGAAAGAGTATCAGGTCAGACTTTACAATGACATTCCTTCTGTCTTGAACTGGATCTCTGCGAACTCTCCATGGCTTTAAGAGTGTAGCTTTTCTTCTTGGTAATTACTGTTAGTCTTGAATCTCAGTTCAATATCCAATAGACAAGGTTCATAGCTCCAAGTACTGCTGATATATTAATGGGAAGAGGTACTATGGGAGGGAGGGAGGGAGGGAGGGAGGGAGGGAGAGAGGGAAAACTGGTTCTCTCATTATATTACAAAGAAGTGCTTAGACAAGGAAATTATTTTACTGCTTATGCCACTGTAATTATTTCCTCTCTGTGCATGCTTGGAATGGTGCTGATTTTAATGCCAGAACCACAATTAAAGCAAGTAACTCATGTTCTCACTGAAAGGACAGCCCAAAATGAATTTAAAAGAGAGCAAAACTACAATTTCACAGATCTAGTATTTCCTAACTTCTAAGTGCCTGCATTTGCCATCCAAACAACATTAGCTTTAAATAGCTTGAGTTTACTGAGTCAATGCAGCTTATAGAGCTCTTGGGATCAGAAGAATGCAGAGAAGCCTCTGAGGTACACTGCCAGGAAGCTTCACAGCCAAAGCAGTGACAGCTGGAGGTGGGGATTTGAGGCTGCTGTCAGTTTGTAAAAGATTGATGCATTTGGAGAACAGGACATCATGTTAGTGGCAGAAAAGAAACAATCTTTTATGCCTTGGTAGGTAGTCTGATGCAGAAAGCAGCATCTGAACATCAGTTCTGCTTTGCCATAAGCAAAGCAACCCAGCTTCCAGGCTATTGTGAGGATCCCTCTGACCACCTTTCTACCTGGTCCCACAGATTTCACTTGCTGTCTGGCTTCCAAAGGTCAGCCATAAGCATGTTCACCCAGAGGGATCTTGCCCAGGTTGTCAAAGCTCTCTTCTGACAAGAGGCTCAGTCTGTGAACTACACAGATACTTAAAAACACAGCCTCAAACTCCTAAACTTGGAAGGACAGCAACTGTATTAAGTTCCAGCTGCGGTCTTTCTGGCACCTGTGGCCATGATGCCAAACGGATGAAGGGGCATAACTTTTTCCTGTGATCCATATGTTGTTTGTGAAGGAGGTAAACAACACACCCAAGCAGACTGAACTGCTGCTGGGGCACATATAGTCCCTGTGGTATATGCTGTCAGAGGAGAGGGGGAAGTGTTTGAACTTGATCACTCTCCAGTGATTGCATAGAGTGTCTGAGCAATATGTCACATGGATTGGATTGCTTCCCAGGGCCAATTGCTTGAAATTATGATGAAGTGGCACCTATATATTCCACCTCTTTTTTTTTCCTTCCCACAGAACCTTTCTTACGGGACTTGCCAAAAGGAGAAGGCAGTTTCCTTTTCTGCACTTAAAAGGCATATGGGCTTCAGTGTGAGCAGCAGAAGAAACTTAGTTAAAACAGCATATTCGTACTCACTGTTCCATTCCAGAGACTTGATCCTGCAATGTGTTTGTAAGGACAGTACTGCTATTCCATGAAGTGTTAATGCATCCAAGTAACTTTAAGGAGAGAAGGCGGGCCTTGAGCTCAAATGTGTGCTGGAGTTAGGGCCAGCACTTAGGAAAGCACCAAGGTCACAGAGAGAAAGCAAACAAATTGCCGAAATAGATGGGTTTTGTGGTGAGACAGGGTGTATTATCCATACAAATAAATACCTGATGAGGAGATACAACAGAAACATATGACATAAAATATGATAACATATCTAATATTTGCATCATAACCTTATGACATGTTGTATTATGACATAAGAGATATTAAAAAGACATAAGAACACATAATGAAGACCAAGTCAGACTCTCTTGAGTGGTAACCAGTGAAAGGACAAGAGGAAATAGGCACAAATTAAAACAAATTCTGTTTAAATATAAGGAAGAACTTTCCTTACTGTGAGGGAGATCAAACTCTGGCCCAGATTGCCCAGGGAGTTTGTGGTATCCTTCCTTGATGATGCTCAAACCCCAAAGAGGCATTATCCTAGACAATCAGTTCTAGGTGACTGCTTTAAACAGGGGGTTGAAATGGCAGATCGCTCTGATTCTGTGATTCTGTAAGGTCCACTTCCAAAGCAGATGAAACGCAGCAGCCTTGACAGCATTGTCTCCAGTAACAGTTAAATCATCACACTGAGATTCTAGAAGCCGCAAGTTGAATGGTAGACTCTGGTTACTGGGACCAATCCATATCTGTTAGTGAGAAAAATGGCTCCAACAGTGCCCTATACCTCCCCTCTACACAAAGTGGGCACAGCAGGGCTAAGATCAGAGGACAGCAGGCCAGTCATATAGGAAGAATTTAACTCCAAATGCAGTGGGGATTCTGGCCTCTCTGCAGCTCAGAGATGACCGCTGCAGCAATGCTGATAGGATTTCATTCAGCCTCTGCTGCTGCCAAGAATTCAGGTTGCAATCTACTTTTCTCACTTCCTCCCTCAGCTACAATCCAGCCTTGGCTCCTTCTGCACACTGGCTGTCAGGACGCTGATCTGCAGGACCCTGAGCTCCCGCTCACATCAAACTGCCCCATTTTGCTCCAGTGCCTATGCACAAGCTCCCATTATAGTCACCTCACCCAGCCCCCCATTTTACCTAGAGGGGGGAAATGAGTGCAGGGCAGTTCGAGGTTTCTCCACCCACCCACGGCTGCGCTGTGGCAGAGCCCGGATCACCCCCACTAGCGCTGCCCCAGTCGCCCTAGAATTGTTGCCTTATAAAGACCATTTTGTCTGTAGCTCACACCCATGCCCTGTATACATAAAGAGAAATTGAAATGTTCCAGGCTCCGCTGTCATCTTACGAGCAAAGCAGTGGTATATAGCCTTGTGAGTCCTTTTCACCAAGTCCACTGCTTAGGTTGGGTTCCTCTCCCCACATGCAGCTTCAGCTACCGCGCTGGCCAGGGCGGCCCCAGCCTGGTGAGCTAGCTCCCATGACAAACCCCCTGGGATGGCTTTGCTAAGCCTTGACTGCTGCCATTCATATTTTTCCCTAAGATGACTGTTGGCTGAAGGTCTTCATAAAAAAAGGTCTCAAATTCCTGGTACTGTATTGCCTTTACAACACATAGAACATTTTTACAGCCCTATTAACAATCACTCATAGCTTGTCAGCTACCTGGTAATAAAGCTGTACCATTTGCTGGAGGAAGCTGTAGTGGAAGATAACCTCAAAATCTCATCCAGGACAGCTCACATCTTTCCACTTACAAAACTGAATGCAGAAGACCAGCATTTCACCCTCAGCAGCTCAGCATGTATTTCATGGCAAGAGAAGGGAAGCACAGCAGGAGGGTGGATACGCTGGCCCTCAAACTATAACTCACTAAAACAGCTCAGAGCAGCAAAAAGGCTGCTGCTACTGAGATAAATGAATCAGACATAATTTCTGTTCAAAACAGTGTCTCAACTGAGGCTGTTGCACAGGGCTGGGATGGGGGTGGGTAACTCTCACCCTCCTTCTGCCATTACAGAGGCTTGAAGGAAAAATCAAGCTCAAGGGCTTTATCTAGAGCTTTTTCCATTGAGAAAGATTGTTAAATTTTTCCTTTATTTACATGAACACTGGACAACACCTGTTTTGCAAGAATGTGTGTCTACTGGTGGTAACGAAATCCCTCTGTCCTATCCATCTGCTGCCATTCACTCCAGACAAGAAAACCTTGTGATGCCTGTGACCTAAACCTCTCTCTAAGCAGAGATTTAGACTAAATATGTATTATTCCCCTTAGACATATTGCTTTGTGTATCCCAACATATATCCTGCATTCAGTTCTAATTATATGAGTAGTGACCTCTTCTATTTACAGAAGGGGAAGCTGGTCAGGCAAACATTTTTTTTTTCCCTTTCTGGCTACAGGAATCCTTCTGACACAAACATGCTAAAAGCTTCTATATTGGCTGATTTATGTTGAAAGCCCAGCTTTAGCTCCAGGCTTATGCTAACTGATTCCTATTGAAGCCATTCTTGTTAGCCCATCAGGGCTGTATTTTCCTGGCAAAGATGTTTCACAGCGAAATGTTGCTACAACATCCCATACAATCCTTTCTGTCATTCCCAGGCAGGCTCTGCTCTGGAACTGAGCCATACTGAGAAGTGCAGGACCACAGGCCATCTCAGCTCACCACACTGTCCTGTTCTGCTTTTGCTTTACCAGGCTAGTGGGGGCTTTTAGTGCCTGCCCTCATTCGGGCTGAGATTTGGGCACCAACGATTTACAAGAGCATGTAGTGACAGAAAAAGGGGAATAGATTCAAACTGAAAGAGAGTAGGTTTAGATTAGATATTAGGAAGAAATTCTTTAATGGGAGGGTGGTGAGGCACTAGAACAGGTTGCTCAGAGAAGTTATAGATGCTCCATTCCTGAAAGTATTCAAGGCCAGGCTGGATTGGCTTTGAGCAACCTGCTTCACTGAAAGGTGTCCCTGTCCATGGCAGGGGGTTTGGAACTAGATGATCTTTAAGGTCCCTTCCAACCCAAGTGATTCTATGATCTCCCAACTAATCACCAGAGTGCAAGAGAGGTGAGTAGGACAGTCCATAGAGGCCCAGCTCCTTTCACAGGGCAGACAGTGAGGAGAAAGGATAGACCCGCAATGCAAATGTAGGGAGAGAAGATCTTGACATGACATACCCTCAAATATACTGCAGACTAATATATAAATATTATATATTTCTGTAACACTTATATATACACATAAACATATAAATGTAAAAGAGACAAGCCCTTTAAGGTCATTTACAACATATTAGCTACTTCTTGGCTCAGTGCCCTCTATGTCATCTGTTGCGATTGCAAGGAGAGAATCAACGTGAAGAAAAAGCTCCTGACAAACTTGGATTTTTATTTATTTCTTTTTTCCACAAGGTAGGCATGTGTGTTCTGCAGCCTGGCAAAAGACCCAGAGCAGCTTCTGGAGGACAAAGGAGATAAACAAACAGCAGTTTAAATTAGCAAACCACAGATTTATACACACCATACACAACTGGAGCAAAAGTGAAAGCTTAGGGAGAGGATTCAAAAGGCAAGAAGGCTGTTTTGCCAGAAGCATGATAAAGACTTGCCTGCAGCCTGGAAACAGGCTCAGATCAGGAGCACCCAGCTCCCCACAGCTGTTATATTTACAAAACTATTTTCTGTGCAAAAACTTCAGACAGCTTGATGTGGTATCTGCAGTTCAGTCCAGACTTTGCAAAGAAAATCCAGGTGTGCTGAATATAGACTAGTAATATCATTTAGAGTGATTTAGAGTTATTTCAGGAAAAAATATGTTTGTGGTCATTTCAGCCAGTGGGAAGGGTTGAAAAACACGGATTTAGTAATACAGACTCAATTTAATTGCCTAAATAAGGGTTCTGTCTGACGCCATGTACTGCTCCAGTGGGGCACAGCTGTCCTGTAGGCTTCATGCTTTATTCATCAGAGTATGTGAATGTCCCACATGCCAGTCAGGACACTCTGAGTAACAGCAAAATGACCCTTATCCCTTGGTGTCATTAGCAAAGCACTTACCATAGCCCGATAGGCCCATGAGGACAAGAAAAAACACTAAATACAAGTATAGAAATCATGGGGGAAACCCTCCCACAAATTTACAAGAAGTGGATGAATAGCAAATTGGTATTTTGCTACTACTAAGTGTGACTTGGAAAGGTTAGAGCAAAGACCAGAACCCAATGTTGTGTATACTAATATTCTAAAAAAAGGATTTGTACTGATGGATGCTGATTGTCCCTTGTCACAACCTGGGCTCAGAGGGCTGTGATGGGAGGCACAAACCCCAGCTGGAGGCCAGTCACTGGCAGTGTACCCCAGGGTCCCAGGCAGCCTCTCCAGCTGAGACAATTTGCAGAGTCTGTTCTATGATTGCATGTGGAAAAAATTTACTTGCTCTCTCTAAGTTATGACTTCTTCTATCCAGAAACATGACACAGCTGATGAGCATATAATCAACGTCACAGTCAAGGTATTTGCCAGAAATAGCATGCTGATAATGGAAGTGGTAGACAATGGACCACAGCTTGATTTTTCCAAGTTTAAAAATCAAAGCCTTTCCAAATCACACCAACATTTTACTTCAAGTGCAGGTATTCAGTGTGTAAATGTGTTGTGGATAGTGGTGCTACAACAGCTAACTATCTAATGATGTTATAGCATGTAGAGTTTAGGAAAGCCAGATGTTTTGTGAAAAATAACTCAAAAGATGTGAAAGAGATCATATGAATGACAGAAAATGATAGAAGACTCAAGTGCCAACAGCCTATAAAATAGCCTGAGGAAAATCTGGAGTGAGTTACACCAGAGGAATGTCTGTGAAGGGAAAAAAAGAGAGGGAACATAACCACACAGAGAAAGATTCACCAATGTAGGTCATTGAGGACTAGTCAGAAATGTAAGATGTGATTTATGAAAAAAGATTTTATGCAGCTCAGGGAAAAGTGGACATAAGCAGCCCATGACAGATGGTAACAGCTGAAAGACTGAGAAGGGTATGAATAAATGAGAAATTTATTTAAGGAAGTACTCTAAAGAAGATGCAATCACATCTTCAGTAAAATATTTTTAAAGAGTCTTGCTCAAGGGGATTTCTGAGAGGAAATGGCATGGAAGAAAGACTGAAAACTGTGAAGCTTCCAACCTGTAAAGGAAAAAAGGAAGATTAGGCAATGATTGTTCAGCCTATGACAGATTCTTGGAGAATGGAAGAGCTCATCATCTCACTGGGTCAGGAAGATAAAGGCTAATCAGAAAAGATTCAGATGCACATAAAGAAATAAAGTTTAATTTTTTTCAAGTTCAAGATTATGAATAAAGGAAAGGTGTAAAAGAACAATGAAAGAAGAAAAACTGTCACAGGACACGTGCCAGGTTCATCTTTGCATTTGAACTGAGACAGCCACAAACCCAAGAAAGTGTCTGGGGAGTCTCTCAACTGTTGGAGCAGCTGGGACGCAGGAATTGCTTCCTGACAAAGGTCTTTGTGCCAGGATCCCTTGCAGGGGACAGACAGTTACTGAGACTGTTACGCTGACTCTGCCCGTTGAAGCCTTTATGAGAGGAACTTTGCTGGATATGGGACAAGGACAACCCAGTAAAATACAAAGGACAAATTCTGTGACATAGGCTATAAACAGAACAAGACATCAGACAGTGAAGGATGAATAAGTTAAAAATGCAACAAAAGGCATGCGCATGACAGAAGACTGAAAACAAAAGAAAAACCTTGGAAAAGAGCAGAGGAAAGGTAGAAACAATTTTGCAAATGTAACAGGCACCATCATTAGCAATGCTAATATGACTATATTCTTTAGCCAATAATAAAAGCTAAAACCAAACCTGCAGAGATGGATTGGATTTGAAGAATTAGGCACTTGGGAGAAGCCTGGACTTTCTCCAGCTCCATTCAACAGCCAAAGGTGCGAGCAAGATAAAAAGCAGAAACTATTCAATGCTAAGGAGTGTCAGAGATGGCAGAATGTGAAACAAGAAGACTGAAGACAAAGAATTACACACAAAGTCTACAGCCAGCTCAGGTGAAACACTGTACACCAGGTCACCATGTTATTTGAAGGAAATGCTAGGACAAGGGGGCTGAAGGATAATTTTATACAGAGGTTTTTCTCGTCTAGTTGGTATTACTACTATTTCTGGTCTAGTTGGTATTTATTGTTGGTATTACCTAAAAGGACTTGAACCAAAAGCGGCCTGAATCGATGGCCAAAACTCTTTTTGAAAGATGTGGCGCTCTTTTTTTTGTGACCCTGCAGGCCACACACTCCCAATGGAGATCAGCAGCTGAATGGCACAGACAAGACATTTTGCCAATCTTGCTGAAGACATTTTGCAAGAGCACACAGTGAAAAAAAAGAAAGGGAAGGGAAGATATTTCCTTTTCCTTTTCAGCTGAGCTCCTGTCTTCTTCCTATGCAAAATACCTCCTTTCCGTTGTGATGGACCAAGGCAAACTCTTCTTTGTAGAGTTTACCAAGACAGGGTATCAAGCATCTACCCTGACAGAAGTGCACAGCAGCTAGTGCATATTAAGTGTTGTGAGACAGCTTGTCTATCCTTGCTGATCCTGGGGCAGAAGGTTCCTGGTCCACCAGTGTTTGCTGACACATTCTGCAGATTCATCACATCTCTCTTCTCCCTGCTGCCTCACATGGATCCAGAACAGGAAGCTGATCTGCTCCTGCATGTAGCTCCTGGTAACTCGTAAAGATTTAAATCAGACATCCACGATATGAAGAGGACATGTCAGCAATGATACCTGGTCTCTAAAGGCAAGTTTGGATGATTCAGTCACATGGGTATGCTGGAGATGTGACAGAGGAAGACATCAGATGCAGGTCATGAGACTGTTGTCCACACTAATTAATTCCCAGTTCTGGTGTAGGCTCATAACATCAGAGAAGTACGGCTCTGCTGTCCAGAAACTTTGACAGAGTTAACAGCACCTCCAGAACTTGCAGGTGAACCATGTAACCCAATCATCCAGCATTGGAGAAGGCTACTGATAACACCTTCCCTGCTCAGGAGCAAGTTGCTGCTGCTGCCTGAAAGCTTGCTAATCTAAACAGCCACAGGTCAGCAGCTAACCAGCCCACTGTTGGCAAGTCAGCTGTGGGTATTATGGTAGAACATAAGTCACTTTTTAAAGACACAGAGCTGAAAACTCGCTGTAAACTATGTAAACAGCAGCACACGTGCATTTTTCTATGATACAGACTGGGACACTGAGTGATAACGTCAGAGTCACTTTGTGAGTCCACATGCTAAGTGATGATGGTGCTTCACATTCAATGCAGAGTAAGAACACACACAAGGATCAATCTACAGCTGCAACATTGCCTGTTTAGATCTTTTCAGTAATGTAAACATCTACCCATATTCATGCCACTGAATGGGTAATTGGAACAGGACACTCAAATGTGCAATTTTATTTTCCCTGAACATGATGGGAGGGCCATAACAATATTTATTAACATCATCAACAAAAATACCCAGGGATATTTGGAGGGGAAAGGGAGCAGTCAGTGGCAAAAGTCTGTAGTCCTCTTCTTCCTATGAGCACTACTTGGTTTAACATGCACTCCAGGATATGTAACACCAGAACGTTCTTGTGCCTGTGCTTCCAGCTCCAACAGCTCAATGGGCTCAGTCTGTGTCTGCACTTACTGGGTTGCACACATTGGCCACAAGTCTTCTGGTAATAAGTGCAAAACCACCTTTGCTGGTAGATGAGGGAACAAGAGCATGAAACTTTACCTGCTTTTAATTTTCTATATAACTTGACAATATGATTTCTTTTTTTTAAGATAGGGGTAAAGCCAAAATTATACTGGATTTGCAGGATCATTGAGCAATGACTCTTCTCCAGAAGGCTAAGGCAAAATTTACACTGTGCAAAATCCCACTATTACTGAGTGTCATTTACAGATTAGTTATGCCAAATAGAATTTTGATTAGATGTTCAGGAGCAGTCATGGGTTACTGTAGTTCACTGTGGGTACTTCTGTCTTGAAAACACTGCACCAGCAGTGTTCTCAAAAGAGTAGAAAAATTAATCAAGCACATTTTTTAATTTAGAAATATAACCAAATAAGGCTAGTCATTTTGGCTAAGAACTTCAGAAAGAAAAAAAAAAAAAAGGCATGTTTCTGTAACAGCCCTTTAAGCAATATGGTAACTCTCAATAACATTCACTGATTTCTTCAGGCATGCTTCTAGAAATACTAGAAAGTCATACTTTTTCTAGTCACAAATGTTTCAGTCTACTTGCCATCTTACTACAGCTTATTTTTTACTTTAACCTTTTACTTTCAAAGTTAACAGTTGTTCAGAAATAAAGTTTAATATATTCAGGATTCAAATAGTTCATACTAACTGAGTTAATCCTGCATTTTTGTTTTCCCACATGAACATTTGTTCGTGGCTTCTATGTCTGTTGTAGATTTTAAATATTGGCTTCAATACAAAACATGCATTATTTATGAAAGACTGGACAAGAGGCAAGTTGCTAGTATACTTCCTGAGCTATTACACACAATGTTATGGAAATGTTACTAAAGTGCCCTACTTCACACTCAAATCAGCCTCAGAAGAAGCATTTAATACCAGAGAAAAGTTAACTGATAGGTTTATGCAAAACTTGTCAAGAAAGATCTTTGTTTACATCAAGGTAAATTCAGATTCCCTTCCTTCAGGAAATTGTGAAGTGTCATTATCCCTTTTCATCCTCTTTTATGATCCCAAAGAAAGCTGACATTTCAGCATTTCCTACACGAAGCCAACACTTAGTCATCACCAAGGATAAGACTTCAGCAATAGGCAAGACACGAACAATTAAAGTGGGTCCAGAGGAGGCCACAAAGATGATCCGAGGGAGGTGGTTTTCTTCAGCCTGGAAAAGACAAGGCTCCAAGGAGACCTTAACGTGGCCTTTCAATACTTAAAAGTGGCTTACAAAAAAGGGTGGTGGGAGACTTTCTAGTAGGGTCTGTAAGCGACAGGATAAGTAGAAACATTTTTAAACTGAAGGACAGTAGGTTTAGGATTGGATACAAGGAAGTGATTTTTCATGATGGTGACTTGAACAGGTTGACCAGGGAAGCTGTGGATGCCCCATTCCTGGAAGTGTTCAAGGCCAGGCTGGATGTAGCTTTGAGCAAGCTGGTCTAGGATTGCCCACAGACAATCTTTAAGATTCCTTCCAATCAAACCATTGTATGATTGTCTGAATCTATTAACAGAAGTAAATTCTGCTGCAATTTTATTTATTCTTACACTAACCAAAAAAGTTGTATTTTTCACCAATCATTACTCTTCTATACTCAAACATATCAATAACTGTATTTGACTGTTTAAAAGTTTACATCCTGGAGAAGCACAGGATACAAATTACAAAGCTTTTGATTAGGAAACATCGGGATAAAAAAATCAGGTTGAAAAAAGGCTTTGCTTCCAGTCATCTCCATGTTAAACTTTCATTTTCCATTGTGGTGTACCTCCATAGTTAGAAAGAGTAAAGATGTCCCATTCTTTCCCACAGTCACAGCAAGCTGGTCAAACTACAACTTCCATAACATAATGGGCAGGGCAGTCTGAGGGACAACCCTGTGCTGCAGTGAGAGGAACACCAACCAAATGGAGATACCAGGACAAAAAAAAAATGCCTATAAAATTTCATTTTTTTCACAGAAAGTACATTTTCCAATGTAGAACAGAAGCTTCTAGACAGTCCTAATCACTTCAAAAATATAAACTGCTTTCTTATCATAATCAGGAAAGCGTTGGATAAAGTACGAAGGTAGTTTCTTCCCATTCTCACATACACCTGGAAAACAGATCCAGGGTGAATGATGTGTTATAAACAAGGCAGAAGCATGCAACCTGTCTTTTTTAGTACTCTCCCTTGTGCAAAGAACACAGAGGCAGGGAAATTCTTGATTCCAAGTTTGTCCCAACTCATGCAATGACTAGGGGAGCTAGCCATGCACCAAAGATAAAATAAATTTCACCCTTAAGGTAAAACAGTACTGTACCTCCAGGAAGGTTGGGATTCACTGTCCTGTGTATTAACTTTATGACTCAGAATACTTCTTTGAACCAATTTTGGAAGCAAGCAATTTGAAGGTTGATCTATATTTAGAGTTGTGCCAACAAAGCAATCCAGCTGTAATGAAACATTACCCAAGAAAACTTCTTGAAGTGAATTCAAGAAATTAGATTATTTTACAGCCAGACACAGCTAGAGTCAATGATTTATAGTAATTTACTCATTGTTTCATATTCAGGATGACACTGTGGAAGGAAGAAAACAACAGAAGAATGCAAAACAAGTAGTACTCAATTAAAAAATGAATATATAATGTCTGTTGACCTGACGTGAACATTTAATTCACACTGCAGCAGCTTTTTAATTGAGTGGAATGAGTAACAAATTCAGTTTTCTATCACACGCTAGTCTATTCACGTTCTCACCCCATTGCAGCAACACCCAATTGCTTTCCAGTAGTGCATTAAGCAACACATCCTTTGTTCTCCCTTCCTCTGCCCCAGGGGAGACATTTGTAGGATGATTTGCTGTGATAATTTGGATGCTTTTCTTTAATGTATATGTTGCAATGTATTTATGTCATAAAAGCAGGTTAAAGAACCTTGTTTACATTTGGATTATGATGTTTGCATAGTCTTAGCTCCTGAGGGAATTAATTCCACAGTCTTGGACCAGACTTTGAAAGTTTTTAACCTCCTGCCCTGAAGACATTAAGGCCAAAGAGTAAATATTTCTTTTTCTTGATTTTCATCTTGTTTTTTCACCTTGAGCTTTAGCCCATCTTCTAGACCATTGGTTTTGAAAGTGAAATGTGTTCACCCAAGGGGTTGTGCAAGAAAATCCACTGGGATGCAGCAAGAAAATACAGTTTTTACCATTAATAAATAATATTTAAAATGTGTTTATCTTTGGCATATCCTTCTTTAATTTCTATGTTTGTGTATGTTTTATAAAGTGCATAATGTATCACAATGATATTACATATAATTTATAAATTAAAAAAACAACTATACTGAGGATGTGGGCTCAAAATTTTTTTAGTGATAGGGGTACATCACCAAAATATTTTGAGACCACTGTTCTAGACAGCAGTTCCCTAATGAGAGCACCCTAATAACACAGACAGGTCCCAAGTTTTGATCAGTGTTCATAAGTCAGGGTAAGAGGAACACTAATATACCTTCATCAGGCTAGCTTAAAGAACTGCTGCTCTTGTGGAGAGTTGCTTCCTATACCACATGGATTTCCCTGGTGCCAAGAATCTCCTGCAGAAATAGTGTGTAACTGCTGTCTAACCAAGAGGTGTAAGAAATATGAGAATAGGACTACAGGTCTGCCAACACAGGAGTCTCCTGGCCAAGGATGATTAAACATTGCTGGCTTTATGAGCTCCTATTTGGGTATCAGCAAGAAACCCAGAATTGCTCCCAAACTGCAGACTGAACAGACTGTGGATTTGTGCATTCATACCAAGAAGCTGCAGTGGACATACAAATTAGGCTTTTTTTGAAGTAGCCTCTTTAATTTAAAGTCAATACTACTACACCCTCATCCATTCTCTTGCACACAAATACAATTATATGTTTTCCAGTTTACTTTCATCTTCCAGAAAAGCCTAGTAGTTACATGGAGGTAAGTTTTCCTGACTAAATCAGGGTTTCACGAAGCATTAGAGTTCACATTTTAGCAAAATGGCCAGGGGAAGGGGGGAGTTAGTGAAAATAAGAGATGCCTTTCTGAAACACCCATTTGGCAACAATGTTCCCCACAGTCACAAAAGGCTGTTAAGATTCAGCAGATTAGGACAACTGCTTGTCCATACCAGGAATAGGAGGAAAATAAAGGATGTTGAGCAAGAACATATTAGAGAGGCACCCAAGCTGCTGATGCTTCTGGGACGTGCTCCAGGTCCATGCCACAGTGAAGGAACAGCCACCAATATTTAGGCAACACTTTCCCAGGCCCTAAAGAGGGTGTCCAAGATGGTCATGGGCATTTCTACTGCAATTCTAATTTGGATAGGGGAAAGCAATAGGTGTTAGGTCATCAGCACTGGATGTGGGAACCCCCTGTAGCACCGTGTGTGGAGAGAAGCATGTTGGCACAGCTGAAGGCTTTGATGGTTTGGGGAAATATACATTAGGGAGAAGGATGGCACCAGGGAAGTGCAAAGTCAGTCAGTGTTGCTGTGGACTCCTTCCCTTGCTTGCGCTAGCCTGCTTTCAGAAAAGAAAAAGGACCATTAGGTCAGGCAATGGCTGGTGAAGTGGGCAGGGGACTTCTGTAAGGGCAAAATGGAGTGTCAGGGCCCTGAGCCCACTCCCATCCTCCCAGTGGTTTGGCTGCCTGGGCTCAGAGCCAACTCTGAGACAGTGCAGATGATGACCTTGGGGAAACAACATCCTATAATGAGCACACCAGTAATAACACTTGAGAGTGCTAACCCTGTTTCTTACTGACCTGGCGTTAGCATCTGCTGGCAGATTTCCCTCAATTTAAGCAATTTTGGTTTAAATTTGATTGTTTGAGTGATTAAAGATATCCTGTATAAAACATTTTAAGGAATCAACTGAAATCCCTTCAGCAAATATAGTTAGAATTATGGCTGCTGTATAGAACTGTAGGATTAGCAAACTGTACTACAATAAATTGGTTTGTGTTGTTTCCTCACCTCCTCCCAAAACAGGGATTCACTAACATTGTCCTACAAGAAGTACATTTTAATAAGCAAATTTTCAAGTTTCCCTCCTATTCACCACTGTATGGACTAACTCCACTCAGCTGAGATTCTGCAGCCCACGATAACTGTTACTGACTGATCAGTAATTAATATAAGAAAGGCTTAACAGACTTACATGCCTTCTATGAACTTTGGTAACATAAGACAAAGACTACCATCAACCCCCGGCAGACTTAAAAATAAGAAAAATGTGTAAGATCATCTAGAAAAACAGGAGTTGGAAAGTTGGCTAAAAAGAGAGGGATACACTGGATTATGCAAGATCAGCAGTCAGAGTGTTTCCAGGAGGCTGTAACCTGACTTAACAGGCACTGATCAAAGGCACACGGAAAGTGCAGTTGTTGAAGTATCCAGGAAGGCTTAATTCCCCTCTTGATCAGTGTATCTTTCACAGCTAGTTCACTACCTGATAAAGCACATCTGTCCTAGTTGCAGACTAAAAAGTACAGGACTACTATGAAGGCCCATCAAAGAAACAAAAGACATGGAAGAGCAAGAATGTACTATTTTTTTCAGTCAGGTAAAGGTCAAAATCCAGATGCTTTCAGAGCTGACCACTATTCAGAGTAGACACCTAACACAACTACAGATAAAAGCACCAGAAAGTTGTGAATAAGAAAGAATAAAAAATCTGATGTAGAAACATGCTACATTACTTTAAAACATGTTGAAGCTAAGAGAGGAAATGGCTTGCATTTGATAAGGCTAAACTAGCAGTAGCTGTAGCCATAGGAATACCAAAAAATAATATCCCTTCATCACCTGAGCACCCGAGGAATGAGCAGATTTCAATCTCCTGCAGCATGGTTCCCATCAGCTCTTCCAGTCCTACTTTAGAAAAATAATAATCTTTTTAGCAAAATCCTATGCCTTCTTTTTATGGAAGCACATGAAAACATACTTGTCTAGAGGTAAACACATGCTCAAATGCTTCACTGGAAAAAAAAAATTCATTTAGACTGCAGGTGACTGACTCAAACAAATACCTGTCCACGTGTAGAATAAAAAAAAGGAAAAAAAACCCCAACAAAAACCAACTATGAAAATACAAGCTGAAGAGATTAGGAAAAGACAGTGAGGGGAACCTGTCAAAGGACAGAAGCAACTACACATCTCATGGGCTTTTCTGGCAAAGAGGTGATGCCACTAGAGGAGAAGGCTCTACAACAGGAAGGACACATGTGGAAAGAGGGTGGTAATAAGACACCTGTTCACAGCAAGGCAGACAAAACTCCTCTCAGAGGCCTATGGGCAACTGGACACCTCTAGGTTTAAGACTAATGGGAAGTCATGAACTTGATGACCATGAGAAAATGTGCAAACTGGGAATGAAGGCTGGACCCCGCTCTGTGATGTGAACTTCCACCAGTAGTGTGAAATCAGTGTGGCACAGCCCCAAAACACACCATCCCTCAGATGAGGGGCAGCAGTGCCACCCTGCATCCAGGAGCTCTCCGTGCATCTGGCACCCTTGAATGGAATAGTTCAGGTTCTGGATAGCAAAATGATGGATTTAAGTCTTTGTCTTAAGTTACCAAAGTTCATAGAAGGCATGTATGTCTGTTAAGCCTTTCTTATACTAATTACTGATCCGTCGTTAACAGTCACTGATATTCACCTGTTAGACCTTTTGACACTGTTTTTTTGAATAAGAAGGCTTCAACACCTCTGTATGCTTTCAAATTGGTTTGTATCGCCAGAGCGATATAAAAGTACTTAGTATAAAAGAGAATTAAGCCAGGAATTAACAGAAAAGATACAGACATGTTTTGAAGAGCTACAGTACTCACAGCGCAGGCAGGATTCAGTCATGTGCTGGCACTCAGCTCGCAGACAGGTGTGCCAGTCGCTGACATTATCATTCCTCCAGTTGTTTCTTACCACTTCTCTGCTGAGAGTTTCCACCCCCGCAGCTCTGTTGGCAGAAGGAATTAAGTGAGCACTCCCTCGTGTGCTTCCAACAAGTCAAATGGATTAGTCAACAAAGAGGGTTTAAACCAACCTGCTCGCTTTGCCTGAAGCAAATGAAAGTGCTCTTAAACAAACCCTGTTACCACTGTTACCAGCAGAGCTACAGCAGTAGTAACTACAGCATCAGAAGGGAGGCATGTAGGTGCAAACTGGCAAAATCTTCAAATGGCACAGTTAGGTCTGGAACACACTATCTGTCCATAGCTATACAAGGGAGCACCAGCTATAGCATCTTACGTGCACAACACCTGTCCACATGTATACTCTGCAGCAAAGTGTAAAGTTAATGCAATTACACTGAAAATTCTTCCACCGTGGGCTAAGTTAAGGCACATTATCTTGCATCCCCTGTGTACTAAGAGCATGTGAAGGAAGAGGAAAGTTTTAGTTCATAATACCTTCCTAACCAGTCTAAGGTCACAAGATGTGACTGTGCAATATTAAGTAACTGACCATAAAAAAATCACGATTTACCTTTCCAAATATCACTCACAAACTGATTCCAAGAGAAATTACTGCACAAACTCAATTTGAATTCAGTTTACCTCAGAAACAGCTACCAATTTTAGTAAAAACATTGTTGACACTTCATAAATGTGTGAGTTTCTACTATTAGGAATTACGCTTTCAAGGCTTCTCCAATTGTAATCTGGAAACAAAGATCACAACATGATCAGATGTGCCTGTGCCAGGCTGGACCACAATCAAGCTCACTAGCCACTGGGGGGTGGGGGTGTGGTTGGAACTAGATGACCCTTAAGGTCCCTCTCAATGCAAACCATTCTATGATTACGTGGATAATACACAGACATCAATTATACAAGTATGAGAATTTAATCTTCAGAATATTGCACAAGAGGTTTTATCGGTTAAAAGCAAAAGATCCTACTCTTTGTGAAGGAGCTTGCAATTTGTTCATTGAAAATCTAATTCAGAATATAGAAACACACATATTTAAATGTTTTGGTAGAATGGGCTTTAAGTAGTATTAAATATGGAATTGATTAGTGTTGATATTCACCCACAAAGGAGTTTTATAAACTATTCTCTCCAGATAAATATACATCTGGGATGATAAACAGGACTTTATGCAATGCTTACTCACTTTCACAGCATTATGCCCACTTAATTACTTTTAAATATTGGACACAACAAAAATAAGTGACAAATGATGCCTTCCTATACTGTGTCCCTGCACTAAGTACTGCCAGTGACTGGCAACTGCATAGTTTAGAGTTGGATTGTTCTAGATTTGGAGCCACAGTGCAGTGGTGTATATAGCATTGATGTATCCATTATTAATTCCCTTGTCTCGTACGAGCTTTTCATTTGCAGGAAGTTGTACAATTTCAATGGAACAGTGGGAGATTTTCTGCATCTTTCTGTAACACAGGAGAAAGAAGGAAAAAGAACCAAGGGACTATCAGAGACATAAGGAAGCTCTGTGTTGTATCTGGAGAATCAAATTTCAGACTGAATAAAGCTGCATTCGTCATCTACAAGACTAGGACGGTTAACCACTAAAGAATTCTTTCCTACACTGTCCCACTAAAGAATGAAAAAGCAAAGAGATCCTGGCTGTTGTCCAAATGTATGAACTTCAGCAGTAAACACTACTGATTCTGAAGAGACTGTGGGTGAAAAAGGTATGTTAAAAATTACCAGGAGGTGTACTTCAATGGTTATTTTTTAATTATGAACCTAGTACCGTGTGGGTTTGACAGGAAAACTGAAAACCAGTTGATGAAGAAGCTGAAAATTAATGTTTCTTCAAAATACATGCATTTTTGCTACAGCACCTCAAGATGCTTTTCAAAGTATTTTATTGTATCACAAATACAATATAAAACCTAATTCGCAAGAAAGCAGTATGAAAATGAGAATTTCTCCTATGAAAATTAAGCAGTTTGCAAATTACTAGTGACAAAAAAAGCATCATACAAAAGTTAAGATTACCTGTGGAGACCTGTGTCCATGGAGATACCCAGTAAAATGGAAGTATTAAGCAGACCAATGCAATAGCAATTCTGGTGCAACAGAGCCATTACAGAGGAATTAAATTGCCCACAATGATTTAGTTAAGTTCCCTTTCCTGAGAGCACTGCTTGGCAGTGGAATATCTGGTAGCAACCTGACAACAAAAGCATGATGAGATGATTTGGGAGAAGATATTGCAAAAGATCTTCTCAGCAAACAGTCCAGGAGAGTCAGAGGGGGTGTCCCTGAGCAACCTACTCTAACTTTGAGGCTGGCTCTGCTTTGAACTAAGTGAACTCTGGAGGTTTCCTCCAATCTAAATTATTTTATGATTCCATATCGATCTGGTAGCAGTCTAGATTACCCGCTGTAATTAAATAAAACTTCCTTGCACTTCAGAACAAGGATGCTACAGCTCATTATCCTACCACTCCTCCTATGTATTTGGCAGTTCATTCGTGGATGCACACTAGGTACGCTTTTAACAGACCAGTCCTGGGTGAACTTTATATTCCCTCAGATCACAAGCGGTTTGGTCTGCAAATGTGAATTGCAGCAGGGATTCTAAATGCAAACTTTCTGTGTACACTCACTGCGACCTGCACTAATTTAAACATATAGTAAGAAATAATCTACACCACTACACATTTCTTTACAAACAACATAAAGCAGGTAAGAAATTCTAATGTAGGTAAGGGCTGAGTCAGCTGACAAACACCAACAGGCAAGGATCAAGTACCACAGGAATGCAAAAACATCGATACTTCACAAAATCTGAAAGTTTATGAAGTCTGTTTTATGTTTTATGGAGCCTGTATCATGGGAACCCTTCCCTTCAATGCACCCAGAGCTGAATCATTACCTCCACCCTGTGCCCCAGTGAGGCACGGCAAATTTAAAAATGCTCTTCTCTCCCTTCACCACTGTCCCCTTGCCTAGATTTAGACCACTTTTGCCCCTCTCCTGGAAATCTGATACTGCCTCTTACAGTTTCTCTGTTTCTTCACGACCAACTTTCCCCTCCTCTCCCCCCTAGAATTTTAGAAAGATTTTCTTAATATTTCCATTATCTTAATTAACTTTCTACCAAGTATCTCCTTTTTCCCAGTTACTCTTTGAGAGGAAGAAATCATTATTGTTTTAAGAATTTTTACAGTATTCTTGCAAAGGCTTCTCAAAAGTTTAAGTCCAGGTCAGCTCTCCCAGATCCCTGCATATTTCCAGCCCAATATGCAGGGGTGTATATTTTTTTCCTACTGAATATATGTATAAGCATTACATGACAGTGATAACACCGCACTTCTTCAGCTGGAAGATTCCATCACCCTCCCTTTCTGAGATATTTTGTTATCTGTGGTAGTGGGTCTGGCCGGGGTGGAGTTAATTTTCTTCTTAGCAGGCTGGATGGGGCTGCAGTTCAGACCCCCGGTTGCTGAACAGTGTTTGCACAGCATCAAGACCTGTTCTCTTTCACCTCAGTGAACAGATTGGGAGCGCCAAGGAGGTGGGGAGGTGCCACAGCTGAGCCAAGGACAGCGGCACTCCACGCTGTACATCATCGTGCTCCAGAACAGAACAGAGAGGAAGGTGTTTTAGGGAAGTTAACCATCTCGTTCTTGGGAACTGGTCAGGCACCCCGTCTCCCGCGCCACTTGTTCTCTTTTCTCTTCTCCCACTTTTTCACCTACTAAGCTGTTCCACATCTTGACCTATAAGTTTTCTTCCTTTTCCGTTTCTGATCCCCTGCACCAATGGGGGTGGAGGAGAAGCCAGAGAGCGGCAGTGCAGTGCTCGGCTGCCTGGTGGCCAAGTATCCGAAGGGGGTGCCAAGAGGATGGAGCCAGGCTCTCCTCGGTGGCGCTCAGCAGTAGGACAAGAGGCCGCGGGCAGAAACTGATGCACAGCGAGTGCCACCCGAACGTGAGGCAGAACTTCTTTACAGTGCGAGTGCCCACGCACCGGAACAGATTGCCCGGAGCGGGTGTGGAGTCTCCCTCGCTGGAGGTGTTCAGGGACCGTCTGGACACAGTCCTGTGCCATGCGCTCCAAGATGACCCTGCCTGGGCAAGGAGGTTGCACCAGATGACCCGCTGCGTCCCTTCCAACCTGACCCGTTCTGTGTAGCCCACGGGACTCCCCCGGCGCGGTCGCCCCAGGGAACCTGCCCGCCGCCCTCCCTCCGCTCCGCGTACCTGCCCCGCTGGACGTATCCTCATCCTCATCCTCATCCTCATCCTCATCCTCATCCTCATCCTCATCCTCATCCTCACAATCCTCATCCTCACCATCCTCATCCTCACCATCCTCCTCCTCACCATCCTCCTCCTCATCCTCCCCTCCCGCCCCCC
>JAWWMO010000083.1:122583246-122602877 GCA_035047845.1 Dendrocincla fuliginosa
CCCGCGCGGCAGCCGGGCGCCTCCTTCCCCCGCCCCGTTCCCGCGGCGGACGGAGCGCTCGGCCGGGCGGGGGGCGCGGGGCGCGCCCGCCATGTTCGCGGAGATCAACCGGCGGACGCTCGCGTTCCGCGGAGGGCTCGTCAGCCCCGCGGCGGCCGCCTCGGCGGCGGGGGCCGAGGCCTGGGAGCGGCAGGACCCCGAGGCGCTGAACGGGCGCGGGGCGGACGAGGAGGCGGAGCTGGAGGGGCTGGAGGCCGAGGAGCTGGAGGCCGCCGCCGCTGCCGCCGAGGAGAAGGAGCTGCTGCTGCCCCAGGACGCGGCGTCGCCCCCCGCCCCCGCCCGCCCCAGGTTCGCCGCGAGGAACCCCCCGACTCAGGCCTTGCGCGGCGGCGGGGGGCTCCTGGCCGCCCACCCCGCCGCTAACAATGGCTGCGAGGCCGCGGCCTGGCCGCGGAAGCACTTCAATGGGCGGGGGGCGGACGAGGAGATGGAGCTGGAGGGCGCGGAGGGGCTGGAGCCGGAGGGGCTGCTGGAGGGCAAGGAGCTGGTCCAGGACGGGGGCTCGCTGAGTGACAGCAGCGACGACGAGGAGGACGGCGAAGGGGGCAGCCTGGGCGACGGCAGCGGCGCCGAGGGCGGCAGCTGCAGCAGCAGCCGGCGGTCGGGGGGCGACGGCGGGGACGAGGCGGAGGGCAGCGGCGAGGGGGAGAGCATCCGGCACTTCCCGCTGGCCAGGCCCAAGTCCCTGCTGCAGAAGCTGCACATCTCCTTCCAGGGCTCCTGGCTCAAGGAGTTCCCGTGGCTCTACTACTGCCAGGAGACCGGCCTCATGTCCTGCGCCTGGTGCACTGCGGCCGCCGCCGCCGCCGCGCCCCCCGAGCTGATCATGGCCGGCGGGCCCCTGCCCGGGGGGCACGACGAGCTCTGCAAGGGCACCCGCAACTACAAGCGCACCTTGCTGCTGCGGCACCACCTGTCCGCCGAGCATCGCCTCAACGAGCCCGGCAGCGCCGAGCAGGTACGGCGCGGGGATGGGATGGGATGGGATGGGCGGGGGGCGCGCTCGGCCTCCCTGTCCGTATAGGGGGGCGTTTCTGCGCCCGCATGGGAGAACTTTTTTTACGTGGCTGCTCGTGGTGGTGGTGGTTGTTTCCCGGCGGGCTGGGGCACACAGCGCGGCGCTCTCGGCCGCCGTGTCCGGAGCGGGAGGCGAGCCCCCTCTCCCTGGCGTTGGGGTGGCTGTCCCGCTGGATGCGGCACGCACGTGGCAGACCGGCACACACGCACACACACACACACACACACACACACACACACACACACACACACACACACACACACACGCTGAACAGCACGACCCGTGCCCATGCCCCGTTCCCGTTATCCGCCCGGCGCTGCCGTGTGCCGCTTCCATTCGTGCGTGTGTTTTTCTCGAAGATAAACCGGCGATGTGGGGGGAAAAAAAGTTGCGCAGGAATCCCAGTGTCAGAGCAGTGATTTAAATACGCTAGTTACAACTTCCTCCTGCGGTACGGGCGGAGGGAGGGCAGTGTCCGGCCAGCGACCGCCTGTGAAACTGGGGCTCGCCAGCGTGAAATTGGAATCGCTCTGCCGCGCTTAGCGGTGCGGCCCCGGTGCGCTAATCGGATCACTCCGTGTACTCAAGTTCTTCGCATTTAAATTTTTTTTTTTTTTTTTTTTTTTTTTTTTTGCCGATTGCGTTGCTTTGGATTGAGTTGCTGAGCAAGAAGTCTGCAATCACTTGGTGTGTGCACGAGATAAACTTGCGGTTTCCTGAAAGCCGTGTTACTATGCCGGCGCTGCTCTAGCGCCTTGGGAGTAGTGAAACTCCTCACGTTCCCCGCGGAACTTAAAATCAGTGTTTCTTGGATGCTCTCACGGACGAGGCAGGGCTTGCTCTAGAACATACGTGCATGAAAAGCCCCTAAAGAATACTCGTTTTGAATCCGCAGCTTTCTGCAGCCCTTCCACCTAGGATGAAAGTTCTCTCGATCGCCCCGCTGGCGTTAGACTTGCCTGCGGGCATTAGCTAGTGTGCGTCAGGTTAGGCCAGTCCTTGAATTGGTAGGCTGCTGGCCGGAATTAATACCCCGTCACTCCGTTTTTTCCCCGTTTAGAACTCAGTTTTAATTACAACACCCACCTTGGTTGTGTGGCTTTGTCTGGAGTCTGAAATGCGATGCGGTAGTTAGACTGAGTTTATTGCTTGGGCGCTTTAAGGAGGTCAGGGTACCTTGGACAAGAGCTGCTATTTGAATGGTTGGGCAGTGTGTCAGTATGACTGATAGAATGTTAGGTGAACATAGATTTTCTTAGACCTAGCTAGAAAAGGTATTCAAGTTTTATGTGAAACTGCTGCAGGGTCTGCAAGGAGTACCTTATGGTGCACAAATACAAGTTATCCAAAATACAATTTTTGGATTTACAAATGCAAAAATCACCATGAAGATGATTAATACCACCTTTTCAGTGAATATTTCTAAGGCAGCTACTGTTACAGTCAGTCCATGCCAGTAGGTCATCTTATCAGTTTCCTCCAATCTGGGTTTGCTATTCATTCTGCAGTGTTTTAGACAAACACACTTTCTCAATTAGAAACAAGTTATTGAAACTTTCATTCTTAGTTTCCTTTACCTCTTTATATCTGTGAAAAAGTTCATTTTTGCATAATGTTATTGCAGGGTATTCCTTACTGTCTTGTTGCCTAGTTGCTAGCTTTGACTTGTGAATGATTACCCTGGAGAGTTATGTTCTGTCACTGTGTAGCCTACTGTGTTAGTAGATGCTGCTAATTCCTACCACATTTGGAAGTTTTCCACTCTGTTTAAGCTGCATTTAAATGAAACCTATTCCAAGTATTTTTTCCTACTTAATCTACTAGTTTGCTCTTTCTGTCCTCCTATCCCCAGACTTCTGTAAAACTGTTAAATACCAGGAGGGTAGATGGGAGGACAGAGTATTGGCTTGTTATCACAGTAGCCTAAAAGTTAATGAAAGTATGTATTTGAAGATTGTGTTTATTTGAAGACCTTTCATTGTCACAGGAATTTTTGTAAAACTGAGCCTCTGCTTTTATACAGGTTACAGTTTAAGAAAAAGTATTTGTAATAACTGGAATAATAAACAAAATTGTAGGATAGATGACTCAGTTGTTCTTTTTCACTGTATTAAAAATAAGGTTTGGACAAAGGTAGCTGTACAGAGATTGGTGTTTTCAAGTGAAAAACAGTGCTCTCTGCATCCCTCTGCAATTATATTTTGGTTAAAAACTTCTTATGAGGGAAGGAATTACGTTTTTTCAGGAGTTAGTGTAATTTTCTTTGTGGTGTGCCTTTAGGTTACACTTTATCAAAAATCTGATTAAGAGTCTGTTTTCTTTCCACTTCTATGTTTAATTTCCGTATCCTTTCATACTTTTAATGGCACTTGAATTTCTTTTGATACATATGTTTAAATTAATACCGGAACAATAAACCCATTTTTTCCTTAATGCCGTGATACCAGATACTTGGAACAAAAGTAGGGAATTTGCACCCTGACTGTATTTCCAACATACATAATGAGGCAGCAAAGCAGCTTAGATTTAGTGAAACTTAGGAGAGATCTTTCATTCTTTGTGTTAAAGACAGCACACGTGTATTCTGGACTTGACAAGCCTCTACTGCAGGGCATGTTTAGCAGCTGCTAATAAACATATGGCATAGTGCCACTGTTCAAGTGCGGAAAGGAAATTGTAGGTGTTAAGACAGTAAAGCAGTGGAAATTTCTATAGGTCTGTTGGATATTACAGTCGTGAAGCAATGAGTGATGATTTCAGTTTATTTTTGGGATACATTTAATTTGGAATGCCAAAATACATCACAAGTGGTTGCAGCTGCTGTAATTCAAGGGTATTGAGCTGTCAGCCGATACTTCTTTAAGACCAAATTTTTGACTTTTTTCTATTCTAGTTTTTAAAATAATCTGTCTCCGTATTAAAGCTTTAAGGAAATCTATCATCAGCTTGAGTTACCTTTGTGGTTTTTTAATAAATGGACTGTTGTGTTGCCAAAATTTTAAGAAATGTATGCTTACTGGAAAACCACTACAAAATACTTTAATTCTTCGATGAATTTAGGTCCATAAGACGCAGACTTATGGGTTACTGGGGGTTCCTCCCCTCAAAACAGCTTAAACATTTTCTCTCTGGACATAATTTGAAGCAAGATTTGGAAATGCTGCCAGAAAAGCTTTCTCCAGCCTAACAGGCATGTTGGTTTAAAGCAGAAGTTCTCCAAAAGGAGGAAGGCCTTTGATGTGTTATTTTTTCCATGTGAACTGTAATTGTTTGCTTTATGTGAGCAGTGATGAATGTAAGTCGTGCTTCAGATGCAAGAGTTACATTACAGTGTTCTAAGTTAACTTCTTGACTTACTCTTAACAGAGCAAAAAAGTTGAGGAGGAAGTCAGAGTAAGGACTATTATTTACCTTTTTTATGTAGTTTTTTTACCTCATATTGAACTACTTAATTTGATGTTAATGGAACAATTTTAAATTGGTGAGTTTTCTGTGAGTGATGCTATGGCGTGTACAAAGGCAGCGGGGCATTGTGTGTGCAGCTGATGGGACCATATTTTGAGATCATTTTCCTCTGTAGCTGCATGGGGTTAGGAAGCTACTGATGGCTTACTTCATTAGAAGATCCATTTGTCAGGACAAGAATTAATTTGGGGGCATAGGAAACTGCTTAGAGTAAGATGTAGTGGGAAAGGGATTGCAAAAGTATGGCATAACTAGTTTTCCTACACATATAGCTGAGAAGGAATCTGTGGTTAGATTGGTTTGGTTTTCTTTTCTTTCTTTCTTCCTGGCCTCACTGTTTTTGCTCCCAGGGACAGAGTATACTGATGGAACAGGAGAAAGAAAAGCAAGGTTTTTACAGCGGTTTTTCATCATCTGTTTCTGCTCCTATTAGCCTTTAGGCAAGTTCAATTAGTGAATTGTACATGTAAAATAGTAATACATCTTTGGGTGTATTCAGGAGGTCTTAACTGTTTGAACTTGAGCAGATTATTAGTTTCCTTGAGTAGTCTCTCTTCTGTTAGACTGATTCTTAATCTTGCCCACAGCGAAGTTTTTGACTTAGAATGCTGTAGATTCCATAAATTGAAATAAAATTGTGCTTATTCTTATCTTATATTTCTTACTAGCTTTTATTAAAAGAATAAGGAGGTTTGGCATTGACATAATGTAGGTGATGGGAATATTTGGTCTGTATTTGGAAAATATAATTGACATCTAAGCAAATGCCATTACTTTGTGTTTTTCGTCAGAAAAATAGAACAGATGATGTACGGTGTGAGTAACAGAAGTTTGTAAATAAACTTGTTTCCCCTGTAATTATTTTCTGCATCTTGCTTCCTGTAGAGCTGTATTGTATTTTTTCTGTGCAACTGTTTAAAACTCTCTAAGTGATATATAAGTGATATAATTTGGTTTTTTTGTTTTTCTCATAGCAAGTGTCAGTTCTGCTTGTCACACTTGGTGCATATAGACTCAGTAACTGTTCAGATGTCAGGACTCTGTTTCATTTGAGTTGTGGCATAGGGGTTATCTGCCTCCATTCCAGCAGTTAAACAGTTGTTTCTAATATTGCAGTTTTAAAAATGTTTATATACCCATTTCTGTAAGGCTGCAATGCTGATCTCTTCTCTCAACAAGCCCCCGTCCAGCTTGGACATCAGTTACATAGTATCTGTTTCTTTCACTGAACCTTCTTGTGCTCATAAAGAAGGTTAGGGTCTTGTGTTTCTGTATCACGTTTGTGATCTGCAGCTCCTCTTTAACTTGCTGGCTTATTCTTTTCTCAGGAAACAAATAAACCCCCACATTGTAAAAATAAGTTTATTTTTTCCCAGCTTGATTGGGTACGTATAGTTGCTCACTTGAAGTGTACTCTATCTCCATTCTTTAATCAAGCATTTGTCAAAAGTAAAGAACTGCTGCAGGTTTTTTTAAAAAAAATGTGTAGTGTTTAACGTGTTCTCGGAGAATTAAATTGGCAGCTATCATAGCATCTACCTAACATTTACTGTGTGAGTTGCAAGTCACTGATGATTGACGAGAGTGACAACACTTTAGGGTACCATAATTTTCATCTTAATCTGATCCAATGTCAGTGTAATTGGTGTTTTGAAACTATGCAGTGCTCCACTGCTGGATTGACAGGGAGCTAGTCCAGATCTGAAATCTGCTGAGAACTGAGTGACAGACTTAGCTGTCATACATTTGGGGCATACTCTGTTTCAGAGCACTTATCTGAAGGAGTACTTGGGGTTTGTCAAGAGTACACAGAAAAAACTAAGCTGAGGTTGGACAAAGATCCATTGCTTGTTTTCATATAGAATTCTAATTGCTTTTATTCCTACCTCTTCACTGAACTGTTTGTTTGAAAAGCGTAGAGATTCAAAGCAGCTTGAATGTCATAGCAAACTGAAATTATTTCTCAGGAGATGCTGAAATGGCACAGTTTCTATTTTGGTTATACTGGGCATTATTTGCTGCTTATAGATGTAAACACCATTTTAGATGTAGTTTACAGCCCTCGTTGTTGTTTCAGTGATTCACACTGGGATTATAACTTGAGCTGAATACCAGTTTCATCCACTAATTCCTGTGTGGTAGAAAATTACTTTTTAAAATATATGTGTATATATAGTTGGTTTTTGCTGTAGTCCCAAATTCAGGGTAGTGCTTTTCTGCAGTATATATTTTAGCTCGAGTATAGATTATGGGCTCATGGCAGTGTTTACATTACCTTTTAATGCTGATTTTGACCTATAATGTTGACACTGTTGAGCTTTAAAAATACTTCTAGCTCTCAAATCAGTGAGATGTTTGAGAAAATGAGAAGAGAAAATAATGTTGCACCTTCCAAAATCTGATCATCTCTCATCCTTAACCATATTGAAGCCATCCAGTTTTGAACTCTCCTTATTTGCTAGAGAAGAAGAGAGAATCTTGGAGAGCCAGTATAAAACAGACTCTCTCATTGTTGCTGCTCTTGATGGCAGCATATATAGGTTGACATAAGTGTGGTCTCAAATATGCCAGACTCTGGTGTTTCTGGTGTTTCCTGCCTTCTCCTTGTTGCTGCTTTGTAGCAGCTCTGAATCATCATTTTCTAAATGCTCTAAAATCCAGTTCAGATCCCTTGATACTTACCAACCTCTCACTGTCTGAACTAATTTTTAATAATGGTATTTCTTGGTGTTGAATTGTCTGATAATGTCAGCTTTTAGCAAAATTTTGAAGATGTGTTTGGGATCACATCTTAAAAAGGTTGTATCGGTGTAATAAGTACATACCAGTGTTGCCACTGGAAAGTTTTGGTGAAGCTTGATTCAAGAAAGTCTTAGTTGAGTAATTTAATGGAAACTTAAAATGTTTTTTTTGTCATCTGCAGTATTCTGTGTACTTGTCATGTGGTACCGTTTATCTATTTAAGCCTAAGCCTACCACAGTTAGAAAGTAAAGGATAAATGTTTAATTGGTAGAACTGCATAAGAAATATATGTGCTATTATATCTACTTCAGCAACATACAAGACCGATTGGGAGATACAGTCCTAAGCTTTCTGTATTCTCTCAGCATGAGAAAATGTTGAATCAGTTATCAGGATTCTGCTTACTTGTTTAAGTGGAGATTTTTAGGGAAGAACAAGAGGGAGAATCCTCTTAAGTCCGTGGAAAGACAAACCCTTGAATCTTTCACATATGTGGGTTAAGACTAACAAGTACTTCACAGTCAACTAAATCTTTCCTTACTTTTGGCTGAAATTTCACTTCCTTTGCCCTCAGGCCAAATCGACTAGTTCTGTTTATTTCAAATTTGGGGGTGGAAGGTGGATAATGAGATCGTGAGTCTTATTTTTCAGAAATACTTTGCTAATTATATATTCCTGTCTGCCCTTGTGACCAAGAACATAAATAACAAAAAATTGTTTGATTAAAATGATCTTCTTAAGGTTATTTTCATATCCTTATTTTAATGTTGGAGGACTGAGAAGAGCATTCACTAAGTGCTAATTATGTTTGTGGTTTTTAATTGCAGGAGGCAGAGCTGCCATCAGAACTGAATAATGAAGGATACTGTGATTTTAACAGCAGGCCAAACGAGAACTCTTACTGCTATCAGCTCCTGCAAGAGCTCAACGAGCAGAGGAAGAAAGGCATTCTTTGTGATGTTAATATTGTGGTGAGTGGGAGGGTCTTCAGAGCTCACAAGAACATCCTGGTTGCAGGCAGCCGCTTCTTTAAGACTCTGTATTGCTTTACAAACAAAGAAACCCGGAACCAAACCACTGTTACCTATTTAGACGTTGTTGCTGTTCAAGGTTTTTCTGTCATCTTGGACTTCTTATATTCTGGTAACCTCGTGCTTACGAGCCAAAATGCCATTGAAGTGATGTCGGTGGCCAGCTACCTTCAGATGACGGAGGTTGTCCAGTCCTGCCGCAACTTCATTAAAGATGCCTTAAACATAAGTATAAAATCAGAAGCTCCAGAGACCGTTGTAGTGGATTACAACAGAAGATCTGTTAGTAGGGATGGTTTGTCTCCAAGGGATCAGAAAGTTGCCAGCTTCTGGGCAACACGAAACCTTACTAACTTGGCAAGTAGCATAAAAACTGAGAACGATCCCTACCCTATTGATGAGGGCCAAATGGAAAGCTACCAAATGAATGACTGCAGCTGGGTCCAGGACAGCTCACCTGAAATGGCTGAAAATGAATCTCAAGGTGAGGGAAAAGTTTTCGTATGGAATGACGTGGGTGCACAGGGACAATCAGTTCAAGAACCTGGAAAAGCAAGAAGGAAAAACCAAACTGCAAAGAGATTTATTTATAATATACCACCTAATACTGAAGAGAACTCAGAAGATTGCTCAGTGTTGCAACCATCAGTCCCATATCCAGAAGAAGATCTGTCATTTATTAAAGAAGAAACAGGTAAATATTGCTTAATGTCAGTCCTGTTATTTGAAAACTAAAGTACTGAATGAAGTACCTGACAATGTAACTTTCATAAAGGTATGTTGGATAGGATTAGTAAAGTCAGGGTACCAATCATGTCACTGAATCATTAATCTGATTCTCTGCCTTGGGGCCCAACAGGGATCTTCTGCTAGAGAGAGGAATGGCAGTGCAGTGCCATGCAGGATGGAATGTGCTGTTTGCATTTGGTGCTTGAATTGGGGATCCTTATCAGCTGGTACAAATAAAATTCTTACGTTTACATTTAATCTGTGGCAACTATTAGGCAACAAACCAAGGAGTGATAATTGTTGACTAATGAATATTAGCTGGTTACACAGAGAGCAAGGGCCTTTATAATTTCCTTCCCTGCAGTAGCAAAAGATTTTTCTGGTCATCTCCTTCACCCAAGTGTTACCCAGAAAGGGAAGTTAACATTCTGCTGGTTTTTATTATTGGGTATCTGGGAAGCTACAAGGTGGAGTAATCCTGGTTACTGTAGTAGAATCACTTAAAGCAAGTTTGAGAAACATTGGACAGAGATCCACAATGACATATATTAGAGGGGAATATATTTTCATGGAACTATTCTTTAAACAAATCCTGAGAGTGAGAGTTAATAGGATTTCTTTTTCCTTAAGAAGCTATAGTTCATGTAAATGGTAGAATAAGATTAAATATCTGTTTGTTAAACAAATACAGTCACAAAGAATTACAAGCAGCAGTGTAATTGCGATTTGGGCCAGTGTAACTAAGTTCAGGCTTTTTATTTTTTAAATTATTGTTATGCTGTATTAATAGTTGAAGAATGTATTTGAAGTGTTGTCATTTACCTGCATCATTTTTTGACAAATTAGCGATTTTGAGAACTTACTGCAATTTAGGAGTCAAATTAAAGGTGGATTTGAAACATAGGTGGAATTAAGTTATTTAGATGTCTGTTTCTAAAGCAGTTTAAAATACATGCCTGCTTCAACCATCTAGAGGCAGTAGATGTCCTCCGTGTCCTCCAGGGGCCCTGCTCTGCCCCTGCCTGCAGCGCTGGGGCCGCGGTCGAGCACTGGTGCCCGCGGTGACCCCGGTGTGCTGTGCGGTGCCAACCGGTGAGCACCGCGGTGACATGTGACAGTCCCAGCCCGTGCTGCTCTGCGCTGTGGGTGCGTACCTCCAGTACAAGATACCTCCCTATAGTTAGCCAGTAGTGTGGCACAACAGGGCAGCTGTCAGAAGCAGCTGTGCAGAGGAGCTAACATTGTTCTGCAAACTTCAGGGGGCTTACCTATCTCAGGCCTTTGTCTCTCAACTCTGGGTAGATCCGCTTTAGCTTTGCTTGGGAGTGTGCACTTGTACAGTGAATGTCCTGATCCTCTCTTACAGTCTAAGCTTTCTTAGGACCATACAGGGTTTTTCTAGCTGAAATCACAGTCGAAGCCGTATTTCAAAACGATGCCAATTGCTAACAGGCCTCAGGTCCACAGCACTGGATTAGATCTGTCCTTAAGTAAAGCATCGCTACACCTGGATAGTGTTGATGTTGGATTCTCATCACTCACACAACAAATCTGCCTGCGCTGGGCTACACTACTCACTGTAGTTGCATGAAAAAGGACAGCAGAAGGTCTGGAGCAGGAGCTGAAGACCTATGTATTAACTGCACAAACATCCCATTTCTGATACAATTTAGCATGCAATTTCTCTTTGTGATTTCTGTGGGACAGATATTCAACTTCTTTTAGCAATGGAAGTACAGAGAATATGTTGAAGTAATGTCACCAGCAACAGAAAGAAATACTCGTTTGCATTTTACAGAGTTTGTATATGTTTTGTGGAGCTTTCTTGAAGAAAAAAATGGAGGACATGGGCAGTGCAGTAATGATTAAACACGTTTAGCATTTTTTGGTTTTTGTTTGGTTTGTTTTTGACAGAAGCACCAAGGTTTCCAGTAAATTGTTATTCTAAAGAATTAAAAAATTACAAAATACATCCTTGTAGCACATTAATGGAAAGAACCGTATTGGAGACTAGGGGCATACTGAATATGTGCTGTGGTGTCTGTCCAAAACCATTCAAAGTTCTGTGACTGCAGGGGGAAGTTTATTTTTTTGAGCTTTATAATGTCAACTAATGATCTTTTTGTGTTTTCAAAGCACAGCATATGTGTTCCCAAATACATAGTTACATTTTCTGTCGGTGTTAGAACTGTTTTGGAAGCAATAGCTAATATTTTTGTAATAATACCTTTTATGAAGTTCTTATGTGCATTCACATTGTTTGAATACAAGGAGTGATTGGAAATAGGGCTTGGTATGGGTTACTTTCACCCTTAGTCTGTGCTTCAGCCTTTGATGTTCTTTCTTCTCTACTGCTGCCCCTTTTCCTTTGCTTTGCAGGCAGGTTCCACTCTTAAACACTCTTCTTTCAACTGCTCCCTCTATGCCCAAGAAAAGTTGGAAGAGTGAGGAGTGGAGAGTTGGAAGACTGTCAAGAATGAGTTGTAGAGTAACCTGCAGGTTATACAATAACTTTTTAGTTTTGGATTAAATTTCTTCTAGAGTTGAAAAACTACCAAATATAGTATAGAAGTAAAAATACATATGAAAATATATCTATTCCAAGTGATAAGACAGTGCTGTGAGAAAGAAGTAAGGAGTAGTAAATTCTTATGATGAGAACTAAATAGTGCATCATCTCTTTGGTTGCTAAAAGGGAAAGAATGAGCTTCTACTATTATGCTTTGTCATGTTCTGATGACAGCAACACTAGCTGTGGTTTTGAGCTGCCAGTTATGTGCAAAGGATGCTCCTGTGTCTTTGATTATGGTTTTGGTTGGTCTGGTGCTTTAGTGAGGGGAAAGAAATACTGTAGATGTGGTGGAGGGGAAGTCTTTTTAAGAAACTCCTCTTGCTACAAAAATTTATCCCAAAAGTCACTTCCTTGATTTCTGTAGTAAATGGACTTCCCAGCTGGGTACAGCTAGGTAAGTATTAAATAATGAACAAATTAAAGCTTTCTGAACCATCTGCTGCCCCTCTTTGTCCCAGTGAAGCAAATATGTTAAACTGCTCCTTACTGAAAGTGAGTTTTCCTACAAGTATCTTTAAGGATATGTCAGCTGCTTCTTCCTTGCACGTTGTGCTGCCAGTGAGTTTATATTTAACGCCTTTTCTATAAATGTAGCACTTTGGTGAACTTCCAAAAAGCTCCATAAAGTTGAGATGGGTTTGAAATTGCATGTACGGTCTTGTATTTACTTACTTTTGCATAAGCCTTCAAGACTTCTAGCTATATTAATTCAAGTAGCTGTTAACTAAAACATTGGATGTTACCACCTATCTCAGTATTTTCCCTTCTAGTTGATAATCTGCTAAAAAAGTCTTTACTGTTTACAGCCATTGTGGGTCCTACAATTAACCATTTACCATGGTAAAAATAACTGTGCAGTCAGTTAGCATCTCATAGTCAGTTTCCAGCTCATAAAAGTTCAGTGAATATAATTCATCATATTCTTAATGACTGTTCATAGGGGCTTTTGGGTCAATTTTCATCACTTGTTGGATATGTTTTTCATCTGGGCCTGTTTTTTTGAGTACAAGTGTCCTATCCTCAGGCTTCAAAACACAGCTGCGAAGTATGGTTTATGCTTTCCAGAGCTGACTGTTGATTTTTAAGGAGACTTGTATGCAATATCCCAAAAGCTTTATGAAGTTACCACTGGATTATTTTTTACCTTGTTTTTCAGGCTAGTTAATGCTGTGTCATGTGTTGTAGTGCAGGCAAGGGAAACAATAACAAATGCAAGATGAAAACAGCTCTTTGGTGGAACAAGAGGGTTCCTGAATGATTTTGTATGGGTTCTTAAGGAATTTAATTCAGCTTGCTATAGAAGCAACTACTTTTCAGAAGGATACAAATAGCTAAGCCTGCTTACAAAAAATGTCGTGCTGGTCACAGCTTTTGTTATGATGCGAGGGAGCAGCATAACACAACTTGATTAGGACTTTACAATAAAGACAGGAAGCTTTGAAGAAAGCAAGATTGGTGGACTTATCTGGAAATGTATATATTTCTTGTAGGCATAAACCCCAAGCCAGATTTTCCTCAGATCTCCAGCTGATACCATGATTGAAAGATTTAAGTTCCTTGATAGACCTAAACCTCTTTATGTGCCCCATTCCCTATGTAATCTGGTATTGAAGGCCTTGTACATTTTTAAAGGTCATCTAAAGAGACTACAACATCTGAGGGTCAGTTTCTTCCCCATTCATTAAATTTACTTCTTTCAGGGATGATCCAAAGGACAGGCAGATTCCCACATACCCATGGTATGGTCTATTGCTGACCCTGCAACTTTAAGTAATGTTTTATGTATTGCCGTTGTGAATTTGTTTTTTTTTTGTTCCTATTAATGGTTTGAGGAAGAAGGTTTTTGTGTGTCTACAGTCCTTTCCTGCCTGAAAAGCTTTTTTCTTTTTTGTCTCAGTGCAAGGCATTCACTTTAAAAAAGTTACCAGTCTGAAGTGCTGATTTTTTTAATTTATAGAATAGTAATGATGATAGCAGCAACTCCTGAAGTAAATATAGTCCATAAGAACAGTTAACTCCCCCACAACTGGTGTGGATGAGGAAAGTTCTTAATATCTTGTGTTTCACTGGTGTAGTCTTTGTGGGAGAGAGGTCAGCAAAATAGCTTTCCCTTTGTTGGGAAGGAGTTTTTCAGGGAATGTATGGTAAGCAAGTGGATGATATATTTGGCATCAGCTGGTGGTCATCTGGCAGGGTTAATTGGTGTTATCTAACTCCATAGTTAAGGCAATATACCATTTTTTCATGAATGAAAAATAGTAAAATTGGAGAGCAATTGAGAGCAATAGATAAAGTATGAGTAAAATTGCATTTGCAAAATGTCTTAAGTGTCTGAGGAAGCCTTGTGTTGCAAAAGGCAGTTGAGCAGTAGTGTGCTTCCAGAATAACACTTTTCAGAACAAGCACGATTCAAGATCTGCAAAATACTCTGGGAACAAATGGAGCGCAAGGTATTCTTTCCCCCACCTTCCTAGTATGTCAGTCTTGGCAGTGCTGTTTCTTCTGTCATGTTACTTAATGTAAGCAACAAATCCAGCTCTCTGGATAGCAATCCAGATTGTATCAGTAGATTACCACTGCTTTCTTTAAAATCCTTGAAAGCTATGGGCTAATCGCTTATCCTGTCTATTTTCTTTTTTTTTTTTTTAATTGATCTGAATGAGCAGTCAGTGTCAGAAAATCTAGTGGAAAAAATAGTAGTATTCCCTTTTCTCTTATTTTGACACTATTCCTGGAGCTAATATGCATAAGGAAAAGAGAAGTTAAGTTCACTACAGATAACTCTCTGATACAAAGTTTTGTATCTTCTCCCTCAGGTCACCCTGTGTCAATATCCCTTACTCTAATGAACCTGTTCAATGACCTCTATCATTGATCTTCTTATTAATTTCCTTAATCATCCCCTACTCAGTAATGTCTCCTCTTCTTTCCCCCAGATCAGCATACCAGAAAAAGAGCTAAACTTGTCAAACTGAGGATGTTTCTTACTCAGATGTGTTGTCTCTTTGTGTTGATGCTCCCCTACCTCTTGCCTTGAAAACTGAAATTTGGCATTTCTGACTTCTCGTTATCTTTTTTCCTGAGAAAAAACACAGTAGGACAATTTATGCTTTGATGAAGTTTTTATTAGTGGTGTAAAAGTCTACACAACCACTTAATTGTATTTTGAACTGTCTGTCTCTTTTCAAATTGACACCTTGCAAATTTTAGTGCTGATATTTAATCAGCTTACTTGGATTCTGGATTTTTTTTATTATTTCTGGGTTTGTTGTTTGGTCAGTAACATGATCTTACTGATAGCCTCTTAATCTGTGCAGGCGAGAAGAACAGGTAAATGTTCTAGGCTAATTGATGTTTGTATTATTACACCTCTTAGAAATCAATTAAACTGTAGAAAGGTATCCTTAGATCAGAGAGAAGTTATGGTCAGATGGCTTGGTCTGCAGATACAGAACACTGTTTTTTCTAATTACCTTTTTTGTTGTCATTGTTGCTTAAGATCTGCCTTATTGCAGTCTGTATTTTCCCCCTTTGTACTCCACCCCCGTCTACCAGAACAACTGCATAAATAGTTGCTTTCAGTCTCCTATCACGATGATCTGGATTTAAGTTGACCAGAATAGGTCAGATGATGACTATCCAGTTTTGCAAGCAGGTTTCAGAGGGCAGTAGCCCTCTGGGAGGAGGAATGGGAGATGATGTTAAGAGTCACAGGGGTCTGTAATGCCTTATGCTTGGCTCAGCTGTGGTTGGAATCTTAACCTGACTGTAGTCTCTATGTCCACTTGGCGAAGCTAGTAGAGGCTACATATTGCACTTGTAGTTTCCAGTCTCTGTGTAATTCATGTCTTACCTGTATGGATCAGCAATTAGACACTAGAGATGCCTTTTTTGTGCCTTTGTTTTGAACACATTATATGTGTGCTTAATCTAACAAGCAGGTTTTCTAGGTCAACGAATTATTCTAAGAATAAGCATTAGGTTTAATTATTATCTACTTAGTCCTGTACTGTGCAGGGACTGAAGTGTATGTAGCAATCTCTTATCTCTGGTGGTATCTGTGCTAGTGTTCTTTCACATTATGGTAGTTCTTCAAATTGGAGGTAGAAAGATTTGGTAGCTACTGTCTACACTAGACAGCACCTCTTAAGTCTTTTTGGCTTTATGCTGAGTATTATGCTAAGATCTAGAAGAATGCAGGGATTTGAACTCCTAACTTCCCTCAAACTTCAGTACCAGCTGTGTGCATAAATATTCTTAGTGAAATTCACTTTGTATTCTCTTGGATACAGAACTACCAAAGTGACTGTTATAAATGTACTCGGCTTGGTACAATTCTTACTTTGGGTCAGTATGTATATTCTGAAGGAACCTGTTCAATACTGCCTTTACACAGCATACATGTTACATCTGTGAGCGGCAAAGGCTTGATCTGCTAATGTTCAAAGTAGTTCTCCCACGAGAGGAGGGAAAGTGATTGAATTATTTTGATCACTGACCTTTCACTGTTCAGCTAGAGATGGGACAGTTCTGTTATAGGGAGGAAAACCTATAAAACAAAGATATAATATTTTCAACAGACCATAAAGATTGTTTTATTTTTTTTTACTCTGCTAGATCCTGAAGTCTGGTTTTATTTGCAGGCTTTTAGCCTTAAGACCAGGTCATTTTTGCTCTTGCCTAGAACTGTACAACGCTGCTCCCTCACTAATCCTTTCTTGTGTATTACAGAAGGAAGTTTTGCTGCTCACCTCAAAGGAATGTGTAGTTGGCATGTCTATAGGGTATCTGTGTTCTATTCCTTGAGCTGTTGTGAGATTCCATTGCTGGAGTCCACTGCTCCAAATTAGCATAAGGAGTTCTTGCCTCTTTTGGACATAACAGCTATTAGTGTCAGTAATTTAAAAAAATTTCCTCACTGCTTTGTTTCTTAAAGGAGAGTTATTTATTCCCTTTCCTTTCCCATTCTTTCTTTCTATACCAAAATAGCTAGGTGGATGAGCTGAAATACTGGTATTTCTCTTCCTTCATCTGCTCAAGCCCTGCTTTTTAAAAGCTCTGATGGAATGCCTAGTTTGGCACTTGTGATTCAGCTCTGCTTGTCATTTGCCGTTGTCTAATGGATAGGATGGAATTATATGCTTCCTACTTGTTAAGCGATATCTTTTTGAACTGTTGTCTTGTGTTGCAGTCAAAAACACTCCTGCCAACCGTAACACTGCCTGAGCAGTAAATGAAACTAGTATATATATATCTAGTGCTGTGAGGATTTGTAATCTGTATTTTTCTCCAGTAAAACTGTAAGCTGTGAGTGTTTTGAGTATGCAGCTTGCTACTAGCTCCATGAAATTCTAGTTTACCCTGAGAGAATTTCCTTTCCCGAAAAAAATGCCTACAATGAGCAGTGTAAGGATAAAGAAAAAAGGCTTTGGACTGTTAAAATGTACAGTTTCAGACTTGAAAAAAAATGCATCTATTTGCTATTGAGCTTTTCTCAAAACTTTTCACAGTGGTGACATTGGGAATCCAGTCTGAGGACCCATCCAGACACATAAAAGGAAATTTGCCAGTTACCGCTGCACTTAGTTTAACATCTGTTTGCCTGTGAGGAAGATAATGGATTTATGAGTTCATGTTTTCCAACAAACTCCTGTTTTGGGGACAAGATTGATTTGCACTCTTGGCAGAAGAATCTTTGCCCCACAAATAAAGATTTTTTGTGAAATTCCTAGCGCCGCTTTCTTGTGTACTATTTACAGTTCTGTGCTCCTTTGTAGTGATTCCATGTTCACTGATGCAATTCTTACTTGTTACAAAAGTATAGAATCATCAGAGTCACAGAATATGCTGAGTTGGAAGACACCCACAGGGATCATTGAGCCCAGCTCCTGGCCCTGCACAGGACCATCCCTACCATGTGTCTGAGAGCATTGTCCAGACATTTCTTGGACTCTGTCAGGCTTGGTGCTTGTGACCACTGCCCTGGGGAGCCTGTTCCAGTGCCCAAACACCCTCTGGGTGAAGAACCTCTTTCTAATATCCAGTCTAAATCTCCCCTAGCACAACTTCAGGCTGTTCCCACAGATCCTGTCACTGTTCACCACAGAGAAGAGATCAGTGCCTGCCCCTCCTCCTTCCCTCACAAAGAAGTTGTAACTGCAGTGAGGTCTCCCCTCAGTCTCTTCTTCTCCAGGCTGAACAGTCCAAGTGCCCTCAGCTGCTCCTCATACGGCTTCTCCTCAAGGCCCTTCAGTGTCCTCATGGCTCTCCTTTGGACATTCTCTAATAGTTTAATATCTTTCTTATGTTGTGCTGCCCAAAACTGCACACAATATTTAAGGTGAGGCCACACCAGTGCAGAGCAAAGCAAGGATATTTTTAAGGCATTATTCAATTCTGAATTGCTTTGTTCTTTTAAAGAGGAAAAAAGGATGCAAAGACAATGTGAACTGCATGAAGAGCTAGTCCAAAGCCCAAATGTAAATATACAAACTAGTCTTTTAAGCTGATATATTCCAAGTAATTAATGGTCTCATGAATTGATGTGGTTATGGAGTAATGGAGATGATTATTCAGAAAAGGATTTAGACACAGCTGTAGGATACTTTATATAAATAAAGGTATTTAAAGTACTTAATATATACACCACAGAGATATGTTAAGGCAATAAAAAAAACATATCTCCAGTAGAAAATGTTTACTTTTCTACCAGCTAGATTGGCTGTGGCAGACCAGATGAAGTCACTGTGCAAAGCAGTTGTAAAGAGAATCCCTTGGAAAACCTTTCAGCCCTGTCATGATGATAGTGGATATGGATTATAGGGGATAAATAACCTTACCATAGAAGTTCTTGTACTATGAAGAAGACTTTGAATTTTTCTCTGGATGGGGAGAAGAAATGGTGTTGTGGAGAATAGTTCAAAGATCTCATTTCATTGAAATTAAGAATGCAGTGATTTCTTAGTTTCAGTATTGAATACTATGTGAAAAAAATAACTACTATTTTAAGGTTAAAAACTTTTTTGTTACAGTTGAAAAGGATATATATTTTGCTAAACAGCATGACTGACTAGAACCCAGGAAACTAAAGTAAGACTATGTTTTTAATAGCTACTTCAAGTGATTTCAAGTATGGACTGCTGCCGGGTACTTCAAGTGATTTCAAGTATGGACTGCTGCCGGGTACTTCAAGTGACTTCAAGTATGGACTGTTACCGGGTACTTCTAGTGACTTTAAGTATGGACTGCTGCCAGAATCTTGGCCAAAAGAAGCTTGGGAAAATGGTAAGTGTATCTGATGGAGAGAAGTTTGGGGGTTTTGCCTCTGACAGGGATTCTTTATTTTCTGTGTCACTGATTAATTTGTTTGGAGGTTTATAAGATTATGTAAACACTTAATCTTCTTTCATATCACTTGTCTTTCTGGGTAATGTAAGTATGAGGACTCCCTTGGAGGGAGGAAAAGGAATTCAAATGTATGGAAGAATGAAAACAGAACAAGATTTATATCAGTTCTTGTATTGTGCCTGAATGTGAAGATACCCGAGGTCTTTAATGACTTCATGGCTTCCTCCCCTTTACTAAGATAAATACAGATATATGGACTTTGAAATTGAGCACTTGGGTGATGAAGGTATGGAATTAAGTATGATTTTAAAAGGAGTTCTCAGCATATCTCTCGCTATTAAGGTAAAAACTATTGCATTAAAGGTTTTGAGTTCAGTGCAGCTGTAATTAAGCCGTCTTCTCTCAGTTCAAGCAAGCAATTATCTGTAATTATTTTTCTGTCTGAAAACATACCAGAAAACACCACCACATCTAAAACAATTGTTGTTATGTCCTTAAAATACATAAAGTCTTCCATAAAAAGATCTTAAGGATGGGGTAATAATAATGCTTACCTTTTCTCTGTAACTTTCAGCTATTACTAAAATGAGGTTTATGGTTTACTTTAAATATTTTAGTTTTACAGTGGAAGAAATTGGGTTATCAGAAGGTGAAATTTGCTAGCAG
>JAWWMO010000083.1:122602977-122636117 GCA_035047845.1 Dendrocincla fuliginosa
GATGTCTGCCCGTTATATACTCCTGTTGATGTGTATAGGATTTATTTTTCTTCCTATAAGCTATTACACAATGTTGACGTGCAGCTTGCATGAGTGCTCCAATGTACCAGTGCAAATTTGTGACTATTAGCAGAATTTAACTTCCATATTATGATGGATTTTGAAGCTCGGAGGAGGCAACTCGAGATACAGGCCTGCAGGCCCATTCACATAAGATACCCATGCACATAATATTTGTGTTTTCTTCCTGCCAGCCTGAACAAAAGGAACTTGCACATAATCATGTAGCCTTATACGGTGTTTTCTGGATACTTTTGGATGGTTATGATTATGGTCATAAATTATCTCACCTGTATTAAGTTTTGAGCCCATATTCTATTCTCAAAATCATCCTTGTATTATCTGTGTGGCCTTCTCCACCTCATAGCGTCCTGTGTTCTATTTGACACAGTAGTAGACAGTTGCAGCCAACCTGTTTTGCACATGTTCTTCGAGAAAACTGTTACCTGTAGTCCAGGGATACGTAAAGAACTCTGTTCCATCATAAGGAAGAACTGAGATACTTCTACTTCTAGAAGTTTTTTCTGTTATCTTTTTTTTTTCCCAATTGTTAGACTGAAGTAGAAAATAGGTAAGATCTGTACCAATAACTTCCTTTTTTAGCTATTTCGGAATTATATTACCTCTTATTGTCCTACTCCTTTTGTCAGTATTCATTCTTGCTTAGGTACACCTTTACTGATTGGTCAAGTCAGATCTTGACAGACAGTTACTGCATATAATTCTAAATAGCATTTTGGGAGGGAAGATTGTAACTGTCTAAATGCTGTGGAGTTAGAGGGTTTCTATCCAGAAAAAAAGTTTTCTGGTATAGGTGACTTCTAGAAAAACAGAATACCACTAAGTTGTAGTACACTTACTCTGATTCACAAAATAAGACTTCTTTTCAAAGCATTGATTCGTACTTCTGCAGTAAAAATGCTTCAGTTACAAGTAGGTATTTTTCTAGCAAGATCATACAGGCAGAATTTACCAGCGTTTGTTATTTTGGCAGGCAGGCATTGTCCTAATGTGGGTGATGAAGAGTCATGTGGGTGCTTTATTGTTTTGGCACCTGTTTAGTTTTGTGCACCAGGCAGAACATACTGAAATAATTTTTAGTGTATGTTTCATGATCTTTTCTTCTGATGGCTTATTATCTTGTAGGTGATTCCTCTGCTTTAATCATGAACAAGTTGAAGTGTCCACACTGTAATTATGTAGCCAAATACAGAAGAACACTAAAGAGACACTTGCTCATTCACACAGGCGTGAGATCTTTCAGTTGTGACATCTGTGGGAAGCTGTTTACACGAAGAGAGCATGTGAAGAGACATTCCTTGGTAGGTAATCTCAAGTGTTTGTGTCTGGAGTGGATTTTTGTGTTTTTCAGGTGTTTTAGTAGTTGGAAGAAGCACTGTTCTGATTTCTCATAATATTTTATTTTACTCTAATTTACTCTATAATGGATGAAGATAAACATCTCTTTGTGATAACTGTACCTCATGTATTCTTAATGGAAAATGCAGTGTCAATTAAGACAGTCACTGGAATTTTGGTAACTGCAAGATTATTTTGAAAGTGATGTGATATAAATGCAGTATATGTAAGTATTCTGTAGATAACAAAAGGCAGTTTTGACTTAGTGTTGCTGCAGTAGAATACCACATCTTGTCCTATAATGCTTCATCACTGCTTTCTCTGCAGGCTCCCTGTTAATTCAGCAATTGCACAATATCTTGGGGTTGTTCTGAAATGTTTAATTTCCCAATTGGGCGAAGCTATAGTATAGTATCTGCTTTAAGATTTAGGAAAGAATAAAAAATATCTGATGCAAAAAGTAAACATGTCTGACAGACTACCAGTGCCATAATCAGCAGTTCATCTTACCCTGTCCTGTGCATGTTACATAACTTGGGATTTGACTTGAGTACTAAAAGCAAGATTGTATTGGTGATGAGAAAGTAATAACATTTCTCCAAGTTGTGATTTTTTTTTAAAAAATCTCATTTTGCAACATGCTTTGTAGATAGATAAGAGGTTAGTACATGGAGTGGGGTAAATTGCACTTCTCTAGAGTGCTGCACCTGGGTTGGGGCAGCCCCCCCTATCAAAGAGACTGGGGGATGAACAGATTGAGAGCAGCCCTGCTGAGAGCAACTTGGGGTGCCAGTGGATGAGAGGCTGAACATGAGCTGGCAATGTGCATTTGCAGCCCAGAAAGTGATGTGTGTCCTGGGCTGCATCAAAAGCAGCATGGCCAGCAGGTCAAGGGAGGTGATTCTGCACCTCTGCTCTTCTCTGGTGAGACCCCACCTGGAGTGCTGCATCCAGCCCTGGGGTCTCCAGCACAGGAAGGACATTGAGCTGTTGGAGCGAGTCCAGAGAAAGGCCATGAAAATGACTGGAGGGATGGAGGACCTCTCCTATGAGGAAAGGCTAAGAGAATTGGGTTTGTTCAGCCTGGAGAAGAGAGGTCTTTGGGGAGACCTAATTGCAACCTTCTGGTACCTGAAGGGAGCCTAAATGAAAAATGGAGATAAACTTTCTACAAGGGCATATAGCGATAGGACAAGGAGGAATGTCTTCAGACTGAAAAGGGGGTAGGTTTAGATTAGGTGTTAGGAAGAAATTCTTAACTGTGCGGGTGGCAAGGCACTGGAACAGGCTGTCCAGAGAAGTTGTGGGTATCCCGTCCCTGACAGTGTTCATGGTCAGGTTAGATGGGATTTTGAGCAGCCTGGTCTAGTAGAAAGTGTCTCTGCCCGTGGCAGGGCCTTGGAACTGGATGATCTTTAAGGTCCCTTCCAACCCAAACTATTCTATGATTCTGTGATTTTGGTAGCTTTCCTCAGTCCTTTGAGAATCAATGCTCTCCTCACAAAGGTGTTCCATAAGTCTCCATAGCCTTCCCATAGTTTGTTTTTTTGAGTAGAAAAAGTGAAAAGCTTCCATGTTCTAATGTGGATGCAGAGAAGAGCTTTTGGTGTAAGTCTTGTGACCTTTCTTTTCTAGTTTCTCTTATAATGAAATTGACTTTGTCAGTAATGTTATTAAAAGTAAGTAATAATCTGAGTCATATCAGGATATAATTCTAGAAGATACTTAGGAGATCCCCTGTAGTAATTTTGAGTATTTCTTGAACTTGTCTACAGGTAAGAAAGGTGTATGTTAATAGCTTCTGTTTAAGCTATAAGAACATCTTATTTTCTGTTGGACACACCTTTCCACTCTGCCACTGCTGCCTTTCTTCACCTGCCCTACCACCTGGTGAAGGCTTGGATGCTGGAAGGGCTGGGAGTACTTGTGATGTTACTGAGTCTGAGAACTGTTGTGCCTGTAGGCGACTGCAGGGAGGGAGGTGGTGATGGTGTGGGCAACTCCGTGGTGGCAGAGGAGGTTGGGGTATTATCACCTCATTGATGGCCATACCCAGCAGCTGCTCATTCCTTTGTGGCTCACCAGAGATAACAGCAATAATGGGAGATAGTTAATTTACCAGGAAGAGCAGAGTGGGACTTCAGGTTCTGTCCCGCAGTAACTGACCAGGTCTTGTAGCTGAATATTTTCTTTCCCTCCAGGAAAGGACATGAAGTCAGATGGAGAATGTACCTGTAGGGTGAGCTCAGCCCAGTTCTGTGCTTTAACTGAAGTTTCCTTTCTGTGTTGAAGTCAGAATGCTTTTTCTTTCTTTCTGGCTTTTGGTTTTTTTTCTTCCTTTCCCATTTCTGTTCAACAAATCTCAAACATTCTGCCTTATGTCAGTGTAGAGGCTGAGGAAAACACATGTATCAGCTACCCAGATTATACAGCAGGACTGAAGTAACTGTTTGTATCTTGACCTAATTTTTTCCCCCTCATCTGGGTGATTATTTCTGTTTTATCTAAAATGGCAACGTTTTCACTGGGATTTTAAATGTGATATTTAAGCACCAGATAGAAGGAAGTCTTCAGTTAATTTTCTTTGAGGTAATAACTAATAAACGTGGCTGCTGAATTCAGTTACTTGTACAAGTAACATACTTCTCAATTCGAAATTAAAATTTATGTTTAGTAAAGTTAGCCAACAACAGCCTTTTAATTTTACACACAGGCTCACATACAGGACAAAAAATTCACCGAAGGGACCTGGAAAGTTGATGTTGATTTTGGTCATGTTGGGATGGAGATGTCATGGAAGAGGGATTTTGCTCTTTGAGTTAATGCCGAATTTAGTAACTCTTGCTTATTCTTAATGTTTGTAGAACTTAAAATTATAAAGGCAGTTTTCTAAATGAGGTGGTATCCTGCATGCAGTGTAAGTGCTTATGCTGTTCTCATTGCCTTTGAGTCTTGCTCTGTACAATGAGTAGTCATGAACTGAACACTCATCTGCCTACGGAACAGGCAGATGTTCAGCTGCCTGCTGAGCTGTAGGGAGGGAGTTTGGTCATAGACAGTAGCTCATATATATTGAGGAATACATAAATAGATCTCTAGCAGTCCTTCTCTTACTCTGAACAGTGTTGGGTATTTTTTGGAAAAGTTAAAAAATGGAATTTTTGTATTAGTTATTATTATCAGTAGTTTTCTAGTACTGTATGCAAATGTGACCTGATATGCATATTTTCAGCTGTTAAAATTTCTCTTCCGCAGGTGCATAAAAAGGATAAAAAGTACAAATGTATGGTGTGTAAGAAGATTTTCATGCTAGCAGCCAGTGTTGGAATACGACATGGATCACGACGTTACGGAGTTTGTGTAGACTGTGCAGATAAATCTCAACCTGGAGGGCAAGAGGGAGCAGACCAGGTGCAGGACACAGATTTCCCTAGGGATGAAGAATATGAGGAAAACGAAGTGGGAGAAGGTGATGAGGAGCTTGGTGATGATGTAGAAGAACAGAATGACCAGTCCCGATGGGATGAAGCTGGGGAAGTTTGTATGCCTTTAGATGACTGACAGAGCATATGACTTCAGGGTGCTGCAAATGGACACTGTCTGGATTGACTATGTGAATTTTTGGACTGAAGGCTTGCAAAATATGGTACAGGCTGGATAGTAGTTACATTGCTGTGAAAAATGTAGGGTCAAAGCCTTATAGCAAAAAAGGATTATTAATTTTTTATTATATTTGCACAGGACTGTACAGCATACAACCATTTGGTTGAATTATACAGAGTCCTCACATCTACAGTCAGTTATCAAAAGAAAAATGTATTTTTTATTATTTATAGGCTATAGCTATTTGGGTCCTATTCAGACATAGTAGTAACTGTAATTATGTTACACATTCATGTATCTGCTTACATGAATGAAGAAAATTGCAACTTTGTATGGAAATGCAAAGACAGCTTTCCCAAATCCACTTGTACTATTGTCAGTGAGTCGGTTAAGCTAATTGGGGCTAGTGGCTCGTATTTTTCACAAGCATGTCTTTGCCATACAAACCTTACCTCTCCCATAACCTGGTAAGTGAAAGCCAATCATTTAAGTATGCGTCACAGATATTGCCAAAACCATATTGAAATTTGGTTTGAAAACTTTTGGCTCTGTGCTGGCAGGTGGTATGGGTGATAAGCACTGGAGAAGTTGTTAATGGCATTAATTTAGTGTCTGTTTTTAAAGAAAGCTGTTGTTGATTCATCAGCTTCAAAATGATCATGCAGAAGAAATGGCCAATAATGAAAACAAGAGACTGATCAGAGCATGGATTAATTTTTGTGCCACTTGTAGTCAAAAGAGACAGTCATGCTAAAAGGTATCTGATGTAATAATGTTTCTTCCCTCTCTAAGGTGCCCCTTCTCTCAAACTTTTTGATTTCCCTGGTGTATACCTCAGTCCCAGAGAATAAAAATACAAGGAATGGAGAAAGTGTCATATTAAACAACTCTTTGGTCAATAATTTCTTACTTGTCCGGTTTTTGGCTAGTCTGTGATATGAATTGGACACTAGGCTGTTTTGCCCATTGTTCATCATTAAAATGAACACAAACTATTTTTTATTCTTTTGTACTTAATGGGTTGTTGCTAGTATTTAATATAAACCAATTACATTTAATTTGCTCATTTGCTGGAATTTTTTTTTAAAGAAAAACAAAAAGTCCAAAGCAAAATAATGCTCTTTGAGTTGTCTACTTTTCAGGAGGATATGCTCCCTATGCTCTTTGCTTCAGATTTTCTAGGAGGCATTGAAACTTGAATTTTTGTAGCTGTGTAGATTTATTTTTTTTTCCTAAGCTTGTAATACTGTACCAATGATTCATAGGGAGGGGAGGGCATTACACCTTCACCTTAAACTCCTCTGTGTTGTCTAGTCTAAGGCAAATGAATTCAGGCAATCATTGGAACAATACATCTGATGTACTATTATGTCACAACAAGTAAATATGCAGAGCATTTGTCATAACACATAGCTAGGCCAGTGTGACAGTACTGTATAAAAACCAGTTGAGGGTCACCATATTTTTCAACTTTGTTTAATTTTAAAATGAGTATATTTTTTTCCTATTTTATATCAGGTAACTAAATTATGGTAGTTGTGTGGATAACTTTGAATTATGCTTTGACGGACAGAATCTTACTGGTGCTCCATCTGATCGAAGTTGGTATGTATTTAAAGAGACAAGCTTTACTGTTGTCCATAGAACAGTAACATAATGTTAAGACATTGTTTTTGCTGATTGAAGCTGAAATTTTAAGTTTGAACTACAGTTATATGGGAATTAAAATGCTTTTTTTATCATCCACTTGTTTCATTGATAGCTTCCACATCATTGTAAACCTGATATGATTAGGTTTTTTTTGGGGAGGGTGGGAAGGGTGGGGTACCTTTTTTTACACTGAAGAATACATTTTATTCTCATTGTTCTAGACTGAAATGAGTAATGTGTAATTCTGGTGGGGTCCAAAGTAGAAATTAGTTGGGCAAAAATGATATGAATGAAAAAGTATTTTAAACGTTAAAGTAATGTTCTGCTTTGTGAATATGTAAGTATAGCATAAAGATTTTTCCATCCCATTTATCCCTTTTAAAACCATAGTTTACAATTGGTAGATCTGTCTATATATATAAATATATATATATATGAAATTCACCTAAATCTGCTTTATTAGGATACTGTTCACTTAATGCTTAGAAACTGGACCTGGCTCTACATTCTTAATGTATTTTCCTTTTATTTTTTTTTTTGTTTTGTTTTGTTGGGTTTTTTTTTCCTCAAGGTATAAACTTATTCTCTTGGAACTGAATCTTCTTTTACTACTTAAATCATTTATGTATATCTGGTAAATTATGACCAAATTTGTTGTTAGACTGCATACAGTAAATTGAAATATACACTTGGTACACTACAGAATTGTTGTGCTTTTGTTCTGTTTATATTTGGAAAAGCAGGCTTTATGAGACATTTGTGTTATTTATAAATATTCGGTTATTATTCACTGGCCTTAATATTCTGTTGCATTGTGACAATCATAACCTTGGTAATATTTAACTGCTTGCTTTTAGAAATTGCATGTAATTGCCTGTGGTAGGATTGGAGGAAGAGGGACTATCTTTAGCAAATGGTATGAAATACTTTAATGGAGATCCACTTGTGTTGTAGAACCAAAAGAATTTGGATGCCATCTGCAGTCTGGATTTTTGAGCTGTTTATTCAGAAGTTATTTAAAGTACATTTAGAGCTACCAAATCAAATTAATTAATAAATGTAAGTTTCTGAAGAATTAACTTTTGAGGGACAGCTCAAGCTTCTTTACTATTAAGAAGTAGAAAGATTTTGTTTGTGCTAGAAATTCTTTCCCTCAAGAAATGCTGGAATTACGCTGTAGTAACATGGCAGTGGATTTTAATTTGTTTTGAAATTTGTTATCCTTTTTAAAAGAAGAAAGACTAGTGCCCTTAAACTGTCGTCTTTATCAAATGAAAAGATACCCAGTCTTTCATTTTGTCTTCTGAAATACATCTCAAACCAAGTGTCTCAGGCTTGCTTATTTGGGGCAATGCCACACAACTAGTTTTATGAAAAGAATCATGTATGTTATTAAAAGAATCTTGAAGTTCTCATGTTGGGATTCCCCTTTATTTTGTGGGGTGTTTTTCGCTTTCTAATCTCTTCAAGCAGTGGTGGGTATCTTTTAGAAATGAACATACAGAGCACTTTCTGGCAGGGGACTATGGTGCAGGACAAAATCAAAGCAAATAGTAAAATCAGTTTAGATTCACAATTAGAACTCCTGGTCGAAGTAGACACGATGTACAGAAGACACACAATGTAAAATGTGTTTGTCCTATGCCAATGTTACTACAGTGTGTTACAAAGCATTTTTCAATTGTAATGACAGATGCATTTTGCGGGAGAAATGGCTTTTTTTCCAATTATTTAGAAAACTTCCATAGTTCAGTTTGCAAAAAAACCCCTCTAGTAAAATAACTTTCTGAAGTGAAACCAGTTTTAAAAACCAGAAGTGGCATTTAGTTGTTAAAATGCATCCTAAGAAGAGTTGCAGTTACTGGTGTTCCCATAGTGTATGCTTAGTTTTTCAGACGTATGTTGTTCTGCAAATGCAGTTTTCAGGTATTACTACATTGTCCCTCTTCCTTCTGACAAGAATAAGCATTATCAAGTGAGGAATAGCTTGGGGCCAGGACGGTGGCATGAGGTATGTTCCTAGTTGTGGGTCACAGCAGTAATGCTGTTAGCAGAAGATGCTTTCCTTGCCTAGCTTTAAGTTGGTAAGGCTTTTAATAGGATTTGCTTTAATGAGGCCAATCTCGGTTGTTTGCTTTTAAGTTTTGTTTCACTTGATTTTTTTCTTGTTCTTGCCACTCAGTAACACAAGTCTCCCACCTATTCTGAAATATTTACATAGTCCGCTGACTCCACACAGATGCAGAATTCATTTTGCAAGTACTGTACCTTGTCTGCTGTTCCTCTTTTACTTTGTTGTATTTAAATGGCTTTGGAAACTAATAACAGAAATGAAAGCAAAACAATTGACACCACCACCAGCCTGAAAAACTTGTGCCAAAAGTGAAAAAGAAAAATGTGGAGTGCAATGTGATCACAAAAAGGCTTTTGGGTTTGAGTTGTTATAATTCCTCTGTTTTGTTACTTAAATGTTTTGGACAATTCACTGTACTTTTCTTGAGCACTATTTGGTGACAACCTTGTGATGAAGAAGCTATGCAAGAAGCCCAGTTTTGAGTTCATTCAGTGTCGGAGGTTCAGGCTCTGCAGAGGTAGTACCACTGAATATCTTTCTGTAGATATTTTACTGTAGACCCGTCTGTTAGACCCTCCCTCTTCACTATGTGATCTGTTACCCATTTTTTTATTCAAGAAATGTTTGCTCCTTTGCCTTTTATACATTTTAATAGCACATTACTGTGTATCACTGAACAGTATGGTAAAGGTTAAATATTGACACAATGGATAAAAAGGAAATAAGCTGGTTTTCCTATAGCATTCTTTAACAAACCTGTAATAAAACAATTCTTTTGTAATAAAGAAAATACAGGTTTGAAATCCAGGGGCAGGGGTGTTGCTGAATGGAACCCTTTGAGATGATGAAGATTCCGTATATAATTCACCATGGATTTTCAAAATACTTTTATGTGGAAAAAAATGCAAAACTACACTAGAAAGACCTTATGACTTAAACTTGAAAATAAAATTGGCTTATCGAGTACTTTGTATTTGACATTATTGCAATTTGAAGTGAATGTTTAAAATAAACTATACATAGTGTTTCTCACCTGAATTGATTTGGATTAGCCACTTCAGAATACAGATAAGTGACTTCTCACTAATCCTTTGGTATGTAAACATAATTTCCAGACTTCTAATGCTGTGTGCACTAGTCTTTAAGTTACCATGCTGCAAATAAATTTAAGAAATAAGTTTTATTCTATCTATTTTTCTGTGCCCTGCCTCCTCATCCTCCGTAAGTAGATGCAGAGAGATCTCTTTGGATGGCGAAGTTTCAACATTGAATCACTTGCTGCAAATAATTTCTTCTTCTGACATAGAACAGGATTTGTAGAAAATAGAATTTCTTCTATACTTCTCTGCTAGTAGGGCAGAGCTCTTTAAGATGAGCAGTTTCCAGAAGCCAGGATGCAGATAAGGTGTTTATACCTAAAACTGGATTTTTAGACAAACTGCAATGCAAAGCTGAGCAGGTCACTGAAGGGGTACTTTAGCCACAATCTAGTTCATTACCAGAAGGTTTGGATCCCCTCAGAAATGTAGTAGTACTGTGTGTGCCCAAAGCCTTTTGCTTAGGGTTTTGTTCCCTCTCCAGTTCCATCAACCTGAGAAGTTCAGAACAAGTACTTTCACCTGGGTTTCTCAAAAATTTATTGACTGAATAATGCTGTGAGTTTTGAACCGATCATTTGGCTCCTGTTATCTTCCTAAGTATGGGTTGTTTTGTGGTAGGTTATACGTAACTGGATTTCTTCAGTTAGAAAGTAATCAGCCCTTTGTTGGCTCTTTCGAGGATTTGGAAGCTTCAGAATTTTCTGTTTGGCCTGTGAAGAAAACTTCAGGTTTGATATCCTGAATAGGCAAGTCTGCTTGTGTATCTTGACTTGGATAGCAGGGATTAGTGAAGACCAAAGGCCTCCGTCCAGTCAGCTCTTCCTGTTACCTGCACACTGAATGTCTGATGCGTAGATAAAGCTTGCAAGGAAGTTGTCTTGTGGGGGACTATAGCCCTGGTTTGGGGAGGGCCTGGAAAATAGCTTCTAAGCCACTGAACAAACTGCGTTACTTTAAAAAATTATCTGATTGGTGTTCCCCAGAGAATTGTTTCTAGACTTGAATATATTTTCAGGTCATTAAGTCCAGTATAGTAATGTGATGTGCTCTTGTTAAATGTATGCAAACTATTATTTTATGTCTAAATATGTTAGAGCCTCAGATTCCACAAAAGCAGCATGAACTTTGAAGCTGGAAAGGAGCAGCAGAAGAAATATGTTTGTTAAAATTCAGCAAATTCAATCGAATTAGGTAAGAATTGACATTGGGACAGCAAGCAGCTGCAGAAGATGAACTGCAAAGTTTGTAGGAGGATTGTGAAAAGAGCCGGTGCTGCATGAAAGGGTCTCTAGCAGCTTTCTTAATGGCCTGAAGTATAGCCGCATTCATCAAGGACCGGAAAAGATGCTTATCTTTGCAGCAGGGTTAAGTTGATGTTGCTGTAAAGCCCTTAACTCTTGAAATGCTGACCTTTAAGGGATAGACCTAACATCAAATTTTAAAGTAGTCACCCTCATTCTAGTGCTTTAGTTCATAAATGCCTACAGGATTAACTGCTGAAAAACAACATCTGTGGTGAGAAATAGCCCAAATTATTTTCAGATCAAATGAAGAGGGGGTTTTTTTTGAGTATGTGATTATACCATTATGCATTTATTTCCAAAACTCATAGAGGAGGAATAGAGTACTAGAGTACTAGCCCAGTTCCTTCAAAAAATGAATTGATACTGAATGCCAGTACCGTCGACTTGACAAGAAATGGTAACTGCATCCCATTCCTAACAGTTAAGATGCCTCTAGTTTGGAAGGGTTGCTTTTATCAGTCAGTGTGCACTGCATTCTCCTCAAATACTGTCTGCCTAGGTTATATTTTGGTGAAACTAGCCTTAAGTTCCTCTTCCTGAGTATAGATTGCAAAATGTTACCAGTGAAGTGTCACAAAATAAATCTTAACGTGGGAATGTTGTTCTTGTTTTCTCCTTGCTGAAACACAGGAAATGCACTTCTAAAGCACTGCTTTAATTGAAAGATCCTTCAAGTAACTGTTTTCCTTAAGGCACACTGATTTGGTGAGTGACCTGTGTGTGCTCTTCAGCTATTGTCTTACCATCTTTCTGTGAGTTATCCTCTGCATCCACTTGAAAATCACACTACTGAGGTCATAGGATATAATATTAATATGTCTGCATTTTTTTCATCTTTCTCAGAAATCTAGGTAATTGGAAAAGAGGGAAGTGGGAAGGTTTATATTTAACCACTGTAACTGGAATTCAGGAAGATGCTTGGTTTTAAACCTGAGATTTGATATGCCAAGATGTTTATAAACTGCATGGGGTACATTATATTACCCTAGCTAAGTTTGCAAAAATACCATTGCCATTTTAAACATATTTTTTCAAAACTACTGAGGTTGTTTTCTCTAATCTTTGCTGTCACACCTCTGACATAATCAGCAGCTTTAGAGAATCTACTCTCTTTCTAGAAACAGTAAGATATGAGAATATAATGTTTGCAAAGAAGTTGTCAATAACTTTCTGCTGAGCGTTATTATTCTGCCCTGGATTCCTCCTTGAAGGGTGTTTTTTGTTGTCTGGAAGGTATGGAAAGGGGCATGGTGACCAGTGTACACTCACAGAGCTAAAAAAACCTGTTGGACTGCAAAAAAGAGCCATATTTTCATACTGGAAGCAGACTTCTCCCTTGGAACGTCTTGCACCTTGCCCTAAAGCATTTTGGTTTTGAAATCAACATAGTAGTATGAATAGGCCACTAGTCAGTCTGAACTTGTAATTTTGATGCTTACACACCATTTAAATTACTAAAAATATGATCTCTTAATGCTGCACAGGTTTTAAGTGCAGTTGTCACTCTTTGCCCTGCTTTGATAACAGCAGCTATTCTAGTGGTATATCTGATTGCAGCCTTTGATAGGGATTTTTAAAGCATTTTGCTGTCTGTTTGTGCCACGGCCTGCTGGGTAATGTCAGGGAGGTTATTTTGCCTTCTGTGTGTTATTTTCCCAGGTAGATTGTTGTCTTTTTCCTGAGATAGTTCATACAGCTCTCCTGAAGCATTGAGGAAAAAATGCTATTCAAGAGCCAAAGTACTGGAGTACCTGTGTAAATCTGTAGTGTTTAATGAGAATTATTGAAAGTTCCTCCTCTTTGATGTAGGTTTAGAAAAGAATCTAAAACTGAATGTGGTTTTAAATTACCACATCAAATGATTTAACTCTAGAGAGTATTCATCGTGATGGATGATGACTCATTTCGTTATCACAGGATAGAAATCTCATACAGCTGTTCTCTAAGAAACACTTCTACCTGTTTATCTTCCACTAGATACTCTTTCCCCCCCCTTCCTTTACAGGCTGGAATGCCTCAGTTGACTGCACAATTATCTTTGCTGCACTTCTGTTAGCTGGCTCTGAAGTGATTGTCTCTTTAGATCCATGGACTTCCTTCCTTGCCGGAGATGTAAAAACTCTGGAAAGGAGTCGCTGTAGGAAGAATCTCAGTGGAGTTAGAGAGATCTGGGCCAGCTCAGTGTTAGCTGGTAATGGCTAAAACCACTTGAATTTTCTCAATGTGATCATAAGAATTAAACTATGCAAAAAGAATAATTAAATTATTTAACATAAATATCTTTGTGGGGGTTTTTGTGATGCTGCCTTGCTTTTACTGATGTTAATGAAGATGATTGGCTTTCCCCACACCTACTGAAGGCAGAACAGTTGCAATACATACTTAAAGTGTCTGCATCATGGACATTGGCTAAACAATTCTGCATGTAAATTGTCTGCAAATTTGGTGTATCCTGAAGATTGATAGCATGCTAGAACGCTTATTTGTTAGCAAAGTGTTTGTAAGAAAATGAACAGTAAGTTTTAGTTTTGGATTTGATGGCACTGTTCTACAATGTTTTAGGTTAAGTATCCTAAAATGCAGTTAGGAATTTATATCAGCAGTATTTGGAGCTATTTTGCACGAACAGTAAATTACTCCACCAGGTAATTGGTATTTCTCTAAGTTGATATTGGGCTTTCAAAGCAACATATTTAATAACAAGAAGCCACCTGATTGCAGCATAGAGACTGTCAGTAAATTCTCTCGTGAAGAATGGCAGGGAACAACTTGAAATATCAGGAGAGGGAATCCTCAGCTTTGACACAGCAGGGAGGAGGATCCCTGCTTTTAGGAGTTCCTTTCACAGTAAAACTGCATGGAATTGGATTTATGTACTTTGGAAGGCGGAAGGACTGAGTCAGCCCTGTTGGAATTTGAACTTTTGTGCTAGGGCACTTAGATGATTCCAAGTCTGAGCTTACACTGCATCGCTTTTAACATATATAAGAGCTTAGTACATTGGAGACTTAAGTCTGCTACCTGATACTGCCACGGGAAGGTCAGATTTTGGGTTTAAAGTGACTTAAATTCCCAACTTAAAATTTAGGTAATTTTTAAATGGTGGTTTCAAGTAATTCTCATGTGAGAATCCACTATTTGACACCCTCTGTGTAGTCGGTGTTAAATGCAATTGATACATAAAAGATAAAATATGCAGTCCCTTTTTACATGAAACAAGGGCTTTGTTTTTCATCTTGCAGTTCTTAGATAAGCAAGATGGAGCTCAGGTTGTATCCCTTTGTTCCTTCCAGGACTCTAGATCAGAATTTCCCTTTGAAATGCAGCTGCTCTCCTCTCAGCTGTTTTTCCTGTACCAAATCAAACATCACAATCCTGATATCATGTTTTGCTTTATTTGTTAAGCACACAGTTTGAAACTTAGGGTTTTTTTTCACTCTACATAGGTTCTTTAAAAAAAAAAGTCTGCATGGTGTTTTTCAGGTGCTTAAATAAAGGTTGTTCCTGAACATTTGATCTTACTGTGTTCAGGATGGCCAAAGCAGGATCTTATTAATGCACTTAAATGTAATGCCAGCTTTGCCTAGAAGCAGTCTCTGGTGGTTCCATGCTGAGGGGTGTGCCTTCAGGCACGACTGTCATTATGAATAAAACATGGTACCGAAGGCACTTGTGTTAAAGTGCACCAGATCTTTTGGGCAACTGAAGTGGAAGAAATTAAGGTATCACTAAAGCTTGAGCTGCTGGGGCACGAACACTGCCAGCCAGCCTTGTGACATGGAAAGCTGTTCTGAAAGCTTGGTCAGGTCCTGTTTGCTCCTGAGAAGCAATGCTTGTCCTCTGTAGTGCATGGCTTTCTCCTTGGCATCCTCTCCAAGGGACAAAAGACAAGTGCACCAGGTGTCCCACTTTCTCCCCAGGAAGAGAGTTATTCTTTTGAGCTTGTTATTTAACTTGCATCCTTCTTTAAATGGTGCGGGGGCAGAGTGTGACAATGTTGAGGCTTCAGATATTTAGCAAACTCTGTAATGAGAAGTGGTTTATGTTCAGCTGTTCAAATTTGATACCGCGCTCTCTCTTACCTTTTAATAGAGATGACACCTGATGTGGGTGATAAGGATGACAGGCTCAGTATTGGCAGATTTTATGTCAGGTCTGCACTGCTTTTGCTTCTTGTCAGTTGTAACAGAGTCAGTGATTGATGCGATTGATCATTGGTATCCTGCATCTTGTTCTGTTACCAGCTAAAAAGCAAGGGTCACGGGGATGCCATTTCTGATTGAAGTCCTTTTTGTGGTGTCTGCTGGCTAAACTGCCAGTGCTAATAAGCTACTTTGCTCTTAAGCTTTATCGGTCTGCTACTACTGTTGATAAATCTAAGTACAAATCAGCCTTGTCACATCATTACAATTCAAAACAATGAAAGATTTGGCACAGACGGTATAAAAAGGACACCTCTGCTGTTATTCAGGTCTAGTTTCTTTAGAAGCTACTGTACTCAGACCTCTCTTTTCAGTATAACAAAAAATATTTTCTGAAAACTTATCCATGCCCAGTTTCTCAGTCTTTTTTTTGTTTCCAGCAAACAATAAAACAATTACAAGCAATTTTTCTAGTCCTCTTTTACCATCCCCTTATTTTCTTTGAGCTCTTTCCTGAACTTCTTTGGCTTTCTTTGCTAAATATATAAACTCAAATGATGTATTGTTCTGAAATATTGCAGGAACCTCATTCTCATTAAATTTGAAAACGTGAACATTTGGATTCTATTTTTCCACTGTGGAAAAGGGAACTGCAAATAATCCCTCAGTTAAAAAAACAAAACAAAAACCACAGCAGAACACCCCCTACTCCAGAGTTGGGCATTTTTGCTAGTATTCTTGAATATCTGGATGCTTATCTGCTTGTTAATAACACAAATACAAAGGGTGAGGAGGCAAAGGAGATTTAGTTTTCCAGGTGTCTTCTACTTCTGTTTACAAATCTGCTTTTATGGAGTCACGGACCTAAAAGATGTAGCAAATTCATCACAAATAAGTATTACCCTAGAGCTGTGCCGCTTTTGCTTGCATCAGCTCTACCCAAGACCAAAACAAGGGCCTAGAGTTTCTTAACTTCCAAAGTAATTACTGAAACAAAGCAATTCACGAGCCATGATAACTACTGGCAGTTTTTTCTGACCCAAGTTTTTTAGCAGTGTGAAGCTGCACAGCCTAAGAATGAGAGGAGTATTTCTTTTCCTGCTGCTGGAGCAGTAGCTGCAATCATCCATGTTTGCACTTATTTTGTGTTGCTTTGGTATCCTGCTGTTTCTTGGGGTTTTTTAAGCTGAAACCAACAAAATGTCTGTAAATTCCTTTTTGGAACCATCCTTGTAGTGCAGAGATGTCTTTACTGGAAGTAGTGACTAAGGTGGGGGAAATGACAGTGCTGGTAGCAGGATTAGTTCTCTCTAAGTTGTGGATGTGATTATTGTGACCTATTTCTAACACGGTGGAGAGGAAATGCTCAGAACCACTATCCTAGAGCTTTTCAGGTGGATTGCTATTCAAGGGGTGTTGTGATGCTTCTGCTCTCACAGGGCCTCCCAATATTCTGAAAAATATTAGGGATAAAATTGTTTGCTTATGAATGCTCAGTTTGCTGAGCATCTTTGCTGAAGATCTGTCTGAGCAACAGATATTGCCACAATGGCAACCCTTACTTAGGCCTTTTCTATTGCTGCATGTTAAGTACTCCTTGAAATTGCACTGACTGAACACGGGATCAAATCATGATACTTCCCTGTGCCCAGCTAATGTAATTTTGGTAGAGAAAGCAGCTTTGTTCTTTTCCTTCTGCCCGCAGTGCAAGCAGCGTCCAGGTGACTCATGCATACACAAGGAGCTGTCTGGAGTGGCTTCAGTGCCTGTTCTGCTGTTTGTCACAGACCAGTTTGGGGAAGGTGGACAGAAGCAGTTGCAGAATTAATTGTAGGCACAGAGGTAAAGCTGACTAAACTTGGCAGCTCTTTAGGCCCCTGATTGGACCTGCCTAGAATCCTTCTTTTTTTTTTTTTCCTTTTGTAATAGATTTCTTGAAGAAAAGCCAAGTAACCAATGTCTTTTATATCCTTTCTCTTGGATAATGTACCATTTCTTAAGCCAAGCCATTTTCCTTCTTATTCTGGGAGTTGCAAGGTTGGGTCCTAGAAAGGATAACAAATTACTTAAGGTATTTTGACAAATTGTCACTTAGCAGTTGTGTCACATACAATGCAAGGGAGTGCATTTATATAGCACAAAGCTTGTTCAGAAACCTTCCACTGTCATGTTAAATGCTCACAATAACACTGATTGTAATCTTTCTTCAGTCTGATTAAATCTTCATCATGTTTATACAAGCTACATTTTGACTGGCAATCATTAAGGTTTATGAAGCATGTTGAGAGTGAAAAAGATGACTGGTAATGTGAGAAACTAAGTGCTTGATTTTTCTTGAGCCCAATTGCTTTAAGTACAATCATGTGTGCTCCTAACAAAGGTTAGCTTGAAAACCAGACTTTTAATTATTCTGTTGTTTACAAAAATCACTACTCAAACTCTGATCATGCAAAGTGAGAAACTTCAGCAACCAGGTTTCATAGACAAGTTTTAAACATGTGGCAACAAACTGGGTGCCTTCCAGAGATCACGCTGATTGTACTGGGATGATGTGAAGTGGGCAGCAATCATACCTCCCTGCTGCAGAGTGCAATACCTACTGTAGGAAGCAAGTTGGCATCTTTTGCCAACGGAGTGAGGATGGGAGAGAGGAGGGGGAAGGGATAGCTTTGGGGTGCACATTTCAAAACATACAAAATCTGACTTTCTTCCTACCTGCACAGAGTCAGTGGGTGTAATTTAAAGATAGCACCTCCCCTACATCTCTCTTCCTTTTCCTTTTAATAGCCATTTGTGATTATGTCACAAAGCGTTTCAACCTGGGAACTGATCAGGTGCCCTTTCCATTTAATTCTCTTTTCCCAGCTGATGTGGCCCATCTGTTAGGTGTGACTGAAAGTGGCAAACAGATGTGGAATAAATTGTGGAAGTGTCTGTTACCCACCAGGATCAAAAGTCTTTGCCCTCCAAAAGATGCTGGGCTAAGGTTGAACTTGGATTAAACAGGACAACCAGTATTTTTGCTTCTCAGCAATGGACCTGATGTGAATAGAGGAGGTTAATTTCAGTCCCATATTTGACTGTGGCTGCTGGTGAGGGCCCTTCTGCTGATACATTTTCAGGGAAGAGTGGTCTGGGGTTTTTTTAGGAACCCAAAACCCATGTCATAACCCCTGCCCTCCAGCCTACTCCAGCAAGTAATGCCCAGTTATGCCTTGGTGGCTCAGTTAGTTATACACCTCTGCAAACAAGTGGGTTTTTTATGCCTTCATGGAAATGCATTGTAGCTATTGTAATTTTTGACCCTGTAGGACTTACTCTGTGATCCTCATGTATGCTATGGGAAGGTGGCTGTCACTGTAAAGCAGCAACAGTCAAGAGCAGCATGTACAAACAAATGTTCTGAAAACAACAGCCTTGATCTCGAGCTGTTTCACTTCATAATGAAATTGTAACACAACAGTTTGTCTGGTCATGTACAGATTTAGCCAGTCTTGACAACTGGCAAATCCAAAGCAAATATTTAATTCTGGATCATTCATTTCAACTTCTTAAAGTGCTCATTGTTTTATTTGAAGCAGCTTAGTCAAATGCTTCCTGAAGTTTGACTTAAGTTTTTAGGTTCTGATTCTTCAAAGCATTTGAGTATAGATTTTACACTAAGTGTCTTCAAAATTCCAGGTCTTCACTTATGTAAGTGTCTGGGGATGACACTGCAGTGACACTGATCACTGAGGAGGCTAAAATACTGTCCAGTTCAAAAGAAGTTTAGTTACTAGCCTTGAATGCTGAACTCCTATTGAAATGTTTACTACATTAAGTCACAGAGTTTTGGGGATTGCTTGACACTCCTTAGAGTTTGCAAAGCCTTTGATACAGTATGGGGGGGAAAAAAAAGTGTAAGAGATAGTTACAGGAATCAGTCAAAGGATGCAGTGAAAACCTTCACACTCCAAATGTTTTCTAAGTAGGCTATCTGATAGACTTCAGATTGATCATCCTATTTCCAACTCATGACAATTAATTTGGGAATTATAGTAGAGATTATATTCATTTTTGAAAAAATGAATGTAATTTTCTTTTTTTCTTTGATAGTTGACAGGTCTCTGTAGTTCTTGCTGATATTTTCTTTATTTGTCAACTATCCTGAATGGAAATACCAACCATCTTCAGCCATGTAACACTTTCTGTAACAGCTTTCCTGTAATTTGCATGTGTGTAAAATGTTCAGTCATTTAGATAGCTGTTGCATAAATTCGAATCTGTGTTCTTTAGATTGGCACAAAGAATTCTTAAATGTAATTTTTATGATATTTCTGTCTTCCTTCGCTTTTTGGAAAATGAGAGGGACAGGAAGAAAAACAGTGTTTGCAGTTAAATTAGAATGTGTTAAAGAATGTTAGAGACTTCTTTTTAAGTCACTTTTCAGTGTTAATTTCAATTGAACAACAAGTTCTTTTTTTCAAAGACAAATATCTTCCTGAAATCCCACTCTATTCCCTTTCAATCATCTCCTCAGAACCCATTTGTTTTAGATCTTTGTCAAGAAGTGAAGTAGCAGCATTGATTTGCAGGAATCTGCATGGACCCAGTTATGTGTGTCTAAATGAAGTAGCTGCAAGATCCAATCCTTTGTCCTTCACCTTTTTTTTTTTTTTTTTTAAAAAAAACCTGACCCAGTTGAAATTACAAAAAAAGTTCATTTATCTTTAGACTACTTTTCCACCAAATGCTAACATTGACTTTAAATCTACCAATGCTGTTGAATCACACTGTTGATATCTTCTCGTCAGTGTTGTCTCGTACTCTCCACTCCCTGAGCTGCTGTTGCTTCCAGGGAGATATATAGGTGTATACCATGTTGCTCCTGCACTCGTTTCTGTGCAGCTGCCTTTGGCTACTGTTGGAGAGTGTGACGTGACACTAGGAATGTTCTGCACCTTCAGTCTGAGACACTTTGGCAGGGCTTACTTACTCTTACAGTGCCCAGCTTGATTTTTTGAGTGCCGCCTCCACTTTTGTCTTGTGATACCATAATACAATTCAATTGTAGAATTGTTAAGGTTGGGAAAGACCTCTATGATCATCAAGTCCAACCATTAACACAGTGCCACCGTGTTCACCACTCAATCCTACCTCTAAGTGCCACATTCACACTGCTTTTGAACACTTCCAGAGATGGTGATTCCACCACTTCCCTGCGCAGCCCATTCCAATGCCTGACCACCCTTTCATAAAAGAATTTTTTCCTAATATTTAGTTTAAACATCCCCTGGCACAACTTGAGGCCATTTCCTCTCATCCTGTTATTTTTCACCTGGGACAACAGACCCACGCCCAGATGTCTGCAACCTCCTTTCAAGTAGTTGTAGAGAGTGATAAGGTCTCCCCTGAACCTCCTCTTCTCTAGGCTGAATAACCCCGGCTCCCTCAGCTGCTCCTCATCAGATACTTCACCAGCTTTGTTGCCCTTCTTTGGAAACAAAAATAGTTTAAATAGTTTAACTTCTCTATATTTAATTGTCTTACTTCACACATTCATATTCTTAAAAAAAACCTCTGATAAACCAAGTGCCTTTGTGACAGCCCCAGGTAAGTGCTGTCTCCAGAATGGAGTTTAAATCCTTGACAGAACTGGCAGACATTTTCACACGGTTTGATTTTTCTGTTCCTAAAACCTTTGTGTGGCTGTCGTTCTTTCCAAGTGGTAGCTGGACATTACTTATTTCTGACTGCTGCTGCTAAGATGGAAGTGAAGAATAAAAATTCCATGTGTTTCTCTCAGTTGTGTCATCAGGAGATGCATCAAAGCTTCCTCCTTCTGGAAGGAAACCAGGCTTTTAAATGAACAATAAACTTCAGTAAAGTGAACAGAGAGAAAGTATGCAGACAACATTTTTTAACTGAAGAGAAAAGAATCTAAGTGCATGAGCTAGGAAGACTGAAAGAGTTACATTTAGCTAGAACAGGGGAATGTCACTGCTAGTCTTAATTTACAATGATGTATGTGAAACATTCACCATCTCTACCCTTAACACAGGCATACTTTTCCACCCAAACAAAGGCACGTGCAAGCTGTATGGATTGTGTCTCACCTTGGTTGTCTGTGTTCAGCTCATCTGTTCCACAGATCTGCTTTAGTACAAGAAGAACTTAACCCATGAGGTGCTTATGCTTTCTTAAATAAAAGAAACCCCTTTCATATGGAGGGAGCTAGGACTCCATCCACCTGCCTGATTTCAGATGTTTCAGGGTATCCCACTTGGCCTTCAGCTGCTGGTCAGAAATTGTGTGGGTGACTTACAGCTTCTGCATGGTATCTGCCAGCCCCATATAGGTGTTTGAAGTGCTGCAATACTGAATTGATTCTATGGGATGGAGTTTGGTTTGATGGCAAGGAACCCATGCAGGTGTCTACATATTTGAGGTATGTGTCCATCGGAGTCAGTGGCGAGTGAGGCACTACATGGACTGCATGGGAAGGTCATCTCAGATGAACACTGAAGACCCATTTAGCAGATGAGCTATTGAGAGTCTTTTTTAGGTTAAGCAGAATCACTCTACAGAGTACCTTGAACCTATTTAGATGTGGATTCGGGTGTCTTGATCCGGAGCTAAAGCTCACCTTGTATTTGGTCAGCTAACAATTTCATTTGATGCCTCTGTTACTTTCTGAAGGTTCAGGAGGCAAAAAAGCAGAGGGGCTGAGAGCCAAAAGAGAGCCCAAGGGGTACTTTGAGAAAGGCCTGGAGAATGTTTGTTGCCAGCTAATGCTGGTACGTACAGTGACACTCCCTTCTGTTCTCTCCCGAGAGAAACAGGGTTTGTTAAATATACAGGGACACATAAAAATCCATTTGGCTCTTCTCTTCAGCAATCCAGGGGACTCCAGGTTTTCGCTAGCTAGAAAAGTAAGACTTACCTATCCTTCATTCTCTGTTTCACATAACAACATGGTATAACAACTCTCACATGGGCATGAGTTAGCTGTGGCAAACTGTGCCACAGAAAGTCAGATAATGCTGTGTCTGCCAAGGAAATCCTCAGATTGGAATCCAATTCTTTAGATCAGAATTTCTTTAGAAGTGGGTGCTGCCTAGGGTTAGATTCTTAACACAGATGTGCAGAAAATAGAGTATCTTATTGTGGGAGAAGCTGTATCATTTGCCTTTGATAGATCCATAGAGTATAATCATTAAAAGAAGTCAGGAGTTAAGCAAAAGCTCATCAAGACAAACTAGTGCTGACATACACAGATGATGTCAACTGATAGCTGGTTGGCCTTATGAATTACTTTATAATTAGGTAATTAAAGCAAGTCTGTACAAACTTCAAGTTTCAGGAAACTGTAAAAATACATGTAGCTGTAAAATTATATTTAGCCATTAATTTCTTATCAAGTCTGTCATACCTGCTCATAAAGTGACTAATAAAGAAGCTTAAACATGCATGGTCTCATGCATTTCTTCTAGAAATCACGGTGTGTAACAGCACAGTCCTAGAATACCAAAGTATAATTGTAAATATATATATATAACTTTTGGCTCTTCATTCCTTTTCAAATCAAAGTTGTTATTACAGCTTTCATCTTTAAAAGGCAGGAGAGTACTTAAGGCCCACCAGAAGCCTGTCCCACTGACTCAGCCAGGACTGTGTAAAAATGTCAGGCTTTTTAAGCAGGGTCTCTAGACTGAGAACTAAAACCATTGGTTACTGGGATTAGAGTTTCTTCTCAAGTTTAATTTCTGTTCCATTACCAGAAAATAAATCCTAGGACTTCACAGGGAAAACAGATGTTAGTTGAACTAGCACAGGGTCTTCTGTGTTTTGTAGATCTGAGTAGGTATTGTACACAATACATGGATATCTCATGATGGACATGAAGGAGCTGCTGATGAATGAAGGCACACCAGCAGATTCATAGTAAAATCCAATCAGAATATAAGCCTATAAAACAGGCTTAAATCTAGGATATTTAGTTTGACTCTCAGTTGCACTTGGAAGTCAATGAAATTTTGTACCTGTAGACTGAAGATTAATTTTTGTTTTGTATATCTGAATTTCCAATTATCTGTCCAGTGGATCCAGGTTCTTTTAAAAATATGCAAACTAACTTGTTAAAATCTCTTTGCATTTTTTCAGGGACCGGTGGTGAAGAGTTATTTGTACACTACTTTCAGTTTCAGTTAGTGACATGTTTTGCAGACTCAGGCACTAAAAGTTATATAGAACAGACAGAAGTCTATTACAAACATCTTTTGTGCTGGATATTGCCTTCTAACATTGAATAAATTAAATTAGAAATTTACACAAAACTAAAATATATTAAAATCAACAGACATATCACAGTTATAAAAATGTCCAAGTTGGTTGATATGAAGAAGTTGCTCAGTTTTGAGTTGTGTTTCTCCAGGGAGTGAACACTTGATGAACAGACCAGACTGCAACAGTCAGTCCCTTTCACAAAGATGCAGGTTACCCCAACCTCATACTTTGTTACTAGAAGTGCTTAGCTATCCCATGTGTCTTCGATCATGATGCGTTTGACTCCTCTCAACACTAAAAATGGTAGAATTTCTAAGGGTGTGTTCATGACTAACCTAACCTACCCTGTATACAGCTGGCTAACATCCGAAAAATCTGCGATACAGCAGAATGAAACAAAATGGGTAAAACACACACAAACTGAATGCTGCCAATACTGATTGCTTTGCACCTCACTTTATACAAGCAGTTTTCTTTCACTGGAAAAAGTACTTCTGACAAGTGAACCTTCAGGTGCTTTGGGGGCTGGCACAATTTTACTCCCTTTTTTTCCTCTCATGCTTTATTTATGATCTGCCAAGTGCTTGTAAAAGAAAAGCCAGGGCTCGCTCTCTCAACATTTCACAATAGCTTTTAATTATTGGAGCAAAATTTGAACCTTTCTAGTGCACCTTTCTCTCCAAGTTTTAGCTATAGTACCATAAAAAGCAAAATAAACTGAAATATTGGTACCTGTAATGCTTTTCTCCTTCTAATTGTGTTGTTATAAAAATGTATCAACAGTGACAAAGGGCTGTGTGTCACCAAATCTGGATGAAGGGCTCAGTTTTCCTAGTGCATGTGTAAACCACTAGCATCAAAATAAGCACAGTTATTGGAGCTTCCTATGCATAATTTAAAAAAAAAAAAAAAAAAGAAAGAACTGGTCATATTAGTTCCACTGCAGACTCTATCAGAGCTTCGGTTTCAATTTTATAATTTATTTTCTAAATTAAAAAAGACCACAGTAATTTTAAGATACTCTGCCACTTGTGTACACCTTTATTGTCCATTAACCATGTTGTCCCCATCCCAAAGGACAAGGTGTGTTCTGATGATGAACTAAAAATTTGCTTTTAGGTGGGTATAAATTGTCTTTTGTCAAAATAAGATGTGAAGAGATTTAGAAAACCGTGTCATTATAGGCGAAAGAAGTCATAAATTGCCTACGTGTTTGCATCTTGACACTTCAGCTTTTAGGTAGCCAGAGCTGGAACTGTTTGCCTCCCAGCTTCCATCTCCCAGATGTGGAGTAGATGTGCTGCAGCTGCTGGAAGGAAAAAACTTGAGGCTTATCATGTACTTTGACATACTAGTGGGATGCTCTTCAGTACAAATACCAAACTCTTACAGCAAGGGATTTAAAGTGCACTTGGAGACCCTAACCTGCACTGAAATGACTTTGGTAGTCTTTTGGGCTTCCTCAGCCTACAGCCGCAATGCCATTTGATACAATCAGGAGCCTCCCAGCTCTAATCTGAGCTCTGACACAAACTACCCAGCCTAAGGGGCTCTGAGATGACAGAGAAGTTTTTGAGAATCACAGTGAGGTGGTGGTGGACATAGCTAAGGTCAGCACAGAGCTCGTATTGCCCAAGCAAGTAGAGAGAACATCAGGCTACAACAAATCCACGTCTGTGCTGCAGCCACCTCTCCTCAGTAACACCAGTTCACCCTTCTCAACAGGTTAATCTCATATAAAGAGCTGGGAACTGGAGCAGCTCAGGCAGGAACATACAGTTAATTCAGCTCTGTGAGTTCTCAGAAGATGTGGCCAGAACCCTTTGCAGGCACGAGGGTAAACCACCCTCTTCTACCGTACCCTCTTAAGATACCACAGAACCAGTTTCCTGGTGCCTTAAGTCCCCAGCGGAATGTGTGCTTAACCTTCAAGTAAAGGAGCTCTCAGCAGCATCGGTGGGTGTGTCTGTGCTGGCTGAAACTGGTATCACCTGTCACCGACAGACCTCAGGAACTGCAGCTCACCTGCTGGGTTCCTTGGTGAACACACACGTGTAGAGATCCTTGCTCCCAATATTCACTGCTGCTGTTACCCATGCAGCAGGCAAAATACACTTCAACAAGCCTTGTTCAGTCCTATCTTCAGACAGAAGTTCATACAATTTATTCCTGTTTATAATTATTATATTCATTATTTATTATTGTAATTCCTCCTCACTCAGTTTTCACTCACCTGCAAAAATCCACTACATTCATGATTTATTCAGATGTGTTAAACATTTTCAACACTTCCGCATTGCAATGCACTAAAGCTTTTCCACCCCCCTCCAAACAATTTAACTGACTGATATTTTTCTCGAGGACACCTGAATCTCTATGGATTTCCTAAATACTGTCTCAAAATGCTTGCAAATATGACATACAGTGTTAAAACTGGCAGCTCCTCTTTAATGAAATGTCACTACCTGACCGCTTGGATTTAATATGCTCTAGTTCGTGTTCTCTATGGACAGCAAAGTTACGAACAAAACTATGGACAAATAAGCTGAAGCTTTATCCTGAAAAAGTGACAGAGAAAAATGTCTCTTATAACACTTCTTTAATCTGTTTTTTATCCACTCAGCCCAGAAGGAGTTGTCACAGCAACCTGGTCTGCTGGTGTTCCTGCCCACGGCACAGGGGTTGGAACTAGGATGATCTCTAAGGTCCCTTCCAACACAAACCATTTTATATTTCTATAATTTCCTGAGTACTGCTGCAGCTCAGCCCTGTGCAGCATCAAGGCTATTGACATCCCCCAGGAAGGAGTGAATCAGCCACACTGGTTTTAGTTAATTCTGCAGAATGGTGCTGAGACCCAAATACACCACCAGCCCATCTCCTCCTGCAGTGACTTTATGGGACTCCTGAGTACCATCACTTCCTCCTCATGAGCCACTTCTAGCACATTCTCCATCCTGATTGCAAAGTAAATAATGGGATGTTGCTTGTGACTGTTGATTTAAGATTTTAGTATTGTGGCTGAAAGGCCTCCAGAAGGTTGGCCAAATCACAGCTAGTTTTTTTGTAGTCAATGCTCAGTATTTTACTTATGGTTTTTATATTTCTGCATGCAGACACAGGCACTATTTACTTTCCTCAAGCATGGGGAATGACAGCCATGCTTTAAATTCCAAGAAATATATGGGCTCATATGGCTAATGTCACAGCTCTACCACCACAAGCATGTTACATGCAGACCAGTCCATGGAGTTTGGGGGTCTTTTAAGGGGGCTTTACACTGGAAGAGGACAAAGGACATTATGTGGAATTAGATCAATGTAGCAAATTGAAAGCAATAACTGATTTAGCAACGACAGTTACATCTCCAAATTTTCTCTTCTAATGGGTTTGTGATGGCTAAATGCTTTGGTTTCAGGCTTTTGGGCATTCAGTGTCCGTCACCAAATAAAAAGTGGGCCCATATATGTGACGGTTGATATCACAAAATGAAGCTGGGAGATACAAAGCTTTTTTCAGGACCACAGCAGAGCACTCTAGCATTGAAACTGCAATGAGCACACTGGGTCCCATTTAAAATAGAAAAGAAATATAATTGGGACCAGACTGAGGGAAAATCTCTACCTCCTGCAGCAATTTTCCTGAATGTCATAGATTGCAATATATTTTTCTCACTTGCACCACAAGAAAAGGAAGGGAATGAATTCTACTAGGCTGTTTCATCTGACGGAGTGGAAAGTCACTGTGTACACTTGGATGAAATTTTTTATTCTCACATTCTTTACAGAATAATAGCTTTGTAGGCAGAACTGTAACAGTTCTTGCATAAATCAGGCCAGGCTTCATTTTATCATAAATAAAGTAAGGCTGGAGGGACTGTAGGTGATCATACTGCCTTCTCAAAGTGGTTTGGGAGGAGGGTGCAGTGTAGCAAAGAACAGCCACCAAACAACCTACATCTCAAGGGGAAAAAGGCCCATATCAGTGAGCTGTGGAGTTACACTTCAGAGATTTAATACAACAGAGAGCTGTAAGTACTTAGAATTAAAAAAAAGTACCTTCATCTTCTGCAAGTCTTGTTCTGCATGAGTGGTGAGTTTTGGCTGGATCTGGTAACCTTTCTGGCCTGCTCTCATGATAAACTGCTGTTCAGGAGTTGTTGGCTTGGCCATTGAGGAGTATGGGCTTATTTTTTCCAAAGATCACGTGATAATTGGAATCATGTACCAGCTGTAATTTTCTTATTTCTGTCTAGAACATAATATTTTGATACAACAATTAACGTGGATACCTACTGTTCTCATCCTGCAACAAAAAGATGCTGCATACCACTTCTGAATTTTGTTTTGTTTAAGTAATCCACAACAGCAAGATGCCAGCTTCTGTGGGGTTTCTTGCACCTCCTTTTATAATAGATTTTCCTTCTCAAGATTTGGGCTGCAGCAATAGAGCAACTGCAGTAGCACAGATCTTTTATAAAGAAAAAGAAAACCCAAACAATCCCTCACAGCTCTTGCACAGTGCTTGGAAAATGTGAGTCAGGTCCACCCTCAAGCTCAGAAACCAGAAAGCAAATAAAAGAACCTAACAATGTTACCCAAAATAAATAACCACAGTGTGGAGGCACCTAACTGGGGGACATGTGGAGGAGAAATTCTTCATTTTTTTAATCCTCAGGCTTAGCACATCTGCCACAAGCTAAACAAACAAATCGTTATTGGAGTCAGGAAAGGACAACTAATGTAAAACAGGCTGAGACATAAATTAGTAGTCATGGTAATGCTCCACAGGTGAGTGCTTCTCAAAGAAGTCACTTGAAGTGCCAAACAAACCTTCTACTGAAATCTTAGGAATCTGTTTATCCAGCCACTTTATTTTAATCTAAGAATCAGCAAAAGCTACTATGAAAAATGTATATAAAGAAATATAAGCACTTCAAGCTGCTGTAAAACTGATTAGTAAACTTCCTTGCATGGCTTCTCTGCCATCACAGTGCCTGTGCAGCCATGTACAGGGGCAAGCACTCACAGTAAGTCAGGCCTCTCTAAATCACAAGGCACGAAAACTTTAAGCACTGGTTTTATTTTCTAAATTTCAATGTTTTATGGAATATAATCTATTCTTTTTTCTTTGCAACCATCAGAATTATCAATGTCAAAGAAAATAAGAGGTGAAATTCTCACATAATCTTAGCCCCAACAATGGAGTTTATGGTTTTATGGGGAAAAAAACACCCATGGTGCAAGACTAAGGATAAACAAAGACAGCTGGTAACAAGCAAACGTGCTCATCTTCTAAATGCTTTTATACTCATGGCAACTGTTTGAGCAACTATGCAAAAACTTGTCAGGAAATGTCATATGCTTTCTTTATGTTTGTTCCTTGGGTTAGAGCTAGCTTGTAACATTTCAGTACCAAGACAGTACATTAGGTTAAAGATGGTGATCATACAAGCACTGAGGAAATTGTTAAGCAGATGTCAGAATTGGTGGCCCAAATCAACAAAAAATTAACACTTAATTTTGACCAAATGAGTAGACCTAACAGAGCTCACACACACAAATATGTGCTCTGAAAATAACTGAACAGGGGCTATTTCTGTAGGGCTTGAGGAGCATTATGACAGTATGTTTGTTCTTAGAGTTCAGCCAGCCTTAATCATCACCTCACATTTCTCACTTCAGATTACAGCTGTCTGAAAAATTACTTCTGTCTAAAGTGTTGATAAATTTGGAAAACAATGTGGTGGATTGACCCTGGCTGGATGCCATTGCCCACCAAAACCACTCTATCACTGCCCTGCTGAGCTGGACAGGGGAGAGCAAATACAACGAAAAGCTTGTGGGTCAAGATAAGGACAGGGAGAGATCACTCACCAGTTACTGTTGGCAGCAAAACAGACCTGACTTGGGCACATTTGTTTAACTTATTGCCAATCAAATTAGAGTAAGATAATGAGAAATAAAACCTAAATCTTAAAACATCTTCCCCCCACCCCTCCCTTCTTTCCAGTTTTCTCTACCTTCTTCCTTCCGGCAGCACAGGGGGACGGGAATGAGGGTTGAGGTCAGTTCATCAAACATTGTCACTTCCTTCTCAGGGAGAGGGCTCCTCTCACTCTTCCCCTGCCTCAGCATGTGATCTCTTCTATGGGAAACAGTCCTCCTGCAACTTCTCCAACGTGGGTCCTTCCCACGGGCTGCAGTTCTTCATGAGCTGTTCCAGTGTGGGTTCCCCACAAGGTGACCAGTCCTTCCAGCAAACCTGTTCCAGTGTGGGCTCCTCTCTCAATGAGGCCACAGGTCCATGCCAGGAACCTGCTGCAGCATGGGCTTCCCGCAGGGTCACAGCCTCCTTTGGGTACCCATCTGTTCCAGTGTGGGGTCCTCCATGGGCTGCAGGTGGATCTCTGCTCCACTGTGCACCTCCATGGGCTGCAGGGGCACAGCTGCCTTGCTATGGGCTGCACCACAGGCTGCAGGGGAATCTGCTCTGGCACCTGGAGCACCTCCTCCTGCTCCTTCTTCCCTGATCGTGGTGTCTGCACAGCTACTTCTCTTTCCCTGTTCTTGAATACATTATCCCAGAGGTGCTACCTGCACTACTGATGAACTTACCCTTGGCCAGTGGCGGGTTCCCTCTTGGAGTCAGCTGGCATTGGCTCTATCATACACAGGGGAAGCTTCTGGCATCTTCTCCCAGAAAGCACCGCTGTGGCCTCCCTGCTACCAAAAGCTTGCCACACAAACCTAATACAGCCCTTATTTTGTCAGGCTCATGTTGATTTGATCAGAACTCAATGAATAGTGCAACTTTACATTTCTTTGTTACGTGTGATGTTGGAACAGTCCTAAAGGCTTTATTGACTCTTCAAGACCTGTGCTGTTTGGGTATAATAACAAAGCAGGTTTATTTGATGGCTGAACAGTCTTAACAGAGCTAAATAGCTTAGACAGCAAATCTTTATTTAGATTTAATTGCAGCAGAATCTAATTAACAGTTTATATTACAGACTTGAGAGTCTCTGATCTCTTAGAAAATCACCAATACTGCCAAAACTGCAAACTCATAAAAACAAGGAGACTGATTCACATTAAGAGATTTTTGCACTGAAGCAATTTATGCAATTTCTTCATAAAGAAAATAATAGCTGTAATGAAAAACTAACAAAAGCACAAAAGTGATTTAAAGGGCCAAATCTATGAGAAAGCATGAACAACTAGTAATGAAGAGACTTGCCAAGTGTAAGCAGCAGAATACTTAAATATCTGTTAGATAACACAAAATTTCAGATATTTTCATGTTATCATACGAGCAATCTAGGAAACATGTTTATATTTTAACTACAGAGTTATAAGGGCAAAACTTTGCCCCTAGCATGGGTGGGTATAGCCCTGCTCTGCCTGGTTGCCAAATGATGGGGAAGACTGTGGGCTCCGGTAATGTGAGACTGTAGCTGATTTCTCTGGTTTTTCTGCAGCAGTGCAGACACTCTTTGGTTCACTTGACCTGATGTGCAGACAGGAAAAAAAAAAAGGTTGCAATACTTCACTGAAGAGGAAGAAATCAAGAGCCAAGGTCACCTACAATAATCATAGAATCATGGAATCAGAATCATTAAGACTGGAAAAGTCCTTCAAGTTAATTGAGTCCAACCTTTCACCAAACACCATCATGCCAACTAAACCATAGCACTGTCATGTGCAGTCATTTTTTGAGCACTTCCAGGGATGATGACTCCACCATCTCCCTTGACAGACCAATCCAATATTTACCCATCCTTTCAGTGAAGAAATTCTTCCTGATGTCCAATCCGAACTTTGCCTTGAGCAGCTTGAGGCCATTTCCTCTTGTACTGTTCTTGTTATCTGGGAGAAGAGGCCAATTCCCACCTGGCTACAACCTCCTTTCAGGCATTTATAGAGAGTGAGAAGGTCACCCCCGAGACTCCTTTTCTCCAGGTTACATAACCCCAGCTCCTTCAGCTGCTCCTCATCAGACTTGTGCTCCAGACCCTTCACCAGCTTTGTTGTCCTTTTCTGGGCACACTCCAGCACCTCAATGTTCTTCTTGAAATGAGTGGCCCAGAAGTGGACACAGCACTTGATGTGCAGCCTCACCAGTGCTGAGTACAGAGAGACACTCACTTCCCTGGTCCTGCTGGCCCCACTATTCCTGATACAGGCCAGGATGCCATTGGCCTTCTTGGCTTCCTGGGAACACTGCTGGCTCATGTTCAGCCAACTCTTGACCAGCACCCCCGCGTCCTTTTCTGCTGGGCCACTTCCCATCCACTCTTTCCCAAGCCTGTAGCACCGCATGGGGTTCTTGTGATCCACAGGAAGATGTGGCACTTTGCCCTGTTGAACCTCATACTGTCGGCCTTGGCCCATCAATCCAGCCTTTCCAGATCCCCCTGCAGAGCCTTCCTACCCTCCAGCAGGTCGACACTCCCACCCAACTTAGTGTCATCTGTGAACTTACTCAATCCCTTCATCCAGATGATCAATAAAGATATTAAACAGGATCATTTTATGTCTCTCTTCCCTACAAAATCCTTGGCTGCTGATTACTCCCACCAGGAGAAAGTACAGGTTTAGAAATAAAAAAAAAAAACCAAAAAAAATCCTGTGACTTTTCTCTTTTGTTTATCATCTTTTCCTTCCTACTGCTCCACTGTAGATGACTAATTTCCCCTTCAGTCCTCACAGGGGACTGACAGTACAGCATGACCGCCAGCTGTTTCAGGAATGGCTCTTCATTCTGCCAGGAGAAACTTGCCTGGAGGCAGAATGTGCAGCCCATGTGCAGTTTCCACACTGTGTCTTTCTTAGATGCAACTACTGACCACATGTAGAAAGTGAAAATAAGGTCTACAGCTTCCTTTCTGCAGGCAAAATGCTACCAGAAAAGGATGGAGACCTATAACTTCTCTTCTTCTGTCCCATAAGCTCTTTAGATCTAGAGAGGACCTCTGATGGTGGCTGTCATACAGGCAAGAGAAATCCTGCACTAGTCTACTTACATACGCAAGTACCCTCTGCTCTTGCAAACCATTGCATCTGCCCAGGTTCCACCTGGCCCTTGGGCTTGTAGATCCCCTCCAAGGAATGCCACAGCCACACAAGAAGAAAATATATTGCTCAAAACAGTAAGACACAAATGGTCTATGCAATTCTGACAAAGTCAAACAGTTATTTCATATTTGGTCACAACAAGTTTTTGGTGAGCAGTGAGAAGTACATACACTCTGACACTGCAGAGGTACCTACAGGTTAATGAGACCATGAAAATCTCAAACTTAGAGTTTTTCCCTCCACATGGAGCTCTGATGTGTTTTCTACAGCTTTTCTCTAAATTTCCTTTTTATTTTTTTTTTCACCCAGAGCAGCTGGGAATATTAGCCCTCCAGAAACAAGTTTTGCAGAAAAAGCTAATTACATACAGTATATTTCAACTCAGAGCACATTTTATAGCCTACTTTGAAAACAAAGCTACTAGTTATGGTGCTATAATGTTATTACTCATGCTATAATAGGGATTTTGTGTCTGAACTGACTCCTATCTCACCATTCTATCAGAT
>JAWWMO010000083.1:122636217-122711824 GCA_035047845.1 Dendrocincla fuliginosa
CTGACAAAGTCAAACAGTTATTTCATATTTGGTCACAACAAGTTTTTGGTGAGCAGTGAGAAGTACATACACTCTGATACTGCAGAGGTACCTACAGGTTAATGAGACCATGAAAATTGCAAACTTAGAGTTTTTCCCTCTGCATGGAGCTCTGATGTGTTTTCTACAGCTTTTCTCTAAATTTCCTTTTTATTTTTTTTTTTCACCCAGAGCAGCTGGGAATATTAGCCCTCCAGAAACAAATTTTGCAGAAAAAGCTAATTACATACAGTATATTTCAACTCAGAGCATATTTTACAGCCTACTTTGAAAACAAAGCTACTAGTTATGGTGCTATAATGTTATTACTCATGTGATAATAGGGATTTTGTGTCTGACCTGACTCCTATCTCACCATTCTATCAGATTGGTTGGCTTTTGCAAAGTCTGATTAAGCATTAACTAAAAACATAAATCCTAAGGAATTTTCCCAGTCAGTTTGACATTTTCTAGTTTGCTGCCATGAAGAAAAACACCATTCTACAAAATCCCATGCTGTCATTTTAGTGAATGAATACAAAACACTCTTGGAGCCATGGTAAATACAAACTTTTACATGGAGACAATTTATTCCAGCTGCATAATTTCTCCTCTCTTGCCATGTTCTGTACTTTCTTAATCAAACCACCTGTTGTTTCAGATAAATGGCTACAACTACTATCTGCCTGTTTACAGTCCAAAGAGGACATAGTAGCAAGATGATCTTTCAATCTGTATTCTCCAAACAGATAACTAAATTCAATATTCAAAAGGAAGACAAATGTTCAGTTGGACAAAGAAGCAGCTGAAGCAGCTTGGTAGACTGCATTCCTAGGGGAAAGAAAGTCCTCTGCCTTTAAAATCTAGGCTGTTCTCACAGTTAGAAACACACCCTTAGGACACAGCAAGCAGATTCTCCCAAATATGGGGAACTGCACAGTTTCCAAATAAAGAATTCTCCATGGAGTCTTAAACAAAGGGAATCATCCTCTTTTCCTACTGTAAGTCAAATGAATCATTTTTCCCCAAGAAGAGACTTAACTATACTTGCCTAGATGAACACATTCACTTCAGCATTTTGAAGGACCTATGCTTTCAGTTTTGCTTTTGCTAAATGATATAGAAACAATGTCTCAAGTTCCAATAGGCAGACTCTAGGTTCTTTATATTCTCTGTCCCAATGGATTTGGGAGAGCCTATCTCTGTGGAGCCAAGATGAAAAGCACTTTTCTTTAAATACAAATTATCTTTCTGAAGTTTGCAGAGAATATATTCACGTGACAAATATTTGCTCCTGTTCCCAGAACAAAAGGACCAAACCCAGACGTGTATAACCCATTTAGGAAAGGGGGAGGGAGGAACTTTTAACCACTGTCTATTCTACTTTTGCTCTATTCGCCTTTGCTGAGTAACAGCAAGAAACCTCTTAAAATGAAGGGCAAAGATTGCTACGCTCTCACTGATTTGAAAAACTGCCTTTGAGCCCAAATCTGACATGCTCTTGTCTTACAGTTCCAGCAAAGACACCCCTACCTCTATGATCCTTGCAATGGCAGCTTGTGAGCTCCTGGTCAGAGCTGACAGTGTCAGCTATGTGCAAACCCACAGTTCCTGCCTGGATTCAGGATTTTTCCCCTGCGCTTTTTATCAAGTTCTTGCTTGTAACTTTCTAAGAGCTGTTTTAGCCCACAGGCAAACCTCTCAATTACTGTTTCAAGATCTCCCAATAAAATCAGAACCTAATTATTAGGGATTGGGGTTTTTTTTCCCCTCTGAGAAGTTGGTAAGCAATCATACTTAGTGGGAGCATGGCCTCTGACCAGACTACACCCTAAATATTCTCCTGATACCCTTGTGGGCAGCAGTGGCTGCTAGCTGCTCCAGCCCACTCAGTTCTTGGAAGGTGTAAGCAGGGCTCCTAGTGATGCTCCCCCAGAGCTGGCTTTGAGAACAGTTACAGAGTTAGACCCTATAAAGAAGGCAACACAGCTGGAATTTCCATGCATATCATCTGACACGCACTTTCCATCTCTATGCTTGAGGTCTCAGTTGAGAACAACATTTCTCTGTTCCAGCAGAAATTTGAGCTCCTTGGACTTCTTTTGCTGGTAACAACAGCACAAACAGTAAACAATGTGAAAGGAATACCTGGAAGGAGTGAAAAGGTTGGTTTGGATTTAGTAAATAAGGCTCTCATTCCTTAAAGTTTCTTCTTCTACTTGGAGAGAGGGTAAAGGTGGGGAGAAGTAAGAGAGGAGGTTGACACTTTTCCTGTTTGACTTCTCCGTGATGGAACAGAGGGAGTTGTGTTCCACATCTGCTCTAAAACTGACAAAGCCCACCCCAATCACTGCTGTGCAGTTACACTCTGTCACTCTCTCTCTGAGCCGTGTTCATCCCTGGGAAGACGCTCCCTTGCCAGGCCTGTTCTTGCCTCCTCCCACTCACTCACCCACCCGAGTTTCCCTGGCAGCTGTGTCTTAGCCTTGCTCCAGCCCTTAGGATATCTCCACCTACCACTTCCTGCCATGAAAACCTTTTAAATTTATACCAGATCTGCTAACTTGGATAACGAGACACCAAATGCTGAGCTGCATCACCTCTCAAAGGCACAGATGGGGGAAGGGTTGCAGAAGTGACTTAATGTACCTTGGCAGCTCTTTTTCTGCTTGGGTTCTAGGGGGCCAACACATATCGAGAACTGAATCTGTTTTCGCAGCCCATGAGTTCCTTTAATTTATTCCAGAAGCCCCTATAGTATGTAAGAGTCACCACAGTGAACACTCTGCACAGCAACTACTGTGTGGGAGTATTTATGACTGTGCTATACAGCTCTCAAGATGCGACAATCCTCCTACTCCAGTTGTGATCCCTTGTGATTCTTCAGCCGCTGTACCTGGCCCTGATGTGATTCTCAGTCATTTCTAGACCCCCTATGCCATTCCCTGGTGCAAAACACAAGGAGAAATTTGCAGCTCCAGTCTAGCCAGGTGTGGAAGGGAGCAAAGGCTTGTAAGATAGAAAGAAGGTGGAAGAAGGGGCAGGAAGATGAAAGCTGTGTAGATGTGTGGAGATTAGGAAAGGAGCTGCAAAGAGTCACAGTCCTTTGGGAGGAGATGTTCCACAGGAAGCTCAGCAAGAAAGAGGAGTGTACTTCAGACTCCCTCTTGACATCTTTATTTTGAGGGAAAAAGGAGTGAATTAGTTCAGCACATCATTCTTCAGGAGGTGACTTGTTCCATTTGTTCTATTCCAAATTATTAAAAATGGAGATACAAAAAAGAAAATCAGTTTTCCAGACTCTCACTCCATCAGAGACTGAAAGGAAACAAATATTTTTACATTCTATTTCTAGCAGGTATGTAATTTAATGTTGCAAAACTGTACTGTTCGGCTTATAAATGCTTCAGGGAACTTGAAAGAAAAAATTTCCACGGGATTTTAAATCACAGAAACATTTCTATTACTATGAATTTCTCACATGGTACAAAAATGAGCTTTGATGTGTTTAAATTTAGCTCTTCTTTATTTACCTCATAACATTACAGCAGGAAGGGGTTCATAAATATTGAGTATTACACTACAAATAATGTCAAAACAATGAATGTCAAGATTCCTGAAGAGATAAAACTGTAATTATGACAGAAACAGCAGGGACAGAAGAGAGGGACAAAAAGTGAAAGTAATTTCTTAAAAGCTGAACATTATACAGAAGTAAATATATGACTACATTTCTAATAATGTAACTATCAAAATGTGTGTTATGAATCCTTTTGAGTCCCTCAAGACTTGTGTGTGGAATGTAATATGTGCCAGAGGCCTAAACCAAAGCACACACACAAATACTTCAAGGAATTAATCTAAAATACCATAAGATTCCTGCACGTAGTGTAAATTATTGCGACTGCAATTCCAAGACTCTTTATGCCTGAGATGAATAAAAGGAAATTTGCTATATTCCCAGAATACAGGAATAGCTGCTCCATGGCATGACAAATTACACCTTTCTCTTCTCACTTTTACTGGCCTTCTTGGATTAGGGAAACCTCTTTGCTGACCAAAAGCAAGGTGGTTCTTTACCCCACAAGAGACCAATGATTATACTTTTCTTATCCATTCCACATTTCCATGTCTCATTTCCTGGAGACCATTTGTCCCCTCCACACCAGCCTAATTGTCATAATAAAACTATGCCCTGTTCAGTTTCTGAAAGACAAAACAGGATCCAAACCCAGGAAAGGGTTCATGGCTGTGAATCAGTTAAGAAGACTTCCTCCAGTCTGCAGTTAGTTAAGTAAGACCCTGAGCCTCAAAGATTTAGATGTCTAACTTGTATTTAAAGGTACCTAATTACCTTTAAGAATCTGAGCCTAAGCCCCTTGGGGTTAACCTGTGGCTCTCTCCTTAGCACCTCCTACAGCTATTTCAGAGACATCCCTGTTCAGTTTGCTGATGCTAGGCATTTCCAGAGGGAACAGATCTCTTATTTCAAATCTGCAGATGCCATTAGGTATCAAAGCAGTTGAAAGCAAAGGTGCTTCAAAGGAACTACTGGAACCTTTTTAATCACTATTGTGAATTTAGCTTCTTCTTCCCACTATCTGGACTTTGCATGCACCTGAAACCCACCTACTGTCCCTTCTTTTTATGCCTTCCACCTTCTATATGCTTCAGTACAACAACTTCGTCCATGAGCCCTACATAATATGTCACCTCCCTCTAAGAAGCAGCAGGCTTTTTCTTCCCTCTCCTGCTTTGCAATATCCTTGCTTTGGAATCCCTCCAGTAAGCTCCTTAAGCACATGGAGTCATAAGTACTTAGCACTGAAGAGAACTACATAAATAATAATAATAATATAATTAATAGCCCATAAATGGAACCTTAAGGGGCTTCTAATCTTCACACGTGCTTGGGAAGCAACTTCGCAAAACTATTTAATTTGGGTGAGAGTTCTTAGCAGCAACACAATGATCAAAATATCAAACAAGTTTGTACAATTACATAGCCAAGTGGGCTCCAGCACAAGGCAATATGTGTATGTAGTTTGGCTGTGGCAGAGCACTGCCCATCCCTGGATTCCTGAAGTTGATTTTTAAACAAAGTTTGCAGAGAATGTGTAGGATGTGTTACTCTTCTGTGCTACTCACTTGAAACTGGGTGCCAGGTTGAAGGAGTGAATCATTTTGGAAGCAGCGTGTTTCTTTGTGTTTCCTGGAACAAGATATGACATAATGTATGCAGTTACACAGCACATGCTAGCAATACACTGTTGATTCCTATATTTAATGATCTTCATTTTTTAAAATTATGTCATAAAGAATTTCAACAACCCTGGTGTTTCTAAGAACATTTTGCTCTCCATTTTCATGAAAGATTTCAGAATCAAAATTGTGAGCAAAATGAAAGGAGTTAACAGTGGTTTCCAGCCTTTCTTGTGACTGTAATGTTGCTTATGTGTAAAAAAATAGATATATATCTTTGAATGAATAATGATTTTTGCTTCAGACCAGTCTGACTACAACATCAGTCCCCCAGCTCATCAAGGGCATACTAATCACTGAATTTTTCATGAAATACACTTATTTTAGTAAAACCTCGAATGGTTGAGCATGGAGTATTGAACTGGACTTGGCAAAGAGCTGTCCTGGCAACCCAAATTCCCAGAGCAGCTCGGACACGGGCCATGGGCTGTCTTCCCTAGCAGGGCACATGCTTGTGTGCTGGCTGCTACTTTCCACTTCTGGTCCTGGGAAGCCACCGGTGTGTTTTTCACAGGGACATGGAAATATCCTGGGGAAAGCCAGCCTCCCCTTGGAAAAAAACAAGCTGTCATCCCAGCCTACCCAGGGATGGGGGAAAGTGCTGTCTGGGAAATGGCTGCACCGAGGGAGCGCTGGGGGCTGCGCGCCTCTCACGCCGCTCGGGTATGGGGCGAGGGGGGTCCTCTGGGGTCAGAAACAAACATTGCCCCTACCAGCCCTCCGTCTCCCTCGCGTTCCCCCTGCCCTGGGAGAGGCCTCTCGGGGGATGCCAGGGCGCCCATCGGCGGGCAGGAGGTGCCCCCGGAGGGGCTGGGACAGCCCGGGACAAACCAGCCCCAAACCCAGAGAAATCAACGCCGTCCAGTGCTGGGCGGTTTGGGGTTTTCTGGTGTTTGTTTTGGCTTTATTTTTGTTTATTTGGGTTTTTAATGTTTTGTTGTTGTTTTCGGTTTTGTTTTTTTTTTTTTTTTTTTTTTAATGTAGGGTGGGTTGTCCAGATTTAGTCAGCGCACCACTTGTTATATTTATTTACTTTTAATAACCTAGGAAAGCGGCAGTGGGCCGAGTGATGGGGGAGTGTTTTCCTGGCTGAAAGGGGTGGAATTCTACTTCAGCGCGGAGCCGAGGCACTGGAGGGAGGGCGGCAGCGCTGGGAGGGAGGGAGGTGACAGGGCTGGAGGGAGGGAAGGAATGAGGGAGGGAGGGAGAGAAGTGACAGGGCTGGAGAACGAGGCGGGATAGCGGGGGCAGGACGGGTCGGCTGTGGCGTGCGGGATGGAGAGGTCGGGCGGGATCTGGTGTAGGCAGGTGGTGCTGCAAGTCTCCTATGATGTCTGGAAGGATCCGAGTATGGGGGCTGCAGCTGCGCGGGGCGGGGATGTAGTGTCCATGGGGAGGCAGGCAGACAGGGAAGGCAGACTGTAAAAGTGGGGTTCCTGAGCAAGGCAAAGAGAAAGAAACACAGTGAGTTGAGGGGGAGAAATCTAAAGTCTGCCTGGGAAGCACAAAGGCAGCAAGACTACTCTTCCTCAGCTGCCTCCCAAACGTGGGGCAGGGCCCATTGCCTTCATTGACCTCAGCCGAGGTGGTCCCAGGGCCAGCTACTGCTGTAGCACTGCTCTGTGGCCCTCTGCCTCCTCCCAGAACAGTGGAGGGGCTTATCACTGCTGCAGAGTTGAGGGGAGTGGGATGTGCTGACGGACCAGCTGGGCTGGAAATGTGGATCTGCACCCACGATTTGCTATTCCTCTGCTGTCAACAAATAACAGCAAGAAAGCTTCAAGCCCGTGCACTGCTCATCTGTGTAAGACATGGCAATTTGCCACTGACAGGGATTAATCCTCCAGCTCAAATGGCAGAAGGCCATGTTGTGGAGTTACAGCATCAAGCCTGCTAATGATCTTGTGGTAGCATACGTGAATTCAGATGATGAGCATCCTCTCTTTGCTTTTAATACAACCTGCAAAATTATGCTGCAGCACTTGTTCTTAATTTATCTTCCTTCTGCATATATTCAGCATGTTGTGGGTTTCAGTGGCAGGACTGTGTGTTGTTTTCCACAGGATGCCTCTCTTCCTCAGTGCGTGAGGTGGATGGTGCTCTCAGGATGAATTGCAGTTGGGCACTGAAGAGGGATGATATCCAGATGGCTCCTGTTCTCATTTTGCAGAAACTGGAACATACAGAGTGAGCAATGTGAGGGGGGTATGACAGAGACAGGATGGGCTCAGAAGCAAGGTAGTTAAATGCCACTTAGCAGAACTAGAATCTCTTTTTGCCAGTGTGGCAAAGCTGCTTACACAGCTCTGGGCATCAGCTTAAAGTCCAGCACACTGGCCACTGCTGGTATATACCCCATCCTCAGTTGTCCAACCTGTGCTGTTACAGCTACAGATGAGACCACCAGATTTCTTGTCTCACTAATGTGAGTACAAATAAATGCTAAATAGTCTGAAAAAGTAAGCAAAACAAAAGCTGAAGGTGTCTCAGAGTGAAAATCCAAAGTACCAAGCCCCTTGTTCCTATTCTTTACCCCCCTTTAAGGTTTAGTCAAATTAACATTTTCTGCAGTATCAAAGCTAGATACTTTTCCCTCAGGTCACATCTGCCCTTACACTGTTCCTTGCCTCTGTGTGGCAGCTACCAGCTCCCCACGTACACTAATGAAACTGTCTGTGAGCCTGCAGTGCAGATGATTTACAGGCCAGCCTCATAAATGATTGTATCAGCTCTACATGGAGGCAGCAAACTGTGCTGCCAGAATGGAACTGGACAGCTGGAAATGGGAGTAAAGAGAAGGAATGTCTTCAGCTGCTTTTGCCATGGGAGGAAATCTTCCTGTAACAACACCCTGAGTCTCCCATCACTCAAGTAATAATGATGGTGTGAAAACTTGCTCCTCTCCTCCAGAGGGGCTGTAACAACATCTGCATCAGTGCTGGTGAGTAACTCTGCCATCTGAGCCCCTGAGCAACACTGCTGAATAATTCTCTGTGCAGAGCAGAGCTGGGGCAACATTTGGCATATAAAGACACATAAGCACAGGCAGGACAGAGGAGAAAGCAAATTGTTGACCAGGTGCTCACCAGGTGGTCATTGGCTGTTCTGCTCACCAATGATGCTAGAATCCCACAGGAAAAAACTCACCTTAGAGCATCACATGTAATTACAGACTGCAGCCTCACACAGTTGTGCAAGAGGCACAGCTCTTTTACCTGTCATTTGACTAAAATACTAATTTCCTTTGAGATATTTTTTGTATCCAAAAATACCTCTCTTCCCATTTAGATCTGGTCAGGATGACTGTATTTCCATTTCAGCATGCCTGGCTGAGGCATCTCTAAGAGTGCTGCAGACTGTGAGCAGCATCTCTGTGCCTGAGGAGTGACAGGGCACCCCAAGATTTGGCACCCCAAGTCCTGCCTGCTGCAAGGGCAGCCCAGTCCAGCCTAGCACTTCAGCTTCTGCCTTCATTTTCTCTCCCTGAGCTGCACCGGTGGAGGAAGGCAGGCTGCATCATTCCCCAGGGAAAGGCAGGCTCTGGAATACATTATTGATTTGCTGGAGTAGACTCTGTCCAGAGGGCAATGAGAGACTGTGACAGCTGGGCCCTGTGAGAGGATGGCTTGCCCAGCCAGAGATCAATATATTTCAGCAAACCAGGGAGCAGGCGCTGGTGAAGCCTTTAGAAGGGTAGAAGTTTGCTCTATTTGTCTCGTGGAAAAAAGAGATAAGAAAATAGGTTTAAGGATTCTGGATATTGAGAAGGAATAACCTCTTTATTTACAGAGTAGCACAACCCATCCAGCAGGGACAGTTTTAAAAAGGACTGTTTTAAGGTTGTCTGTAGCTGAGGAAATGGTGACTGGTAAGGGTGGGGAATCTAGAGAGTTTAGTGCATGTTTGTTGGGTTACTTTTGGTTTGAAATAAGGGCAGCTTCAGGGACAAGTGACCAAGTTCCCAAGCCAGTATTTTGTGGTTTTACAATCACACTTTCAAAAATGTTTTCTCCTTCCTGTTGCTGTGTGGAAGACCCACCAAAATAGCCCTCAAGTTTGCCAACACACCAGGCAAAAGAAAAAAAGTATTGCTAGTAGCATCTGCCAGTTTTGCAGTTTGTGTGACATAAAACACCAGGAGACACATGGATTTGAAATGTGTGTTTGCTATTGTGTTTTATTTGACAGTGACTCTTTAAGAAAATAACATTGCCTGCAGAGTTTATTTTACAGTTCCCAGTAAATAAGAGCTAGGCTGCCAGGCGTGGTTACTTTGGTTTGTTTTTTTTTCTTTTTCAGTTGCTCCTAAAATTGTGGTTTAAAAACTCCTAAAATGCAGATTGAGCTGTTGCATGGTTTTGGAAGGACTTGTTCATTGTGTCCCCACAGCACTCCATACTCTGCTTCACTGTTGCACAGTTGCCTGGAGGTCTGTGTTCAAAAAAATCATTTTCATAACTTCATTCTCTTCTGAAGAGCAGTTTTTTTTTTTTCTTTTTGGGTGGGGGTTTGTTTTTTTTTTTTTTGAAATAACTACAATAAAATAATAATGAGCTAAATAGGGCACAAGTGGTGACTGATGAGTTCATGCTGACAGCATGCTTCTTGGGATGGCTTTGGTCCATGCAGCCCATACTGCTCAGGCAGTGCCCAGACACAAGCCAGAAACTGTTCCCAGGAGACACCATGGACACTTGTTTTAGGAGAGAAGGAGAATGCTGCCACATGGACACAAGCTGGCCAGTGTCACTGGCCCTTAGAATCAGAGGACAGGCACTGAACCTGTTCAGCCTAATACAGATGTAACTGTAATCAGGTAACTGGTAGGAAGGACTACCACAAATTTCACCTTCATTAAGTACTTAGCTGTCCTACACCTCCTTTGTGTAATGATCCTGGTCCTCTGCAGTATCTCTTGGGAGAGTCTTAAGCTGGTGGAACATGTAGGGTGCATGAAGATGCTTGCCTAGAATCTTTATAGAGTGTATGGTGGTTTAAGAAACCAAATGCAGATTTTAGCTGCACCAGATGTAACTTCTTTTTGACAGAAAAATATGTGTTTCCTCTAGGATGTGAAATATGAGCTACAATGTAAAGGGAGAAAGAAGATGGATAAGATTTGTATTTTCTTCTCCTGTTACAAGTCTGTAACTGCTGACAGAGAGTGTCATGTCAGCTTGGCACTTTCATGCCTCAGACATTACTGCTAAGCCTGCCAGTGTTTGTCTGTGAGAGACCAACATCAGTTTGAAGGAGATGGAAGATGTCAGGAACCTGTCTCCTTCAGCATGCCGCTTCAGCTATTCAGCCACTAAACTTAGAGATACAGCTGCTGTAAAACAACAAAATAAATTCCAGCTTCCCTTGCTCTCCCTGTCCAAACCCCCTGGCTTCTCCCTAAATAATGTCTGTGGTTACCCATTTAGGTTATTTGCAGTTTCCACTTACCACAGTAATTTTGTAGGAATGAGTGTATTCCTTCAGTGCTTTGTGATAATAAGAGCAGAAACGGGGAATGGAAACAAAGACCAGAGGAAAGTAGAGGCCTCATCTAGAACTGCCCTTTTACAAAGTAGCCTGAGCAGAGAATCAGGAAAAAGCCAGGTAGTACTTCAGCCTGAGATACTGAGTCAGTTAAGACTGAAAGCAATTACTGACAATTTCACGGGGTTAAAACCACATTTAGGGTTGGACAGTGTTTGTTCAGGCAAGAAGTCTGTCTGTGCAGTTAACTGCAAGCACTTCTAGTTAGTCTGGTTCGCAGGTTGTCACATCTGAAGACAGTAAAGTCCAGTTGAATTTGGAAAGAGAACATGGTGGGGGTGCATATGCACCTTAAAATGGCCTTCCTTAAAACCAAGATAGTGAATGCAAGTCCTCACTACTAAAACAGCTGTGCTTTAAAATCTCTTAGGTTTCATTGCTCTTTCCTCCTGCATGAGCACCTGGGGAGTTAAGTCACAGAGAGTTTCACTGGATAAGTGTCTTGCTGACTTGAAGCTTCATCAGAGCAGTAGCCTTATACTCTGGAACAGTCTGTAGAAGAGCAGATGGGCTGTGCAGTTGATAAGCCTTTAAAATCAAGTGACAAGCTCACCTGGTATAATACTTAGATTTTTTTTTTTTTAATTTAGGAAGATATAGATGTTAAGGAAAAGGTAATATGCATACAGAATTGTGTACAGCTTTGGGTGTCACAGTATAAGAAAGATATAAAGCTACTAGAGAGCATCCAAAGGGAGGCCACAAGGATGGTGAAGGGCCTTGAGGGGAAGCTGTATGAGAAGGGGCTGAGGGCACTTGATTTGTTCATCCCGGAGAAGAAGAGACTGAGGGGAGACCTCATTGCAGTTACAACTTTCTCGTGAGGGGAAGAGGAGGGGCAGGCAGTGGTCTCTTCTCTGTGGTGACCAGTGACAGGACCTGAGGGAATGGCCTGAAGTTGTGTCAGGGGAGGTTTAGGTTGGATATTAGGACAAAAAGCCTCCAACCTAAAGTCTACAGCCACAGCAGTATATTCCCTTTTTATTTCAATCTTTTCTCAGAATCTCAGAGTACAGAAATATGGTTAATTTTTCCCAAGCAATTTTGGTAATCAAATATGAGAACAACAGAAAAATATTTCTGTGAAATTAAAGAAAATCTTACAGAAAATTCAAGTGGATTTTTGAATAGCATAGTTTTAAAGCTAATAAGTAGCTAAAAAAATGCATTTCATCTTTGGAATTTCACATGAAAACCACTTCTAAAAGAAAACATACCTGTTTCTCCTTTTTCCGAGTTCCTGGGGTACTTGCAACAGCTTATATTTTGTGTGGTGAAATTAGTGTATTAGGCACTGAATTGAAAGAAATTAAATCATACTTGTCCTTTGTTTATCTTGTTTATTTGCTGACTTCTTGCCTTTCTGACCTGAGCTGATACCTTCAGTCCTTTACAGAAATAGCACCCTTGATGTTCAAGGGCCCAAGCCACCGGCCCCTTGGAACAGCCTGCATTTTAGACACCAGCAACCTCTCCCACCCCCCTTTTAAAAGGCCAGTGGGCTGAATTTGTCAAACTCCTTCTGTGGACTCTTACAACGTGTAGAGGGGAGTGACAAGGAGAAAAGACCTGACCATGCTAATGGGATGAACTACAGTGCACAGCAGTGCAGCCAGCAGGTATAGAAGATGGCTAAAAGAGTAAAGAGATGGCTGAAAGGCTGAAGAAAAATCAAAAGAAAATTTCAAGACACTTTTAGCAAAGCACACATGGGTCTGTTTTATGGTGCTGGGTTTTGTGGCAGTGCTTTATAGAGTTTATCAGCCAGACTTTAAAAAGTCTTGGCCTCCACCCCACTCATTTATGTTGCCATCTAAGCCAAAGATTTCATTGGCTTTCCTTCCTTCCCCTGCCCTGCTTGGAAAGTTCCTCCTCTCCATCCCTCCATGCAAGGTGCTTGTTAGCTGTCCACTGCTTACTAGCCCTTTTCACTTCTGTGTCTGATCATGTCTCTCAGATAATTTGAAGATACTCTTGAAAATACTATGTTAGAATGCCTTCCATTTTGAAGTCTCTCTTGTTACATTTCCTTCAGCTGTACACTGGCAGATGAAAGAAGCAGAAATCATTGCCTGCTTAAGATAAAACATCTTCACTGCAACTAAGCACAGCTTTGTGATGAGCACAGACTATCTTATCATTTGTCTGTTTCTTCCCTATGGCTGCTGTCCCTACAAGCCCCTTCTTCAATTTTCTACCTCAGCTTGTGCCAAAGGTAGTCTCCAGGTATTAAGTTATAATGAAATGCATTAGAAGGACTCAGAAGTTTATCTTTACAGCAGGCCAACAAGCACCGGCCTTTCAATCACTGGCCTCTTAGAAACCAGAACCAACAACAGAGTGCCTCCTGTTTTACCTCCTTAGAGCTAATAGAGAATTGCACAGAGATATGAATTATACTCACATGGATGGCACAAAATAATAGAAGTGTTCCCAGAGTATTAATTGTGATTACCTCAACAAACAAGATGGGTATCTAATCCAAGTCCTGTTGACTTGGACCATCACCTGCCCCCTAACAGCTTACTTTGCCTCCCATCTAGATTTAATTCATCACATTAAATTGTGTTTTAATAGGGACACATCAAGTAAGTTGCTACCAGATATCTTTTACAGATTTTAAAAAGTCTGTTTTTAAATCAGAAACTAGATGATTTAACATGTCTGGTAGCCTGTTCTCAGACATAGTAATTTGCTTAGTTTACAACACAAAGTTCTCTGCCTGCTATAACCTGCCAGGCCATGATTCTCATATCCTCAGAAATGGTTTACATGCATGCTAGCCTTCGCTGTGCGGAAATCAAGCTGGTTTAAGCAAGCCACATTTCCTGTCTGGTTCAAGACACAGCCTTCACACACCTTGGAAGCTTCTTATGATGAAAGAGTTTTGATCTCCATTTGTTGCAGTCTGAGCAGTGCTGGTGCAAAGGCGCCCTACAGTGACAAACAAAACCTGCCAGCCCTTTGGGTTATCCACAGCACTGATTTCTCAGCAGTGAGCACCCTTTAACCCCAAGTGTTCCAACTCCCAGGCAACAACCAACTACCTCAGCCTGCACAGCTGGTTGTGTAAGTCAGGACTGCACTTGGATTGCTCACCTGTGAACGCACTGTAATACAAGGCCAGCACAAACACGCTGCAGCAGGAGGCTGCCCCTCCACACACTCTGTCAGTACTCAAAGAAAGCATGTGCACAACCCTAGCTCTGTAAGAGGGCAGTATGCTTCCCAGGGAGAAGGATAGGGGAGAGGATAACTTTCACTCTACTGCTTGGGTGCACAGTCCAGCACTGGGTAGTTTCGTTGCTGTTGTAGTTCTCAGTCTTGTTAGAAACTTGGACTTGGGCTGACCTCAGTGAAAGTTGCGTGTGTGTTGCTGAACAAGTAATCAGAACATTTTCAGTTCTAATATTTCAACACAATGTTTTTGTTTCATATTCAGGATAAAGGCTGACAAATATGACCACCAGCACCCCCCAGTAAAATACCTAGAAATGTTCTCATGTGGAAAGTTTCATTTTGACATCTTCCAGTTCAAACCGGTTCTTTTTGGCTTTGTTTCACATGGAGATGTATACTCATGGGTAGTTTTACTGTTTTACAGGCCTTGGGATCTATATTCCACTCAACACTGTCACGGTTCTCCTAGTGCCCCATTCCAGCCAGAGAATAGAGTTCAGTGAGGGGAAAAAAATACCTTGATAAGAACACCCATCCCAAATTTTTTTCCCCATGTGTTCCAGTAAGCCATGTTTGAATTAAGATGACTGGATCATTAATCAAATAGTTCATCCTTCTAGGAAAAAAAATTAACTTCTTCATAGTTGCATTTTCCTATAATTTTTTTTTTTTGTGCAAGTTTTAAAGCAGCTGTAAAACATGGCATATTTGACAACCATCCTCTTATTTATGGACTTTAATACAGACTAAGGACACCCAGACTCAACTCTTCAAAGTCTTGGTTAGGAGAGAAAGTATTCAAATATTTACTGAACAGGACTACTATAAACTGGATTAATCTTTACCATAGTTCTCTTAGACAGAAATGTCACTTTCTACTTGATTTTCCCCTTATGTTGATTTTCTTTTCCAGTAACTGAGTACTCTCTGCAGCACAAGCACTCTGTTGTGAAAGAAGGAAATCAGCAGAGTCACAAACTATCAGCTCAGAATAAAACTAAAGTCTCAGAAAAAGGGCTGAGGTTGAAGGACACTATTCAGAAGTTGTGTGAAGCCAGATTAGTTTGAAACAGATCAAATGGCAAGGAAGTCTTACCATGAAATTGAAGCAGAAGTCTTCAATAATGCAGCTTTCACAATATAAAACCTGTGTTTTCATTTTCTGTCACGAGTCATTGGGGATGTCAGTTCCTGTTCAGAGAACCTCACTCTGACTGTACCTCAGTTGGAGGCATCACTTTTCTAACTTGACTTGTCTTTGCTTGTGCCTTAAGACAGCTGCACTGAATTTCCCAGAGACAACTGGGAAAGTTAAGATTCCTACAATGAGAATTCAATAATTGCTCCTGTCTAGCTGGCTGAAGAGCTATGATAACTAAGTGTTTCATCTGAAGTCCATGTACATCCTTTTCCCCCACAGCCTTTGTATATGTGCTCTAACACAGCGTTTGAAGTCAGCAGGTGAGCAATACACACTTCAGAGTCTCCTTTCTGAACGGTGGGATTGCTGTTGCCAGCACCCTCTCCCCTCCCCCGACATGAAACCTGGAGTAACAGGGAGGAGTCACGGCCTCATACTCTGTCCAGCTTCCACTTTGGATAATTACACTCTCCTCGTCTGTATCTCCTTGGCAGATTTAACTAGGCACACTGCAGAATTCACTTCCTGCTAGAGCTTACCATGCAGTTTGTTGGGTGGTTAAGGTACAGCTCATCAAGAAGATGAACTTTACATATCCGCTGAAATACAGGCTGTGAGCATCTGAGAGAAATCTGTGCCTGCACAGACTGACCACAGCCTTGAGTCTTTACGCTATGAAAAAAGAAAAGCCCTCACATTTGCTTCTGAAACCCAATACCTGTTCAAACATGCACCGCACAGACTTGAGATCACACTTTAAGATCAGAAGAGAAAACATCAAAACCCAAGACAGACCTCAGCAGCCAGTGGTTCACTTCTCCCCCTTATGATGGGGGACCCCACACTCAGGGAATTGTAGTCCAGCTTACCTCAGGAAAGCAGGCCACTAAAGGACTTCCCTGCACTCTGCAACTCTGGGCTCCTGGCAGCAGGAGGCTGCCTAGGAAGTTTTGACACCCAGGAAATCCAAGCTGCCAGAACAGCCCTTGAGAACCCTTTTGCTTTGTACCCCTAACACAGGAGAGAGCCACAGAGCCCACATCGCATGAGAGCAGCAGTAGAACTTAGCCCTAGACTGTCTCCCCTCTGTGAGTGTCAGACACATCACCACATCAGACAGAGAGTACATTTGCACACATATTTCATCAGTGCTCTGCATATTCTGGCTCCAGCCCTGCGACCCATCCACACCTTCTTGTTCATGCTGTGAACTAGCAGGCTGACCATGCATCATACCTCTTACCAGTCTCCTAAGATAACTGCTACCACTATTATTTCTCTCTTAAAGCCCAGGAACTCAGAACACTACAAGCAAGCAAAAATAAACTAAGAGTTTTTCTTTCTTCCTTTCTTCCATCAGTCAATCATAAGAAACTTGAATCACTAAGGCTCTACCAAAATTGAAGCCTTTGAAGTCTCTGAGCTGGGGCATCCAGCCCTGTGAGTCAATTCATGTCAGCTGTGCCCATCCACACTCCCCAGGAGGGCAAATGCCCTTTGGAGGTCTTAAAGAGCCTCCACAGTCTGTGATATATCCCCTGCACGTAATGCTCTCCAACACTTGGTAGCCATTTGTTAACTTGCTGATGCTAATGCTGTGTGAACTCTTATCAGATGTATTTATTACCACAGTTGTTAATGTTTTGGGAAGGCACAGGCTGGCTTGAGTTCAAAGGAGAACCACAAGAACGGAAAATAAGCCCTGAAGGTGCTTATTTCAGGAGGCTGACTAATGCACCTTACTAAAGAGAAAGTTGAAAAAGGCAACATGGTGAGTGGGTGTTGATACTCACAGCTGCAAAAGGTGTTTTAGCACAGGCTTTTCAGTTCTGCAGAGCAAGATGAAGTTTCTTGATGTTAGAACCTTCACTGATATATGAAGTGAGGTGTATTTCTGAGAGAAAAATGTAATTAGTTACTGGGTGGTGAGGGGATGGGCTGTGTGCAACGAATTGTAATGGATCACCAGGGAGCGTGGGGTGGGGCATCAATTAACTCACTCTTGTTTGAGATTTTAAAAGGAAAGAGAGCTGAGGTGCATCATCTGAGACATGACAGTGTGTTCAGGAGAGTAGTGCATTTGAAGGACGTGAGGTAGCAACATCCTGAGGTCTCTTTTCTAATAACATATGCAAAGCCTTTGTGTATCTTCAGCATAGTCTGTGAGGGTGGCAGAGGAAAGATGTTCAAGGTTGTGTTGTGATCTAAGAATACAATAAAATGAGGCGCTGCATCTTGTGTTACTCCAAGTGGATTTATTTGAATGCCAAGCAGCATAAGAAACAACTGTGGTCCTGTTTAATTCCTGAGAGTGCTGCATGTGCAAGAGCTTAAAGCCAAACATCTAAATGCATTTTGTCACCCTCCTCCCTGCAGATGCTTTGTTTGGTGCTTATTAGCACAAAACTTATGCGAAGGAAAATAAAATCACTTGTTGCTCTTTTAAAATCTGAAATGGCTCTCCTCTTCACAAGGAAGGAGATAGGGAGGACAACATAGGGTTGGTGATGGATGGGAGTTTGTAATTGTGGATGTGGAAATCAAGGAATGAGAGAGAATGAATCTAGAGGGGGAACTGATATTCTGGAGGATATGAAGAACAGATGTTCTTTATAGCCAGGGAGAACAAAAGCTTGATTTTTCTGGATGGTGTGTTGATCCATGGAAGATTTGTGTAGGCCAGGATGAGAGTTACAGTTTAGGTGCTCTTATAATTTCTTTCTGTGGCTTCTTTCTGTGTCTCTTTTTTTCCTGAGGGCTCTTGGGGTGCTTATTGTAGCTGTTTAACAGGAATCCAGGCTATGTGAACAAGGCAAAGAAGAAATTTTCCTTCGTATTCTATGCTCATTTTAAAATCGAGAGGTTTAATTAACAATATTGATGCTACAAGCTGCTTAAATATTTTGTGGATTTTGGTATTATTTGACACTCCTTATAGCATTCATAAGTATGGAATACATATATGCAGTTGACTACTTCAGATCATCCAGACTGTTCCTTCAGTGTCCCCTTTGAAGAAGAAGAATGAAGATGAGACTTTGTTGCCATCCAGGGCCAGTGCGTTTCATACACTCTGAAGGACTGAGCACAGCTAAGAAAACATGACCCAAAACCAGTGAGGAGGAGAGAAAATGGCACATAGGGCTGCAGCTGGTCTTGCCTGGTGCCAGCCTTGTGAGAGAGCGGCTGCCCCGGAGTGGGGAGCTGCCCTCCCTCCACAGAGGGATGGGGCCAGGCTGGGCTGGGCAGCTCTGCTTTGCCTCCTGCTTCCCAGCAGGAAAGCGAGCACCAGCTTGTCTTTTGGAGAACTCCCTACTGACCTTCTGACTGGCTGTGCTCTGTTCCCTGTCATCTCAGGGTTCTTCTCCCTGCCCTTAGGTCCCAGCCTTCTTCAGTAATGCTTCAGCCCTGCCAGCCCTGGTGTCAAGCCTGCTTTGCAGGGACAAGAGGAAGCTGTGGTCCCAGGAGAAGCTGGTAGGGGAGGGAGGGAGGGTGCAGCAGGAGAAGGCAGGGGGGTTTTCAGAATCTGAAGAAGAAGAATCAAAGGTCTACCAGTGACAGGTTGGTCTCTTCTTTATTGAACTCAGCTTAGCCTTGCCATGAAGACCGTGATTAGGTGTCCGTCTCTGTAGATTGTGTTCTTTTATTGTATAAAATTATAACTGTAACTTAACTGTGCAAAAATAAAATTAAGATGATAGAAGGAACTTTCCATTTGTAACCTTTTTTCTGGGAGCTGGATCAACCCTAACTGAAGTAAGCAGAAAGGATTTTGTGAAGGACACACAGCTTTGCCTGGACTTTAGGGACTTAAACTGGAGACACAATGGGAAATGAAGTTGAAATAAATGTATGTTTTTACATACATATGCAGTAGTCACACAATCAGTCATATGGCAAGAAGGCATGTACTGCAGTGGATCAAAGAGGAAGAGCCTAGCAAGAGATTAAAGGGGGATAATTGCAAGCAACCAGAAAGTTTTATAATAGAGGTGATAATAATATACAGCAGAGGAAGGAAACTGCAAGGAACAGAAATGAGGATAAAATGCAAATAAAAGAGATCCTTTGATCCTTCTGGCTTTCTCCCTATATAACAGAATTATTTTATCACCCACTTACTTCATTTCCCTTCCACTTTCATCTTGCTTTCCTCTGATAGCTTTCTAGTTCCCCTGCCATGACACTACACCCAGTCTGCGTCTCTCCACATGTCTTGTAGCAGTGCAGTGCAGGACATATCTTTATCAAGTGCTGGTTTTAAATATGAAACATCTTCAGTGAGGGATTGTAGGTCTTGTTTTGCTGCTGACATTGGGAAGCAACAGAGCTGTCAGGGAGAGGCGTTCAGAAAATCACCCCATGTATTGAGCCACATGGTCTAAGTTCAGTTTGAAATGCCAAAACTCCTCACAACCATTCTGGGAGAAAACACAAACATTTAAAGAAAAGAGAACCCAGGAAAGAAGCAGCCTTGGAGTAGAATTTTGAAGATATTTTTGGAAAGTTCTGATTTTTACACAGCTGCAGAAGTAAGAAACATTTTCCTTCCTCCTTCCTTCCCTTATTCTGTTTCCTGTTTGGTTTCATAGGTCAAGAGGCCCATGACCAGAAGGAAGGAACCAGCTCTTTCTCAAGAGGACATTTGAGTCTCCAAACAGAAACCTCTGCACTACAGCACTGCAGAAAGCCTGGTCAGCCCTGGCTAAAAACTCAGGCTAAACTTGGTTACGTGAGTCACCCCTTTACTAACTTCATACCTCAGGCATGACGGGAAATAACGGTGGTAATACTAATACACAGACCAGGGAACCTGCAAACAGCAGAAAAGAGGGGAGAAATAAGGAGAAGCAAAAGTAAAGAGACAGTTCCTGCTTTAGGATGGCTAGAAGGTGTGTTGATGGCCTAAAAAAGACTTAAAAGCATATCTGGCAGTGATTGCTGGGGGTGGGTTGCTCTCTGCTGACTGTGAGGGGGTGAGACTTTAAAGCACAGGATCTGCAGCTAGAACACTCTCATGTTTGTGTTTGAGTAGCAGTTCCAGCTGTGTGGGAAGATGAAGGCATCCCTAGTGTGCTCCCATTTTGGAGGGTATACTGGGATGGCCTGTTTTATACACAGTGATTTTTCTGCTGAGTCTAAAAAGAGCAAGGCTGCTGGAAAAAATCTGGTCCCTCTTCTGAGGTAGGACTCTGAGCACCCTCTTTGTTGAATGCTTGTACAGGCGCTGTTGGTGAGAGCCTTGTGGCTTTGAGGGAGGGGATGCCTTGCATTGGCTGGAGAGGGAGTGAGGTGTTTTCCAGGGACTGGGAAGCAGGTCTAGTGGAACAGTGTACCAAAATGAAAGGGTATCTAGTGCAACTGGACTTCAGAGTGGGATGAGAATGTGATTAATCCTGTCCTCCTTGTCACAGCCCTCAGGCTTTGAAGTTCACTCCTGGTAGAGCTGCTAGTGTTTGCTTTCTGTTTCTTTCAATGGGCTCACCATTGAGGGATGTTCTTAGAAATATTTGGGTTCTCACTTATGTACTCATTTTCTGATCCTCTGGAGCCCAGCTGGAATGGGTGAAGTGATTTGAGCAATATGGACAAGTGCTTAGAGGAGTAAACAGGGGAGATGTAGAGCATATACCTCATTGTGATAGTTGTGGTGCTGGTGAGAAATGGAGCAACAAGGAAGGTACTGGAAGTGAGACAAGAGACTTGGATTTCCACAAATTACTTAGTCAAATCCACTCAACCACAAGTAAAGGGAGAGGGGTGCTCCATGTTGTACACAGTGAGATAACTCAGCACTGGTGATGATACAAACACAGCTCTGATCTGCAAGGAGGAACGACAAGATTCTCACCTAAACCTGTTCATAAATCTTTGCAAAGAATTTAGATAAATCCTCAAATTTAAGAACTGTTTTTAGCAGATGGATTCACCGTGTTTAAGTGTTGTGTAAGGTGTAGCATTTTGTGTGCTTGAGGGTTAAACACAAAAAATTAAAGGGTGTGTGTCCTCCGGGACGTGCTCTTTGTGTCCTACGAGTTACCAGCCTACAGCTATTTCTCCAGCCTCGCCGTGGTGTTGACTCTTGGCTATTTTTGGCGATTGCAGATTCCTTGCGTACCACAGGAGGTCAGCACTGGATAAGTTTGTACCTCCAGTGAAAAAATGTTTCTGCTCTTGAGAATGTTCAGTTCCCACCCGGTGAGCACGGAGTTGCTTTTGTTAAAAGTTGTATGTAATACAATTTTAGGTTGCACATCTTTTTAAGGACTGTTTTTGTTCTCTAGTTATTTTTCCTTTCTCTGCATGTTCTCATTCTGAAAAGTAATTTTGTGAAAAGGGTCTGTAAATCATATATATATATTCACACACTAGATATATAATATATATAAACAAATGCTGCTTATAGTATTAAGAAGGAAAGCTAAAAAGCCTGCAAAGCTAACAGTTTAAAAGTCAAGGAAGGATGGGTGGGTTTGCTTTTAGCCAATAGTCAAAGGGGAAGATTCACATATTACTGAAAAATACTGAAATGAACGTCTGGTGCACTAGTGATTGTCAGAGTCACATTGAGACACTCGGAGCTACGGCATATGCTTTGTTAAAACAACCTTAGTGGTTTAATCCAGTCCTTGGTAGTGGTTCTTCCCTTTTTCATCATCCACAAGTTTTGTTTTTACAACCTGGAAAAAAAAAAAATCAATGATGTCTTTTCTCAGAGCAAAACACTTGTATGACAGTGACCACAAGGCAAAGCTGAGACAGAGTGATGAGAAATTTGCTTGTCATTTGCCCTGCATTGACATAAGTGTGTTTGAAAACTCTTCTTCCCCAGAAATTGTAAAAGAAGAAGAAAAAAAAGCTGCATCTGTTCACAGTGGCATCACCTGGAGATAAACCAGGGAGGAATAATTCAGGAAGGTGCAAATTCTTTCTCTCTCCTCTTCAAAGCTAAATTTAGAACATAAATCTTAGCATAACGTTTGCTTTTTATTTTGTTAGCCAAAAAGAGAAATGCAGTTTAGTCTTCAAACCAATACGGCAATTTTTATAACTGAAATATTTTTCTTGGCATCATAAAAATGAGTGTGTGGGAGAGGGAGAAAAAAGTTGGCAGTTTAAGCAAATAAACTAGAAAATAATGTGTTCAGTTAAAAGCATCAAAATAGTATTATTGTTCTCTAAGTGACACTTTCATTGCTAAGAAGTTGCTTTTGGTGCAGTGGATTTCTACTAGGACCTCACAGCATATACTATAACATAGTGATTCTGTAAGGCCACATGTGGAAAACAGGTCTCAAAGGTAATGGCATAAGACAAGACAGTGGCCGCATGTGAAGTACAAAACGCACAAGACATTTCAACACAAATTGTTTCCTTACACCTAAGAGGTTTGAAGTCTAAATTTGGATGTAATGAATTGTTTTAGGTAAGAGGAATGAGGTTAGAGGAAGCTGATGCAGGCAGAGAAGGAATCATTCTGTCTCAATATTTTCTACAGGAAGTAAATGAGGATGGGAAATATTCCTAAACCAAATGCTCCTAAGGTAGTCACTTCTTAAAACTGTTCAGAATAGGCTGAGAAAGAGACAAAACCTTTTGTCTCCACTGTGCAGCAGTGGAGAGAGGGGAGCAGAGGTATTGAATTCTGGTCTGAAATCCCTGTGAAATCCCTTTAATGTAGAAAACATGTTGTTTGTATAAAGAGAACTGTAACAGTCTGTCTGTCTTCAGAAACTCCAATTCCAGCAGAGGTTATTATCTCTTAAAGTGGCATTTAACTACTGGAATTTAATCTGAACGATGAGAGAAGCTCAACTGGTTAAAGCATGGTGCTAATAAAGTCAAGGTTGTGGCTTTGGTTCCTGTATGGGCCATTCACTTAAAGAGTTGGACTTAAAGAGGGATCCTTGTGGGTCCCTTCCAACTCAGAATGTTCTGTGAACTTCTCTGACTACCACTAAAAATGTTTCCTTGCTAATTATATGACTTCAAATCCCTTCCTTTTTCTATCTACAAGAATTGCCCATAGGATTCCCTGCTCTAACGATAACAAATCAGAGAGCTTTGGGTACTTGCCTGGCAGAAGTGGGGCTGTGAAGACAACCAGCAGCTCCAGTGGGAGCTACAAGGCTCACTCCAGCAGTGCCTGGGATCTGCTGGATCAAATGCCTGTTCAGGAGGGGGTGGTTTGGACAAGCCCGACTGTAGTGCCCATCCACGTTGCTGGGCAGCAGGGCAGGGCCTCTTGGCCCGAGCTGTTTTGGCTCTGGCTTAGAGAACAGGTTAGTTTACAGATCTTCACTGGAGGTGGATGACGGGGTGTGCACATGTACACTGAGGAGGTGTTGCTTGAAGGGAGGAAAGTGTGAACAGAAGAGTGAATAAACCGCTCATTAAATTTAATAGCCTTGCTATTTGTATTGGAGTTGGCATTGCAGCAGTGGGTAGGTATACATTAGCCAAAGGAAAATCCAAATAAGAGGTAACAAAGCTACAAGGGGAGTTGAGAACTTGAAGAGAAATGGTACTACTTTATACTTTTTTTTTTAAATAAACTACTCCCTATTTCAGGAATGTCTCTCCAACTTGCAAGTTTCAGGCAGTAGATTCATTAGCTCTACCATGAAAAAGGCATATCCTGGTCAAAGGATCCTTTGCCTGTCAGGAGTGTTCCTTGCTGTGCATGTGGAGGCTGCTCCTTGGCTGCCAGGCAAGAGCAGGACAGGGAGTGTTTCTAGCATAATGATCAGGAAGACCAGCATGAGCCTAGAAGGGTGAAACCACTAGTGAAAGACTGCACTTCAAATTCACAGGGCCAGAACTTAGAATTCAACATCCCTGTCCTGTATGTCTTACTCATAGTGTCTAAACATTGTCCCTCTGACCAAAGGGAAGGAAATCAGCCCTGTCTGTACTGAAGTCGATGCAAAGGCTGTCACTGACTCCAGCTGGTCCTTGGTTGATGTGCTGACATTAACATCTGTGAAAGAACTAAAGGTCACATAAACAAGTAACAAAAGTTATACACATGGGGTTTATTATATGAATAAGTTTACATACTCCTCGTCAGTCAGATACAAGTGCATTTAATTAATGTTTTGTGGACATCATAACAGTCAGAGTATTTCAGCTAAACAGTCAGTATTTGGCTGAATTCAAGCCAGTGCAATTCATGACATAACCATAAACAGGGAGTTACAGGTCTACAATGAGGTTAGACTAGATAGCAACAGCATATTTATTGTCACATCAAAGCATTACAAAGTATGAAAGCCCAATATTTCAACTATCTCTAAAATGGTATTTGTACAAAGCTGTCATAGATATCTAAATGTAAAGATTTGTCTCATCAGTAATGGATCATGACTTGATTTTTGGGAGTTATTTCAATATTCAAAACTATTTGGGGCAACAAGAAGAAATGTAAACATCTGACAGTCCTTTGAAAGTCCCTTCTGAGAAAATACATTGTGTGCCACAGGAAAAGTGCATTCTAACTGGTATGTCTGCTATGGCCAGTTTGACTCACATTCACTTAGCACCAGGTATTTATCCATTTCTGCGGTAAAAAGTTAGAAAATCTTTGTATTAACTCAGAAAAAACACAGTCAAAAGTTTTTTTCTTCTTCTTTTTCTTTTTTTTTTTTTAAGAGGAACAACAATTAAATTAAAAAACCCACCCAACATTGAAACAGTTACCTCTTATGTACAAAGGAATCAAGAGCTAGCAAAGCGCATAGCCACTGAACAGTCTTTATTATTTTTTTTCTTCAGGTTCTTGTACCTGAATATATGAGTCTATTTACAGGTGGACAGATATCCACAGAAGTAATAATCAGAATACTTCTATTTGGCTAAAAGTTGTATAAAAAAAGACAAACCACTTTGTTCAAATACTTTCCAAATATATATATATATTAAAAGTATTCAGTATTTCCATCAGTGCCAGAGTTGGAAGCTCTTTCTCATTGTAAAAAGTTAACTTTGTGGTAGCAAGTGACAGCAGAGGACTGATGGTGTCAGTCAGAGCTTTGATTTGAGGTTCTGCATCTGGAGCTACTCCAGGCCCACCGGGCAGTTGCAGATTGCAGGGAAATGAATCCGTGTCTGTCTGTTGCAGTGACAGGCAACACCCTGGTAAGGGCGACCTGCCCGCTCCAGAGAGTCTCCCACCCACGCTGGGCAGCCCTTTGGAACCCTCTGGGGCAGGTGCCCTGTGAAAACAACCCCCCAAAAACCTCTAAAGTAGTGGAAATATTCTTTATGCAAAAGGACAACTAGCATGGGCAGGTAGCTCAATAAGTGGGAAAGTGTAATTGCCACACTAATTCTTGTAAAGAATATAAAATTAAAGGCCTCAGCCCATCAAATACAAAGACATATTGCAAAAATATTTTTCAATTAAACAGAACCTAGATGAGTGCACATCTCTGGATAGATAAGAATACTACTGCCTTCATACTGGTATCAAATATTTAAATAGTTTGCATATAAACAAAATCTTTGTTGTTGAGTCCAGGCTTGCTTTACTTTAAAGCAAGGATATTCTTAATACTTCTATTTTTTTGGTCTTTCTTTCTGTAGAATGAAGTATAAGAAACACATTTCGTTCATTTAGTAGACTGGACTGATGTATATTACAGCAACAACCCAAAATGTAAGAAATGTTGCATGCAGTATTGTTTTCCTTCATTTAATTATACCAGCTACAAGAACAAGACATCCATTTTCCATCTTTGCTGCTCCCTTCCAACAGAAGGTATGCTAAAACCAGGCTCTGAACCTTCATCCCTTTCACATCCCAGCCCTGAAGCCCAGTCAGTGATCAGGACAAAGGGCTGAACGTTCTGAGTGCTGCGTTGCCTGGGGCAGCAGAGGTCTCAGCACAGCTTCACTGGGTGTTGCTGCAAACTGTGCTGACCCTGTGTGAGAGCAGCTGCTGCTCCCGCTCGGCTCCCCCAGCATCCAAGGTGCTGAGCAAGAGTGCAAGAGGTGCTGGGGCTGCAGCAGCTCTGGTAGAGCGAGCACAGATACCATGGCCCTCTGCCTGGCCACGCTGGGCCTGGGAGCCCAAAGTGATCTCCCAGGGCATGCCAGGTCCCTGCCTTGGCCACTCTGCTCCTGGGGCCCTGCTGCTCAGCATTCCTCCATCCCACATCTCAGGTTTTTGGAGAGCAGAAACAACACGGGAGACAAATAAATGCTAAAGGAGATGGGAGCACCTTCAGCTCCTGAAGTTTGGGAGTTGCTAACCTAGGGGAAAGTTGAACTGATTCAAGATACAGTATGAGGCTGTGTGAAAATGCATAGTTTGTATGTATACATTCATTTACAACGATCAAAGGAAGGTTCTTGGCTATGTAGTTTAATCACCATCTGCCTTTAACACAAATGCAAGCCACAGGAGACCAGTTAAACACACAGCTTGGGAGTCAATGGTAGCTGAAATGTCATTTCCCAAATACAGAACTAGCTGCTTTTTCATTCTGGTTTTTTTAGATAATTTTAAGTACTTTTTCATTCAAAGACTGTTGTTTCTATAATAATGTATTTTAGGATTTCAAGATATTCCTATTCAACTGTGGACATCTCAGTATTGATATACCCCACTTTGAGGGTTATTAAGAAATAAAAGCCCTCTAAGACAAACAAGCCAACCAACAGAGGCCTGGTTTTAACTATGGTGTGTGACCCAGATTAAAACATGAATCTTCTAAATTCTAGTTCAGTAGCAAGTAGAGTTTTGTTTTTTTTTTTTTTTATATTTTTTTTTTTTTTTTTTTTTTTTTTTTTTGCAATACCTGAGCTACTATTTAGAAAATCCTTCAAGTTTGCTCACTTTGCTTTTATTTAATTAACACTTTGGAACCTAGCTGTTTCCCATGAGGAATGTCTGTTGTCCTGAGCATCCCTGGACATAACAATAATGTACCAGGCAGGGTGGGCTTAAACAGAAGGAGAAAATCTTGGTTTAAATGATCTGGTTTAATGTTGTTTTCCATTTGCACGTTTTCTGAAGAAAAGTTGCTTTGTCACTTTGAAACTTATTAAAACACAGTGGTTTGCTATAAAATGTAACTTTAACAAAGATCACTGCTCTTTAATAATCATGTTCTGTAAATACTTAATTCAGCAATTAATTGACTTTTCTCATGATACTTCATGTTTGTTTCATGTACTTGATTTTTACTTAGTATTTGACTTAGATTCTTCCTTGCAATTTTAATTCAACAATATCAAGGGAAATTGCACAAAGGCAAAATTGAAGCTAGGAAAAAAGTAATAATCAGATAACCAGGATTCACATGGAGGAGAGTAAAATTATCAACGTGTGTTTTGCAGTCTAAAGTCAAGAAACACTGCCTGTAGCCAGCAAACTGCTCACTGGGAAATGAAAAAGCAGTAAAGACTTTTTTCCATATAAACAATGAATATTACAAGAGGCTGAGATTTGTTCATTCTAAAACCCAATGATCAGAAGCAAATTATTCATTACCTGAATTACTTGAATAACTTGAGAAAAAAAATCTTTTTTGATCTTTTTAAGTGACTCTGTCAGGAATTCAGTAGTCTTTCTTTAAAATTTTGAGTGCAAGTAGATACTTCTCAGTATTTTAACTCAATTATTTCCATCAATTTTAGGCATTAATAGACACATTGCCTATTTTGCAAATTTATTTTTAATTTAAGAAAAACATGTGAAGTGTTTGGAGTGTCCTGACTTGTACTGACTCTATAGGTATCTGATGTCTACTGGGAGTGCTCCTGGATCAGCAGGCAGTACTGACTCAGCTGCAGACACAAAGATTTTAACATTTTGTTTCATGGGAAGTAACAGCAAAATTCTTAGAGGAATTTTGGAGAGCTCAAGTCTGTGTGGTTTTGATCTAGCACTAAAACATTTTCAGTGGCAATAGTCTGCAGGGGCTTTCTGAGTTATGGCAAAGGTCCTCTGAATTCTCAAGTTCTCCCCAACTGCTGGTGCTACAGGGAGACAGTAAGAATCTAGCAGGGAACTGCTCAATGGCATTTTGTTCTATGTTTTTATTTTAAGCAAAAGAAAAAGCACCTGGTTCTTATAAGAAAGAGCTTTCTGCCATGTGCAAGTCAGTAGAATCACCTTATCTAAATGTGCTGTGTTGGGCCACAGGCTGCCCCCAGAGGGCAGAATCAAACCAGACTGCAAAGAAAAGTCTTCTTTTCTAAGCCTTCCTTCAAACATACATGGACATACAGCAACCAGTCAGGCAACAGAGCTGTTATTTGTGCTGCCTGACAGACCACTGTCAGGAGAAGGCCTGTCACTGCTCTTGCTCCTCAGCCAAGCACAGAGTGAGGTTTCAGAGACACTCTGTGCTAAGTACAAAGATTTTAAGCTTAATTTTCCCCATAATTCCAAGACATAAGCAGTGCTGTGCAGGCCTCATCTTTGTGGTAGGATGTAGAGGTGGCATCAGTCTATGCTTTGTTTCAGCACAGGTATCAAGTGCTTGCCTATGTTAAGCACGAAGCTTGCACACCCCTAGCAGTGCACTTGCCTCCCTCCAGGGACTCCCAGTGGCCCACGAAAGGATGTAACTTTACAGCATGCAGAAATACCTGGATCATCCCCATCTTTTGTAGGCAGAACTGCAGCTTGATTAAAAATGGCAAGGCAATATATTTGCAGCTCAAGTTGAGACTGTAGCCAGGCTACTGGAGTAGCACTCAGCTTTTATGTATGGATGTAAAAGTGAGAGAGCAGAAAGTCTGAAAGTCTCTTAAAAGAAGTGAGGACTCTGGGAGGTGGCCAACCAAGAGCTTTAGCAGGGATTTCACAGGACTTCCATGCTGTGCACAGTCTGTGCGTGCACACAATCATCAGCCTGGGAGAGGGGAGCCCAGGAAGGGCTCATGCTGCAAAGAAAGTATTGCATCGCTCTCTCTCTCTCCCCTCTTCACTACCATGTGCTTTCTCTTCCCCACTTTTCTAGGTGGAATAAAAGAGTTTGTACAAAGTAAAAGGCAAAAAGGTCTTTATTTTTCCATGTACTCCAAAAGATTTGAAGGGATTCTGTGCTGGGGCTGAGTAGCTGCTCTTTGTTTAAAGCGCTGAAACTGGCATCTACAAATTCTCAAGATAAACTACATGCAACAGGATTAGGGCTGTAAGTTTAACACCAAAACCAGAGGGAAGATGAGTTCTTCATTAGCTCACTCAAGAACAAGAGGATTGTCTTTAGGACACTAGTTCCCAGAATTAATGTGGATGAAGGCAGGAAAAACCAAATGGAAATACCACTGCCAACGTGGCAGCGGGTCTGTAAGCATACCAGCTTGGAGTGCTCCTGTCTAAAGCAGGGAAATCCACTCGCACCCAGCTTCTGCTTGTGTGGAGCTCAGCTCCTGCAGAGCAGAGGGCTTTGCAGGCTGCCTAGCACGCAGCACTGCCTTAGCACAGTGGAGAACAGCTCTTTGGTGGTTAAGTTAAACTGATTTCAACTTTTCTGTGAGCTTTTTTCATTTTAAACTTGCCTATTAAATAGCTTCAGGCTTCTTTAATTAGGCTATTTTTTTAAACTCCTAGAAATTAATTCAGGTTTTGCATATAAGCAAATCCAATGTCTAGAACTTTGTCTCCTGCTTACTCATATTCCATCTTAAACCATAATATCCATTAATGTATAGAATTTACCAAATGCTAAATAATCTTAGAAGCCACAATATTTCTCAATATATCATTAAAAATGTCTCTAACCTAAATAGATTATTTGCTGTATTTTATGGAACTTGCAATTTTATACAAGCATTTTAGTTTCATGGTAAATTTCTAGTTAAATCTACATTAACAAAATCTTTATTGTTTATTAAAAAATATATGGCCCAACAAGTGAAAATATATATAAAGTGCAATGCAGAGCAAATTAAAGCTCAGTAATTTTACAAGGAAAAGAAAGAGAAAATGCTCTGGTTCTAAAAAATGATAAGTCAGAAAAAATGTTTTTAAAAAAGAACTTAAATTTACTTTATATTCTCTGAAACAAGATTTGCTAGAAAACAAAGGAAGTTAATGTATGCAGGCAGGTATTTCCCTTTCGTGACTGAAGCAAGACAAAAGGCTGTGTGGATAGAAATACTGTAGTTTTCTGCAGGCAGTGTGCTAAAAATCCTATATTCTTAAAAACTGGGCAGTTGGGCTTTTGATTTCCTACAGCTGCTTAACTTGTGCTAAATTCACCTCCTTCTATGATGGAAATACTTTTCTTATATGAGATAATATAGGAGTAGCAGGTGACAAGAAAACATGTTTGCTTTTTCACAGAGTTAACACAGTGCCATTGATGCTGAGAGTCCTCTTCCTTCAGTCACCTGATAACCCTTTACCTTTTCCCCTGCATTTCCATCACTATAAAACTGATGTTGTAACAGAAAGAGGCTGAAAAGCTGCACCAGCAAAACAGCTGAGGATCTTTCCTACTTGCCACCATGTCTGACAAGAAGTATGCCCTGCTCTTTTGTGGCCCAGAGATCTCCTAGAGAGGTCATGACATGTCACACCCAGACAAACCTTGCAGAGCCAGAGAATACCCTGAATAACTCCAGACTGGTTCCAGGATGTCCCTGGGGTCAAGGAGGAACAAGGTCTACTAAGGCTGCTTTTCATATTCATAGAATTTTTTACAGAATATTCTGAGTTGAAAGGGACCCACAACAATCATCAAGTCCAAGTCTTAGATGAAGGGCCCGTACAAGGATCAAACCCACATGTCCCTTAATGCGTCAGTATCTGCTTAGCAAAACCATGGCACAGTTAAGATGTAGTCTTAAGATTCACTACACGTATGATTATTGATCTAAGTCCTCTCTTTCCCCCTACAGACTCTATTTCATATCAAAATCAATGCCACCAGCCATGAGTGGAGCTCTCCTGAGTTTCCCACTGTAGGAGTATGTGCAAGTCCAGGCCTTAATGAGACTCCAGCCAAGACAGGGTGGGATAAAGACAGTATTATCATGACTGCAACATGAAAGAGCAAAGCTACAAACCCAGCAGGCCATAAGCTGATCCAGCCTTTAGGCATTTCATACAGACCTACACTCATTGAAGTGGTTCAAGCCAGCACAACTTGGGATATTTTTCTGATGGGGCAGGAAGAGCTCTTTCAAGAGCAGCATAAACTTATGCCAACTTAATCTGTTGTGGAACTGCAGTGTTAGGTGAAATGTAGAGGTCTAATAATATTTCCCAAACACCACTACTGACAAAGACAATGTCTGGCTCCTTGCAAATGCAGGGGTGGTTGATGCTGTGTCAAAAATGCCCCTGGAATGGGGTGATGCCCCCTTTATAAAGGTCTACTAATAAAACACCAACTTAGGAAGTACAAGGCTTGGGAAAGAGCCTCCTTTAGGTAGGAATCAAACTCACATTGGTCTTGGTTTAGGGCTCAGTGCTGGGTTCTAGCAAATCTTGGGGAAAAAGACTTGGTTAAGGTTACAGGGCTCTGTGAGAGCCCCTCGAGAGCCACAGCATGGCTCTGGAAGGAGGGAAACAACTACTACTGATTTCAACTCTGACAAGAGTGTAATTTATTCAGTGACTTTCTTTAACATAAAAGTTCTTCCACAGTTTTATTTTAATCATTGAAAAAGAGAATATTCTTCAAAAGAGCGTTCTGTCCTATGAACATGTTATGAATGCATGTGGAAAACCAACCTGCCCTCAAGCTGGACACAACAAAGGCAGCACTTTCTCCAGCCAACAACAAATGGACTATGGCGGTGACTCCCTTCAAAAAAGCTTGGCTATCCTGGATCCCATTCTGAGAGACCTCCTTCTCCCCTGTGCCAGGTATCAGTAGCATGGATTACAGGCTGAATACTACCTGCTTAATAGCTCTTAAATCTGGCACTAAGTGAAGTGACATAACCAAAGTACTGCCACTTTGGTATTACCAGAAACACTTCCAACAGCCGTGAAAATGTGCCGAGGTATGGATCCACCCCTCTCACAAAACCTAACAGCGGAATTCTCAAGCACTCAAGAAGGGCAGATTCACAATTTCACACTCCCAATTCCACTGGAAAGTCACAGGGAGAAAAACCCATGTGCCTTTGTTCTACAATCATTACCTGCGTGAGCAGTCCTTGTCAATGCATGGGAATAACTGCAGCTCTCCTGAGAAAATCTGTACTGCTTTGGGGGCACAGCTAGTTACAATGTGATCAGCATTCTGCTCTTAACTGTGTAACAAGACTTTTTATCAGGCTTGTAATTTAGAAAAAAAAACCCCAACCCCCAAAAAACACCACCACAAAAACCAAACCACAGAACTTCTGTAACTGACTGCTTGAGTTTCCTCCTACCGGGATTCAATTCTGAGCAATTTTGTTTCAGGTCTTGCCTGAACTGGCTCAAACCTTTTTTGAGTGAGATTGAGTTTGTTCTCTGGTCCTTTGCTACAAGTCAGTCAAACAGGGAAACAACCAAACTGCCTTCTGTTCAACAAATCCAATTATTTCTGTCTTTCAGTCAATCCTGGATTCTGAGCACAAGACATAAAAAGAAAGAGAGATGGGAACATGACATGTATGTCATTATTTAATAACAACAACAACAAAAAAAACACCAAAAAACCACAACTCACAACAAAAAACCCAAGGTGTAGGATAGCCAGATACACTGTACTTGGCAGCCTTACTCCACTGCCCGACAGGGGAGACAGAGGGAAGAAATACGTGAGTGGAACTTTTATTTTGACTGTTCGAATCTTTTTCACGACTGAACAACAAACCCTCAACATAATATTTTCCTATAATTTTCTGCTTGTATGAACATTCCACTTAAATCAGAGCAGATCATGTTATATAATTTCATTCAGACTGTACAGTATAATGAAGAATTCTATCAATTTTAAAAGTTATTTTCAAAAGAATAAAATTTCAAGCCAAATACTGGTAATTTAGTAAGATAATGTAAGAGACAAAGCAAACACTGAACATGAAGTAAGCATTTTCATGTCACCATGGGAAATTTCAGACTAAACTATCTCTGTAACTAAGGGCAAGAGATCTTTTATTTCCATAGTGCAGAATTTCTATGGCTTTGTAAAGGTGTTTTAGGTTACTTTTGCCATGTAAAACAACATACCACTACTCTATGTGATGTACAATTTCCACTCTCCTTCTTTTAGTTCTTAAGCAATCCCAAATCCTGTTTCATGATGTATAATAAATGGTTATAAAATTACACCAACATTATAATTTCAGAGAGGTAATAAGATCCCAGTGCTATAAGTCAGTGATGTACACACACCACTTCTTTCCATAATTTAGCCCTTTGTAAGTATTGCACCTGGTTAATAAGGCTACCATCTATTCTCTCTTAACACTAAAAATTACACACAGACAACATCATTTGTGGCTTAAAAGCACAGTATTCCTTAAGTTTTTAGGTAAATTCATTTATTTCCTTGCCTACTCAGAGCTCCTATGCCTCCAGTTGCCTGAATGAGTGCTGAGTATACAGGGAGTACAGATGGAACTATATAAATTTATATAATGTGACCTCCTTGTTGTGCTCAAATAAGTTCCTTTGAGTTCAATGGCAAATACACAGCTTTTACAAACCTAAGCAATGCTTTCACATTGCTGAAATGTATAGCTGAACTTGCCTTCTTTCGCATTTTCCCTTTTGCAATGCAGAAAATAATACTAAAAAAAGAATTCCCTAAATTTGTCTGGTCTTCTAAATATAAGATACATTGCATAAAACCAGGAAAAGACAGATTGTCCCACAAAGTGCATATTTAACACAAAGCTATAAGAGTATCTGCTCTTGTCAAGGCCCAACTTCAGAGAAGCATAAAAACGTGTGCCAAGCTTTAGAAACATGGAGAGTCTCATCAGCAAACTCCACAAGTTGAGGTAAACACATACTTGAGTGCTCTGGAGATGAACCTGAGCCTACATTTTATTCTTGGAATACCAGTAGAAACTTCTGCACAGCCACACCTCCTAATTTATAGATCACTTGCTCCCCTTTCCTGAAAGATTTGCTGGCGTTACTGTAAGAATTAATCACTACAGTTAAATACTGATACTACAAATTGTGATACCATGTAAATGCTATTTACATTTCTAGGTCCTAATACTGAAGATCCTGATTTTTATTCACTTCAGTATATACATTTGGGAATTTGCAGAACAGAGTACCTGGGCACAGGAAGAAGAGTTGATAGAAAAAATTACTATGGATCAAAAATAATTTTTCTGTGTAAAAATAAAAATTGAGAATTTGCAAACTCTGCAGAATTTCAAAATACTAGTTAACATGGTTCACTAACACCTTGGGTTTACTGAAGCTGATACCTTTGCAGATAGGAAAAAAATATGTGGTGGCATGTTTTCTTTTTAATTTCATGTTGAATTAGCCCTTTGCAAAGTGCAGTACACAACTCTCCAGGATATCGTGCTGACATAGTGCTTTTTTGCTTGCTGAAGTCATTTGGTAAGAAGTAATCCAATTATAGACAAAGCATGCTTTGACCAAGCAAATATATAAACAAGAAGCTTTTATATTTACAGAAAATCCTGAAAATATTTATACACATGTATAGATTTACATTATTGTTAGGTTATGGTTCAAGTTAATTTTCTATATTTTTTATCTTTTTTTTCCTATTTGGAACTTCATAAGCTACAACATTAAGTAGGATCGTGTTCATCAAGTAGTGCTTCATTCTAATTTTAATAGTTCAAGTAGTGACATATTGCTCTTTTAATTTTGCCTAAAATAGAAAAAAAATCCATTTTCTAGCTATCTTCCACTCAAATGAACCCACATCCTGCCTTTACAGCCCTCTCATGTTCCCTGAGGAAATTTGTATTAACTATCTTTTATTTCCCCATCTTCCCATGGCATTCTTTAAAGACATTTTAGTAATTTCTGTTTATCTGGACATTACACATCATATGCTTATTGCTGCAGGGTATCACACACTAAGATATGGACTCCAAAATCAAAGCTGAATTTTTAAAGAGAACTGGCAAACAGTAAATATTAATATTCAAACATTTTAGAATGTTCTAGTCCATCTTTAGCACTGAATTACATAGAGAATTTGGATTTAATTTTGAACCCCCACCTCATTAGTACAATGTTGTGTATGTGCCCAAGCAGCAGGAAGGCTGAAACAGTATTTCTATTGCTAAATTTATTTCCCTCAAGGGTATATTAGAGATCTCACATTCAGATTCAAACATGGAAGGAGAAACATTCCTGGTGTTAAGATGTGCTAAAAAAAAAAAGAACACTGGCCTGGTACTAAATTGATACATTCCCTTCCATTTCACCAGCTGAATGAATTGTTGCTGGATGAGCAAGCATCGGAGCAACCTGTACTTTCTTCTCCTGATTTCTGTTCTCAGGGTCTTTCTGAATGGCTATTATGAACAGTCTGTGTGAAGTACAATGAACATGGTGTTTTTCATATTGAGGAATAAACTAAAAAAGTTGCCAGTGGAAGACACATACTCCTTACATCCCACATTTGGAGAGAAGTGAGAGCACGGTCAATGCGAAACCACTGTAGTCCAAGTCGGAAAAAGCAGTTCAAGTGGCACTACCAGCTATAGGTGTACATTGGCTGTTCTGCAAGCTTGAAGCTTTTCAAGCTCCAAAGGGATGCAGACAAGGCCTGTTAGAAGATACAGAATGCATTTAAACCCTCAGCTTGATTAATTTTTGCCCCTGACTTACTTTCTAGCTATTTTCTAAAGGTGCCATAAAACTCTGCTGAACTTACACTCGAACAAAATCTGTACTATGATGCTTTACAACTGCCTGGTTATCTACCAGAAAAATCCTGACAAATGCAGATTAAATCCCATACTCCACAGTCGTCTCAGCTCCAGTGCTACCACCTTACAGGAAGACTGAATAAAATATAAGATCAAGATGAGACTTTACAAATGTTTCTGTATCAGAGTGTTTCCAAGAAAAGGTGCAGCCCAACTTTTTCTAGCAGATTCTGATAATTTGAACCAACAGAAAGAAGCCTCACTGGCAAACACCTATGTCTGCACATGGCTAGCAAGCTTCTAAGTTCATGTCCTGTTTCTCAGACAGTGTTCTAACATATTTACAGGCAGGGGAAGAAAGAAATCACTTTGCATTGCCACATTCACAGCAACTGTCCTGGATTCTCAGCAGGGCCACTTTAGCTGGTCCCAGGCCACAGCAAGCAACAGAAAAACATCCTGACTCACTGGATCAGAATGAACGACAAAATAAAGTCAGGGACAAGAACATCTGGAGCAATGCATGGAGCTGGAATCTGTTCTAACATGCAGGTTCTGCAAGAGCTTCTGGCTAAAGCCTTGCCTCCTGTTGTGTTGCCTATCTAGCCATTATCATTTGAAAATAGGGAGAAAAAATGAAAACAGTGATGTCGGGAAAGTGAATGGCTGCAGGGAACTTGTAGATAATTAAACAGCTAATGTTCATACAAGGATAAGGATTTGGAAAAACTAATTGGACAGACAGGCATTCTGCTCAGCTTATTCACACCAGCAGGGCTGACATGCCAACAGGTACATGGGAGGTGATGACTGGTATTGGTTAAAAGTAAGCGTAAACTTGCAAACTGGAACAGAAGAGTTTTCACTCGCTTTCCATCTTGTCTATTCTGTTACACTTGTGCAAGGCACTAGAGAATCAGGCACATTGTTTTGGGTGGAAACTGTTTTATGACTAAGACAATCTAAGTTTTAACATCCAATAGCTTCATACAGGAGCAGTTGGAGCACAGTCCCATATTAAAACTGCCATCAAAATTTCCAACATCTAAAATTATCTCATTTTCCATATCTTTTGAGGGATGGGGGAATGGAAAAGTGGGAAATAGCTTTGTTCTAATAAGGAAACTCCTAAAGAAAAATATTTGGGATCAATACAGTTGATTTCCACTCTGATACTGATGTTGGCAATTTCTGTCACCAGCATCAATAAGTAGTTAAATAGATAATAATAGTAACAATAAAAGAGATCCTTACATTTTTATATCAAGTTCTGACTCTCAACATAGATGAACCCACATCCAAATCCCTGTAGCACACAGAGACTGCGCGATGTGTTCAGGCCATTCTTTCCGACTTCCCTGGGAGGTCAGAGACAATGCCCCACCTCCCACGGAGACACCAAAAATAGGGGAATTGGCATGTACTGATGACAGTAAATGACCACAGCACTCAGGCTAGGTCTTCCTTGAGAAAACAAAGAAATCTGACTGTTTGGAGCAGTTGGTGCAGAAGCGTGAGCTAAATCAGGTGTTAGGAGGACAGCAATGCAGCTCAAAGCAACACAGAAGAAAGAGACTGAAAAATGGAAGAGGTTACTCCCGACTACACTCAGTACTACCAGCAGAGGAAAGGCTTTGCAGATGTTTCTGTCCTTGCTGGGCATGTCAGGATCATGAAGGGATCTCAGTGGGCACCAAAGTGCTCGTGGGACACGCAGTAAGCGGAGCTCAAGCACAAAGCCACTGGTGCAGGTCCAGACGAGTGTGCCGTCTCCCTACCACTGCCCACCGGTGAGACACGGTAACTTGAGAAGTGCCTACTTACAAATCAAAATGCCACAGCCATAAGATCCAAAACTGATTTAATATAAACTCTTGATTAAAGGTTGTGTAAAAATACTGGTAACTTAGCTTTGTCCTGGCAGGATTTATCAAGTACCTTTCTGTCCTCTGCCTTATTAACACCAACTTTCTCTCCTGCCTTGATGGTTTGTGGCTTTTGTCCCTTTACATAACCCATATCCAATTTGTACCAGAGGGCAATCTGGTCTGGTGACAAAACCATTCTTCTGTGCAGAAATTCATAAAGGATAGTCTTATTACAATAATCCATAAAGTGCCCTCGAGGAAGGTGCTCACAACGCCACGATATTATAGAAACAATATACAATCCGATATATTATTTTCAAAAAAATCCTCCAAAGCAAAAAGGAGGGGAACAACAAATATATAGGCAAATACTGTTAGTCTAACAACCGTCAAAAAAATTATGGAATGCTTTATAGTTTCAGAGTACTTGTAAAAATGGGAAGCAGAGGGCAAACTGGCAGGAATATCTTGGAAAAGTTTCAAATTCTTTAAGTTCTATCAAAGTAAGTAGACCATCAGCAAGCCCAGTGTTTGAAGATGAAATGTCTATGAATTACTATGAGGTATTCTACTACAGAAATTGAAAAAATACAACATTTAAAAGAAAATCCACAACCCACATTTTACTAAGAGGAAAGAAGATAATACAATGGTTATGTATATCCACTGACCCTTAGTGTCTTGTTTTTTTTCTATTTGTAAAGAAAACAATCTTCTCCTCCCTATTGATTTCAGATTTTATATACACATATAAAACTATATAATATATATAGTTTTACATATATATACATACAAACACATACAAAAATACTCATACACACATGTATGTGTATATATTTCAGGGTCCTACCAGCTTTCAGAGCCTATTTTTCTTTTTTTTTAATGAGTTAGAGAACACAATTGGGCAAAAAGTCAAATAACTGCATGCATGCAAGCATATCTTGTGCATATAAATTACACAATTTGTAAATAATTGCAGAAATAGCATGCTCAAATTAGGCACCTGATTGCTCAATTAATTTGTTCACAGAAAATCAGATGATAATTTTCAGTAGCTCCTATTACAGATTTTTCTCTTCCATGCTACCTTACTGAATCCATAGTGTGTATTCCAAACAACCACATTGTTATTTTGTGCTTTTACATAGGCACAAGCAGCACTGTACACTCACTCAAGCTACCAAGTGAACTTTTGAACAGATTTTGGAAAGTTGTTTAGACATTTAAAAGTCCCCTTACTTCAGTGAGAATGAGCCAGCTTATGAAAAAAAAAATGATTTGGTCTAATTTTAATTGGTTCAAATATTATGAAAGAAAAAATAGTCTAGGCATTTGTGGCCCTTCATACCTCTATTAATAGGCAAAGTTTTGTTCTGTGTCTTTGATTTTTTTTCAAGGTGTCCTTTTTTCTTTAACAGGCAAGTATTATTTAACCATATACGTTCATTTCCTAGTAAATCCTTACTTTATTTTTGCATTGAAATAATCATTAATTAACAGTAATTTGATATAACTTGAGACAGAACACCAGCTTGTTGCATTCTGGTGTATACCTCCCAGTGGACAGAGAAAGCAAACTACTCAGACCTATCCAAGTACTGCAAGCAGAGAAACTTTTTAATTCGTGTATCAAAATGAGTTAAGAAATGGATTTTTACCATAAATACGTTGCTCCTTTGCTGTTGTACTTCTTCTTCTGAGATGATGTTGCAGAAAGGGGGTATTTTCTTTACCAATTTTTTGCATCAAATAAATCTTAGTAGCTTTAATAGAAAAAAAAAAGAAGCTGAACAAACCATTATCTTAACAACAATCTCTCAAACAAGAGAAAAGTAAGCAAAAGCAGAACTGCTGGGCTGGATCATGTCCCTGAACAGATATTACACATAATCCTAGTGGCTGCATTTACCAGTTCTTCATAGGCCTCCTGCAGCGACATCCATACTGGTCCAACTGTCATCCTCTCTCGAAAAGGGGAGGGTGGTAAGAAAAGCTACTGGCCCCCCATTATATTCTTATGGGTTTCAGTCAAGCATCACTGGATTTCTTCCCTCAACTTCTTGTGACAGTATCTGCTGGTGACTTTACATTGCTGCTCTTCTTCCTCTAGAGGACCAAAATCCAATTTGGTACTTATATTATTCTGTTCCACTCCGCTGGTCTGTGACTGGTTTAAAAATCTTCCAGGAGCACTGCTTGTCCTTCTTGCAAACTCAGACTTTGCTTCTCCCCTATAAACAAACAAACAAACGAAAATCCCAACTCCTCCCCACATTCCCTTTTCAAAAATATAATCATGATCATCCATATCAGAAGAATTATTTAGCAGTCTCCAGTCTTAGTACAGCTTTTGTTGAGAAAACTGTAGCTTATACAACTCTGAAGTGTTTATTAGAAAGCTTTCAAAAAGATATCTTTGTTTCAGGAAAAGAAAACTTGTTCCGTTTAGCAAATACAGATGTTCACAGCACAGAGACTGAAATGGTTAAAAATGATCCTAAGGAGCAAGTAGTTCAGAGAGTTAGCAAAATAATTAACTTTTTCCTTTCTTTTACAGAAGAACACTAATAGCTGCTCTGGTTTCCATGCTTACTAAGACAGAATTTTGTTGTGTGTTCTTGGATTTGCTTTTTTTTTTTTTCTCTATTGCTCCACACAGGTTTTAATTAGTGCTTCTCCTTGGCTACAAGTGCTTCACTTTGAAATACAAAGCTCTTTTTTTTAAAAAAAAAACACCCCCAAAAAACAAAACCCCCCACACCACATCACTGGAGGGGAAGATGGGAAGTGATACAGTGCAGCTGCAGCAATCTGGTTCTGCTGTTGTCCTCCCCCATCCCCAAATCCTCTGCATAACTTCAATCGTTAGTCGATGAACCTTTGGCAGGCCTTCTTCCATCGGCAGGCAGTACACCACATATCTCTGTTCTCCATCCCATAGACCTTCCGACACTTTTTCCCCTCCCCTCTAGGCTTCCTGTCAGAGAGAAAGGGAAGCTTGTTAACAAGATGGTTTAGTAGCTTTGCTTTGCACCCTAAAATCAAGTCAATAATCTCAGTGTAGTGCAGCAGGCAGAGCCCTGGATGTTTCAAGGGGATTTGGGCTGATTTCAAGTCAGCTGGGAGCTGAGAAAGCAGACAGACAGACATATGGCCGTGACTTCACAGCTCTGAGGGACCAGGCCTTTTCCTCACCTGGTTTCCATAGCCTCTGCATAAGCTGCTTGAGCCTGCCCCTCAGCTCCTGGGATGATTCCAGAAACATACATCCCTGACTTTAGCCAGCAACTAAATCTGGGCTAGATGAATTCTACTTAGCCATATGAAGTACCATAATGGACAGTGATAGCTGTTCCACAATACAGGCCAGGTCATATCAGGCAGAAGTGCTCCAGAGCTGTGGTAAAAGTATTTGTCATAGCTCAGAGAAGCAGACCTTGACCATCAGCACGTAGCAACTTTGCCAAAGGGGAGAAAAGCTCCTAAGCTTGCCAGTCCTTCCTGCACAGTTTGCTCTGAGCTCATTGTCTGAAAAACAATAAAGTGAGTGAAAAGTTTTACCCCTTACCCTCACTTGCAGCACATTTACGTGTTCTCCTTCTCTGTCATCCCCAAAGACAGCAAAGCAGGAAGTGCCTGCTTTTACAGCTATAACAATTGTCCTGTTTTCCATCGTACAACCCCACTCAAAAATTCACAAGTTTAGAAAATGAACCAAGTAACAGTTAAAATGGAACTTTTATTATTCAACGTGCAGCAAGCCAGCAAACGTGAGGAGCAATGCTTCACCAAGCCACCCAACATTCACTACAGCAGTGTCAGCTGTCCTGGCATCTTTAAATGGAATAACTGTGCCAGCAGAATTGTTTAATACCTGTACTACATGTTGCGTGGCACATGTGAGAATTGCCTGGTGATTCCTCTCTTGAGTACCTACACATTTTCTGACTACTGAAAGTTAATTAATGGGCACAATCCACGAATTGGGAAGATTCTGAGTTTGGTTTGTAGCATATGCAATGATCTGAGATTCATGAAGAAAATTAAAAGCATGAAAACTTCCTTTTGTCTCATTTTAAGGCAGTCATCTTTAAGACTGTGAGAAATAAGGAGTTTCTTTACCAGAACAAATTTAGCATCACAGTTTGATTTTTTAACATAATTTTTTGAACACTTTTAAAGTAGATTCTGGTCAACGATCAGTCAACTTTAATGGAAGAGAATGCAGCTTCTATCTAGGAAAACAAGGCATAAAAAGCTTTGCCTTGTTCTAATCTATTGTTAGATACGGTTTCTTATAATTCGATCTAAGCCAAATACCACTGCGACTGAACAGTGGTGGAACACGTGAGACGGCCCAGCCTTTCAGGGAAAACAGCAAAGCCACGCAATGCAGTTCAGGATGCTTCAGGTGGGGCAGTGAATCTGGGCAGTGTTGCTTTACAGGGTAAATTTAGGTCTGCATCTGAACTCCAGATGTGCCTGGCATAAGGCCTGCAGTTTCACTTCACAGTCTGCCTTTTTCACCTTGAGTCACTCACTTTTGCCCTGAACTTTACCTTTCATGGTAATGAAAAGCAAAATAGGTTCTGAACGCTTACTCTGAAGCGTCTGAGTAAGAAACTGCCCGACAACTACAACCAGGGTTGGTGGTGTGCTTTTTCTGTTTCTTTGGCCGCTGACATCTTATTTACTGAATGCCCTCCAGGTTCTGAGGCTGCTGGTGTGTCAGCAGGAACTAATGGTCCCATACCTCAAGCCAAATGCTACTCTAGGCGGTGATGAAAGTACTGTGTGGGACTGTTTCTGCTCTCCACTCCCTGCAGGACGATTATGGGTTGGTGAGACCTGTCAATACAGACAAAAAGGCTGCTTATGAAGAACATACACATATTAATGCAGTTTAAACACTTTTCCCCAGAAAATGCACATTATTGATGCATTGTGGCAAGGATACCCAGAAAAGGTGATTACATAACATAGAAACGTAAGTAAGTTATAGGTTTATTTAGAAAGATGTCTTATTAGCGTTAGGTACATTGCATCAGCTTCTCTTTGTTTCCCTGCACTTCCAGTCATCCTCACAGAGCAAAGCAGAACACAGATCAGCATCACTGAAGTTTTGGGAAATAAAAAAAATGCTTTCATCCTTAAGAACTCTGAATAGCTCTTAGGAAAACTTTCTCCAATTTAAGCAGAGAAAATAAACGAAAAAATCAACTCTGTTCTGTGTTGAGATCAATACCAATAACTTGCTATGACATAAAGGGATTTCACTTGTTGCTCCCATCTGTGACGTGGCACTCCTTGTGGAGAGACACCCTTGGAGAAGGGAGTTTGCTGCAGGGCAGTTACAATGAGGCCCCTTGAGGTTTAATGGGAGTGCAAGGCAGCCCTTCTGATCACGGCTGCTGACAAGATGTACTGGATTATCGTCTTGTTCTGCACAGGAAACCTCCTCAGTAGGTGTCCTCTTCATGAATACTCCCGAGGGAAAGGTATAGTTTGGTCTTCTGAGACTTTCCAAAGAAGTCTCCTACATGAGCATGGAGGTTGGCAGCATTATTTGAGTAATCACATGCCATAAAGCTTGGCCTTAAATAATTCCTGATCTACCACTATGGTTTTATTTTGCTCCTGGGTAAAGACAACGACTTTGCACCAAAGACACTGGAAAAAATGATGCACATTCATTTTGTTGTATATTGAACATAGCAAGCTTCATTTGGGCATCTGGTGCACATAGTCAGCTTTAGTCAGCAGCCAGGAACTGCAGATATGATCACAGTTCTCTGCACTGCTACAACTTTTCACTCCTGCCCTTTTGAAGTCTTACAGTATTTTAAAGAATGGGAACTGACTGACCTTACTTGAAGAGAATTACTGTATATGCTTTGATTTTTGATACAAAGTCTATTGCATAGCTACCCCACAGTAGCAAAAATACAACTAATGCTCGTATTGGAGTACAGACACTACTTCAAATTTACTCTCGGCTGGTAACTATGGAAATTTCTGATTTAACTACATGTGCAGTTCACACTTTAAACAAGTTTAGACCATTACTGATATATGAAATATACCTGCAAAACTTGAAAGAAATTTCCTCTATCTCTGCCTGCTTACCATGTCATGTTTTATACATCCAGAGACTACACTAGCTCCTTCTGTTATATCATTCCAGAGTACTGAGGCCGGCTTGTTGCTTACTACTTTTTTTCCTCATCTTTTATCAACCTCTACACTTGTTTACCTAAGAATGATTGAAATACTGAAGATAAAATTCAAAGCAATAGCACTTTCCCAGTATTTGGCATTTACTACACACTGAAGACTTCTCCAGTCATTACCAACAACCAGAGATCTGCAGTCTCTGTTAGGGTTCTGAAACATTTTAAAAACCTGAAACTATTTTCTGTCTACCACTCCTAACTGACGCTCAACATATTAGCTGGTTGTCATTGAACAGAAGAGTACTTGGATGGCCTCCTATGTTATAAGCAATTATCCTGATTACTTCCAAACACAGGACAGGCTTGAGCAGTAATTGCAGTGTGCAGACTGCCTCTCCCCTCATACTCTCCAGAGAGGGTGTCAGCATGGTTGTTTCCATAGGCTGGCACACCAAAGCAGCTACACTGCACTGAAGTTGAGCTTCATGTATTTCGATAGGATTTGCAGCAGGTCTAAACAATACCAGTCAGCTGTCCTCCTCTGAAGGGGGCATTAAGAACAGATTAAGAGGAAGCCCTGAGAAGGCAGTCCTTGCCCTTGGAGGCTTTTCACCCCTGAAATGCTGTCTAACAGAGAGTGAAATGATGGTGTTTGTTTGAAGCAAGGACCTGAAGCTTCCAGTTGCAACTCCTGGTGGGAAACTGGTTACAGAGAATATTTGTGATCTGTAAACATCAGATTATCAAAGATCTCGCCTGTTCAATCTTTTTGGGTTATGAGAAGGCAGGTAAAAGCCAGCACCACACAGTGGAGGTCACACTGGCATTCAGGAAGACATTTATCCTACATTACATAAAAGTGGAACTATATGGTCATTATGTTAAGCCCTCCACTACCAAGAAATACAGACTCCACCATGGTTCATCCCATTTGTGTCATTTAGTTCACATTCCATGTACCTCCCCAAGCTGTGCCTGATTTTTTCTCCTAGTTCAGTCTCAAGTGGTAGAGCAAACTTCATCCTGTTTTTATTACTTCATGGAGAGAACAGCACCTACCAGTGACTCATAACTGTGCCAATACTCAACCTTGCACCTGCAAAGTTATCTTACGCAAATGGTACAAAAAAGTGTATTTTCCATCTGTCTTGGGAATCTAACTTATGATTCAGAGCACAAAGGACTTTGGAGGTCCTTCTAATTCCAGAATCACAGAATCTCCTGAGTTGGAAGGAACCCACACAGATCACGGAAGTCCAACTGCTGGCCCTGCACAGGACTATCCCCAAGAATCACACTATGAGGCTGAGAGCATTGTCCAAATGCATCTTGAACTCAGACAGGCTTGGTGCTGTGACCACTGCCCTGGGGAGCCTGTTCCCAGTGCTTAACCACTCTCTGGGAGAAAAATCTCCTGATATCTAACCTAAACCTCCCTCAACACAGCTTCATGCATTTCCCTTGGGTCCTGTCATTTGTCACAGAGAAGAGATCAGTGTCTGCCCCTCCTCTTCCCCTCATGAGGAAGTTGTAACTGTTGTCTCCCCTCAGTCTCCTCCAGGCTGAACAGATCAAGCGATCTCAGCTGCCTCTCCTCCCTTATGACTACAAGATTTCTAAATAAATGCCTATGTTTAGATGCTGTGAATACTCCTGAGCCTAAAGCAGCCACATACTGAACCCTGACTGATCCAGCTGTATATATGGCTTGTTTTGAGGTGCTCAGGAGCCTGCCGATAGGCACACCCATATTCACAAAGGCCTGTCAGTGCTGCTCTGCTAAGGACTGTCCAAAAGCAAGGACTTAATGCAAGCCATGATGTCTGAACACCCCAGTTCCCAGGACAGCATGTAGGGAGCGATCAGTGTCACTGAAATTCAATGTCCACAGGAATGAACACAGAAATGCCACAGTATGTGTCAAAAAACCCACGAAAGGAAACTGTTTTGAAATTTTGTCTCTCTCATGGACTTAACTACTGATATACAGGTCTAGGAGAAGCCTGTTCAGAACCACAAGACAACAGCACTCTAATGGGTCAAGGGCAGAATGGCCCCATTCCAACAAAACTAGTAACATGAAAAAAATGTGTAGAACTATGCACTTTTGCAAATCTGTACCTAATCTCTTTCTTCTTAGTGATTTGTCCAGATAAAAACATGTATTCCAAAGCCATTTTAGGAAACTGCTTGAATAAATACTAAGGGTCAGGCAGAAAGTAATGGTTTGGACTTTCTCTCTATTCCCTTGGGTGCCACAAACTTGTGCCTAATCTCAGGCTCCATGTACAAACACAACTGCATGAGTTTATAGTATGCTGGCTCTGTCACATAGTCTGAGCCTAAATAAACACCATCAGGGAAGGAGAAAGTCCCCTATAATACAGCTTTTCTAAAGTAGCTACTCTCAGTATAAGAGTGGGAATTAACAGAGCCCTGTTATTATACAGCAATATCTAATTTACTTTGAAACAGGAAAAATAAAACTTTCATTTAATATATAGGTATTTATTTAATTCCATTTTGCCTTTGCACCCTCACTTACTGCATATATTTTTTCACTGCAGGCAAGCCTTCGTAATTCATAAATGATCTCACTGATGGTAGTCAAATGTGTGCAAAGCTAAAAGATTTTTCTTTTTATTCTTTTTTCTTTGTTAAACAGCCTTCTAAATGCTGTTAGAGATATAATGGCAGCTCATACGGTTCCCTGAGCAGTTTAGAATTCTGCATCACTGCTTCCCCAGGCTTTTGTATTAGGATTATTTTCAAATTGTACTTAAATCATTGGCATCTCCATACAATTCTCAGAAAGTGATTTGTCATTTCTTAAATTCTTTTGAGAACTCTCTACTCTACAGCCACAGATCAGCGTTGTTGCCTGAACAAGTAAACTCGACACATACGTGTCTAATCCTGTCCTCTTAAGTGTATGATTTACAATGTGGCTAATTGCATTTTTAGATTCCTGGCACCAGTTTCTGCTACTCCACAAAAGGAGCCGGTTTCATAATTACTCCATATCAACCCCATTGTTGGGAAATCAAATTCTCAGGGAACTTTGCGGATAGCACACTCTGTTAAGGCACTCTTGTTGAAATTGCTGCCAGCATGATGTCTTTCACTGTTAGTTGTTCCTTGATGGAATTTAATAAATATTCATTGGCAGAGTGCATTGTAATTGATTCAGCCACTTTCATTTTTTATCAGCTCTGCAGGATGCCACAGCCTCTGCAGAAAATCTCCAAGATTTGCCAAAGGTTGACAGTAAGAAGCTTTGGAGATTCACTTGGTGAAGAGAAGGGAGGGAAATAGTATCTCTTATCACCTTGTCTAATATTTACTGTCAGGAAAAAAAAAGCTATATGGTTCTTTAGATGAGCAATGTGCCTTATATAACACACTTTAAAAATTCATAAATTCATAAGCTGTAATATTAAATGAGATGTTATGATATTCAAAAAGGTTTGTGATTACAGAATATCAATTTATAATGAAAAAATGCTTTCCAATAAAATGAGGATACATTACATTAATATTTATTTATATTTGTTATAGAGAAGATTTTCCACTATTCATGAATAGTGAATTACATTTACTTTCAGCATTCCCAGTGCCAGACACTAGAAACTGAATCCCTCCAAACTCTTCATAAAGGTTTTTCACTCCTCCCTGCAGTACCCACACCTACAGTGCAGTACATTTATGACCACTGGAAGTCTCTGTTTAAGCAAACACTGCATTTCTGCAGCCCTGTTCATGGAATCAGGCCTTGTACATCAGCTTTTTTGAAGAAAGGGTCAGTATTGAATTTACACCTAATACATCTTCATTAAAAAGCTGTCAAACTGCAATACATATTAATAACAAAATGCAACAGATACCAAATGCATTTTCTGTATAAAACAACAATATTCTGGTATCAGTGGGGGCTACATATTTGTAACCTCCTAAAACCAGGCTTTGCATTTCATCTAAGTGTTTCTTTCAGGTGCCTTTCAAATATGCTTCACCCTCAGAGTTCATTTAGGTAACAGCCCTACTGCCTGAATCCAGCTGGCCTGTTAGCATAACCATCACCTTGCTGATTTTCCATCTAGTTTTTTAAGAAAAGGAGCACATAGTGCCAAGCTCTGCATGTATCAGAATGTCCTTTTGTAAATATATAGTTTAAAAGCTATATACTACAGATTCACTTCTCTGCTTGTAGACAGTGATGCAAAAAAAAGAGTAAATGTACTGAAGTAATGAGACTGATAAAAGGTGTTAAAAACAGCCATGCTCCAAACTGAAGCATGCATTTACTTTGTTTCCTTTTGGAATCTGCTATGTCACATTTACTTCTATCACTACACACTACGAAACAAAAGAAAAAGATGTAAAAACTTTTCCTCTTCTTTCCTTTTTTGATGTTCACTTACTGGAATGCCGGTGAAGGTAACTGGAGGCGACTGCCAAGAGATGCTAAAGCTACTGCCATTGGGAGTGAATTTTGCTGACCCTGGAATGTTCACTGGAGGAGTGGCCTGTGTGAAAAGAAAATATTATTCCAGCACGAAGAGCCATTCTTCTTCAAAAGCATTTCTAACAGTCTTTCACTCCTCAAAATGGTAAATCTATGAGAGGCATTTCAAGGCAGAAAAAAATGGCATGATGACAAGCATTTTGCCCTTATGAGAGGGATAATCATGGATAAGCCAGTAAGGAAAGAATACAGTTGTATTTATATATCACTGTTCCTAAACATTGTTCATAGAAAGATGATCACTCTCACAAGAATCCATGCAGAATCCTCAAGAGCTAAATCTGCTAAAAAATCAGACAAAATCAAACGTCACATAAAAGTAACTTTTAAAATAATGCCAGCAAGAAGCAAAAAATACTACAAATGATCACCCGTTTCATGATTACAAACAAGGCCATACTGCAACTGATAGCAGCTGGTTTACACAACTGATGGACAGTGAGGCTTCTTGGACAAAACCAATCAACAGTAAGGGTTGGCCACTTTTCATTTATCCGATACATGTTAAGAATCATCCCAATTAAAACAGTCCTATTTTAATCCCTATTAAAAACAAGGAGCCGAAAATCATTCTAGGGATTCAAAAAACAGCTCTTAAAATACTAAGTCCTTGCACTCTTTATGTTCTTCTGATCTGGGCTGTAATACCCAGTGCTGTCCTGGGTTGGAAAACCCAATCATCTGAGCTCAGACACTTGAGCATCTTTCATCTTGTACCCGTTTTTTGCTTTTGTCACTGAGCTATGAGTTCCAAGGAATTCTTCCCTGCCCCTTTTTGAATCCCATTTAACTTTCAGAATCAGGAAATTCATAGCTGTGCAGCTACCCTGCACAGCAGGAGTGTGAGCAGCCACTATGAACACAGGCTCATTTTGACCCTTGGATTTCAAGCTTTCACCACAAAAAAATCCCCTCCTTGATTTAAACTTATGAAGAACTTTAGGCTAGAGTTTTCACTTCTGCTTTTCAGTTGCCTGTGCCTGATAATCCTGCAATACACTCATTTAAGCAGTGCTCACATATGAGGCTGCTGAAATCGTCTCACTGCTTCAAGAGAGAGGGTGCTAACCTGAGCTGCCGGGCAGAGAGGAGTGATGACAAACTGTCACCTGATAGTCCCCACTAAAGATAATTTTCAGAGTAAACAAGTGCTGAAGCAATCCCCTGGAGTCTCTCCAAGAAAAATAAAGTGAGACCACCAGATGCCTCTGTGTATGGCAGTGATGCTCTGTGGGCTGCCGAGACTGCTGACAGCTCCAAGAGAATCCACACAGACCTGCAGAGCAAACATCCACTGAGCCCCATAAAATATAAAAACCTTGCTGAAAGGCATCATGAAAATTTGGCAATTCCCCTGTTCAAATGAGAAGGAGCAAATGACCACAGCACTCCTGACAGAAAGAACTGGAGGCAGCTGGATAAGTAGTGAGATGGCACTGCCTCTGCTCAGTATCCCACAGGGCTATCAGCTCAAACCTGGGGTCAGCACAGGTATCTGAATAAGACCTGCAAGGGAAATCCTACATGCTGAAAGAGCCCACCCACAGTTCCTCTGTAGCTAAACTTAACCGGTACAGGCACTAGTTTTATAAAGAAACACCAAGTATGTGAAGTTGAAAATCAACATAATTTGCAGTTGCCAGAAATACCAGAGTGCTCAGTTCTTTATTCTCAGTGCCTAAATATCTACATCAGACATGATCAGACTTAAGTCAATCACCTTGTTCGCTTGTTTCCCAGACATGCATCTTTTTTCATCAAGCAGAGTCACCCTTTTCAGGCTAACATTTTAGACAATCTCTTCCATAAGGTACACAACCATAACATTACAGTGAACTGAAGTTTCCACACCCTGACCTCACTTTGCTTAGAGACCTCCACCTAATTTCCAATCAAAATATATTCATAGATAATTTATAGTTAGTTGTTTGTGCCAACACCGTATTTGAAACAGCACATGCTCATCCTCTTCCCCTCTCATGCTTGTCCTCTCACTTTATTCCCGAGCAGCATTCCAACCTCTCCTCATCCCTGCTTTGCCTGAGGTATCAATCTCTGGGCTGGGAGGTCATCCATGTCCTCTGGCCTCCCTCTTCAACGCTGATGACCTTCCTTCTACCTCTTCTGATTGGAGCCCATCACACTGAATTTGGTTGACCAGAACTCTACTCAGGATCTTAGTTGAAATTATCTGCGGGTCTTGCATAATGGCATTAAAACTCCCTGTCTCTCCTAGATATTTCTTACCCAGGAGAGCTGACAGCTATTTTCCCCCCCCTTCACAGCTCTATTGTTGTTGGCTCATGGTCATTCTGTGCTTGACTAATGAACAGAAGTTTCCTTCTCATAATTTTCTAACTACTCTAGTTATAGCAGAAAAATCTCATTAGTTCCTTAGGTGCAGGACTTTGCATGTTCTGACATTAAACTGCATCCAAAACCTATTATTCTTAAGATCACCCAGTCATGTAAGCATGATATGTAACTCCGTTACTGCTGATGTCTCCCCAGTTAATTACCAGTGAACTTTACTATACTATTTGTGTAGTACCAAAATGATTTAATGAAAATGAGAAAAGGGCCAAGAACAGCTTTTCCTTCAACTTCACTAACATCCAAAAGTCCTTTTGAAATAACTCATTGCTGTTCTCCGTGACTTTCCAGCTCTCTTCCTACACTAATTTAATCTCTAGCCTAACAAATACTGCCTATACATTTTAAGATGAAATGTTCTCCTTGAATCCAGAGGGATTTGTCCTTCTGTGCTGCTTCCTAAGCTGTTCTAATATCATCTTTCTCTGCAGTTCTTTCATTGCAGTTCACCTGAACTGCTGTACTTTCCACAATTTCTTCAATTATCCTTCTGAATTTTCCCTCACACTGGGAGGACTGGGTCAGAGAAGAGTATCAGGACTTGCCTGCTCACTTCCCCTTTATACCTTTCTTACTACAAGTAGTCTATTTGACATTTTCCAGTCATACAGAAAATGCCAATTAACAGGTATGTTTAGGATTCTTGCGACCCAGCTTTGGTTTCTGTATTTTTTTCCCTTTTTTAACAGGAATCCTGGGATGAACATTGTTCAGCCTCCCTTGAGCTGTGGATTTTGCCTCTTCACTCCCAATGAAGTAATTTCCACTTTCTCCTCTGTCTGATGAGACCTGACTCCCCACCCTACCTCCTGGCTCTTCCTGCAGGACTGGAGGGATCCTGGCACAGGATACCACTGACCTGCTCTGCAGAAGCTGCTTCCCTCGCAAGGACGGCCTGAATGCTTGAGCAGGGATCCCACCTCCTGCTTCCAATTTGATGAAATAAGGTATTGAAACCAGAGCAACTCGAAAGGGAGAGAGGGCTTAGGCACTTATAGTGTCATGTTGTGGAATACACCAATTCATATCCAATTCAAGTGCCTGAAGCACATGAATTAGGATTTCCTTAGCCAAGTGGTTTGCTCAGACTCCTTATCAAAAAGGATTGTGTGAGTCTCCAAAGAGCAGGGTAGACAGTCACAACTTCAAATCCCAAATGAAGAAAGATGCTTCTCAGTAGCCTAGACTTGGTGCCTCACACTGTGAGGCATAGCTTAAGCTACACTGAGACAAAAGTCTTTCTCCTAGCTAGCTTGATCAGTCCCCAGGTTGGTGTGCTATCTGATGCAGCTTGCACCTGAGACACCAAGCTTCAACACTCACAGAAGTCTAAAACAAGCCGGTGAATTCTGTATGGTTCCCTCTAGCCTTTTAGTAAGTCTGCTCCAAACACACAAAGGTTTCATGTGCCCAATGCTGTATATGAAAGTGATTGCATTTGATACATTTAACAGAGTTTAGTTCTCTGGTGTATATGCAGAGAACCACGCTACTCCAAAGCCTCTATTCTTCTTTTCTCACATGGTATCCAAACCAAAACATGTCAACTTAGTCCACTTTTAGAAGTAATGCTTTCTGTTCAATCTTAGTTGGAAGTTTTTGACCCAGCAATTTTTGCCACTTGAAAAGCGTTACCTCTAAGAGTAGAAGGACACCGCCTATGCCTTTTCTTTCTTCCTGTTCTACTTCGTGACGTATGTAAAGTCACATCTCACACTGTACAAATAGAGGAAGTTAATTGTTCCTGGCATCCCTCAGGCACTTGTCTACAAACACATCCAGTACAAGCAGAACTGAAATGAAGACTCTGGGAGGCATTAGGTGACTTTTTAAGAATTTTTACAAAGCAGGAGACCACACCTGAGCACATCACCTTGGGCCCTCCTTATGATCAGTAAAAAATTAACTGATGTAGGCAGTGGGACACAGAGCAACTTTTCCCAACTTGAACTATGTGCCTATGTGTGCCTGGATAAATAGCATCCCAAAATCTACTGGCTATGGTGTGCACATGAACAAACAAACAATTAGCTCAAAAGCAGACATCTGAATTTAAATGCAACAACTCCCTTGGGCTGCCTTTGAAAACTTTTCAGCCCATGAAAGCCAGACTTGGCATTTTAAAACCCAAACACTGTGATCTGAGGGTTTTTTATTAATTAATGACATCAGCTCACTCTCACCGGCGTTACCTGGTAAGCATGGTCCGTGTGTACGAGGTAGAGGTTGGTAGGAGCTGAGCGGCTCAGAGGTGTCATCAATTTAGTCTCAGTTTTGGCACAGGAATTTTCAGGACGGATTGCGTCTTGGGTGGGAAAGGAAGGAGGAGATGCTAAAGATGGAGAGACTGGGGAAAGACTGCTTAAACCGTCAGCTACTGAGTCCGTGTTGAGCCTGATTTCTGTATAGTAAAAATCCTCCTCTCCATCACTGTAGTCAGACTCTCCTACACGTCTGTATCAAGACAAAGAATAAAGAACTGATTAAATGAAAGGAAAAATGAAAAGATAAATTTTAAATTCTAGAGGCATGAGCAAATATATTCATATTGTCATTAAATTAATATTCACAGTTTCAACCCTAACTACTTTATCAGCATTCTGGCTGCAGGGAAGGGGCAGAGGAAAAGAAAATCATCTAGTCTGAAGGGAAAAGACATAGAATTACATTTTTTTCTCTTTCTGTGTTACTGTTGTCTAATTCTTTGACCTAGGAGTAGATGTTTGACTCCTTCAGCCTAAGTATCAGCTTCTCATTCCTACCTATTGTAAAGTTAACAAGAGTCTCAACGCCCTCTGACTTCAGCAATGACAGAATAGCCACAGAATGATAGGTAAAGATAACAGGCACAGGGCAAGATACACTTCATTAATGTTAAAGCAAATAATACGTAATCTTATAAGTTACTTAAATAAACCAAACATAGTTATTGCTGCCATTCACTGTAACTTTCCTTAGCATAACACAAGAATTTGCTAGAAAACATACTCACCGTGCAACTCACTCAGATACAGGTAGAGAAAGGACTTAAAATGGCTGGCTTGCAAAGGCTAGGATTTTCTGGTCTTACTATCCAGAAGCAGACTTGTTGAAGGAGGGCATGTAGAAGGTTTAATTCCTTTAGGTTTAATCTGCTGAAGGTTTGAGCACAAACACTAGCACTGAAGCAGCCCAGTCAACGCAGTAGTTCCCAGCAGACTACATGTTACCATGACGTCCAAACCAAACTCCTATTTTAGCACATTCATAAGCCACATGCTATACAGAGGTAGCTCACAGTTCACATGTGTATCTTCTCCCAAATCTTCCATATTGGAAATCTGAGAGCCCTAAGCATCCTCCTGCCTGCATGTCCATATCAGGGCTGAACACTAGGTCTCTCTTTTCCCATGCATACACCCCAAAACCAGTCCCTAGCTAGTTCTTCAGCCTGCCTTCCTGTGTACCTCAGTCTGTGGTCCTCTCATTGCCTTACTCAAGAGAACTTGTTGAGAGAGCATGGGTCCAGCAGGTTTGAAAGGCTCTACCAGAAGTTCCATCCATTAGACTGTAGCCAGTCAACTCATCAAAATTCCTCTCTAGCAAAGTTACTAACTCCAAATTCCAGCAAAGTTCTGCTGTTTACTTCTCCCTTTCTCATGCAAAAAAAAAAAAAAGCCCCTGTAATATAAAGGGCAAAGCTACATTCCTAACTCCATTTTGAGACAGCCTTACTCTTAAGACCAACAGTAATTGTTATGACCTTTTCAAGACTATCCAGAGCTCCACATTAGACTACCTCTGTGTGGTCTCTTTAAGTTTTAAGCAGTGAGTAACACAGACCTACACAACAGAGATGTATTTTCACATATCTAACAGGAGAAGAACATGGGTCCTCACTGTAACTATATATGAGATAACTAAGTCATTCAGTGAATTGCACAGGAGACTTCAGTTGCAGACTAAAGCTCCAAAACAAACTTGTGCCCTAAAAGATTAATTTACTTTTGCTTCTAGTCCAAGTAACATATTCGTGCATTCTGGTTTCAGCTGGGATGGTTTATTTTCTTTTGAGTAGCTGGTACAGTGCTATGTTCTGGATTTAAGATGAGAATAACACTGATAAACACACTGATGATTTAGTTGATATGGAAGCAGTGTTTACTTTAAAAGTCAAGGACTTTTCAGTTTCCTGTGCTCTGACAGTGAGCAGGGGCACAAGAAGCCAGGTGGGAGAAAAGCCAGGACAGCTGAGCTGAACTGGCCAAAGGGATATTCCATACCACAGAATGCCATGTTCAGTATATAAAATGGGGAGATCTGGCTGGGAGCCACTGCTTGGGGATGGGATGGGCATTGGTCAGTGGGTGGTGAACAATTTACTGAGCATCACATGTTTCTCTTCAGTTTTATTCCTCTCTCTCCTTTTCATTACAATTATTATTATCATCATTATAATTAGTATTATTGTTATTATTATCATTAGTGTTACCAGTTTTATTCTTTTTTCCATCATTAAACTGTTCTTATCTCAACCCACAAGGTTTACTTTTTTTCCTTCAATTCTCCTTCCCTCCAGAGATGTACTTAGTAGCCAGCTGGGGTCAAACCATGACAACATGGAACTGCAGCTCAGTTTTTTTCAGGTCTCTTAGGTGGTTTGTGGTTTTGGGCTTTTTTTTGGCATTAAGTTTTTTTGGCATTAATTGAACTCAGAACTGCCACAAGCACCTGATCTGATGTGAAACAAAACTGGAAGATATTCATGCAAGACCCTGAAACCTGTCTTCCGCACAGCGTCATCGCAGACATGATGTGCAGACAGCACATATCACATAAATGCCACTGAGCTCTGTGGCTGATGGGGAATTGCAGTGTGACCTAGAGCTGTATTTGACCTTCTAGCAAAGTTCACAGAACTTCAGGAAAGAAAGCGCCTCATTGTTGGAATAACTGCTCATTCACCTTGACACACTACTCCCCAATTTCCTCAGAAACCTAGACATGAGACAGAAAAGCCGAAGACAATCCAGTTCATCTCCCCAGCCAAGAGCAATTTCTCCCCGTTGGACTTGCAAAGAGACTGCTCTCTTACCCAAGGTGAATGGTCCGTATGTGTTTCTGAATCCCTGCAGCTGTGCTCAGTACCTTCCCACAGTTTTTCCACAGGCATTTGAACATCACCTTCATGGAGTTCTGAAAATTATGAATAAAGCATGATTAGATGTTTGGAAGTTATATGGATATTAGGAAATATTTCTTCATTGAAAAAGGGTTGCCAGCACTGGAACAGGCTGCCCAAGGAAATGGTTGAGTTGCCAGCCCTGGAGGTATTTAAAAGATGTGCAGATGTGTCTCTTGGGGACGTGGTTTAGTGTGAACTTGGCAGTGCTGGGTTAACAGTTGGACTTGACGATCACAAAGTTCCAACCTAAACAATTCTGTGATTCTACAATTCTATGAAGATGAAAGAAAACCAAATCAACTAAAACGGACAAACAGTTAAAAAACACTGGGAAGGCTCAGAGCCACCAAATCTGTGATTACCTAGTAGTCTCTGTCAAGTGTGTCACCCTACTGAATTCAACACAATCCCAGTGAAAAACTGCAGGACCAGCTTGTGACAAAACATTACCTCTCCTTGTTCATGGGCAAAACTTTTTAAGTTCCAGTTTGTCTCCCCATTAAAGGACGTAGATGATATAAAAACTTCCTACACTTCTTTAAAAAAACCGCCAAAACTGATGCGGACTTCTCACTTAATGCCAAGCACCTTCTCAAATTAAGGTCTTTCCAAAGCAAGTTCTTACGAATGTTTCTACTCATGCAATTTTGCAAGATAAAAAAAATTGAGTCAGAAAACCATTACTTCTGCTATTTCAATATTTACCCATGAGCTGGCAAAAACTGCTTTTATTTTACTCAGAAGCTGCTGTGACCCTTACTCAGACAAGAGAATGAGAAGCCATCTCGCTGTGTTCAACATGTTAAAAACAAAGTGCATAATCTCATTTTAACATTATTTTTATATTCTCTAATATAACTTCATTGATCTAAACTGAGTTATCACTGATTTAGGGCACAGCCAACAAGGTTATAACCAGCCCAAGCTTAAGATATTTTGAAGACTCTGGAGAAAACTTAATGTAAAGCACAGTGTGTGGTAACAAACAACACAGATGTTGCAGAACTCTGAAGATACTGAAAAGCTAATTTTACTCCAAATGAAACTAATTCTGTACATTTTAAATTAAAAAAAATCTAATTAGTTTGTACTTCTCAAAAACAATTTTCTCTATTATTACAGAAGAGTATTAACATGAGGAAGGGCTTCAAAATACTGTATTATTGTTCTATAATTTTAGTTACATATAAGATTAAATGAATGTCTTGAATAAAAGTTGGCTTGGTGCTTTCTTCAATTTGAACCCTTTGGAACTGCAGATCAGTAAGATGGTTTCAGCATTTGCTAGAAAGATGATGATTAGAATATAATTTGCAAAAAAAAAATCTCAGCTGATGGGCTTTTTAAAATATAAGTTGATTGCAGTAACATATTCTCGTAGTTACTAGTCAGTCTAACATTTCCTGTGTGAAAGTATGGATGATAAGGGATTTGGGACTTGAGGTACCTGATCACACTGTGTGTATGAAAAAACTCCTACTTTGAAATAAATTGCACATAAATCCTCTCTATTCTTTTATTTGATAATACAACTATCATTCAAACAGATACAGAACCCTTTCCCCACCTCAAATTAAATATAATCTATCTAGCAATTCTGATCAATACTTTTCTGACTTTTATAATATAATACTAAATACTACTATCATCTCAAAAACACACAACCAACCACCAATCATGACAACATGATGAAGGCCATTCTTATCATTTACATCTTAGGAACTCCAATGTGACATCATGAACACTATATGCACCTTTATGAACACAGAATGGTTTAACATCCATCCCCAGTTTGAAGGTAAAACTAAACTTCTAGCTCCACTCTGGTTTTGGTTTTACTGACAGTGCTAGGAGTTTGCAAAAACCAGTGCATTTTAACATAGTCAAGTGAAAGCTCACTCAGTAGAAATAAAGAACATAAACCACGCTTCCCTCTCTGACTAGTCCAAAAACTGCCTATTCAGGCTTAATGTTTTATTTAAGAAAATAATGGAACATAAATGGTTTGATAAGGAATAACTACATTAGTAGAAACTTTTATGCAAACAACTTTCTTAAGGGGAAATGCCTCCTAACATGACATTTTCCAAACATGAAATAGAAGAAACTTTAATAAGTAAGGTTACCAATCACTCTATTTCCAGGTTTATTCCTTCTGACTATATTGAAGCCCTGAGGAAGAAATAACCTGAACATTTTTATTTCAGCTTCTAAAAGTGCAAAGCTGTACTCATACCAAGTACCATGCTGGGGCCAGAACAAAAAAAAACCTACAGGAGACTAAGTTAATTTATAAAACCAAGTTTGGCATGGAATGTTATTGTTTATCTACATAAAACATTCGCCTTACAAAGCAAAATCCCTGTGAACCAGAACAGATAGTGCAACAGACCTATGGTGGGTCTATAAATAGAAATATTTGAAAGCAACTTAGAAAACAATAAAGATGGCAGCTGCAAACCCATCTGTCCGTCACAGCTGAGCAGAGAGAGTGATGCTTAGAAGATGAACATTAACAGTAGAAGGCAAACCAGCATATTTCTGCACCCCTGCTCTTCCTGTCCCACGAGCCCAAATCATCTCTGTCTTTAGTTTAACAGTCAGTTATAAATTCTAATTTATTATAACAGAGCTGTCTTCCAAAATACCTTTACTTCATAGCAAGACACACACTACTCTCCCACGATCAAGGGAAGAACAGTGTGGGATGGAAAATAAGCAACTTCTGGAGCAAAAGGATAAATCTGAACAGGTTTAAACAATCATTAAAACTTCTTCCTGCTGGTGGTGGAGCAATTAACTGTCTCAGACTGGGCCAGAAACAAATTCACTAAGCGGAATAAATTCTCTGTTTTTTCTCCTTACAAAAAGCCCTTTTTCATCTTGGTATGTAAAATCTGTCCTGTTGTGTTGAGAGGGATGGAAACTTGGACTAGTGCCACCTCTTTGTTTTCTTTTTCTTCCAGAGGAGCTTGCTGGCTAGCATAAGAATGCTTTTTTGGGGTTAGTTTTGGACCTCCCTTTTTTTTTTTACATTGTGTTTTATTTAGTCTGCTTTTGCACTCTGACTGAAGATAAATTTGGCCAATGCTAATACTGTACCAAAAGCCATCAAGTTTGAGCTCTCTCTCTCCTTTTTTCACTCCATATGTTTGTGCAGAGAAAGCTTCACAGTATTAAGGTATCTGACATGCTGTCAGACAAACAGCACTTTCAGGGAACAAGTAGTATTAAGGCCACATCCAGTTTTTGTGATGACACGTAAAGGCTGCCTGTTGCATCCTGCACACAGAGAATTTGTCAAAGTAGGACAGAAATCCCTTGAATGGCCAGAGGCAACACCTTCTGGAAATCACTCTAGTGTTTTCTGAGCAGGAGGCTCTGTAGAACCTCACCATCTGCCAGGAAATATGTGGTGCTGATAGCAGCATGTGTGTGCAGGAGGTGACCAGGTTGAATGAGACAGAGTGACTAGGCCAAGTACCTATGTTAACTGGATGCCAAGGAAGGATACAAATACAGAGCTATTTGGGTGATTTCTCTCAACAAAATATCTTATCTGCCCGTGGGTATAGAATTTAACATGAGGCTAACCTTTCTCTTCCTAGGAATGGGTTCATCAAAGAGAAGGTTGCTTGTTTCACCTTCATCAATACCATCATCTGGCTGGGAAGGTGTCCGAAAGGTTTTGAAGCTATCAGCTGACAGAGGTGGAGATGGGGTGGATGGGTTGGACTGGTCACTGGGAGCATTCCAGCTCCAGTATCCACTGCTGCTGGTACTTGAAGGCACAAATCCTCCTTCTTTCCAAGATCCATTCAGGCATTCTGTCAAGAAATAATAGCCATCATTACAACAGCATCACCGTGTTAGGACTAAGGAGTTCTTTTTTCTAAAGCTTAGATGCCATGTTGGTAATTAACTGTATGTTCAATAAAGGAAAGCAAAAGCATTGGATGTAGAGAAGACAATCATATCTGTTCCACTGCACACAAATTACAAATTCCACACTTGATTTTTCCTTTAATTTTAAAAATAAAAAGTAAATTATTTTTCTAAAATCAAAATGCTGAGTTTGGAAAAATAACCTGTTCTGGAGCATACACAGAAATGAACAGTCAGATATTGCATGCACGATTAAAGGAAAACATTCAAATTGATCTATAGAGGTCCCTGCAAACCCAAACTATTCTATGATTCTAAATACATCAACTTTCAAGAAGAACATGTGACTGTAGTCAGCATCAGAGCAAGCTCCACATGGGCAACAGGAGATCCCCTGGGAAGGGGACATACAGTCAAGTCCCAAAACACTAAGCAGATCTGCAAAAATATGATCAGCATCCCAGTACTAAAACACCAAAGAAAACCATAATTACAGTCTGTCTTCTCATAATCTCTCAGTACACACACCTCTGCCTAACCTGGATCTCTACATGAGGTGGTATGTTATCCCTTGGGATACCCCATTTTCTTCATACAGGTGTACTAGTAGGCATCTGGTTTCAGAAGTGGAAGAGACAGACATTGGATCACCTCCACACCTACTCACTGGAGGAACTGCCTCCTCACTGCAGCAGCTCCCCTGACATTAGGTGGTAAGCAGACACTCAAAGGAACAGGTAACACCCTACAGCACCGTGGGTGGGAGTAACAGTGCTGCCTTCACAGTCTGAGGCACAGCTTGAGCCATGCTTCACATGCTGAGGTCCACAGGCATTAGACATTGGCATGTTGCTCTTCCCAGGCTCTGAAGAGCTTTTGGCAGGAGAGGAGTACGTAGGCCATCAGCTCAGCAAAGGCATGGCCTGAGCAGCAGTGCGGCCACAGGCAGCTCTGGCAGAAGCCCCAGGTTCTCACAGGGCTTGGGCACATGTGCAGGGACGGTTTAGGTGCGGCTTCTCCCTAACTCAGGCACTGGAAGCTTCTCCCAATGACACTGTAGGTGCTTGAGTATTGTGCAATACCCAACGTTGGAACTGGCAAGCAAATAACATCTTATCTATTCATGAAATGATACTTAAGTGTGAGACAAGTCTTTTCAAGTCAGCGCCTGCCTTTAAGAGTTCTCCAGAAGTCACTCCTTCATTTTTTTCTCAGTTTCTTACCGGTAAGTTAACAAATGATCAGCAAGAAAGTGAGCTATCAAAAGCTTACCCCAAAACCAATGAATTTTTGGTGTTTTTTCCTCCTAATTTGGTTGGTTTTGGACAAAATCCTAAATCATTAACATCAGCTGCTCACAAAACAGAATGCACTGCCCCCTTCAGTAAGCAGCAGCCAAGTCCCTGAAGTTACTGATTTACTGATCAGGGCCACAAAGCATAAATGGGATAAACCCTCTACCCCCACACCCCCTAATTCCTCTTTGCAAAAGGACATACAGATTTCCGGTAGCTAATAAGTTAACGTATGAAAATGTCATGTTTTGGCTCAGGATTACAGCCTTCATGTGACTGCAATGAAGGTGGGTTTTGTTTAAGTATTTGTACTTCAGTCTTGTGCCAAAGCCAAGAAATACATCTGGTAACAACTTGTGACCTTAGCACAGCTTAAAATTTCCATTTCTTCAGAAAAACAAAAGAAACAGCACTCTTTCAACTGCTTTCTGACATATTTATGGTGGTACTTTGTATTCTCAGGGTTTGCAGCTTCTCCTCACCTTGCTGAGAAAGAGATGCAAATCAAGAAAATTTTTAAAGTAGTATGGAAAAGACTGAATGAAGTTGACAACAGGAAAAAACCCAAACACTGGTTCTCATTAATACTAACAAATCTATCAATGTGAAGAAATTGAAAATAAAAATAAATGCAACTTACTCTTATTTTGGGGCTCTTTTCACATTGCTGGAGTTGCGTGAAAGAGAACCAGACCAAATATTACTCAGCTGCAGAGAAACAAGGGCCAAACTCTGATCCAGTTTACATGGGTGATCATCCCCAATAATTCCAGCACAGATCTGCCTCTAACATTAAGGCTAATGTTATTTTTATTTTTTTTTGCTTCTGGGAAAAATTCCATTTGTTTAAACAAATGTTCCTTTAATTACACTGCTACTTACTGGCCTTTTTTGAAAAAGCATATAGAATGAGCTAATCATTAGTACATATTAGTACATTGCTCATATTAGTAGGATCAGAGCCCAGCCTTGCAACACCAAATGAGCTTTAAATTATCAAGTTTTTTTATTTAAGCCTTTAGTACATCTTCACTCAGGCAAAACTAAGATATTCAGGGAGAAGGTGCCCAACTACAGCTTCAAAATCTTGTCTATGACTACTGAAAAGATGTGAATTACTTTTTCAGCCTAGTCTTCCCAGATTCTGGGAAACAAGCAGACAAGCTATGTGAAGAAATATCAAAGAGCACTCACACTACACGAAGAAATATCAAAAGCAGTTAACAGCCACCATTTACCTATTAGCAATTCAAAAGGGCTCGTGGGGAAGATCTTCCAGTTGCACGCTAATGTGCACTGCGTTCCTGACAAGTGTCACCTGCTCAGACTAAAGCGGCAGATACTGCCTTACCCGCAGCAGAGCAGCTCCCCAGGACCGGGGATGTAGTGGGGGACATGTGTGTGCCTCAGCCACTCCAAATCCCTGCCTGGCACAGCCGCACAGATCCATCTTCACCTGTGGTTTCATTTGTGAGCTGAGCTGAAGGGTTTTTACCCTTCTGCTGGCCTCCCCCAGGTGCTGGCAAACTCCTGCCCTGAGGCAGGACAGTCACTGGGGATGTCACTGCCTGAAATTTCCCAGGGCTTCTCAGAGCAGTGGTACTCCATAAACACTTTTGGTTTTCAACACTGGAAAGCACACAAATAACAGCCATGGGTGTTCATGGCTAGAATTCCAGCTAAATGGAAAAAATTTGTATTTTTTGGAAATAAATGGAAAAACAACAGTGTTTGTTCAAAAATGTTTAAAGATGTGACATTTGGTATGAATTCCTTTTAAGAGTATCATTCAGTGGATCATGCTTTATTAGCGTGAAGAAATGCAAAGACAAAATCCTTCTTAATTTACATCTATAACTATTCCTCAGTCCTCGAATTATTTACAGTAGGAGGGCATCTAGTGTCTATTTAGCAGTACAAGTGAAAAGACAAGCCAGTCATACAAACAATGCTGAGGTATCCTAACAAGGCTGTCTTAATCTAAATTATTCCTTAAAATAGAACACTCGTAAAAATTTATTGTAACTCCAGTCAAGCACACATAGACTAATTATATTTAATTACCAATCTCTTTATTGTCAGAAACTTTTTGTGTTTATTTTTATTTGTGTGCCTTCTGCTATACTACGAATGAAGTATTCTTTAAAGGAATTATAGATTTGATGGAAGACCATCAGGGAGGTACAAAGAGCACAGGAACTGAGGGCCTAATCCTGCATCAGCAGAACCAGATCTGTTGCTGTGCAGATCGCTAGTGCACAGCCTCTTCAGCCAACAGCTCTGATCTGGAAGTGCTTTGCCTCATTGTGGTTTTGGGCAAAATCTGATCTGATTTCAGTGGAGTGGAGGACAAGAACAACTGGAATCACATTTATTGGATATGGTACTTGAGGACATGGTTTAGTGCTGAACATGGTAATGGTGCCAGATTGATGGTTGGACTTGGTGATCTTAGAGGTCTTGCCCAATCTTAACCGTTCTACAATTCTAAGATTCTATATGTGTAAATGCAAACAAGTCTTAGTTATTAGTGAAATTAGTGTTTCAGTGAGGTCAGAAGACCTTTCAGAGTGATTATATCCCATTTATGGAATGAGGCATCTCCCATTTCATAAGCTGGAGCCACTATAGTAATAGAAAAGGTTTCTTTTCATTTCTGCCAATGCTGTATCAAAGTCTTTGACTAGGTTTGAGCAAAGCTCAGTATGATCTGCAGCATACCAGAAGGCAGCAACTCACCCTTGATTCTCCACCATGGAAGCAAATCCCGAAATAAAAGGGCCCTGGCATCCCACCCCGCAGCCCCTGGCTCCAAAGGCTTACCATTGGGTCGGACAGGAGGGCTGCGGACCAAAGGGCTGGTGGATAAACTGGTGAGTACCATGGCTGCTGTCACTTTATCCATGTCCAGTTCTTCTGAAGATTTTCTGAAACACAGTGAGTGGGAAGCAGGAAACACATCAGCAAATATTTGACTTTTTTTTAGGTTTGTTTTTTTCAGTTTTTTTTTTTTTTTTTTTATTTAACACCAGTCCAATCCCTAAGCCAGCATAGCACAGTAACAAAAACAAGCTGCTGCACAGAGTTCACAAAGCCTCAGTCTTCTGGCAACCTGAGCATATCAAGTGGCTACTATAAGCCAACTAGCTCAGTAGTAGAAAAAAGTGGGAAAAGAGAATACATCTTTTATGTATAAAACTGTCAGGATTATTGTGACCCTCTATAACTTGGACTTTGTTCCTAGAGCTAAGCGTGTACTTAAAGGTTTTCTCTTTCTTGGATTAAGATGTGGAGATGCAAAGATGGATAAGATTACCAGCAACATTAATAACATACACTACTCTCTGTAGGGTGAGGAAGAACTATGAACTATAACTAAGGGATGTGAGTTTGTTGCTTCTGCTTAACCTTCCCCTACTCTCTCCAAAAGACTGATCCTAATTTTTCCCCATTAGATTATAAACCAATTATTTAAATGATCAGGAAATTTGCATCAAAGCCATGCAGGGAGGGCAGGAGTGGGGAGAGAGAGGGAACATTTCTTCGCAGGAATGATGAGCACCTGAGCAAGCATGATGGCACAGAGGGAAGAGCGGGGCCCATCGTTCCCTTGGCTGGGAACCTGTGTAAGTCAGAGCAGAGGACATAGAGAATGGATAACAAAGAGGGCAGCCAGCTTTCCAGGGGAGCGAGGAGAAGATTTGGACAGCAGTCAATGCCAGCAGGAACCAGGCTTCAGTGACCCATTGCTGAAGAAGTTTTGGGGTTTTTAAGACAATGCAGGATATCTTTTGCCTGTAAAAATAATATACTATCTTTTTTCCCCCCCTAAAAGTAATTCTCTTCCTCACAATGCAAAGTTTCTGAAGAATGAACCTACCAAAATAAAACTACTAAGCCCACTAGGTTTGGCAGACTTTTGCTTTTCACCCTTGTGGGATGGAAATTCTTGTGGGATTTCCACCTTGTGGGTGGAATCAAAGCAAACAGCTTCTTGTATATGTTTGCTTTCAAACACACAGCTGATTGTCCAACACCATCTCCTCATTTCACACAAGTTAAGTCTGTTCTTACAAAAGGACACTTTCCCCCCTCTATGCTGCCTTGTGGGGTTTCTGGAATTGCCTCTGTGCCTTCCCAAGTGCCCTATTTAACCAGTCAGGTTGAGTCCAATTTAAAGCCCAGTATGGTAAGTGGTCAGCTATCTGATGTTTCCCACCAACAGTTGACTGGTAAGTCACCAAGAGGAACAGGACATGATGGGTGCACTCTCTTTTCTAGAATCCTACCTCACCCATCAAATGGAAGGCTGATTAACTGGAAACTATGCTATAGTCAAAGCCCCTTGATATTTTAGTGAGCAAACCTCAGACTTGTCCATGAAACAGTTCACAGCTGCTTTCTGGCTGATGCAAGGACCCACACAGATGCTGATGAACACTTTCCCATGCCACACAACAGCTCAGCTCTCCTGACTGTCTTTTGCAACACATCAGTGTCTGGAACCAAAACGCTAATGATGGTTCCTGCTGCACTCTGATTATATCTGTAGAAACCCTCTTTTCCTTCAATCAAGCCTCTTGCAAAGAGCACAGCAGCCATATGGTCATCATCAAGTACTGGAAACGTCTCGGATATCTGCTATAATCAACTGAGACCTGAATATGTCACCCATCAGGTCTCCATGCCTGCAGAGGAATATTTCACTCAGAATGCCAAATTCCTCTGGGCTCAGAAGACCCTTCCTCAGGGATGATATGCAGATGGTATACTTTCCAAAAACCAACCCTGGCAGATGACTTTCCAATTACCTAATGTCCCAGAAGAAAATCCACTTTCTGAGAAGGATTCAGCTGCTCTGTAGTCCATTCCTGCCAGACTACACCAACTGTCCCTACGCTTTTATCCAGCTGTGAATGAACCACTAATATCTGCACTTCTGCAACATATGAGGGCAATGGAATTTTTTTGTCCCTTGCCAACACAGCAACTTGAGGGTTGGGGGCCAGAGCAAAGTGGCTTGTTGGAAACTTAGCTTTCTTACTACTTGTGGGAGCCGAGCTGAGCTTGCAGCAGCACTGCAAAGCATCCCGGCTCAGCCCTGACTCCACACATCCTGCACTGTTTCCTCTGAGGATGGCCACCACCGCCTGGATCTGCCCTGGGCACAGTGGGGACCGGTGCCATCTGCAGAGGAGCTTCTAATCCCCCATGCCTTTGGAAAGACAGTGAGAGGTCCCTGCGCTGCTCCGGGAAAGGTCCCAGCCCATCCCTGCGGCCGCTGCTCCCACAGGAGCTTCGGGATCGGCACCGCTCCCTCGTCAGTGCCCAACAGAGCCCATGGTGCTTGTAAAAAAACTGCACCAAGGGGACAAAGACAGGACTTAAGCATTGAAAGCTTTGGTTACAGGATTGTTGTTCTGTTCTGTTTTAGCTATATAAATATACATATGTAAAGAACTGTTATTTCCCTTTTCTACATTTTGTGCCTGAAGCCTCTTAATTTCAAAATAATAATAATAATAACTCAGAGGGAGGAGTTTTCTGTTCTTTCTGCCCCAGGAAGGTTCCCGTCCCCCTTACCAGACATTGTGTCTTGTTAAACCCAGAGTCAGCCTTCCAACTAGGCTCTCCTGCGTGTGTGTGTGCGCGCGCTCCTATCCAGGCCTCTGCCGAACTGCAAAATCACATCACAGAAGCTGTTGCAAGCATTTGCCAAGTTGGTGTTGAGGTGCCAGTCTAGACCCAGACTAATCCAAAGTTTCCCCAAGTAGTCTATAATTTTAACTTCTAGCTCCTTTGTACTTTGTACATTGTAGAGGGGTTTTTTTTCCTCCTCTCTACAATGACAAGCACTGCTGCTCTGAAAAACTAACCCTTGCTCCAAATAATTTTGCTATATCCCAAAATTGCCAGCATTGGCATCTGTGCCTAAGGTGAAAGTTTTCACAGGCAGACAAAGGACAGGAACAGTCATGGGAATCCTTCCCATTTCTAGCCACACTAAACCACACCTGCAATTACTGGAACACTTTTTTCTACCTGATTCAATTTAACAGGCTAACAATCCAAATAAAACAAACTTTGTAATTCTTCTCTGACCATTTTGAAACACAATCATTTTTACTATCTATAGCTCCTCCGCTGCATCCAGCAAACGAGAAATGCCCCACTCATGCTTCTCAGCCACAAGAATTTTAGCAGCTACAAGTGCTGGCTTATGTGACTGTTCCTAAACACATTTTTACAGCTTGGCTCATAAATGTAATCACACACATTTCATATATCACTCAGCCAGTACTGCAGCAGCAGCCTTCGAGAGACAGGCAAAGCATAAAGCTGAGGACAGGAACCACTTAAGCCATCTGCATTTAGTCAGCATCACATGTGAGTTGATGCTTTAAGACTGCCCCAGTATCTTCCAGCTTTCTCTGCTGTAAAGCTCAACCTGCACACAGCTGTTAAACAGTATTCGAACTCAGAGGGGAGAACAACTTGTTTGTTACACATCGATTGTTCACAAGCCATTTATGCCACCATTACTAAGGCAATTTTCTACAGACTGAAGTCATAATCCCATTTGCTTATACTGTAATTAGGTGTAATGAAATTTTAAAGAATTGTAAGATGGTCTCGTACATCACCTATGACAATTTCTTCTTTCCTCTAATCCCATCCTGGAGTGTCCGAAATGCCACCTCCCAACTTCTTGATGGTTGCGTTTGTGTCACATCCCAGTCTGCATTTGAGACCAAACAGTTCTGGATCCTTTATTTTCAAGTCTTTGTAAATCCAAACACATGTCAGTAGCTGAATTAAAATAAATCACCTGAGACATAGGCAGTAGAAGTTACAGGACCTTGGGACAGACCTTTTACTACCACCCCATGTCTCTCTTCATGTCTCCCTGCTTCCTCAGTAGGGAGAATGGTTTCACTTGATCCCTGCAATACCCTATTCTATCCAGCCCAGCCTTTCAAAGCATCCTTTTCTTTAACAGCCATGCCCAAATTAAATTTAGCTACTATACTTACTCTTGCTCAATCCTTTCCTTGGTTTTGCTGATGAGTTTACTGCTTTTTTTGATAATAATTTATCAGTGTTAAGAAACCATCACATCCTCCTCAGTCAAAGCTCTCTACAAGGAAAATCCAGCTTTAAGCTCCAAAAGATGACAAAAAAAGGGTCCAAGACAAGTCTGAGGCTATGCAAGTGTCCCAAACCAACACACTATCCAATCTCCAACTGTTCCACTTCCTCTGCCAGCTCCTGGCCATTGTGACCTTCACACTCCCTACTAAGTGTTATTCCCATCTGGACACACCTACATCATGCTTCTGTATTTTCTTCTCCATCAGCCAAACCATCATATGTGTTGGGAAACTTTTCAAAATTTGTTCTCAAAAAAAATCTTCAGAAATACAAATTTTATTCTAGTTTTTAAGTCTTTAGTCTATTTTTTATTATTTGCCTGGCTTAGGTAAAAAGCCTGCAGTTTTTCCTCTTGGAAAGACTGCATCTTAAGTCAGTACTTTACTCATGTGCATTTTAAGGGTCCTGGGGAATATTTTTGGAGCAGAAAAACTCATAGGGGTAGCAGGATTTTTTGATAAAGTTGACCTTATTCAAAAGGACATCTATGCTCATTTGAAGCAAAGAAAAAATACAAATCAAATTCATTTTCCTTGTTTGCAACTCCAAACCTTTCAGTTGATTCCTTGACCAGAAACCTGACTCCAGTGCAGCAATGCTCAAAGCAACGAGGCACAGGTTCACTGTACAGAAAGTGTTCTCCTACGCTCCAGAGCTGCCCCAACACAGCAGCAGTGCAGACCAGGCAGTGTTTCTTCACCAGGCTCTGCTTTCAGCAAGACTGGAGGATGGACAGTAGCATCCTGCAGCTGGCAGGACCAGGCTGCAAGGGGGTAGAAACTGCAGAACTGTAGAAACAGGACATGAGCCCACAGAGAGGGGAAAGGTAGGGATATTTCCAAGTACTTCAAGTGGAGATTGGCTACTGAAGTAGATAGTCACAGACTCAACTTTCTTCTCTAGGATCACATAACCCCTGCTTTCCAGCATTGTTGAACCTGCCTTTCCTTATCCTGCTCTCTAAATATTAACCACCTGAAGCTCATATGCCCTAAATAGTCAGATTTATTAAAAGGCTTACATTTTCCTTTGTTCTGGCAGAGGCATGTGCTTATCTCTTTCTTACTGCTATCCTCACAGAAGAACACAGTTTAAAAAAAAAAAAAAGAATAAAAATTAACTAGGACTGATAAGAACAGAGGCAGTCAAGCACAAAAATGCTATTATTCTATGTTAGCTGGCTACTGTTCTCCACTCAAAACCCAGCTTATGACAGTGCTTCTCAAAACACCTGGACCTTGTGTTAAGGAAGTACCATATAAAAATACGTGTATTAATACGTTACAACGAGGACAATATAACAGTATATTTAAATTGCTCTCGCCTTCCCATACTTATATGCGCTAAATTCTCAAAAAGACACCTCTTAAGTCTGACTCTGACCACTTCATTACAACCGCATCACAGTGATGCCATCATACTGAGCACTGCATCAATACTGACAGATAAACATGTTGTTACATGCTTTCATACACCAAAAATATGATTTATCATATAAGGATTCATTGTAACCAGTGCACTAGCAATAACAGAAGCACTTCTGAAAGAAATAAAAATCTTAAATTACATTCTACAGGTAAAAAAAATATTTTATTTTTATTCATAATTAATGGCAAAACCAACATCCTAACAAAGAACCATCAAGAAAAACTATGTACGTGGCTGTGACTTCATCTATCTAAAGTAACTACAACCACTCTTCTACACTGAGCAAAGACCTATGTCATGCTGCAAAACGTTGTTAATCCACACAATACGTTTACAATAATACTTGGTTACCATCTAGCAACTCAAAATACTGACAGTACGGATAAATAAATATCTTACTTGCTGCTCTTATGTTTGGTTATTGATTACAGATAAATAAATGATCTTACTTGTTGCTCTTATGTTTGGTTATTGATTACAGAGACCAAAAATGACCCACTTGCCAAAGACAAAAGAAAAAACTACAGAGAGAATGATCCACATAAACAGTCCAAAGTCCTCAGCATTCTTTGCTAAAAGTCAAAACTTTTCACAATAAAGCAAAAAGCAGAGGGAAATATTTTCAAATACAGAATTAAATCGGAATAATGATGATTACAATTTACACATTTAAAAAAGAGAACCGGTGTTTGATATCTGAAGCACTAAATAATAAAATAATAATGCACTAATTAGAAGCTAGGGATTTCTGCCTTTGCTCAACATAGCCAAACATAAAATTAACATTTTCCATGTTAACTTTATATTTGTAGACTAGTTCATATGCAGAATAAAGGGCCTTTGTTTCTGGTGTCCTTGTCATACACAAGCAGATTTTTTGACACTGACAGCTACTAGAAATTGAGATGAAAATCTTTTGCTATACAAATATAGGAACTTTTCTTCTAAAAAAAAGCATATCTACTGGAACTTCTCAAGGCAAAAAAAAAAAAAAAATGCATCCAAGGCCACCTCAAAGTTCTTCACCTCCTCCTGGCTGTGCTAATAGATTTTGTGATTCAGTTATTCAAAGGGCCTTTGGAAATCTGGTTCGTGTGTTAGAGCCAGAGAAAACTTGATAGAGTAACTGAGATTACATCTTTACAACCATTTAATAGATTTAGATTATCCAAGAAATTGTGATACTTAGTTCCAAAGGCTGGCTGAGGTACTCCCCCACACACAGGGTTCTCTCTGGTCTCTCCCCTTGCTGTTCCTGCCACCTCCTCAAGCCAGACATCTTCTCAAGCCAGGCATGTCCCCAGGATCACCTGGAATACCCTTTGCCAGTGCTCTTTCCTCTCTGCAGGGGTACAACCCAGTGATGCTACCCTGGCTACTCTGGAGGCTACCACCACACCAGGCCTCCTCGAGGAGTGCAGGCAGAGCTACAACAATAACAAAAAGGACACAAAATTACTGTGATTTCTGTTGTCTGCTGTAAATGCATCCCATGGATACACTCTGCTGTCGCTGTCTCCTCTGCAGTCCAGTAGCAGAAATAGCTCCTTTGCAATCTAAAACTCCCCAGAAAAGTTTGCTTAAGTTTTGCAAAACAGATGGAAATCACCTTTTTCATAGAAACCTTTTTTATCACTGCTTTTCAAGCAACTTGTCAGATTTCCTTAAAGGCAATTGAAATTTCAAACCTATCCAGATGGGAACAGGACTGAACTCTAGATCTCAGTATCTTACCAAATACAGGATACCATGTGCTGGGAGTGGGCAGGGAGAGGATGGGTAGTAAAACACTGCTCTCATTATTGGCCTGTGATAAGATCTACAATTTTAAATGCTCTGCATAAACAGGAACAGTAAGGAAAGCCAAATCTCACGCTGGGAGATAAGCGGCAGTTTACATGAGCAATTTATTCTATATATTGAAAAAGCTGATCCAATGAATCATTTTTACTTTTCAAATGGCTGCAACGTATCAGGAAAACTTATCTGGTTAAGAGCCCTCAGGACAATGACAGAAACTGATATAGGAATATGACACAGAAATTATCTGCTTCAAAACACAGCAATCAAATAAATGTTACTTACATGATAGATTATGAGTGCAAAGCAAAAATTAAACTCATAACAGAATAACAGAACCCTGCAGAGAATGGTTATCCCTTATGGTCATCCACAAACCTTGAAGATGTGTTGGGAAGATTTTCTCATCCTTTTTGTCTACTTTAAAGGCCACTTGCTGAAGTAATAAGTAACTCAGTCTCTGCAAACCAAATTTCAATAGTTCCCTGAAGCAATAGACCAATTATTCCAAATCTTATCCGAAATATTCATGTTCATCCCTTTCCTACCTTTGCCTTATGCTACTGTTCTAGCTTCTTCACAGGCACATTCCGACTCATAAATGAGATCACTTTGATGGGCTACTGTTTACAGAAAGAGAATTTCAGACTTTTGATGCTTTCCTCAGGGAAAGGGGCTGGACCATTTGCTACAATGCCCAAGAGGTACTGCTCAGTGCAATACAAATTACCATGCTGAACATGGAAAAAGACAGAAAAATAACAAAACAAAGGAAAAAAACCAGTGTCCTGCCTTATCAAATGTAACCAGAACTGTGCCAAGAAATGTTGTGAGGTGGCAAGGGGAGAGCTGATGCCACCTGAGAGCATGGAGAGAGGGGAAGACACCTTGCCTACGCAGGTAGCTGGCTCCCAATGCTGCTGAAGAGGAGAAAAGTTTGTGACCATCACCCGGACCAACAGTCAGGGCCACCCAAATACTCCCATGTCTGATGGCTCTTTCACAATGCTCTCACAGAGCCTCCTGTAAAACTCTTTTTTCAATAAATCTTTCTTAACTTTTGAGAAGAATTCTCTTATTAGTGATTAGCTGAAGATATACTTACAGCAGACACTACAGGAACTTCGTCTTTCCCAAAGTGGAAGAGAAAATACAAGGTCAGAAATGTTTTGCTCTTCCTTCTCCTTTCCCCCTTATCTACTGCAAACAGCATGATTCCCATACTGTATGAATTTAAGTCTAATATTCCCCAAATACATTTTATAATATTAATGTGTATATACAGTCCTAACACATCTACATGGATAATTTGTTTAGTACAATTTATCTCTAAAAAATTGCTGTAAGTCGTTTAAAATTCTTAACTTTTTTTGCCTCCACACATTAAAATATACTTCTCCCCCCCCCAATATAATATACATTGACAAAACACTTGGAAAAAAGCTGCAAGTTTTCCTCTCACAAGAGCTACAGCTACGATGTCCTGTTGCTACGTGTTTCTCCTAATGTGAACAAGATGGCAAGCACTTTGCTGAAATAAAATCAGTCTCAAAAATGACCCAAGGGTCAGTTTCTGTTTATTGTTAATATTTACATGCAATTCTTTTTGAGCTTTCCAGTTCCTTATTTTTTTCAAGCAAGAAGCAAAGAGAATTGAAAATAAAAAAGCCACCTTCTCTAGACAAGGCTGTCCACAGCCACCAGTACTGCTGGTGGAGATCTGGAGACTAGAGGCAAGAAACACCTCTGAGATGATCCTCTGCTTCCTGCCAAAGTGAGACAGTTACATATCCCAGAGTGAAACCATTAAACATTTGTTTCTATGGCATGCACAAGCCAATAGATCACAGCACTATAAGCTATCTTCCAGGGTTATCTTTGCCATTGCTGTGATTCAAGAGACACCCATCAAGGTTCACCTCACAACTGACTGGGTTTCTGTCCTTCTCAATCCAGTACAAACCTGCTTCAGAACAGGGAAGGCACAGAGCTAGCTCACCTTGTTCTCTCCACTCCCAGCTTCCTTTCATCTCCATGTCCTTAGACCAGTTCAGCAGGGCTGCATGGGCAACAGTACCTGCGATAGCTAATTCAGAGCTATTTTGTCTATCTACACACACTCCATGGAGATCATACAAGTACACCTCTTCAAATGGGCTCTCTTTCCATGTCCCTGATCACCTACCACTGTGTGTTCATCTCTTGTTGATGTGAGTACATCCATCATGAACAGAGTTGCCCCAAGTGTTATTAATATGGTGTTGTCCGCACATTTCAGGAGGACAGTATTATTTCCCTGTCCCTGTTGAAATCTCTCTGACTCAGAAGGATAGCTCAGTCACCTGTAATGAACAGTAGAACCCCACTGCTGTTCTCTTCACCACTTGTTTACAGCTAATGATGTTGGAATTAATTGGTGCCAATGAACTTTTTGCTTTTGAAAGGGTGACTAAAATGTTTCCTTCAAAATAAAGGAACAAACACAATGACACTTATCTTTACACTCAGTGTGATTACAGGTCAGATTTTACCAATTTTCCCTTCTTGATTTTCATTTTGCCAGGAAAGATCATCATCGAGATAACAGCACCTCCAGGTATTTTCAGGTGAACATCAGTAATATATAAACTCTCACATTTTTTATGTAGGGCTTTGCACAACATTTGGTCCAGTACGCTGCAGCCAGCACGGACTGTTTCAAAGTAAGATGCAATAGAGACATTCCCACGACTAATAAAGCATCCTATTCCCAGGAACTGCAAATTTCCTTACACTCTGTGACCAGATTAAAAAAAGCACAGAGAACATTCTAGAGCTTCCAATACATATTTTATCAGCTATAGCTCTGGATACTCTTCCACATTTTCTCCATCCTCTGTACATTGTCATCATGTCTGGGCTTCAGTCATGTTCTGTGGCAGAGAGCACTGCAATCTAGCTACATTATTCAGGAAACCAATATTAGCAGGTTTGATACAGTTACTCTTTCGATTAATCTGTTGTTTTCACACTACCAGACAGAGAGCAGAAGCTCACCATTGCTTTATTTGCTATGATGTTGCCTCCTGTCAATTGCCTCTTTGACGTGAATATATCCTGTAACTTCAGCATTTCTTTACATCAAGGTCCTTCCATGTTGATCAAGTCACAGTTATATGCCATTGCCAAGCAAAAAAAAGGTAAGAGGAGTTTTAGAATGATAATACCTCAGCTAGAGACCCAGCCACTGCTTGATGTACTTTATAGCAACCCACAGTTGCTCCAAATTACACATGAAAAATACAAAGCAAAGTCCCCGAGGCTATTCCAGTGTCAAGAAGCTGCCTTCACCAATTCTATGCCATGATGGCTCAGGAGACAAGCTGATGTTCTGACAACACACTGGCAACATGTGAAGAGCTACTGAAGGCCTGGGTCCTTCTGTTTTAGGAAAGAGTGCTAGATTACAGACTAAAATAGATAACACCACATTAAAAATACATTCTTCAGCAAGTAAAACCATATTGCATGCACACTACACCATAAAATCTTGTTTTGGGAGACACACAGTTTACCACTAGGTCTCTCAGACTTTTCAGGCAGATTGCATTTTTTTTAAAAAAAATTCACAATTATAGATGAGAGGTTTCTGTTGTTTGGTTAGCACCTGAAATTTGAACTTGACATTATGAACTGTGAAGTACCACCACCAGATGATTTCCAGGCCTGGAGATGCTTAAGACACAAAGTGTCTTAACAACGGCACATGGCCTTGAAACAAAGAGGACACAAACCCACCTCTTCTCTGAACCATCTATTATAAAGGTGAAATACATTTAAGTCAAACATTGATCTTTCTTCTTGCCTTTCAAACAATTGTTCAAACCTTTCAAGGACCCCAAACAACTTAATTTCTTCCACTTCTAAGCAGTTTACCGATGATCTATAACATCATTATAGGAAACAGTAACAATGTTCCATGATAATGAATGAGAGTACTTGTAGTCACAGAGGCATTGACATTTAAACTTCTCACTAA
>JAWWMO010000083.1:122713455-122732874 GCA_035047845.1 Dendrocincla fuliginosa
GCATACAAGAGGGTCAATTCAGATGGAATAAAACTGAAGTACCAGGAATATTTATAAGTACTCCTGATCTAAATGTTTTTCCAAGATACTTTTAACATTAAACATTCATTGTGCTATATAATATGTTTGTTCTATGATTCCAGGGATTGGCTTTTTGTTGTGCTTTTGTTTGGTTTTAATTACTTGAATGCTTTCTATTTAAAAGAATTAAATCACTGGCAGAATATGTGGTAGCAGAAGAACACATCTGACTTAACTCTGCTGTCATCTTTAGTGTTCTTGTTCTGAATTCAACCTTTTTTCACTACAAGAAACTACTAGAACTGTGGCCTGCAGGTATCAAAGGGAAATTGAGAACACACTACCCAGCCTTTGGCTAGTACTAAGTCCAGCTTGTTCTCCATTTTGTTCTGTTAGATGGAAACACTCTCCTTGGTAATATATGTATTTGTGTTAGTTACTGTTTATAAAGCCACAACACAACACTGCTGTATGGACTCAGTTACTGAATATGTTCTTGTAGTATTCAAAATACACTGCAGAACGTGTTTGCCTATTTTTTGTTTGTTTCTTTTTGTTTTGTTTTGTCTAGGAAAACACTGCTGTAACAAATACTACAAGCAATAATTACCATGACATAAAATAGCCAGTCACTTACTGTGGGTCAAGTGTTATGATCTTGTTATCCATCCTCAGACTTCTGTAAAGTTACTCCTACTGCTGAGAGGTACAAGAACTGACACCAAAAGGAATAACACCAAAAAAATTAACATCTTCCCCATTTTCTACACTGTCCCATGAAAGCAGTATTTTGTATTGAACTACAGATGCATGTTGTAAAAATCTTCCAAAGTCTTACTGAACAGTTATGAAAAGTCCATGTTACTGTTGATAATATTAACCTAATTTCTCCTTCCATCTACCAAAGATAAAAGATTTTAATGACAAGATGGCACCAATTTCCATTATAGAACTCAATCCTCCTCCTACTCCCATATAAGGAAGTTCCACTTGTAGTCAACAACGTACAACATTTTCCATCTTTTTTTCTATTTTCATATGGTTTGCAATGGCCTAACAGTCTCAATTCTTTGTCTTTGTATAATAAACATAGATGTGGCAGAGCATGTGCAATGTTCCATGATAATGAATGAGAGTACTTGTAGTCACAGAGGCATTGACATTTAAACTTCTCACTAAAATTATTGCAAGAATTCTCTTCATACGCAACAGAGAGAATGGCACCTCTTTCTTCAGCATGGAGTCTCAGAGGAGAATTGTTAATACAGCAGTCTTGAAATTATACCCACTAGAAATGTAATCCTGGAGAACTGTGAGAACTGCAAAACAACCCACCTTGCACACTGTCCACAATTTTCATCAATTCAAACATCCTCCCTCTTCAATTTCTCCCTTCTCATCTTAGTCCCTCCATGATGCCCTGCTCCAGTTTTCCTACACTCCCTTTTCCTCCTGACACTGGATTTTCCTCAGCACACCTGTCTTTTCCAACAACCATCAAAGAATTTCTGGAAGAAAAAAAAACACTATAATTTAATAAAAATTTAAAGGTTAAGACAAATAAGTCCATTAAGAAGTAAATAAAACTCTTCATAAAACAGATGAAAAGGAGAAGCTTCAGCCATGAGCAGCTGGCATTCAGGGTTTCGAGCCTGCTTACCATCCGCTTCCATCAAGGCCTCTCTGCAGTCCTGGATAACCACAGTCTCGTCCTTGTTGCTCTCCTGGGAGCCCTCACTTAGTATATCAGCTACTTCAGACAGAAGAGATGTGGCCTTCATGGAGAATGAGTTACTTCTCCATGAGTCACTGAAAGCAGCATTCACCTGACAGCAGCTATACACTATCTTAGCAGAACACTACTGTTTTGAAAATTTATCCATCTTATTTAAAGAATAAGCTGTCTTTAGAATATCCATAATTTCTGATTTTTTTTTTTCCCCCAGAAAAATGAAGGCAAGTGAATTTATTCTTTCTCCTTTGCCCATCTCAATACAGACCTAAAAACTGAAATGCAGCTGCAAGTCTCCAGTGGAACTGATGGCAGACTCTGCTCTTCCATCACTTTTTGGCTTTTCAAAATAGATGAGCTCTACTATTTTCCTCTTATTTTAACAATCCCTTCTTATACACACACAACCTTGACTCTTTTCCTCTATGATGCACAACTAGGCAGGTCATAGATTCGTTCAGCTTGCTCAGAGTCATTTTTGCCTTATTTCACCTCCAGCACAAAGTCCTCATATAACTTTACAAAATGGAAAAGAGGTCGGGAAGAAAGCTTTCCTGGATGCACTACTCATGCCACCTTCTCCTCCCTTTTCCCTCCAAATCCCTCCAGGATAGTCTATCTGACACAAGTGACTATGGAGGCAGGTCTGACGACTTGCCCAGCAAATAGCTCTCCTGGGCAATGGCAATTGCTCTCTATCCTCTATGTGACAGGTTTTTGCTGTTTCCACAGCAGACTATAGCAGATGAGGAAATCTAGGCCAGTATTTTTCTTTACAGCATGTGAGGAGTAAGGAAGCCTAAGTTTATCTTAGCAGGGTGTGCCATCTTCAGTTTGTGAAGTTCTTCCTTTCGCTAATGTGAAAACACTTGGCTCAAACACTCCAGTCAGGTTCTCATACCGGCAAGAGCAAGCTCTAGTAGCTAACCAAATGAGCTGAAGCCCATTATAGCAGTTGTGGAAAGAGCTTTAATAACAAGCATGGCCCCAGACTGCTGCAGCCTACTGTCCTCTTCTTGACGGTATCAAAAGTTTTGTAAATTATCCAAAACTCTCCCTTTTTCCAAGGAAGGAAGATGCTATTACTACAGCCCTGATCACTGTGGCTGCAGCTTCAGTAGTCAGTTCAACTCAGCCCTTGGTCTGCATTATCAGAAGGGTATTGACCTCTCACAGCACACACAGATCCCTCTCCAAAATATCTGTGTGGTTCAGGGACTACCCCAAAGGGACAAAAGGAAAAAAATGGACCCTGAACTGCTTGACTTGGGATTTTGCAAACCATGGGTCTTGTAACTTGACCAACTAAAGCAGATTAAAACAATATTTGGAGAGGAAAAGTGGCACTTTGGTGCTTCAGGGATGACTGCTAACCATGGAGAAATACAGAGCAGAGACACTTGACTGCAATGGCTGGAAGCTTTACTCACGTTTTGATAATGCACCTAACTAAACGGGGGTAAACTTGAAACAGAGAGAAAGAGCACATGTGCATGTGCACAGAAAACTAGAAAAGCACCATTTTACTAAACTGAATTTCTTTTATTTTACATCTCATTTTCCATCCTCCTACATAGGACCTTGTAACTGAATTTTTTTATTCACTGATTTCAAATAAAATAAGATAAAAAACCATGCAGCAGATGTATATTTGTCATTCACTTTCAAGGAATGTCTTAAATAGATAATTATTAACTTATAATGCCAGAAAAAAAATCATAGTCACACATTTGTGTCTCGGCACATGATCCACAAACAGGATTTCCTAACAAAAGATATTCAGCCATAAACAGCGATATGCAGAGCATGATAAATCACTTTGAAGCAAACATCTGTAATGACACAGACTCCAAAGAACATTTCACAACCAAAAATATTATTAAAACAATCACACATGCTTTAGGACTGATTTTTCATGGTCTCAGTTTGCAACCAGGAACATGTTTTGAAGATCTGAAAATAAACTCAAGGGCAGCTCCAGCTTGTGACAGTTTCCGTACGCCTGCTCTCCTCCCTGCCCTCCCTGCTCACTGCTGTGCTGAAGGGATGCTCTGTCACAAGGGATACATCAACCAGCCAACCAGCAAGACTGTTATGCAACACGTCCATCTGTGGTTCCTCTGCTGCCATTGACTGCTCGCCTTAGGAAAGCCAAGCATGTCAGCACCCTTGCTTTGTATTTAAAGGGCTCTCCTTGTTCCTTAAATAACTCTAAGGATGACGTCTGTGTGACTCCTTGCTGCCATACCTGGCTCCTGAAAAGCAATGTATAGAGTCCTGGCAGTACAACAGCAACTGCATTGCCCCTGGGACTGTAATACTGGAAACTGGCAAAATCCTGCCTTTCCAAAGCAGAAACCCAGCAAAAAAACACAACACCCATCAGAACAGGAGGTGAACAAGCAAAGGCTTCATCCCCCCGGATTTTATTTTGCCTGACTCTTCATCCAGGCTGACACCCGATGACCAAGTATGCTTCTAGCTGGGCTGCACAGCAGAGACCCAGCCCAGGACGAGAAAGAGAAAGTTGCTCCCTGCTGTTCCCACAGGTCCATCAGCAGCCCAAGCATCCGAGCACTGGGATGTATAAGACTCCCATTGGTTTGAACTAGTCTGGTTTCTGTGTTTCTGCCTGGATAGTGGAACTGTTTGTAACCACAAAGGTTTGTCCAGTTTAGTGGTGTTTAGATAAACAGCCGAGTAACACCTATGGCCTACGCCTTCGCCAAAGATTAGTAAATAGAAAACACAGATTTTCAATTGGATAGTGCTGAGTGCAAACACAACCATCAAATATACTTAAAAAAAGGAAGAAAGCTTTGACCAAGTTCTGTAAATCACAACTTCCTTCAGCATACCTCACTGCCAAGCAACATATCTGAGGCAAATTCGAACATTCATATCTACTGATGTGAAACAGACAATTGTACCATTAAGCTACATGTGCTGAGCTGTTTAAACATATTCTTGTGCTGTCAATTTCAGCAAACAGATGTTACTTTGGTATTCAGACTCAGAGGAGCATGTCTGAACCACCTTAATCACTTGATGGTAGAAGATCTGTCAAAAATATCATCTTTTCAAAATACTTCATGAAAATTTAAAGCAAAATATAACAATGTTGTTGCGTGTCTGTTCACAGTCGTGCTTTTCATAGAATAATCAGTAATTGGGGACACACAACCTAGCACAAACTTGTAAGGACCAGTTTTTCAGAGAACGTTAAGGTGAAAACTTTCCAGAAAACAAAAAAAGGTTGTTGCAATCAGACAATGGGATCAACAGTCTCATGCACCACTCAAATCAGACATGTGTAGAAGTAAAACTGACTTCACATTTTAGTCTAAAGGACACATGAGTTATGCTAATGTCTAGCACAACTCTACCACGGTATTATTCTCATAGTCAAGATTTTGGATAAATCAAAAAAGTAATCATAGCCGTTGTTTTTTGATTAAATTCATAATTTTTTATGCCTCAAGAATAAGCAGTTCCTTTCTCAGTCAATTTTTCTTAAAAATACCATTACTGAAAGAATCACAGGAGACTCACTACAGTCAGAGAAATATGTGGATTTAAAAGATGCCTTCACAGAGACTTTCACAAGTAACTTAAGCTTAGAGTATAATGCAGTAAAAAAGGGCTGTATTCTCACCAAACATGAAACAGTACTTCTCTAGTACATGCAATATGCTCTCTGACACTGCAAAATGTTTCTGACAGTAATATCCAGTATTTCTGAGACATTACAAGTGGGTTGGGGGTTACTACAATGTCAGTTCTGAAAAGGAATATTTGCTTCAAAAACTGGGAGAAGACAGACTGCTATTAAAGAGGGAGACTTCCTCTAATGATTTCTGGCAAGAATCTGAATAACGTCTGTTCCCGAAGCTAAATCAGAGGGAAAAACATCTGTGGGGTCAATATTTATTTTTATTAACTCAAGCCTCATTTCAACTTCGATGAACAGAAGTCTGTAAAAACCAAACATTTAGAGAAGCTTTTTTGCAGCCAGAATTTTAACTGTACTCTTAAATCAAACTTTGAAGTATTCATTTTCCCTTTTTTTTTCCCCCATGGAAGTCATGATTTTTACTATATTGCCACAAGAAAATCATGCATCTTCAAGCCATGCCTTAGAAGATGATATTGCAAAGCTGTATGTATAGTCCAGAGGATTTCAGTACATTCACGGACTGCATTCTCCCACATTAGACTGCAGAGAGAAATCGTTAGTTGAAATTTTGTTTCAGTAGCCCACAGTCCTCTTTACTAAACAAAGCACTCATGATAAAAGGGGTAGCTTTGCACTCTAGAAACATTTAATGAAGTTATATGTTGCCTTTTTCTTCTCTTAGTTAAGATATAATTTGACAAGAGAAGTTTGACAAGTTGAACCTGAGCCTGCTAATGTGCAATAGCAATTGATTGCAAAATGCTTTAAAAAATTCATTTGAGTGGTGACTATATAGAATATAGTTATTAGTGGAAAGAGCAAATAAATACCTGCTCTATTCAGAAATCAGCTGACAGCACTGGTGAGTGGAGAAACTCCCAGCAGGGAACTCAAAAGACTCAACAAGAATTTTCTGCAAATACTTGGCTCCTTCAGCCAAGTGATCCTTTTCCCTGTGCTGTTTTTAAGCCAAATGTGCTAAAATCAATGTTTTTGTGCATGACTGGCTATTCCAAGCCTTGTGGAAACAACCAAAACCCAGGGTACCACCAGTACACTGCATGAAATGTTTTCAGAAGCCCTCAAATTAGAAAAATCAAATGATCAGCTAATGAAAAAGATGTATTTTCTTTAAATATTCTATTTCTTATTATACTTGCCATAAATACTAAAGGTCTAATCCCATAAAATTTAGTTTGCACCAGAAATCTTAACAAAATTCATCTTTTTTTTTCCCCTCTAGAACAGAACCTCTATCCACTCAGAAAATGCCTGTTTGGCATTATTACAGGATTAAAATTCATTGATATTATGACTTTAGCTCTCTAAAAGGGTCTTTGTTAATTACTTCAATTTTATTTTTTTATTTATCTCGTTAGGAAAATTAAATGCAGAATTATGTGACAGCTAAGTAGATAGCCTTTCATTTCCAAACCAGGAAAAAATGTTGCCATTAATTAAAACTCAGTTCTGGAAACTGTGCACTAGAAGTGGTCACATGAAAATGTACATGTTGGGCCACTCTGAAACAATTGTTTTCAAAATGTGACCTCCTGACTTAGTAACTAAACAGGAGTACAAATTAAAATACATCTGTACAGCACCATATATAAAAATATACATATACATTATATGTATACACACACACAAGCCAGCTCCAAATTAGCAAGCCCAGGCCCTCAGTGGTCAGATGTTTGGCACTGGGGATGAGACAGCACAACAGCACTGCTGCTCCCTGTTACTGTGACAGCTCAGGATCAGGCCCAACCAAAGGACCATCAGGTGCAAAGCCAGCAAACAAAATTCAAACCTGCATCCCTCACCTTCCAGGCAAGGCTCTTACAGTCTCAGGAACGTGCAAATCTCAGCTAGAATTTGAAATCTAGCTTCGAATTTGAAAACTGCATTCTGTTGAGCCTGGTAATATATGAAACCAAGTGTTGGTTTCCCTCCTTCTCATCTTCTCCCATTACACCTATAGCCAGCAGTACCTTAAAAAAATACAACAAACAACATAAAAAACTACTCAGAACACTTTGGTAACAAATCTAGGACACCCATGCCTGTATTTAAGCTTTTAAATGTAGTAAAATATTGCTCCAGCTCAATTATTCAGTTTCCTGAGAACAAAAAGGGTATAGTTGAGAGCACTGCTTACTCTTGCTCTCCCCCAAGCCACTTGCAATCACACTTGATTTGTAGTTTCCATATGCTTCCTTAACTACCATAATTGAGGGACGCTTTTTAGTCACAGTTCTGACACCATTTTTATCTTTATCAAGGCTAACAGGAAAGCAGCACTATATCTTCTTCTGCATCCCGCTGCTCAAACACCCACATTTGAACCTCACTGCCTAGAACTGCATGCTTGGTGCAGCACCCAGGGCTGCTCCAGCTGTAGGATCTGCAAAGGAAAGTGCGGGTTTCTGTTGAGAACTCTTCTCTCACAGAAGCCTTTTATGATTTTGCAACAAGATGTCTTTAATGCATTGGTAAGTTTTACAAACTGCTACCATAAGCAATAAATGTGTTTTTACAACACTCCTTTTGAGGATTTTTAAACCAAAATACATAGGATACTTGACAGTGAGCTTCAGTTAAAGGATAGGCTAGAAATACGTGCAAAACTGGCTGTCACAGGGTGAGATTCAGCTCCAGTTTAGGACGTCTATATTTATGTATACAAGTGGGCTTTGTCCCTGCACTCCCATTACTGCCAACAGACACATGGTCACAATAATTAGAAGAACACAAGACTAGACATTACCAGCAGGGTTAAAATTTTGCTTGCCTAAATTCAGGTATCCAGCATCTTCAAGATGCCCCAGCATATCTCCACTCCAAGTCACTAGCTGCTGCTCCCAGTGCAAGGTCTCAGGAACTTCAGGGGTCATATCCAGAGCTCTGCACAGGCATCTCCAACACCTGACAGTATGTAACATGGCACTGGATGATTATGTCTAGCCAACTCCATCTCCCACTTGGGGTTTCCTTTGGGGTAAGATGAAGCCATCTCTAAGTCAATTGGCCTCTGTATTGAGGAGATATCCTGATCACAACAACAGCATACACAAGATACTTACATTCAACCCTCTGAAAGGAAGACCTCATTCTTACTTAGTTTTTCAGTGCAGCAAAATAGTCCCAATTTTACATACGGAAAGGAAAAGTAGTTTGCCCCCAGCATCACCTACACGACCACCACTGGTGCTACCAATTTAGAAGTGAAATCCAGAGCAGATCCCACTCCATCATTACACCTGGAACCAACAGCATTTCAAGGCAACTCTACAAAACAATTAAACTTTACTTCTACAAAATCAAGGCGTGGATTTGTCTCAAAACTTCGAAATTTGGGTAGCAGGCTTATTTTGCTTTTGTCTCTGAATGCAAAGTGTTTGGCACCTCAAAGATTAAGCTCCTCCTTCAGCACAGCTGTACATAACGTGCTACAAAATACTGGAAACTAAACAGCGTTTATTCAACATTATGTTTTTTTTACAGAGGGCCATGCTGAGTTGCTAATACTGAAGTTATTTTGAGTTCACCTTTGAATGAGTGTATTTTGGCACTGCTCCCATTCACGGTGTGAAATTAAAAGATTACTATTTCGAAAGTATACAAGCTGGCATGGTATGCAATTTGTCTGTCACAGATAAAGTTGATTATAAGGAAGCTGACACTTAAAACTGCAAGTCTATTTGCTTTTTCCCCAGACTTTCCTAGGACAGGGAGCATTAGCAGGCTCCCAGCTGAAGCATTTCACAGGTGCTGAAGAGCTGTTACCTGCTGCCCATATTTCTAGGATATTTTCAGGAACATAAAAAAAGTCCTGCTTCATTATCTGTTTGGGTTATGGAGACTACAAGAATTATACCAAGTCCTTCCACACCTTCAGTAGCAGGAAGTTTTAATTAAAAACCTACCTATAGTACCATATACAGAGAATATTGTTTTCCTTTCAGAGAAGAGGATAGCTAGTGCAGAATTCCATACTCTCACTGGCTGAAGTAATTCTTAGAAAATTATGATTTTCTTACAGGGCTACTTTTTGGTGAACTTACTGATAAAAACCAGCTTGGTCTTTGGACTGAGTTATTTCCCTCAAGCAACAAGCTTTTTCAGTATTATTCCCCAACAATGTATTAATCTCTTTACTCACTTTTGGGATATTCAGACTTTCCCCAGACCACAAACCCAAATCTGAAAGGGGGACGCAGTGATATTAAGAGTAAATGTGGTGTCATAACTCAAACCCAACCTCTACTTAATTTCCTATTTCCCTGTATTTGTACTGCTTGCTGTCCTACAGCTACCAAGACAGACGCATCTAAAGGAAGTGGCTAGAGTACCTGACATCAGGAGTGACTAACAGTATAAAGCTGCTACAGGTAGCAGCAACAGTTATGTTTAGAAATACAGAAGTTCACCCTATCCTCAACTCAGAAGGTAGGTGTGGCACTGAAGGAAACAGGACAAGGTTATCTATGAGAAACTAAAACAATGCTGAACGTTTATCTTGCTTCTTAGAGAGCTCTCAAAGGATTTTCCAGATGCTAGGCACAATTCTGCTCTCCCTTTGAACATCTCAACCTAGCGTCTTAATCTTTGGAAAAATCTGTTAAATACAGTTCTGAGAGAATGTCACTGAATTTAAGTATACAAAAGCACTAACACCTCTAGCCTGCAGCAATGCAGGAGGCAGAGTTCAGCAAAGTCAGATCCCAGGTACTCTTATCTGATTTTCAAATAGCTGCTCTAGCCTATTTGCAAAATGGCATAGAATGGATCTCGAGCCATTTTAGGAAGCAAACTTCCTTTACAGTGGAAGTAAAACTTTTAAATTCTTTTTAAAATTTTTTGCACAGAAAAGCCTACCTATCTTCGATTAAACAGACTCAAATTCCTTAAAATGGTGAAAGGCAAACCTATTTAGTTCTCAAGTATTTTCTCATGGCTTATTTTCTAAAAAATAATAAATAATTTGTGTAAACTTGACCTCTAGAAAAAGAAGCACGTGGGTTTTTTTTCTAATAGCCCAAGTTTTATATTTAAATTGCTATTAGAAATGAAAACCTAGTTATAGAGTGGAATAATACAGCTTTGTCAATGCTACACTGCATCTAAACAAGAAATATACACATATACATATTGGGATTGCCTATCCACCTTCCACAAAAAGGCCACTCGGATTGCTGCTGAAAACTAGTCGTGCAAAAATGTTACGGAGAAGGAGTTGGTGGAGAAAAAAAACCCAAACCTGCTTATCCTTTTGGGAATGGCAGACATACCATTCTCTAACAACATTGTGGAAGCAAAATAGAGTTCACTCTTTTGTTTTGCACTGATGCTTTTTTTTTATTTAGCAGAAGCTCTCATAGGTCTTTAAATAATTCATAATGCAGTGGCTGTTGTTTAGTTCAAGGAGGGAGCCTGGAGAATGTTAATCAAACTAGAGATGAATTGGCACAGCTGTAAATCTGCAAGGCCCCTCCCCGATGAGCTCATCCCCTAGCACTGCAAATTAGAATGACATCATGCTTGCAAAGCCGCGGGCACACTCACACTCCCCCCGTCTCCTCCTCCCCACGCAGGATTTCTGCTACTTTTTCACACAGGGCTTTTTCCCCATAAAGATCATTATATACAGATACATCTAGGCAGAAGAAACAGAAGCTGCAGGACCTGCACTAAAATCATGGTTTGTCCTCTTAGATCTGTCACAGCTCCAACCCAGCCACAAAAGATACATCTATCTGGAAAAGAATGAAACTGCGTATTTATCAGTCCAGTTCAAAAAATACTTAAAAAAATAAGATCCACAAGTACTTTTCAAAGGACCACTCAATGCTTTCACTTGTTTTTTCATCAAGCATGCAACCTGATGACCTTTAGATCACAAAACCACTCTAAAAACCAGGTCCCGATGAGATGTGTTTGTAAAAGAAAATGTTCATACTGTTGAACAGTTCGTACTGTTGCCATGCTGTTGAAATCTCTCTCTCACCCTGTTTCAGTTACTCATCAGACACTTAAGAAGCAGCTACAAAAATATGCAACACAGATGAATAGTCAGAATCTATTAATAATGGGTAACAGACAAACTGAACAGTTAATAAAAAGCCCATAGACAGAAATAATGTATGGGAAAGAAATGTTCCAAGAATAATTTTGATACTAACCTGCAGAAATCCAAGGTGTTTTGCCCATGAACAGAAAGGACAACTGCATTTGTTTACTCTTATGAATATGCTAGCCCAGGTCCAAAGCAAGCATAGTAACTTCAGAAAGTACACTAAGCATCAATATTAACAAGTTCATTTAGGTCTATTTCATATTCTTCAATAATTAAAGTTAATCTTTTACTGGAGAGGTTTGTAAAATTACTGATTCCAGTAGAAAACACAGGTCAGCTGTCTGATGCAGTCAGCATTCCACTCAATGAAACAAAATTGGAAACACCTCTCAGTCTCAGAGCATCTACTGGTCTGGTAAGCAGCCCACGCACAGATCAGGTTTCTTTCTTCACACTGAGTAAGGGCACACTACATAAATCTCCATGTAAGAATGTAATGGAGAAGAAATATAAGGAAAGTTTTAAACCTTAACGTCATAGATTCCTCAGAAAACACACAAAAAATGTACTTTCAGCAATTTTGAAATTTCAGATGCCTTTTTTTGTTGCCTTCTAAAAGTCTTTATAACAAAATAACTGAAGTTAATATACCCCAAGCTAAGTAACATAGTTTTAGTACGCAGTAGCACCTCTTGTCTTTTAGTCAGATAAAAACCAAGGGACCAAGTTTCTGCTTTAAGTGAGAATGACAGAAGGTGGCTGCAGGAGATTAGCAGGCTTGCCAGCTCTAATTCCAAACCGCTGGATTTTCTAGGCTTCATGTTGCCTGTTGAACTATGCTATCTAAAATCCACAGTTTGGAGAAGAAAATCAGACACACGGTAATTCTTGGTAATGTCTGAAGAACTTTAGACAGCAACATACAGGAGGATTGAAACAGGCCCCTGAAGGAAAAGACTAGAGCTTTTTAGATGCACAGGAAGAACAGAAAATGAGAGAAACCAAACGCAGACGGGCTGCAGAAGCAGCACACTTGACAGTAATGAAGGATGCAGGGCAGCAGGATGCATCCAGTACCGCACGGCCTAAGCCAAGATAAAAGATGCACCACAGCAAGAGTGGCTTCCAGCCATGCAGGAAGCACAGCTGCTCCTCAGGGAACATAACCGGAGTGTTTTGAAAGTGCTACAAATGTCTGAGGAGTGCTTGAAAAAAACCAAGAAAGGACTTGCTCAGGAGTCACAAGGAGATGGGTTGCAGAGGGACACAGGACCTTTACAGCCTGACAAAGACCTGCCTGGTACAGAAGCAGAGGAGGAAAAAGCTCTAATTCTAAGGTTAAAGGATTTTTTAGCTTAGAGAACTTTAGGACTATGACTTTGCATAGCATTTTTACTGTCTAGTACAGTGGTGTCATTCCTGGACTAGGACCTTTTCCAGATACTAACAGAAAAACAAAACAGAAAAGGTTCTGTGCTCAACAAACTGTGAAGTAATTTTTCCATTAACAAGCAGGAAGTCTTGCGATTTCAAACTAATACAAGTCCCACATACAATTTCAGATATGAGATTAAGAAATCTAAAATACATATGCCCAGGACATAATAAATACATTAACAAAACCGCACCTCAGGTATAGCATTGCACAGGTAAATGCTACTACAGAACACCAAGTCCAAGCAAAAGACTACAGGCAATCTATGGTTCTGTGATCTCCCCATGGTGCTTATCTATCAGGTGAAGCATTTCCAAGTCCTTTTGGTGAGTGGGAAGTGAAACACCAGAGGCTCATATCACAGGAGGGCACAGTAAGGCCTGACCCCCTCAGAGAGGGAATTTCTCTAGGACTTTGGGATGTGTACAAACAGAGGATGCTGTAAAACAGTGCCTGCACAAACGCTTTTGCTCTTCCTTGAATCTCCTTCTACTCTGAGGAATCCTGCCTAGCCTTCCTATGTAAACAGTTGTACATTTATGTTCTCAAGATTTCAGAAAATAAGATTTTAGCAGAGGAAAACAAACCAAAGCATCCCTTCTGATCTAAGTGCGCATTTTGAATCTTGCAAAAAGACTTTGTATTATGAAGAATTGTTTGCAAATCTCCCATGTTAGCATCAGTCTTTGGCAATTAGCCCCCAGATCCAAATTCTTTAGCTTCATTCTACCACCGTTTGAGGATACATACTTATCCTTCAATATTTATGCTTCTTATAATGTCAAATAGCTTGAACTTCTCCCTTCTCTTCACTCCATACCCCAAATGGGATGCTTCGAGTTAATGTGGACAAAGTCTAACCAGAAAGTTTAGATGAAACAACAGATTGTTTAATCTCTCTCTGTCATTACTTCACCCCTAAAGATGCTAACAAAATGTGCCAGTAACGCCTATGCTTAAAAAGAGTAATGTTAGATTTGTAATTTATAAAAAACGTATTTTCCCTACGCTCTTCCACATTTCATTTCCATCTGCACAAAGCAAATATTTAATGCAATTTATCTCTGCCTCTTTTGACTAATGGCAGACCATCACAGTTCACATACAATTTTGTTTTCTTCAGCTCAGAGGTTTCCATTATGAGGACCAAAAAAGAGGAGTTTATCAGACTACGATTAAGAGTCTTTAAGCATTTCCATGCTAGTCAATCCTTGCAATGGAATGCTTAGTTTGGAGAATCCTGTCGAAAAAAAGTGAAGCATTGCAAGAGACCAGCAACATATGGTGTATGAACCACTGATGCTGTACAGAGTCACTTCTACCACAGTGACTGACATGTATTTTTCTGTAGCAGTGTTTAATTTATTTATATATAAGACACACATGCCATATAGCCCACTTTAACTCTCCCATTTTTAGTAATTCTTCATGAGGCTTAGGTCGATAAAGTGTGTAGCTGCTGAAAACAATACAGGGTCTTTGAACCCCTCACCTGCTAGTGGCAGAGGAGTCATCCAGCTCATTCCTCTGGCCTGAGCTGGGGAGAACATCAAATGTATGAAAACGTATGTTCTTAAGCCAAAAATATACCTTCGTCTGCTACTTAATTTTATATTTGGGGTGAGGTGCCAGGACTGGTGTCACAGACACTAGTCTGTTCATAAGGTAAGCTAAAATAAGAATGAATAATGTTTTTATTCTTCATTAAAACCTCAACTGCTGCGAAACAAACTCTCTGCTGCTGAAGACCAACCTGAAAAATGGGCTTTAAAGTAGATGACAACATAAAAATCTCAGTTCTTCATCACCAGACCTCTATTAAAATTTGCTGTTTAACACCTCATCTGGACTGATGAGAGACTGGCAACAGCCTGTAACTGCTGTGTGCAGCAGGACAGATAGCTGGAATCTACTACCAAGGCTAAGAGTTCCCTTGTATCCATCTAGACAACTCACTCAGCCCATGATTTTCAGAAAGTAGATGATTCACAGTTTGACAAACTCATGCACAAGTCTCACCACAAAATGCCCTGGACAACTGCAAGTCTTGGGGGCTCAGCATCTTTAAAGCCACACATTACATTACTTGAGCAAAACACCCAAAGATGAAGGAATTTATATAAATTAATTACATTTTCAGTATAGATGCTTTTGACCATCATTTGAATCCAAATACAAGAACAGAAAAAGCATTTTAACATCTAAGAGAAACCGTGGACTTTTTTTTTTCCCTTCACGGCCACAAGGCATATCGGGCAGGAATGGCACAGATTTTTTTTTGTAAGAGGAACATAAGATTTTATATGGAGTAGAAGATATTTTCTCGTGTTTGGATCAGAGGTTTTCCTCTATTTTTCCACTAAACTCTGAGGCAGAATTTTAAACAAGGGACCTTAGGTAGGAGTACAAATGGGGCATAAAAGTTAGAAACAGAAGCTGCCTGTTGGGAATCAGAGGAAGGAGGAGGTGCAGGGCTGGCAGTCAGGAAGTCTCCACTTCTAATCCTGGTACAGCCCCTTGCTGGGGCTGCCTTGCTGGGCAGCCACTTCCTCCTGCTGTATTACTTGTTGAACATCTTTAAAGTGGTTTTGCTTACTCTTCTCTGTTAGTTTAGAACATGGTACTGTCTGTACAGCACTGGATCATAAAAATGCTGTACTAAGCACTATTACTTTTTTTTTGTCAGCACAGTAGCTATCCTGCACACACTGAAGCAGACAAGATGAATTTTGAAAGTATCACCATTCGAGTAATTACTTTTTTCCCCAAACATAGTCATTTCTCCGTGCTTGCCTGAAGTTCAGCTAAAAAGCAGAAAACATCACCCTTTCTAAATTACACAGCAACACCAATTAGATGCATAATAGTGCACAGACATGGACAAAGGAAAATACACAGGAAACCATTTGTACTAAAAGGAGTTAGCAAAGCAGTCATTCTCAGAGTGAATAATTTTTGGATGCCATGAGTTTTAACTGGATGATGCACCTGAAAATATCTGGGAAATGATCCTTCACTTTTAACAGTGGGTCATCTGTTCAAGCCTTTACAGGTCTAACTTCAACCCAATTCCCAGAGAAGATAATTAAAGTATCCTTGGAGGTGGGGGAAGGGAAAATAGAAGTGATCCCTGAGACTCACTGAAACTAGAGACTCTTTGAGTTCATGTTCACAAGGCTTTAAGGACACGCATATATATTTTATCTATACTATACACACATATACAGACATCAACACTGTTTTGCAATCTGGAGTTTGTCAAAACCTATCTAGTGCATCACTATTCAAACAAATAGTAATCAAGTTTCAAAGCTGCACAGATGGATGACTGCCAACTTCCCCCTTCCTTTAGAGCGTAAAACAATGCATCTGCTTTATACCTGCTGTAAACAAATTGTGTTCAAAGCACCGAATCCTCAGAGCAAGCCTCTCTACCTCCAGCAGCACTCTGGTGCTAAGAGTCTATGTACATTTTGGGGAGCACAGAGGGAAGGAGGTGTGGGCAGAAGGAGCAACTGAAGCATATTAAGCATTATAAAAAAGAGACAACTGTTTAAATCACAGAGCTAGCAGTGGTGATAAGACTGTTGCTTTTACAAGTGAACAGCAGATATGCCTTCTCTAAACTAGTTTTAGTGGCATCCTTCAGTGGATAAAAGTGACATTTCTGGGCTCCCAACCAGGCATGAACTACAGCAGATTGAGTCGGGTCCAAGCTGAGCCCATACAATGCATTAATGTGAAAAAGCAAACACTGGATTCAGTCTTCAGATCATGTTACCTCCACTAGCACATGAAAATGCCAGCAGCCTCACCCAGTTGGTCTACTTACTAACCTCACTCAGGTACTGAACCAGCTGTGGAGCCCCCCTAATCCTCTTCACCACTATTTTACCTTCTGTGATAAAACTGTAGAATAGAGGCAGAGGGGGAAAAATAATAATAAAGCCACAGAAAATGTAGAAGCTTCAAAGGCATGATCAACAAATTAGTCACAAGCAACAGAAAAACCACATGCATCTTTGCTTCCTGCTTGCAGTGTGCTCAAGGGTTTCTGTGACCATGCACCTCGGCTGACTGGTGTCAGTCCCCTTCCCATCGCAAACATCCCCCACTTTCTCAGAGAGTGCTTCAATCCCTTGCCCTCATCAAAAGGCCAGAGCCTGAACATCTATGCCACAATGAAATGGTAAATCCATCACGGAATGTTAATTTTCAACTTTATTCATGCAACCTACATTAAACAGCATATTAAGTATGATAAAAGGTGTCCCTTTCCCTAAATAAAATGATGGCGGGGAAAAAAAGAAAATGAAGGAAGGGGTTATATTGTTCTCCATGCCCGCTGGGGTATGGGGAAGACGCAACGCATGCAAAAAGCAGTGAGGGAGGTTTTAGCTGTAACTAAAGCGGAAAACTAGTTTTAACTAGCAGTAAATATATTTAAACCCTGGAACTAACTACCCGCCTAACTGACAACCTGTCAACAGATGAAGACTTTCAAGAATAGCTTAGATAACCAGTTACTCAAAGGGGTAAATACAACTGATTGTGCAAGACCTGTACGACCCATGAAGGACCTTCCCCCTGTGTTTTTTCTGTTGCAATGCTATAAATCATACTATGCCAGTATCTATCAGATCTCCTAAACACATCTCTGAGGCAACAGTATTTAAGCTACCAGTATAATAAATGAGCAATTATTTGGCATAGATGATGATACAGGAAATCTGGCAGTACACCAGAAATAAAACATGCAGTCATGCATATCCTAAAAGCTAAGAGTTTGGAATAGTACTCAGCATATTTTTTAAACAGAACATAGTATGAGTTTAAGGTTGTTAAAATCTGTTCAAATATTTCCCATTAAAACAACAGCAACTCTCTCTATAAACAAGGCAAGGCTCTGCAGTAATGACAGCATATTGATTTTCCCATCAAGATAAACCCTAACATGAATTTACGCTATGTACATATACACGTATGTTTCAAGGAAAATCTTTACCAATCACCACCTAGATTTCTGTAATGTCTTTTATAAATCCCACAACCTTTCTCTGCAACTTGGGTACTGCAGATGATGGTCAGGCCTTGTTTTCACTGAAATAAGCTAGGGAAGATGTAGAATAGCAGAGCCAATTTGCTTCATCAGAGCAAGAGCAGCCCATTGCATGTACACTTTGGCATGGTTCACTCCATCTCCTGTCCCTGTTCTCCAGAGGTAGCTGCCCTAATGAGTAATGAACAACACTTTCCAATAGCCTAAAACCTGGTTTAGAATGCTGGGAGAAACCAAGATATCCTCAATCCTGTAAAATATAATTTCTATCACAGATACCCACTCACTTTTGTGCAGGACTGGCAGAATGGGGAGCTCTTGTAATGGTCTGGAGATAACTACGCATATTTTGGGCTTAAGTATAGCGCGAACAAAACCCAACTCATTAGACTTAGCAATACATACTGACAAAACTGGTTTAGGAATAGAGGAAATTATCCATCTGTTCATAGTGGTTCTTCTCCAGGCTTTTTGTTCTCTGTCTTTCACTTGGCTTGTGTGGCTTGGTTTGGGGTTTTTGTTTGGCGTACTTTAGTTTGGGGTTATTTTTTTGTTCTGTTTGTTTGTAGTTAGAAAGATAAGCTTCTTCAAAGTCGAGTGTTTTCTTTAGGTTGTACTGTTTACAGAAACTGGAAACAATTTGTCCCTCACTGCTTACATAAAGAAACTAATAGGTATGTTTATTGTGGCCTCACCACAGGCCTTACCCAGAAAATTTTAATTTATCTTGTTGGTGATGTAGTGTTGTGCAGAAACATATCATGGCATGTATACAAATCTGCCCTTGCTTATTAAAGTCTGTTAATTTTGGCTAGCTCACATACCTGAAGATACTTCCCACCAACTAAAGCAGACTTTGAACGTCAGTCAGTTCTTCACTGTTTCCCCCCAAACAAGGGGGCTTATGTAACAAATATTGATAATTTCACAAAAACAGTAGTGAAAAAATGACAACTATGTTCATGTATGTAGTTAGCCAGATTTGCTTTTACCCAACTACTTACTTCCCTCCACGAGCTTGCACAGCTATTGGGAGCCTTCCTCTGCCATGTGGTGGGGTACGCAGAGGTTATCTGGATATTTTCCAGGCACACAAACACACTCAGTACCTAATATGAGAACCAGGTAATTCCTTAGTTCAGCACAATACAATTTATCACATACACTGTTTACAGAATACATCACATAAGCATAAGGAGATTCGAGGTATATCCTTTGGAGAGGAAGAAAAATGCTCTCCTCACTTGAACTGACAGGAATGCTTTACAAGTCCAACTGTGAAAAATATAATGTATTTGAAAGAAGACAGGTTTGGAGAGTCACTGGTTTTCTTAAGGGATGGCTACAGAAGAGGCACGCCCACAGAAGGAACTTGAGGAGAACATGCAGGAGGAAGAGAATACACAGCAATAGTTGAGAG
>JAWWMO010000083.1:122732974-122753639 GCA_035047845.1 Dendrocincla fuliginosa
TACAGAAGAGGCACGCCCACAGAAGGAACTTGAGGAGAACATGCAGGAGGAAGAGAATACACAGCAATAGTTGAGAGACTGGAGAGCTCAGTGAGTCAACAGATTTTACAAATCAGGAGGTCACTCTAGGCAAGTCTAGATGTTTTGTAAGTTCCCATGACATTAAGGGATACAATTAACTCAGACAAGCATTAAGTTTAAAAAGTAGGTAAGAAAGGTAGAAACACACAGAACAGCTTAGTATTTGTCCTCTGATATAGGGATGAACAGAAGGGCAGCTTGTTATCAGTTTTGAAGTCTGACTAAAGATTTTATCTTTTGTATTTCCTGTTTCTGATAAATTTGATATCAAGTAAGTAAGCCATAGTTCTAGGACCATCAAGAGGCAAATAACAATAAAGTGTACAGTGCTTTAAAAATACCGATGGCACTGAAGTACTGTGATGAATTGAAGCTCCTGTATTAGGATTGTATTTTACCAGGCATATACAATAAACACTGCCAATGAGCCAGGGTCTCCTAGCAGTCCCCTCCATCTCAGGGGGATTTCACTGGTGAAATGAGCCAACATCTACTGCTGTGAAGGATTAGCTGCAACCATGACTCTGAGGGAGAGCAGCTGCTGAGAGCTCAATCTTGTTGCCCAGAAGGAAGCCACGGCCATGCTAGGCAGCAGTGGTAGGTGGGACATCTACTGTGCCCTCATGGTATCTTTTACCGCAACTGTATTTTTCCCTGGCTCATAAATCCAAAACTCCATTGCAGATTGCTGCCTCTCATATTCCTCTGCCATAATAATGACAGGCAAACTTAATCAATACTGTGAACAGTTTGGATGTCAGCACAACAGGTTGCCAAGAAAAACCCAACAAAACAACGAAAGATAACTAAGAACATTTGCTACATAACGTAATTCAAAGCTTCTAGCTGTAGGACCAACACAAGCCATGTTTATTATGTCTTAAATTAAGATGTGAAAGCTTGGTTTTGCACTGCTTTAATGTTAATGATTTATTTTAAGTGTAATATATGTCTAGTTGGGTAAGAGCCCTATTACACATTTAATGCAGATTTTCTCTCCAAGCTTCTTACTCAGATCACAACATAGTAAAATGACAAAATTGTGCATTCCCCTGCAAATAATTCCTTCAGAGATTAGCAAGAGAGAATGTTGTATCTTCCTTTGTAATACTTTAAACTTCTGTCAACATCATCATAAAATATATACCACAAAATACAAATAAGTGTAACCACAAGGCTTTTTATGGAACATATTTTAAAGGGCTTTCAACATCGATTAGATTTTTATTATTGCTGTTATTCCTCTGACCTAAATGTACTCTAGCTAGGTACTAGAAACATTAGTTTTTAAAGGTTAATTATCAGCAAGACATTTCTCAAGATATTAGAGATGAGCACACAAGTATGTCACCAAACACATGCTTACCCTCCACTTATATATATATGTATGCATACATCCATAAACATATTATTTAATAGCTACTCTGCACTTATGGTGAGAATACTCATCTGCAATCCTGGAGCCAAGAGCCCAGTGGACCCTATAAAAGCAACCACCATTATGTAAAATAAATTAAGCAACACTGAGAAGCAAGAGATAGCAAGAGTATGCCCCATACTAACAGCCTTGGTATTAGCAGAGAGGACAAATCATTTAGTCCAAGAGGAACTGACAAAGGTTCATGACTTCAGGACACAGTTCTCAGGAGTTAACAAGCTAGGAAATAGCAGCCACAATATTCTTTCTAAATCATCAACACAGACTTATCAGGAAGTGACATCAAACCTTTTCTTCACAGACACTTCTCATTAGAAAGAAGTATCAAAATCAGCCCACCATACCCTCTTCACCATCTTTTCCCTCCTCACCCAGACAGGTGAGGAATCTCCTCTCACCAAGCTGTCAGGTGCACAGTGCAATACGTGGCACTGTGTGTCTGTGTATATACAGGAAAGTACTAAATGCCTTTTTTTAACAGCACATTTCACTGCGTGCCTCAGCTTAAAGGGAAGAAGCAATTGGACATACACAGTGAAAACAAAAGAGATGATCCAAACTGAGATGAAGGGGGAAAGCAGGCATAACACAGCAGGGAGCACAAGTTAGGGAACACAGTATGGGATGAACAATGTCCTTCACCTACAAAATTCTCTTTCATCTACAGAAAAAGACTACCAAGTATTTTAAGGGAGGTTTCTCTTTAACTCCATTATAAAGCTGATGGTGTGACTGGTGGAAGTATCATTCTCTGTTCTTCCTCAAACAGCCATGATGTTAAGTTTTGGGTAACAAACCTCATCAAACTAGAAGTAACTGTGAGCAACAGTTACAACAACTTACAGTACAAGAAAACCGTATTAAAAGCATCAATTGGCTACTGACTCCATTTACCATCTGGAATACTGCTGTTACTATTAAAAAAATACATGTGTCAACACAGTAGTAGCCTCAGTGCAGTATGACAGTGTTGATGCTGCAGCGGAGAACTATTACTGTAGGAAAACACAGCTCAAGTGTGCAGCCACACGCGGGCTTCTGGTAGGCTCCTGCAGAGAAGGAAGGACAACGCTCAGATATCTACAATTTAGTATAATGGATAATTAAAGGAACACACTGCTACTGTATTTATGTATAACCTTTGTATAGAATGTTATTCTATACTTTTCCCTCAGTTCCCCAAAGAGGCTATTTTGAAGATGCAATTATCAAACAAACCATTTCACATACACAACCACTAACAGAGAGAGCAAAATGAGAATGAACAAATGTTTCTAAACATTCTAAACACTGGTTCTGTGCAAAGTGTAAACATACATTTGCTTGTGCACATTATTTTTAGTAAAATGTCTCATCTTCTTTCATTTTTTACTCTACGGATGGAAGACCAAGGTACTTTGGCACGTGCTTTCTCTGCTGGGATAACTAAACGCACAAGTTAGTATTTTTCACACAGTAAATTCTGTTCACTGGGTACCAAGCACAAAAGGCTCTTGTCAGACATAGTATCAGACCACCTGCAGGAATTCTTGTGGTAGAATTTAAAATACAGACCAATGCAAAACTGTAAAACTTCTAATGTATTGAGTTCAACTAGCATACTTGAACAACAAAAATTATTTTTTATTGTTGGCCTGAGAACTATAAGCAGGTTAACTCTTGCAAGCTTCCAAAAAGCAGCCATTCATTCAGGTATGGAACTAGGCTCTCCACAGGGAACAAAAGTCATGCTGCAAGTCACATGCAGTACATGTGTGGTGCAATACGATGTACTGAGTCCTTTGGCAACAAAACCAGAGGATATTTTTTTTTTTTGAAAGACTAGCAAATGACCAAAATTAGTACAGGCTTCATGCAGACTTTGTGCATCCAGCAACTTTTTTCCACCACTTTCCCAAAATGATCAGAGAGTAGAGAGGAAAGAGTTACAGCTTATATTAAACCATGCAGATTAGTAAAACCACATAGATGTGGTTCTGCTTCAAATAAAAATAACCCTTTAGAAAACTCTGATTTACATACACATCCTAATCTAGTGATATTTCAAAGTCATTGTGCTCCGTTCTTTAACAATGCTCTTACTGTAACAAAAACTGCAGTAGTAATAGCAAAACAGGTATCTGATGCCTACAAATCATCATATAGAGATTAGAAAACATTTCTTATGGATATTAATAAAAGACACCTTAAAATAGCTTTTCATCTATACAAACCAATTATACAACTTACATACCACATGAAAAAAAGGGTTATATGACTTTCATTGTACTGCAGTCATCTTAGGGATACAAACAAAACACAACTCTCCGTACACATAATGCAAGCAGAATACTATAAATGGAGAAAAGCACACTTTCTACCTCCTTTTTTCAAAACATGTAAGATTAATGTTTTCATGCAGATGATGCTAAAGGAGTAAAGACAAAAACTTTTAAAAATATATTACAAATAACAGTTCAGTGATACAACTCTCAGAAAGGCAGGCTTCATGTCTTTGCTGACCTCAATGATACAACATTGAATACCACTCCATAAACGAGAATATTTTAATTTTATAGCATTTAAATAAAATTATAGCTATGAACATAACTATGATGTGTGTAATCTGTGCAACCATACACATGGTAGCCCACTCTTGCACATTTCACAGAAACACAAGTTACAAGCCACATACCCATTGATTTTTTTCTTTTTCTCAGCACAGATGGCATTTCAAGAGGAATTTTTTTTGTGCCACAGCTAACACGAACCACAAAGAAATTACTCTTATTGAATACTGCCTGCTGTTGAAGAGCGTTTTGAAATTACACTCCATTTTTTTAAGGGAACTGAAGAGCTGAGAACAAGCCATGCATTCACATCAATGGCTAACAGATAGAGCAGCAGCGCTGACTGAATGCAGCTCTTCACAAACCAGCGACTAACGGTCGCTGCACATTAGGGACACATTTTTCCCCTGTGCCACTTTAGAGGATTTCATTGAAATTTGCTTGGTGATGAGATCATTGTCTGCTGGCACCTTCCATTACAGAGATAGAATTATGTAGCCTGTGGTCTTGGCTAGCAGTGGAAGAAGATTTTAAAGAAAAGTAGTTACACTTCAATAGATGAAGACAGATCTTTCTCAGCAGTGCTTCGAATCCAATGTTAGGCCGTAGAACAACTTAGCATACCACACTTAATTGCACAATCAAATTTTCACGTTTTATTTTTCACTCTGCAGTTAAAAATATGGACACTAACACTGGCCGAAAATTCATATGGCTAAAGTCACCAGCCAGTGTTAGAAGTTCCCTCTTCTAACATTAATAATATGGAAAGCTGGGAACAATGAAGTAAGAGGTCTGTGTGATGACCACGTGCTACAAAAAGCTCCACTAAAGAGAAAACCACTTTTCCATGGGAAGGAAGCTTTATCTATATTTTTGTTAGGTCTATCGCTCTTAAATCGTGTCCTGATCTCATAGGACCAAATATAGTAAACCCAGCTCAAAGACCACAATCACACATAGTTGCCATTTTACCAAATTGTGTGACTATCACTATGAAATGCACATTACAAGTAAAGCATAGCAAAAGCACTTTGCTTTATTAATGAGATTAGTATTCCTTCTGCTTTGAACACTACCAGGGCGAGGGGGGCTGAAATGCCTCAAGAGTAACATTAATTAATCTAAAATTTACACTTTAACAAGAATACTACCTTGGCAAAATCCTGCTGGACAGGCCTAAGCCAGCCACTGTATCCAAGGCAAGCAGTGAAGGAACAAATTGTGCTAGTCACAGACTGGTTCCTCAACAACCTGCAACTGATTGAACACGATGGTCGTGGTGATGTCAGTAACACTGTCAAGATATTTGCAAACTCTCAGATCTGCACACAGCACAACACAAAGCAGAGAAATGGGGGAACTGACAAAAGTCCACTGAAAAATAAAGATACATTATGCACAACTTCAGAGTAAATTTTCGTACACCTTTTTCAACACACAATCCTATCCAACACACTGCTTTGGCTCTCCTGCAGTGGGGACTTCTGAATGGTAATGCCCAAGTCTGCACCACCCAGCTATGAAATACAAGCTCATTTATAGCAAGCTCAACCATCCCAGTGGTCAGCCATCCTTAGAACAGGACAGCCCTCTGTCTCCCTAGAACTCCTCTTCCCTAGAACTCTTGAGATTTGATCCATCTCACCACGTGAAAGGTGAGTTTCCAATAGTTTGCAAGCTTTCAGAAATGCTGTCATACATCTCAGTATCATGAGAAGCTGGTTCAGCTCTCAGTGGCAACAAAACACTACACACAACCAGGCAAGTAACCAGGAAGGTAGCCTTCCAGTTAAATGAGCGAGGTGACTTTTGGAGCTATGGTTTGGCTCTGCAGTAACTCCCTGCAGAGTTTTTATTTGCAATTTAATCTACAGTTTTCAATGAAGTTTCTGCTACACTGCTTTTGCATGCTGCAGGCAGATGAAAGGCATCTAAAGCTGAAAGGAAACATACAGTCCTTCTAGAATGCATAGAAAACAGCATCAAGAAATAGGGGTTTTGTTTCAAAATGTGCTAACAGACCAATTCTCTGGATGCTCTTTGGATAACACTCTTTTCCCCATTAACAGTCTGACCCTAGAAGGCACCACACCTTTTTGTAGCAGACCACGATGTGCAGTTTACCATCCACATTAAACAGAATCAAGCTCTAATGACTGCTTGGGTGAAATTCAATCAAGCTGCACACATATTTAACTAAAGAAGCCTAGCAAAACAAAGCAACAATTTACTACTTCCAATGACTAACTGGTGTAGATATTTGGAGGAGCTGCTTTCAAATGGATGGTATTGCCAAATATCAGCACTTTTACGGAAGCCCTGAAATATGGGAATGACTCTGGGAGTAATTCACATTACATAAAAACAATCAAAGTTTCTAACTAACGCGGAGGTACAGAAAATGAAACTTAAGCAAAAGCACTCAACATATAGGAAGGTGAAAAAACTCGGAGAAAACCTCACACCTCAATGAAGTGCTTTTGTGCTAGTAGGAAAACTAGAGAGCTCAGAAGCTTACAAAGCTGCAGTCAGTAAAACTGAAACACGGCCTGTTTTCTTGGCCTTTTGTTTTCATCCAATTTGACTGAAAAGCCTCAGCAGCCAACGAATAATTGACATCCTCTCAAGTGGCCTCATCAATCCCCTCAGCAAAAATTGTGTGAGATACAGGAAAGGAGCTTCCCCAGCTGAACCAAGGAGCTTTTTAAAACAGATGGAGAAGAATAATGGAAGATGATCTCTGAATAAACACCACCTCTGGATAAACAGAAAAGCACAACTTGATTATCAGGCTCTTCCCTCCACAGGCAGATTGGGAAGTCCTCCTAGTGAGGTTATCATAGTTAAGCAGATACTGCTTTTGATCTTGGAGTCAGGCTCCTGGAGAGTTTTGGCTATGACAATATGCAAATGTTTCTGTTGGAATGCATGGTGCATAATCAATCATGCCTAGCAGGTCTTACAGATCAACAACATGCTCTCTGATCAGATGGCTGCCCAGAGCCATGTTCCTGGAGAGACCAGGCAAGAAAATCATTTAGGGATGAAAATACAGCACCTTCTGTCCTGTTTCTTTATAATGATGGTCAGAAAACATGGCTGCAATTCATTTTGCCCCAAGTTTCTGTAGCTAATCCAGAAAGATCTAAAGAGGCAATGTCAGAGAGAATTCCTGGATATGTTTAATTTATTTCAATTATTTCATATATTCTTCCATTAAATTATAAACTAATTAGTAGATAAAATATAGGTACATGAATAAAAATCAATTTTGCAGTAATTAAGCAGCTTTTTATAATACAAAAACAACCAAAGATAGTAAAATCCAATATATTGTCATGGCAAATGTCACTGCTTAACAGCAGTGAACCCAAAGAGTGCAAGAACTAGGTTTTAAGCACAATAATTATTTGAACACTATATAAGGAAGTGCTTAAGTAGCTGAGGTTTAGTTTTGGTTTGTCATTTAAGAGCACAAACAATGTAGAAAAAGGTAGTTAGAAAGTTTTTTCTTTTTTTTTTTTTTTTTTTCAGACACAGCAGAGAATTGGGGATGATTGGGGATTGAATGATTGGGGAAAAGAAGAATGATGTGATTTCACAATATTTTGAAGTCATCTAGCCAAAGGTTAACAAAAGCAAAACTATTCAAACATTCCCACCCATCAGAGGGGTAGAAGTGATGCCTGCCTAGTTCCTTCTAAGACACCCAAAAAGACACCACCTCTGACACTAGTGCAATTAAGTTTTGAAGGGTTTCCAGCTACCACTGCTCGAAACACTTCTGTTTTAAAGGACCTTTAACTCCACCACCATTTCCAGATGTTTATTCTCAAATTTTACTTAAAAAAAAAAGGTAACTTCATCCATTGTTCTCCATCACTCACTCTTCCATGCTCATTCCTCCCAAGAGGCAGAAGTCGTTCCCTGTGTACCTGGCCTGCACTGGGTCCCTACTCACACCCTCACACAGTATCAGCAGTCCAGACTTTTTCACGTCTTTTTTGTTGACTTGTTTAGAACTACATCTGTGTGATGGTAAATAACTGGTGAAAATACAAATAAGCAAGAAGGCTCTGTTAACTTCCACACTGCTGCCTACTGGGAACATCATCTCTGATTGCATCTGACCTCTACAGGTGTAGCTGCCTGAAACACTGGTTGACCTAGGCTTGTTTCTGCCCACCAGACAAGGTGATTAGTCCCTCAGTGACACCATTCTCTCTTTACAAAATGACCTTTCACTACTAAGATCCATGGATTAGACTGTGTTTGATTGCTCCTGTTTGAACTGGAGGTCAACCAACAGCATATTTTCCTCTGTTCTACAGATAACATCTCCATTCTCAGAGATAATTGCAGCTCACAGTCGAGTGAACAGACCCTTTCCCCAAGACTGCAGTCCTTTATGCATCAAAACTACCAATAAATTTACACTTTAAAGGGAAAGCAAGGAACTAAAATTTCCTTATTATATCAAATAATTCATTTACTCAAGCTGAACAGTTTCATTTATGCTTATCTGAGTTTCAAAAGCAAGAAAGCTATTTAGCTCATATAAATTTTGTTCAAAATGACCAAATGAAGAAATCTGAAAAGGGAAAGACTTAATGCTGTTAACCTCTCAGTTCATTTTTGCATTCCAAACACAAGCATCAAGGCATGGTTTCCTCCTATTTTAATCTAAAAGATACTTCCAGTCAAGCACAAAACAGAGAGAAAGGTCTGCAGTATTTTTGCAAGATGAAATAGAAAATATAAACAACTAACTTAAAAATGTAAGTTGATTTCAGTATTAAAATTCTCCCGCATGCAATAAGATATTTACTTCAGGTCTGCTGCACTTAGCCTGACACTATTACTTTAAAGAGCTGCCCTATGAAACACCTTGAATATATCATGATTTTGATTGTAAGACACCTCCTTTCTACAGCAGACCCCAGTTCAGGTCCTTCTTCCAAATACAACAGCAGAAGAACCTGAACCCACACCTGCCAGGCTCCAAGTAAGCACGTAACTAGCTATTAATTAGTACAGATCTGTCCCTTCTCTCCAAGTATCATTAGAAACCAAAACTCTAAAGTGTCCATTTTTTAAATTAGCTTCCCATTCTCCTGCATGTGCACATCAGATGGCCAACAGTCCTATATCCTGTAATTTCAGGACATCTGACGACCATTCCCCCCCAACACTAGGACTCTGCTAAGATATTTTTGCTTCTCTAAAATTTCAAAGTCTGTGAGCAGTAACGAAAGCCCTGCAAGTGAATACCTCAAAGAAACATATACTATGCTGGTGTTTTCTGAACTGTTAGTTATTTTAGATACAGTGCCTCACAAAGATTTCCATTCTCATTCATTGAGGTCCTCAAAGATGGATAAAAATGGATGGGCTTTGTTTCATTGTGTGCTCTTACCAGCTATTTTTGCAAACACTTTTTTTGGAGATCTTTTGGAGATACTCATATGCCCCTGTTAATAAGGAATCTGTAGTTTGATAAACTTCCATCTCAAAATCATTTAAATGTTGTCTTGGGTTTAGTGGGATACTGCAAAATTTAATGTCACCCTTTACTTTGGCATATGAAGTGAAAAGGGCAACCCTCTCAGCTCCACTAAGGTTTTAAACTAAAATAAATAGCAAGTTTAATTTTCACAGGATGTTCCTACTTCAAAATGATAACTGATTTTTTTTTGTGTGTGTGAAGAGGGTGTATGCAGCAGTAAGACCATATCAAAACCCTTATTTCTCCCACACTTTTGTAAACATCATCTGATTAATTCAAGATGATCTTCCCCAATTGGGTATAATGAATCTACAAAGGTGGATGGATGTTCCCATCAGAAGGGAGAACAGTCAACCCGGCAAGTTTTCTGCCAGGAAGCAAAGAGAGGAGGAATTCACCTCTGAGGAGTGTACAACACTATCAACACAATCACACATGGAAGACTGGAACGGGCTTGAAGGAGGCAAGAGAACTTCAAATGCATGGACTCTTCTTGGAGAATGTGACCTGAGAGATAAAACTGCTGCACAGGAAAACAGACCGGGCACTCCCTTCATTACAACAACAAATATTTAGGAAGATCTCCAAGCAAAGGTTGAAGTGTTCTTCCTGTCTTCTGTGGAAAAACAGCCCAATAATTCACCTCAGCTTAAAAGCAGAGCTTGACCTTGACTGCAAAAATGTAGCAAGAATGACTAAAATGTTTATTATGCTCTTGAGTTTAGGTTTGGTTTTATATTTCATTCTCTAATTCTGCTAATGCTGGATCTCAACCTGCATGTCTGAAAACATGAAACAACATAATATGGTAATTTTTCTGTCCCCAACAAAATACAAAAACAACAACTTTAGAAGACACCTTTGCAAATGAACTTATTTCCTACCATCTAAAGTAGCCGGTGCTCACAATTAGTGTCACAATTAGCCTTAAGAAGGCATTAAAGATATTTATTCATCCTCTTTTCCAGCTCATTGGGGGAAAAATATCCATCCCTCCAAGGAAGGACGATCTTGCAGCTATAGAAAATGGGAGCTCGACTACTACTTCAAGAGGGTTATCTGCATGAAGTCACATAAAAATGCACTTAAATCTTGTACCTTATCTGTCTGAATTGTTAAATGGAAATGCTAACACATGGTTCGAGTAGCGGGTTGGCCTAGGTGACTTCCTGAGGTCCCTCCTGATCTAAATGCTCCAGTGATCCTATTTGCTTTGAGACAACTACGGTGAAAGAGAAGGGCACTCAGACATTAAAGGTTAATTAATGGTGAAAATCTCAAGTAACTATCCTAATATTTTCAATTTTTAATGCATAGCTTTTTACTAGATATTTATGGGGGGAAAATCCTGTCAAAATTCTCATCAATTCTGTGGTTTTCACAAGTGCCATCTATCAGAGCAAGAGGAAAACAAGAGTCATCTTGTTCTGGATGATGTGGCAGAACCTGCTGGTTTATGTTGGTTTTTAAAAAGCCAACAAACTGAAAAAACAACTAAACATTCATTTTAACTATAAATTTTTTAAGTGGCACTATAAACTTGAAGGGCCTTTCACTGAATATTATATGCAAGTGAAGCTATTAGGCAGGTTAAGAAAAAATCTTTGCAGATAGACTGATGCCAACATGAAATCATCAACAAAAATAAGAAGCAGCTGTCATCTTGCAACACAGATTATCCAATTATCCAATCCAAATTGTCAGTTTTTCACCAATGACAGAAGAGACTCTGTCCAGCATTACTGGATATGGTTTTTTTTATAATAATACTCAGCTTTTTCTAGAGGAGTGATTCCCTTTCTCTTTCAAAGCAGTAATGTCCTTTTGAGAAGTTCAACGTACTAGAGTCTGTATTTCCGAAGGCCCTTCTCTTTAAATCACTAGCCAGTATTAAATCCTCTATTTCTCCAGATTATCCCTTGCTCTTACTACTATTCCACTTAAATATGAGGAGGAAAAAAGCCCAGACAAATAAAACTTGAATTTCTTGCTATGATGTATGTCAGACTCAGATTAAAGAATAATTATTTTTCTCAAAGTAATTCACTATAAATAGTTTATAATTAAAACTGTAACTGCACAGATGCAAATACTGAAGACATAAACATTTATGTGCATTCACAACAGATCCTTTAAGAATTAATTAAGAAATTAAAGGAATAAAAATGCAATACCAAAATCCCCAAATCCCGCTTTTGTACAAATTTGGTTTCCCTGCATTGGTCTTTCCTCATCACAGTTTTCTATGAACTCATTACCCAGACCACGCTATGAGCCAGATGTGTACCCATAGAGGGATATAACACAAGATACCACATCCTCACTATGCACTGCACAGTCCTGTGAGTATAAAGTGCTTGCAAGTATGACAGTAAAAATATTTTAAGAAACAAACTGCTAACAGGTAAGATGTTTCTGTGCCTAATTTAGAAGATTGCTTCTCAGGGTGAAGCTGAGTCAACAATCTTTTTCTCTTAAGACACATCCTCTTCCACAAGTACCTCAGCCACATCACATTGCTTTTAGCAAAAACATTACAAAAGAAATACAAAGCCCTACTCTGCAGATGGTCTCAGTTTCTGCTACTAGTGCCTTTAATTTTCTAGCAGATCTCTCACATAGGGGAGTTGTGATTGACTCAGAACTGTCTGAGCATAAATATTGGTGTTTGCAGTTCACAGTGCTATCTATGAAGCTTGCAATTAAAAAAAAAAAAAGGCAAGGAAAAAGGGAAAAAGCTTAAATCAAAACACAACAAAAAAACTCCAATTCTCCCCTTACCTTGCTGGAGGCACATCAATATTTGAAGAGACAACCTTGCGCTTCTGTTCCAGAAGACAAACAGAACGAGTGTTTTCCTTTTCATACTCATGAGCTCTATTTAGTTTTTTGGTCTCTGCTGTTTTTAAATCTTCCTCCTTTGTGGTAAACAGGAGAAACTGTTGGTCTGGCAGTTTTTGACTGATGTCACTTTTTACATCCTCCTGTTGAAATGCAGGGAAGGTCATTTCACGCTTGATGTTGGCTGCCTGAAAAATTGAAAGCAATTATTAAATTTTCCTCTAAATCTCCTAAAACGTATGGGGGGAAGGGAACTCAATACCCACAGGCATTTACTTCTAATTAGTTCTTTGAATTAGTGAATACCATTTCTTTATCCTTCATAAATTCTGACACTGCTATTAATTTCTCAACACTGTTGAAGACTATCCAGGAAAACAAGCAATTCTAGTCCATTTGATAAAGCAATCAGTTACTGCTCAACACTAAATGAAAAAGGTATTTGAATTAGAATGTCAGAAACCACATTATATACAACATATCTTTCATGTACACACTTCTGTGCTGCATAAGTATGGAAAAGAAATTCTAGCTGCCCTCCTTCTAAAATTCCAGAAAAGAAGTCAGAATTTATCCACATAAAAGGCAACCAAGAAACTAACGCACTTCTCAGAGCCACTTATTGCATTCTTTAACAAGCTGTATTTGATTAAATTCAGCTGCCAGAAGGCAAAGGGGAGCAAGTGATACTGGCAGGATTTCCGTAAGGAGCCTGTCCAGCAACGAGGAGCACAGATACAGACAGGAGGAGTGTCAGGTTGTCTCTCTGCCTGTCACATCCCACTTCCCACATCTTCAGGCCTGCTGCTTCCCATAAGCAAAAACTACCTAAGAAAATAGGTATCTTAACAAATACGCTACCTCTCTGGAATACAACGTGTTGGTGTTTATAAACCAAACTACTGCAAAGTTGCAGTGAAGAGGCCAGAAAGCCATCAGAACCAAGCCACTCCACCTTCCCAGCAAGCAAAACAAAGCCCAGGACCTAGACTTCCCTCTGAAATGCCATTCCCTGGCCAGCTACACTTCCCCAGCTTCACGACAGCATTCCCATCTGGCAGACAATCCTTCTACCCAACTCAAACAGCCAGGCAAAATCCATCCCAACAAAATGGCAGCTTGTCCCTCCTTGAGTAGAGGCTCTTCCACACAGGTGGTGCCACACACACTATCTCAGAGAAATCCAAGCACTTTCTACAACTGGCAAACTGGACTTTTAAATATTTGTAAATTATTGCCTATCTTTACAGTGGAGATATCCACTTTGTGTTGCCCTCAGATACTAAGATCACCAATAAACTGAAATTCCTATGTCAACTCTTTCCCCCTTATTCCTCTTTTTCATCATCCAAAAAATTAATCAATATATATACATATATATTTATACATAAAGATATATTTGTCCCTCAAAAAATCTGTTTGTAGATTTCAAACCTTGGCAGGTATAAAAATCGTGCAAATAATTTTAAGTTCACAGGAAAGACGTTCTTGCCAAAGTAATTTTGTTTTGTTTGGTAAGGCATATGGAATAATTAAGGCATAAATACTTAGGACTGATGATTTAGTTGTTTCTAGTGCTTCCACTGAAGGGCTTTTAACAGTTGCTTCAAGAACAAAACAAGAATTGTTACTTTATGAATGCAAATAGTAGAAAGAATTAGTCACTTTACAGCTCTTCACACACAAACAGATGACACATTACCAGAAAACCGGCCTGGAAGACAAAACAGCCAGCATGTGAGCACACAGAATTAGAAGACGACTTATAAACAACATAAATTTAATTCTGATTTAATGATTATTTAAAAAAAAACTTCTTAGATTCACAAAAAAACCCTTTTCTCAAAGTCTGAGAATCTTAACAGATGTGGAGATGCCTTCAATTTTCCAGAAAATTGCCTTAGAAGTGATATGCTAAAGTTAAAAAAAAATGGCCTGAAAATATCCAAGTTACAATATCCAACCCTGGAAGTCTTCAGTTTAAGAAACTGTAGTATTCTACTCAGTTTCAGCAAACATACTGTGTCATACATTACTGAGTTTTCTTTACAGACCTAAATAGTGAGGACAGAAGGTTGCAGGCTCAAACTAGAGCTAAAGCCTAAAACATAAATAGCAGAATATTTGTACTGTGATACCAGATAATCTGTTCTTATATATCAAATTTACCCACATCCAGTTCAAATACACTCAAATAACAGCTTAGTTTTCATATGTTAATGTGCCATAATTAATAGCCTGCCCCATGCAGCCATATGGAAGTGAGGAGAGACAAAAAACACAGAAGCAAATGCTCAGCTGCAGAGCTGCTGCCAAGCAGTTCGGATTCTTCAGCTAAATGGCCAGAAACAGCCAAAGACTAAATCCAATGCTCTGACTAACTCCCTTCCTCTCCCCTTCAGTTTTCAAAAGATATTTAGAAGTATCTAAATATCTCTTTCTGAACTTTCCCTTGAGAGCGACCGCATATAAAGAATCTTTTCTGTTTTATAAGCATAAGATCATGAGAAAGCCAAGAGTTTCCCTTGGTGGGCACTCTCCAGTAGCTTTCTCTTGCTCCACAGGCAGTTTTTCTGTTTTAATGCATCCACATCTATAAAAGCCATTTCCACTTGAGACACCTGCCCTGTCTGGAAGGGTACAGGTCTTTTGCTGTAAATACAACCACCTACACAATCAGCCATTGATGTGGGAAGTGCTGAGGGCCACAGTCATTTGAATGATCAGGTGCCTCATTTTCTGGTAAACACATTGACTAACAACCAGGACCCCTCTGATTCCAAGGTCTCTTTCACCAGCACTCACAGTTCAGAGATTAACATAGAAAATTTCCAATATGTTTTTCCAGATAAATTAACTGTTTTGTCATAGGTTATCAGTAACTTTTTTTTTTCATAGATCCTTCATATTCTTTTAATCCTTTTGAGGCTTGTGGTGGCCCTTTAAGTTTCAGCAAGAATTCTGGGGAAGGTCTAGTCCAAAGAGACACTGGTTTATTTCAGCTTACTTCCAATACTTCTCATTTCTCTCTCCTTTGTTGTTCTTGAACTCTCTGCTTATGCTGATCCCTAATGGTTTGGCTTCTCTTGTCATCATACCTCTGCATTTGCCACCTTCTGGCCTCCAATATCAACTGCTGATAAAAACTTATGTCTTTTTCAAACACCTAATGAATAATCACTCATACAAGCCACTTTATAATAGGCTGATTTTCTATGCAATGCACCACATATTTCCCCCCCTTAAGCCATTAGCAACTTTCAGCTTACTTTCAACTGAGTCCTTTGCAACCTGGCCTTAGGCAACAGACATCACTTTGAAGTTCAGTCATGGAAACAGTTCTAAATGACCTGCAAATTTTAAAAACTAGCTTTGTTTCTCTCTGCAGTTACCCTCACCTGCCTTTGACAACTTCCCTCCCACCACTGTCGGGAAAGGGAAACTTCTGATACACTGCCACTTGGAAGTGACAGCTCAGTACTATCTGTGCCTTTCCCGCTGGAGCTCAAACATAGGGCAGTGCCAAAGCTGGGGTCTGATGTGGCTTTACTCCTTCTGTAGTTGTCCTGCAAAAACTGAAAGCCACTTCTTGCTTTGGTTTCTATGCAAAAACTTCATTAAGAAAGCCTTTCCATTTCTGTTTTGAAGGTGTTAAGACAATGGTATATATTTAGGTTGACAGTTTCACTTTTAAGTTAAATTTCTTGCTTGATTATTATTAAATGCCAAAATTTTAATACTGTATGTGACAGCTAAATGATTATCGTTATTATTTTCAGATGTCTATTAATAATTTTTCATTGCAAAAACCATCTTAACCTGCCTATAGAAACTTTGATTTTATGGTACCTTGCCATAACCAAATTGCTAGTCCTGAACTCCATATGCCCCAATCAAAACCATGCGTTGCAATGTAAGTCCTGCCCAAAATGAGCATGTTTGACAGTGACACAAATTTTGAGGAATTTAAAGACATTTTTCTTTATTCCTTACAGAGGATGTACAGACTGCAATCTTTCAGTTGTTTAGGCCCTAACTTATCTCCAGTCAATTTTTGCTATGCCTAAAAGAAAGTCCTGGTAAGATGCTGATGTTGCAGTCAAACTTCAGTCTTCTCCAATTTCAGTTAAATTTCAGCTTGGATTTTGCCCTGAACAGTTAAAAAAATATTGATCAAACAGACAACTCAGGCACTGAATTGCCTAGTCAAAGGATCAGCAAACATTAGAATAAGCAGATATATCACATTTATATGCAAATGCAGGGACTTACATTTGACAGACTATGTATGTCATTTCTTGAGTACAACCTGACTGGACTTTATCATCTTCCCTTGCTTATGGTGCACTGCTGCTTAAAAACTGAAGTTATTTATTTTCAAATAGTTCTCTAGCCTTTAACAGGTATTAAAATGTCTGTGTTTCCTATGCAATGGAAAGTATTAAACTCCCAAAAATATTAGCATTATTTGCCTCTATGTGACTCAATGATAAGGAAATATGTCTTCAAATGTGAAAACTGACTCCCACCTATGTTGTTTATGTTGTTTCAAATTTCCTTTTTCGTTTCTTTTGTGCAGCCCCTGTGGATTCAGGTGGGCACACCATGAGCAGAAACCTAATTTTTAACAGGTTTTGTAACAGTTTACACAGACAGTGAGAAATACAAAAAAACTATTGAAAGAATTGCCACACTACATACCATGCCTACTTTGCCACCTGTTTTATAAAGGGCTGATTTCCTGACAAGGAGCCAAGCAGTGGGTACTGGATGTGAGGGAAGTACCCAGGCAGAAGGCAAATACCCAGCGCAGAGCATCGCTCTGCTGAGCAGCACCGCCTCCCACCCTGTGAGTCAGTGCAGCACCTCCAATGAAGCTATGCCAGTTTACAGCAGCTGAAGAAGATCACATGTGATGAAGAAGGCCACATGTGTGATTGCATCTGCCTGCCACAAAACAGGCTAGCAAACACAGGCTCAGCAGAGAGAGGCTGTCATCATGCTGTCAGGCAGCACGACAGCAGTGAGAGCCCAGCAGGCTCCCTTAATCTTCTGGGGGAACACTGGCTAACTTTGGTTTCTCCTTACTCTGTCTACTGGGATTCTGGAAGGACTTAAGATGTCTGAGACAGTCCCATCCATGCAAAGTTTGCATCCTAGAGGCCTGGGTAAATTAAATAATCTTGCAACTGTGGCCTACTTTGTGCCTTTATGTTTTGTTCATACAAATAAAAATGCTCATTTTACCACAACAGTAATAGAAGTACTTCTAAAATCCAATAAAACTATTTTATGAGGGTGATGGAAGCATCTATACAAAAGTTGACTGCATCCAAAACTCCCTGTAAAGAAAAACCCACACTAGTGGGAACACATTTTGGGAAACTAGCCTAAAACCTCCCCCACTTTATCTTAATAATCCTAATGCCATTGCCATGTTTCCATTTTTCTACAAACTTCCTTTTCCCTCAACCCATAAAATTGTATTTCCTGTACTATGGAGCACTATAACTGGACTCAACCTCAGTGTCACTTCATTCCAAAAACAACAAGATGCTTCACAAGCCACACTAGCTGCTTTCCAGACTGAGGGAGGCAGGAAAGAGGGGAGGGGGGAACATGCTCATTAAAAAACACATACCAAAAAAACCCCAACACCCCAACAGCAACACCCAACACATGGCTTCAATTCTGGATATGTTCATACAAAAATAATTTTAATTTGTGAGTCCTAGGCCTATGCACAATCTTAACATTACATAGCCTTTAAAGAAGACACAGTTTCAGATGAGGATTTTTGATTTCCATCTGATTTGCTACGTAATCAGCTGGTCTAATTCCATCAAAAAATTCTTTTGATTAAACACCAATTAAAAAAACACAAATAGCTACAAGATGTTTTAGCACCAGCCAACCTGCTGTATAACTGATGTTTTTTATAAACAGTTTTTCCATTCTGGCTCTGTGACCATCTTGTTCTGTTTTCCGAAATAGATATAAGCATCCTAAGTGTTAGGGACTGCCAATAAAACTCCCAACTGGTAAGAAAACAAAAGTCGCAGAACTTTTTATTTTTAACAAGGCTTTAGCAAGATTTTTGATCCATTACAGAACAAATATGCAGCTCAATGAGGGAAGTGAAAGAAGGAATCAATACATTTCAGTCTAGCGTGTTAATGGGAAACAATAATGAAATGTGTATATGTAACATGGCACACATTTGTTCAGCCGAAAAAAGAGCTCAATAACTGCAAGACCCTTTTCAGGCCAGCCTGAACAGTCAGGTTATGTTCTAGGGAAAGAGATATGCCACTTTTCTCAACAAGAAAGAAATCACAAGTAAAGTTCACAGCCAAATGCAACAAGCAGAAATGAGGAACACCAAACTTGTTACCAAAATTATATGCAAATAAGGAATATTTAAATTAAATCCCTGGAAGGACAAAGGTTTTGGTTCACTCATAGTACTTTGTACAGTATTTCCAGTTCAATTTCCTGCAAAAGATTTTTTTATTAAAAAGGCTCTAATTTTGACATTCTAAAACAGTGCCCTCACTGGAAGGAAAGAATGCATTGAATTTCCATTTCGCCAGAAATCTCTATTCATACTGGAACACAAAGAGATAAGACAGATTCTCGTAATGATGCTTGGAAGTAATCTGCCCTGAATTTCAATGTATTATTACATTTTCGAGTATACTTTGCATTTAATTACTTGCTTCATGAGCAGTTGTTCATTACACATAAACCATGTCAATCTAATCACTCTAAGCATTTGTAAATTGCTGGTCTCTAATAATATAGAAGATAATGCATTTTAAGGTCACTATGAGTGTTCTTTACAATATATAGTACACATTAATGTATAGTAATGTACTATTCATTTCAACCAGGCTAGGACAAAATCCCTGTCTTCACCATTTGATTGAATATAGAAAACCATCCACCAAATGTATTTTCTAGATATTAAAATAAAAATCTAAGCATTTTAAGTTGCCTGGATTCACAATAGGGTGCTAGGCAGCAAGAACTGAAGTCAGCAAAAAGCTTATACCCTCCCATCATCATCACGTGCATGTCAGCACTTATGTGGCTAAATCTAACTCATCTTTGAAAATCGTGTACCCCAGCATCAGTTTAAGGTGTTTCTGAGTTACAGGGCATTTACCCACATGAATGACAGAAACTTTCACTCCCACATTTGAAATCCAGTACTCATCCACGGTACCTGTTGTACCCCAAATAAAACAAGGACCAATCTTGTGACAGCTGAAATTCTGTACTGTCACAAGAAGCATAAATGTTACTAAAACTGGCGAGAAACATCTTAATAAGATTACAGGGGAGACAGCAAGGAACACTGGGAATCCATGGTCCTTCCCATACACCATTTTCAGGTCTAAACAAATATTCAAACATATTTGAGCCTTTTTCTCTCTACCACATAAACGAAGGGATGAAGATGTGAAAGTATGGCAGCTTCCTTTCCCATCCCATATGCTGGTGTTGTAAGTTCATCACAGAAAAGTACATGACATAACTTCTAAGATAGTCAGACACCAATTAGTAGCAATTACCAAATTTTAATACTAATTATTGAATGTGTGTATCTTCAAAATTTGCTTGCAACATTTAAGTCTCAAAAAATAACTCCATGTTCTGTATTCTGGGCATGCTGCACAGGCAAGAGGATGACTTGCAGTCACCACTCTGCAAATCTGGCCACATGGGTTCAACTGGATGTTGGCCCCCAGGTTTGGCATCTCTGACAGGATCTCAGCAGAGGTATTTCAACCCTGTTTTTCTTTTCCTAAATAGAACAAGTGCCTTGGAAACACATTGACTCTAAAATCTTAAAAAAAAAAAAAAATACTATGTTGGAAAGCCTTAAACACAAGGAAAATGGAGAATCATAGTTGCAAAAAACACATTCATTTTTTAATTAGCAATCCTGTTGCTGCACTTCAGTCTTTTCTAAGCACACTTACCACTGAATTCCTGGTACTCCACCACGTTAAAAAGGACTTGTAGGCCAGGAATGGGCAGCCATAATCGCCTTCCCAATTACTGGTTTCACAAAAAGTGAATTTAAAATGAACTAAACTACTTATCACATAATTTTTCTCACAGGGATCTATGTTCCTGGTCATGCAAGCACCAAGGAAGGGCGCCTGCCAGGCAGCAGGTTCCCCCACCTCTCCTGTGATGAAAGCAGTGTGAGCAATGCCCAGTGCCACTGGGGCAACC
>JAWWMO010000083.1:122772053-122799129 GCA_035047845.1 Dendrocincla fuliginosa
CCCTTCCCTTCCCTTCCCTTCCCTTCCCCCTCTTCTCGCCCTGCGGTCATCGCTGCCGCAGCTGGTTATAAATAAACATCGCAAAGCCCCCGTCGCCGGCATCGGGTGGTTGTGTAAGGTTTTCGTCTCCCTTAAAAAGAAATTACCCGAATGAAACCATTGTAATCTTACTCCGCGAGGCAGGAGGGAAAAAAAATAAAAGTTTAGAAACTTCATACAACAGCTGAAAAATCGGCAAGTATGTAAAATGACCCAAACTTGGCTCTGCCACAACTCATGATTGTGGACCTAAAACTGATTGCCAGGGACCCTCCGACGGGAATGTGATTGGGACAACTTGTACTCAAGCACTTACCTGCCTTACAGGCACAATACAACAATACAAATGCAAGCCTGTACTATTAAACACATAGTGGGATTTGGGTGCAATACGCATAATATGAAATGCAGTCAACGTTGCAAATAATGGCTGTGCAAATTCAATTCAACTGTAGCAACACTTCCCCCCGAGAAACAGGAAAAGGTCTTAAATTCCACATATTAATCTCACTTATTTCTCTTCCTGGTGGTTAGGGCTTTGGTTTTGTTTTCAGAGGGAAGATGTAAAACAAAAACTGAATTTTGAAGTGGCGGTGTTTTCTTTTGATTATCTTTTCAGGTGTAATGTTTTGGCTTGACTTTATGAGTCCTTTTAATTCATTTTAATGGTAGGGTTTTGTATAGAAACACTTCAGCTATTCTGTTCTGCTGGCTTCTCTGGTAGATGTGTGTTGTATTTTAATGTATCATTTATGTAACCAAAAAGAAAACCTTGCGGATACTGACAGTGTTACTAAATACAAAGGGTTCTTTTCCTCTGTTTATGAAACAAATTTATTTGTGTATATATTTTTTTAAAATATGAATGAACTGCTATGCCAGGCTTTGTTGTGGGAGGAATGGAGCAGCAGGGAGGAGCAGAGTACAGAAAGAAGCCGGCACGAATCTTCCTGCAGGCTTTCCCTCCTGTTGGTGTTAGAGATATTTGGTCAAAGGATGCTAACACAATGTACAAGTTCGGTGTAGATGGCAAGAAAAAGAGTATCGCTTGAGGTGGAGTTTAATGAAGCATCTACTGCCTTGTCTGAGTTAGTAATTTGGATCACATTACTTGAATAAACGCAGTCTCAAAGCAGAAAACAAAGGCAGAGTGAAGGAGCTCAGGAAAGCACAACACAGAGAAGGAGGAACAGGAGTGGCAGAGGATGGCTCTAGTCACGGAGGAAGGACAGCAGATGAGTGGAGGGGAAAGGGGATAGCGTAGTAGGAATAAGAGAGTAGCCCCAGGGCAGTGAATGATAGCAGAGATGTCGATGAAACAAAGAATTTTGTTCCTAATATTTATTCCCTTGCAATTTTCCCTTGAACACAACTCTTCTTCATGAGTAGTTTACTGGGACAGAGAAGAAGACTAAGTGATTAAACTGATATTACACCCTTGTGAAAGAGGCTTGGGGTAATTACTTATGACACAGGTAGGTGTTCTGAAGGTACCTGATACAGCGGTTGTTAAAAGTTTGGATACTTTTCCTTTTATGTCTCTATTTCTGTGGTCACATTGCCTCTTGTGTTGCTCAGAAGTTCTGAAAAACTCAGGTGACTTAGGACCTAGATTACCATTTTCTGACAGTAACATGAAGTTCTTAGAAGATAACAGAGAATTAACCTCTTCTGCCACAGAACATTGGGTGAGCAGCCTGTCGCATGAATTATTATTTTGAGTGTTTTAATTTTAATACCTAAAGTGTAGCACAGTTCTTTCAAAAAGGAGATTGGTTATCCGACACCATCTAACCCTGCCAGTTATATGGAAGTAGATTATAGAGAATGATACTGGGTTTGCACATGCATTTTGCAAATGTACTCCTTGGCTGTACTCTTTATTTTGCAAATTGCCGACATTGAGATGAAGGGTCTATAATTTTCTAGCTTGCCTTTCTCTTGGAACACTGGTGCTGCACTGGCACGCATCCACTTAGCTGTGACTTCATTTGAATACAGCAAATTCTTTATTATGATGAACAAAGGGTTGCTCTCTGGACTGCTTTGAAACTCAGCCTGCTCATGGAGATTAGTGGGTTTTGAGCAATGCCAAGTCACTAAATATCTCCGCTTCACTGATCTCAAAGACATTTTTGACAATGGATTTAGTAGTCATTTTCATGCATGTTCTTGCCTTTGAATGGATAATACCTTAGTAGTTTTGTTCCCCATTGCTGTTTGACTCTCGTTTTCATTCAAAAGGGTTTAGATTCAAAACTTCTCTGTCCTCATATGTTGCTGCTTTGAGATACATAAACAGGTTTGTTTGTGGTTTTAACCCTTGAATACAACTCCCCTTCACCTCTTTGCTTTTATTTGCAATTTGGATTTTATTGTAATTCATATTAGTAAGAAATACCATGTGGCTAAACAATGTCTTATATTGATGTTTACCTTTACTTCTGTCAATGTATTGGACATTATCTTGTGTAATAAAGAAGGAACCTGAAATTACAAATTTTAAATTTTCTCCAAGAATGGTGGTCAGCCTTTTTCTTTTTCATGAAAATTTCTTAAGATGAGGAGTATTATTGTGTCTTGATGTATGAGACAGAAAATGAGAAACCCTTCAAAAATATTTGGTTAAGCTTTCCATAAGCAAACAGATCCCAAAAGCCTTGTGTTGCTGCCATGTCAAACTGCAGACTCCTCTTTTAATTGCTCCAGGAGAACAGCAATTAATCTCGAAACTGGGATCGGTTTCAGAAAACGGATAAGCACAGTGAATTCCTTATTAAACTAAATAAATTTACTAAGCCAACTTTCTCAAAAAACTGAGAGCAAAATTGTTCAGAGCTCTTAGTTTACAGAAAATTCAGATCCACCAATGCAGACATAAAATAGGTAAGAGAAATATTAAGTAATGCTGAAAAAAACCCAAAGAGACCTGGGTGGTAGTTTCTCTACAGTGAAGTTTCTCCCAGTTCAGGGTTTGGCTGTTGTACTATCAATCCATGTGCAGCAAAGGATATAGTTTATTCATAGTATTTCAGGAGGTTTTTCTATGTGAATCTTGGAAGATTTGTCTTACTCAGTATCTTTTCCTGCATTCCAAAGGCTTATACTGTCCTCTGAGGTACAAATTTCCAGTGATGAATCCAGTGGGTCAGCCAGGGCCTTTGCTTCTGTACATAACACACTCTGACAACCAGCAGCATAAAACCAAAGGAAGTGGCATAAAAACCTTCCAAGAAAGCTGTGTCAGTGCAGTGCCACACTGACAGCAATAAACCACCAAGACGGTGTCCAGGGGTAGCAGCCTGCCTGGGAGAATTGCTGCCACTTCTCTCTCACTCCAGTGCCAGATCAGCCTGAGCTGAGAACCACTGATCACTTCCACCTGCTGTTCATGATGTTGGGTGGGAAAGATACCGTGGCTTTGGGGTATTAAATCTAGGGCAAGGGTTCACTAGGGGCAGAGTCTGAACTGTCACCCAGCAATGTGAGGTCACCCCGCATCATTACTTGTCCAGGGATGTAGTAAATCTTGCTCGATGGGATTTGTATTGTTAAAAAGTGTTAAAAAACTGGATTTTGGTTTTGTACTCATATATATGTTTTTCTGGAGCATGACCCTGGTGTTTGCTACTCAGATAGCTACTTCCAGCTCTTCTTCCCAAACCCAGAGTTTTCACATACTTATTTTGGGCTGTGCTCCATAGGGATCGCATCACCATTATAGATTTACATAGCTTCCAGCACAAGTCACGCTGTAGCTAAGACATCTTTCAAATTTCAGCACCCCAGGTAAAAAAATACAGGCCTCTAATCCCCGAGATCTAATTATGCTCCAACCACCTTGATTCCAGTGCACTGATCTGGCCTCAAGAAGCAAGTAATGGCAAGAGATATTGCTATTTTCGTGTGTTTCTTCCCTCAAAGCATAATTATAAGCCACAAGTTTTGCATGTAGACATGTACCAACAGAGGCTGGGCCTGTTGAAATTTTTGTGTTGATCAAACTTGAATTTCATTCACAGTTCCAGTGAGGGAATCAGCTTCTAATGCATGCACAGAACATTTGCTTGATAATGAAGAATTGTAAAACCTGTCCGTGAAATTTCATAGTACTAGATAAAGCCAGAAGGATGGTTAGTGCATCTGCCCAAAATTCCTGCTGCTGGAAAGAGCAAGATGATTGAATGAAAGGCAAAAATTTTCCAGTGTGCCCATCAGCAGTTATGAGGAACAGGAGATAATGAGGAAGAAACTAAAGTCATTATTTCAGGCCAGAGCAAAAAAAAAAACAAACCAGTGCCTGCGTCATCATAGGTTTAATACTGTATAATGATTGATGATTCTGTAATCAGAGCCCACATAGAGAGAAACAGGCTGTAAATTAAATGGTGGAATGTTTCACAAATGGCTTGGAATTGTAATGCAATGTTCAAGAATTTACAGAGAAAGACTTTATGCCTCTTTTTAACAAGCTGCAGTGCTTCTAACAGAAATAATTAGGGTTCTGACAATGCATTTATTCAAATGAAGGATTGAGTTTGACCATAAAAAATAGCTTGTAATCTGCGTGTCACATGCAGCTTTCTACTGACATACAGCCTCATAGTCTAGTGCACCAGCATTCACAGCAAATTAGTCTCAGTTTTACTGTATTCCTTAACCACAGAAAGTGCTACCTGGAGAAATAAAGTTTTTTACTATGTCACTGCCAGTCAGGTAGCTCTTACAACTCAAAATAATTCAGTGATGGTCTTAAAATAAATGTCTCACTATGGTTTGCACCTTTTCAGACTTAGTAGGAAGGATACAGTGGGAGGAGAAGGAGGAGGAGGAATCCAGTTCTTTTTCCCTTTTGAAATCCCCAGTTTGGCAAGCCAGTGGCTTCCTCAAGCAATTCATGGCAATTCCTTCCTGGAAAGCTTCCTCCTCTCTAGAAGCAAAGCACCCCCCTTAGCTTTCCCTAGAAGTTGAAAAGTGCATATTGAAAGTAAATTACAGCATTCATTTGAATAAATTAGTATAATTATGGTTAGTAAGCTAGACTACCATGAGCAAACATGCAACCCGAGAGTCCACATCAACTTGGGCTAAGCAAAACCTGTACTATATCCAGCACATGGGCAGATCAGCCATGCAGCACATAAAATGTTCTGACACCTCTAGGAAACATGGGGTCTGTTGCAACCTTCAGGAAAATTTGAGGTGTCCATGAAGTTTTGAACTTATCATGCCTGTGTTCCACATGGCATATGTACATGTTTTATTTGGGAAATCCCACTGGCAGCAGCCCTAATTCTTTCTAAGGTTAGGTGTCACAGTGCAGCATTACAGCTGCCACTTCTCAGAGGTTCTCAATACAGTTTTTCACCAGTGCATGAGAAAACTGGGCAGTGTTATTAACCATATCTTAAGCAACTGATAATAGAAAGGGATCTTCCTTTCTGTGATAGCTTCTGTGATCACAGATTCTATCATAATACCATTTCTGAGTTACTTAACCTTTTGGGGTCCAACCTAATAGTTTCAGGTTCAGAGGAGGGATTTCCAGCAATGACTACTCCTGGGCATTCAGAAACTGCTCTCAAAGAAGGCTGAGTCTCTCCTCAAGTTGGGGCAGTCCCTACCGATGGCATCCGTCTTAGTGAGAAATTTATAAGCCTTGTTAATATCTTCTTTTGTCATTCTGTTTTAGTAATGATTTGTAACAAATGCCTAGCTCTTAAATACATGACAGAGTTCTTGTCCACTTGTGGACAAAAACCCCCAATCCTTAAACATTTAATTCAAGGAGGCACCTACTGTGTTTTTGACGGGTCACAAGTATTTAATGCTCTCGTGATGGTTTTAGGGCTAGAGACAATTTTGAGGGATGTTGAGCCAACATTTTTCACACATATTCAGTTTATTTACACTGGAGCTTGTTTTGTGCATTGCCTACAAAATTATGCTTCATAGATGAAAAGCCTGGCAATGCGAGAGAAATTGCTGTAAACAACCAGAGTGAATACTCCAGCCCATGTACAATAGACATGCTAGGACTCAAAATAGCACCAGAGGGAAAAAAAACCACCCTTAACAAACAGTAAGAACATTGTTTGTTTTTAAGAAACACTGAGCTTTGTTTTCAGTTTCTAGATTAAGCCCAATTGCCAAAAAAGCCTTTGTTACTGCCTACACCAATCTCAAGTTGGGAAGCATAGCCAATAATTATTTCAATTAAGAATGTACTGTCAAAAACCCATGGGCAGTAACGCAAGAAGTGTACAGTTGTTCAAAATTAAGAGCCTCATCTTCTCCCTGTACTTTGTCTCTCTTTTTTCCCAGGTGTAGGAATTGCAGCTTGAATGAACAGCAATAGAAGTGGAGTTTTTGAGACAAACAGAGTTTCAAAATGGAGAGCTTTTGGCAGCAGTCCCCCTCCCCCTCTTTTTGAGATCCTAAACACATGCTGAAGTTTTCCTCTTACCGCTTGCCAGGGCTGTTGAATGCTGAAGTAGCTGTTTTGAACTTAAAACCTCCCAGAACTCTGAGACATCTGTAAGGAGGGTGATTGCTGCCCTCTATATCTGCCAGAACCCAAGACTTAAATTTTAATCATAGCTTTGCAATCTTAGAAATGAAAATTATCTTGACTGTGTTCTGTCTCCCATGGTTTCCCCTCTCCTCCTGGCTCTTCCACACCATCAGGCACAAACAATAGACTTTCTTGTACCCTGCAGTATCCACCTTCTTCCCGTTAGGAACAGAACACGTGGCAATCTCCTTGGATGGCCATACTGGTCCAAAATTGTCTCTGGGACACATGCTTTCTTTTATAGTCACTGGAGCAAGTGGTACATCCCTTGTAGCAGAAATACTGCTCACAATAAAATGGGCAGGACCAGAAGGTGTTCACTAGTGGCTGTTCCTACAAGCAGGTGCATGTTGTATAAACAGTAAGTGTGCTGAAGCTGTCCAAGGCCATGGGTTCTGGGGATTGCCTCTCTTCTCATCCTTTTCTTACTGAATCTGTTCATCAGGTTACTGAATTATTGTCAGCTTAATGGCAAGTTTTTTATTTCTGCCCCAACAGGGAGTGCAATTCATGAATTAAACAGCCCTGTGGATAGCTATGTGGGGGCCTCCAAACCTACCTACAAGGACGATAGTACCCTCGGGAGTGCACTGAGGAGATCATTTGAAGTTCTGGACCATGTGGTCCACCAGGCTTGCAGCTGTCTAGGAAAGAGAGAACACTTTCTCAGTATGGTGAGGAAAGGCAAACATGCAACAGCAGTTACTGGATACGCTTTTGGTGTCAAATCCACAAGCTGGATGTAGTAACATGGCAGATGTTGGCAAAGTCTGTCTGAAAAAAAATCCTGTAATTTGTTCACCTACCTTAAACTATCCTCTCTGGCTGTGAAGAAGAAGTTTAGCAGTAGCAAGAAGCCCTTGTGATGTGATAGTGTTCTCATTCTTTTGCCTTTGTTGCAAATGTACTTTACAGAGGAACAAGTGAATTAACTTCATCGTGAATTAACTACAGTTCAAAAGGCACTGTTTGGCTTGCTTTGTATTCGGTGCTGCAACTTTATTCTTCTTGCAGTATGAAAATTGCTTGTGCATCACTGGAGGCAAGTCCCTCAAGATGCAGTTTCTGTTGTTATTTCTGAAACACTAGAGGAAAATCTGGACATCACTGGAATCAATGGCCTGAACAGATCTTAATCTCAAATGAGTTCAAACACTCCTCTAAATCAATTCTGAATGCAGCCTAAAGTGTTACACAGCACTTTACATTTCTCAGCATACTATAATGGAGATGACACGTACTTTAAAGCATTGGCTTTATGCAGATTTGCCAAGAGGGCAATGGTGCACAAATAGAGATGTTTTTAACTGCAAGGACATGTGCTCCCCATACGGATGCAGTCATGGTTGCTTAGTCTCTGAATGAGTTCATACTTGCACTTCTCCAGAAGAGAACATGTGCTAAGTATTTCTTCAGGCTAATTTTTTCATGCTACAAATAGTAGTTATCATCTGAACCAACACACCAAGGTTTCAAGACACAAGCTGTCAGAACAAACTGGAATGGTTTGTGTCTGTGCAAGATGACTGCCAGGAAGTACCTGCGTATCCTAGGCTGGGCTGGCAAACCTTAATAATGTCCTCTTTGTTCCTCACTGACTCCCTCAAGCAGTTTGTTCTCAGTCCATTGCCTGTTTGAGACTCCTTTGAAGTCATCTCACTCCATTAGTGGCGGGGGACCCAGACACTTAGCTGTTATTTCGTGTTAAGTATCTAGGGCTGTGATAACCTCACAAGTATCCTCCATACATGTTAAAGTGTTGCAGGGTGTTTTTTGAAAGGACATGAAAAGTTACTTGCTTGGTTCAAAAAAGGAATAGTTTGTACTTTGAAGGGATGTTTTTAGATTAACATAAAAATATTTAATTTATTAAGAACATGCCTGTATAGCCACCTCAGGCAATAAGATAGTAATTTTGTTTTTAGTTTTTTCATATATGTGGCTGAAAGGTGCAGGATAACCCCCAGACCATCTTCCCTTCATGGTTGGGGTTCCTGTTGCTGTAGCACCTCATAGTGCTGTTGCCTTCAGCTCACACATTTCCAGTGGTAGAGTTCTCTGCTTTTGAACTCTCTTGCTCTGTGAACCACACTTGAATTGTGAATTAACCACAAACAACCTGAAACCTTTCGCAGGATGAGAGGCTTTTCCTTTATTTTCAAACTATCCTGACTTTCCAGCCAGTTTTCATTGTAGACCATTGCTCAGACAGTTCCAAGTGGAAAACTACGTAAGGACAGCTTTGAAAAGGGGAGTTACATGATATTAAACCAGTGATTCTCTGTCTTCTCCTTGTGACACACATGCATACAAATATTTAAACAAATAAACCCACCTATTTGTCTCCCTTACATGTGGTAATTACCTAGTCTGGGGCCAACAAACTTTGCAGTGCTGGTCTAGAGACATACCTGTTCCAGCTGCACAGGCTTGCCTGGCTCTGCGGAGCCTCATTAGTCGGGACTTGGTGCTGGACCTGCAGGATCAAGGCTGGAGCTGTGCTGAGCCAGCTCAGGGGATGTTACGCTGTATGCCAGAGCCGAGTGTATCTTCTGGTAATATGGGCTGCAAAAGTGGGCCGTGTTTGGGCTAGGAGGATCCCCAGACACCACACGTATTGGAGAGCACTGTAGATGAACCCAGGAGGACCAAGTGTGAATCTGGAAGCCATGGGAAAAAACAATGTCACTGTTTAGAGTATCATAAAGATCCTATTACACTGAACAACAGAGAATGGACTTCCCACTCATCTCTTTGCACTCATCTGCCCAAAGAATGTTTTAGCTGCAAATTATAAAGGACAGGATCCTTGTCATCTTTCCACTTATCAGTCTTTATAGTGTCATCTACAGCTGTGTAACAGACATGGCAATTAATATCTTTCAATTATGTATCAAAACTGTGTTACCTAGGCTGCAAAATGTGGAGAAAAAGAAACCTCAGATTTACAAATACCTTCACATACTTCATGCAGTTTTGTGCCATTTTTATGCTTAAAACTCACTGAGGCAGTTTCTATGGGGAAAAATAAAACCAAACCCCACACCTCGTCAAGCAATTAAAGAAAAAGTAATGGAATTTAAGGGCAGAATACTGCTTTTCCATAAGAATCCCTTTATTTGGTGAGTGAGGTGGCTGGATGGGATCTACTTGAAAGAGTCCAATGGAACAAGGCCCTGGAGGGATCCTAAAAAGCTGATTGATATTTAAGCTTCACTTCCTCTGAGGTCAGTGGGTGTCCATCTTAAGGAGCAGAAAGGCAAAAATGCCAGGGGGCCTGCATGGATGAACAGAAAGCTCCTGGCAAAACTCAAACACAAAAATGAAGCATATAGAAGGTGGGGAAAGAAATTGTGAGGAATATAGCAACACTATCCAAGCATGCAGAGATACAGTTAGGAAAGCTAAAGACCAACTGGAATTAAATCTGGGGAGGTGAGTCAAAGGCAACAAGAAGTGCTTCTGTAATTATATCAGTGGCAAAAGGAGGACTAGGGAAAATGTGGGCCTGCTGCTACTGAGGGTGGCAAAGGTCTTGGTGACAGGATATGGAAAAGGCTGAGGTACTGAATGCCTTCTTCATCTCAGTCTTTATGAGGAAGATCAGTCTTCAGCAATCCAAGGACCTGAAGACAGAGGGAAAGTTTGAAGCAAGGAAGACATAGCCATGGTGGAAGAAAATCAGGTTACAGAATGCTTAAGCAAACTGGACATATGTGAGTCCATGGGCCCCAATGGGATGCACCCAAAAGCGCTGAGGAAGCTTGCTGATGTTGCAGTTTGACTGTCTTTGAATCTGTGACTTGGAGAGATGCATGAAAACTGGGGGAAAGCAATTGTTGCTCCTAACTTCCAGAATAACCTGAAGGAGTACCCAAGGAACTAGGTATTGATACCTCTCTTCTCCATCCTGTGAAAGCCTCAGCCCTCTAACCCAGAAACAGCACAATGCTGGTTCTACTGCTGGGCTAAAAGATTCTTTGCATTAGTTGGAGCAGCAGCTGTTTGTGTCCCTCAGATCCCAACCAGAATTAATTTTGCTCAGATTGTTGTTTTTTTTTTTTTTTTGTCTTTGAATTTTGCTGCTGAAAATAAACTGCAGGTGAGGAAAGAGAAAGATTTCTGGATGCTAGTTTGAGTGCCAGCCTTCAAGTATCTGCTGGACAGTGCTTGGCTCTCTACTGGTTGACTTGAGGCACAAGTGCAACCTTAGAAAGTTCAGGTTCAGGTGGTTGTTTGTTTGTTTTTGCAGGGTCCCATAATTTCCCAGAAAAATTAAGGCAAGAAAACAGTGACTCTTAGGATAATCTGACATTGGTAGCTCAGCCTCAACAGAATTTTATGAGCCAAAGGAAGATTACACAGTGCTAGCCTTAGAGTTTTGCCCTTGCCAGATTTCAAAGATTAACCACATAAACATGGGGCACATATGTACCTCTCAGAACAGGTCACGTAAAACTTTTGCATTATAGAAATAGTCCAGCAGCTTAAATATAGAGATTGATACAAGATCTTCCTTATTCTTTCATCTTGTGGCAAACTGAAATCTTTAATAATAATGTTCCTTGTTGTTATTATCTTACATTATCATAAAAATTCTTAATGACATTAACTGATGATGAGATTTACATTCCATGTCAGTCACATATGTAGGTATGCAGATCTTGACTACTTTGGTGAATAAACCTTTTATCAGGAACTGTTTCAGAAGTATCTACTGGATCTCTAATATGCTTTTTAGCAACATGACACACACAGGGATTCCTGTTTTCTGCTTGAACTGGCAGTTCTCTGTTCTTGCCTATCAGTCCTTTCACAAAGGCTGCACAGAAATTCCAGTCGTGTGAGTAATATGAAGGGTCAATCTCTTTTATGCAATAACCAACTGAGAAGTCGTGCTAAAGTATCGTGCCAGCTAGAGTGCTAGGAAGATCATGTCACTGCAATTTTGGGCTTTTGAAACAAATCTATCAGACACATTTGCTACCAAGTGATGTCAGGCCACTCTTTAGTTCCAATGCTTTCTAGTTCAGTATAATGCTATGCTTCATGAACAGAGGGTGAACTGTGATTTTTTGGGTGAATATATACCCAATTAGCAGTAAATTGTCAGCCACACTTCACAGGGAATAATTCTATTTTAAACACCAGGTGTCACTGCAGCATACTCCTGATTCCATACCGAGCTCCCATTAGGTTAAAGCTTTACTTTTAAGTGATGTCAAAGACTGGTGGAGAACAAAGATGCTCACATTTTCTATTCCCAAGTGTGTGCATGCAGATATGTGATTAGCAAGAACTGGGCAAAATGTTCAATATTTCAATGAGCCACATTTTATAGTTTTGCATGGTTGCCCTAAAACCTGAAGCTAACCACTGTAACAGAGCTATTTTATGTCTGAGAGCAACTGTTCAGAATGACAAACTGGAAAAAAAAAGGTATCAGTGATACAGTTCTCTTGACAATAATAATGCATGCATTTTTCAGAAGAACAGCCTGTATTGGGTAATATTCAGTAGTTGCTTAATAAAAAATTTATATTAAATTGCATATTTTGCAGCTTCTTGGTCCATGAACGAATGTTGAATAAAAGGCAATCTTTGTTTAGACTTATGAGATCCTGAATGATTTTTCACATGAAATATTCCTTATTTTTACAAGTTCCCTATTTGACCTGTAACTTTATATCTTTGCATATTAAAATATACTTACCCAGATTAAACATTAAAGAGCCATCACTTTGACAGTGAACAGATACTATTTGCCTGTCTCATTTCTTCAGCCTCTCAGCCCAGCATAACTAATCCCTGTCTGCACTGTGAATATTCCAGAAACCTGTGAATCAGTAACTACTTAGTATTAAATGAGTAAAGCTGATCTTTTCTTATATGTAATTAAAGATAATGAACAGGGAGGTGCAAGACATGAAGAATGAAAGTCTCACAGGCCAGGGACTATTTCAGCCTCATGCTCTATTGTACAGCAGTTTTCTTCCGGTCGCACATTTAAAAGATGACATTTCTTTGTGTTAGATTTATGTGCAGAATCTGTGTTATATATTCAGCTGTGGTACTAAATCAGCTGCTTCTGAAATGCTTCAGGATGCTCTTGAAGTATTTCTACACAAAGGAGAGTCTTGCTATTGACAGAGCAGTGCAGCAAATGCCTGGGGAACATTACCTAGAGGGCTTCTTCAGCAAAGAAAGAGGAACCAAATGCCATGGCAATTTCGGAAGATAATCCATAAGGCTAGTAATTGCAATCCTTTAAAAATGCCAAAAGCTGCACAATTTTCAAAGGCTCAAACCCAGTATTCTTACCTGCATTAAAGAGCGTAGTGCCACTATACTCATGGGAGTTTCTGCATTAGTCTAGAGGAAACTTAATATTGGTGCTGTTGTGTGCATGCTTGAGTCCTGTCTGGATTGTGGCTTTGCGAGGAGTAAGGCGCTACGCAGTACAAAGATGACTTACTATTTCTTGTCAAATAATGAAATCAGCACAAAATGCCCAGAACAAACAAAATTCCATCAAATAATGTAGATTTTAAGACCTGCAGGAGGAAGTGACTACAAGGACTGAATAAGAATATTTGTTAAGAAAACAACAAGAAGAGGCACAGCAAAAACAAACACACAAACAAACACTAAACAAAAACCAAAGCTTATTTATTGTGGTTTATTCTGGCTGGGTATTGAGCTTATATATAGATTTCAATCCAATGAATTTTGCCAGGATTTTTGAATTAAACTCATTTCATTGCAATGTAACATGTTTGCCATTTGACATAATTTACATGGATTTCCAATAAATTCAAAAGTTATTTGCAAATACATTAGCCAGAGAAAATGGCAGAGCCTCTTTTAAAAGCTTTCAGAGAGTACAGTACAGAATTGTACGATTTTTTTTCTGTATGATTTTTCTCTGTATATAAAGTAAATAGGATACTACTGTACATAAATAAATCTTGTCTTTTTTATTACTGACCTATGTTCTTACTTTTAGACAACTGCCTCGTATGCTCATGTAGCATTTTTCCCCATGAAATATTTACATAAAACTTATCTATGTTTACAGTAAATAATCATAATTGCCTACTGTGCTTTCAGCAGCCAAAAGCTGAATTGGCTAGAAACATCTGATGAAGATTCTTGGAATAAAAGTATGACTAAATTACATCAACTCGTGTATACTATTACGAAACATTGAGAGGAATTGGATGGTGTTTGCTAATTTACAAAATGAAACTTAGTGTTGGATCTGAACTGCTCTAATAGTAGGATAAGCCCTGCAATTACAGTCAAGCTACAATTTATGGAATATACATTCTGCAAAACTACAGTATTTCAGTGTCTGCATTGGTGTTGATAAAACTGTATTGATTTCAAACAGGTAGCAAGCCCAATAACCCTTCGTGTAGCAAACAAGCCTTAGCTAGTGCCATCTCAGAAGTCTGCATGCATTGACTCCAGGTTTATACAGCACGGTCATTTAATCACTGAACTGCTCTCTCTGCCTACAGATCTGAACTTCACACTATATTTAACTGTATTCACTCTCAAATAGCCAAAGGCAGTTCTAATCTTCTCTTTTCACAAGCTCATAGTGGTTTGAGGATGTTTTGCAGTTCTGTGTCAGTGAGCAGAGACTCAAATTGTCGTCCAGAAAACATATTTTGTTGCTAGAACATTATATAAGCGAATATTGCTGGGAAATATTCCAGTAATACATATTTTTTTCCATTATAAAACAATGGATAAAGTAAATGAAAGTGTTTGTAATTACAAATACTTATCCACTATGTTCTAAGTATGCAAGGTTCCATATGTAAAGCAGTTTTATGCTGAAGCTCCTATAGCACCCAATTTTAAATGACTCTTATTGAGGCATGATTTAATATTTAGCTATTAGACATAATTATCCATATACCAGACTATTCTTTGTTTTTCTTATAGAAGTCATATCAATTCACTAATGTAATAGAAAGAAATATATTTCACTGAAAACACAAGCAAAAATACCTAGCACCAGACCAAACTTCTTCTAAACGTTGTCTTAAGGCCCAATCCTGCACCCTTGGCTAATGTAAATAATTCCATTTAAATAAGTACTCGAGTTAGAGTTGTTTTTTTTTGTTTGTTTGGGATTTTAAGTTTATTTTTCTGGGTTTTTTTCTGGGTTTTCCCCCCCATGCCTGTGCAAGTCCAGATCTACACATGGTACTTAACATTAGTGCATCTACATTTGTTCATGGTGAATTTTGATCGAATAAAAAACATGTATTTAGAATGTATTTATTCATTTCAGTTCAGCTGATATGGAGGCTTGATAAAAGATAATCCAACTGTATCATGGTTGGGTGGAGAGGACTTGCCTCTACCTTTCTGGGTATAGGGAATATTGAGAAGAATAAACAATTCCATCCATCTCCTGTGAGATGCCCTTTAATTATAACCTCTTCTACTGTAAAAATCTTTCTAAACAGGTGGCCTGTGAGATGAGTGAAGTGTAAATGAAAGCTAGTTGTTGTTCCTTTACCTCTCTCTACCTAGCTACTGCAATGGGATGTACCTGTCTTGCCCTGACAGTGTACTCTCTTCTGGGTCTGCAGGTGGGCTCTTAGCACACTTTCCTGAGAAAAGCAGCACACAATCCCCTTTCTTAAGTTAAAGGGGTCAGGACTGTGAAGCAAAGGGCCATTCCTAAGTAATCACCACAGAGACAAGATAGGCTGTGCTGGAAATCACAAAGGTAGCACGCGCAGAAACTCAGGATCCACCAGAGTGATCCAGATGGTCATTCAAAGACTTGTCTGCTGGTAGGATGTTCTGAGGAGACTTGTTAATGTGACTGTTCTCAAAATAGTCTCAGATATAAAGACTAAATTCCAGTATCCTCAGACATGTGAGAAAGAAGGTTCTTGTGCTCTTAGGTATTTTTTTAATAATGCATTTAAACATTGTGACAATTCATATCTTACATACATCTTTGAATGTCAGGTGAGTGCTTGCAAACTACAGAACTTCTTGCCGTGAAAGAAAGTGAAGACCTCCACAAATATCCTCCAGACAGGATGCCATTTCCCCAAAACATCTGACTGAAGTCCAGGTTCTTAAATCTCATGGGTGCATTAAAAAGGTCCCATTCAGAACTGTTATGTGATGCAGTTGTCATATTTCACTAAGGATGAAAGAGATACTGAGATGGTGACAGCTGAACATGGTGAGGAAGAGCAATTCCATAAATAAGAGGGTAGTCCAAATCCAACCTATGCTGGAAGTTAAAACATGAGAGTCTCTTTGTAGATATGAAGAATTCAAAACATCAGCACTATCTTTTTTTTTTTTTTTAGTAATAAGATTTGTAAGGTTTAAAACCCCCTCCCCAGTATTACAAGATTAAAAGGACAAGAGTTGGTTACATTGTCTTGCAGTGAACAGGAGGCATTCTGAAATCTCAAATGAAGCATTTTGAAGTCAAGTGATATTTACATACTTTATAAATAAACTATAACAAATAACACAGTTGCTTTCTAAACTAAACAAAACCCCATTTTATACTTTCTGTACAAACATATGCTAGTTAAAATTAGCCAATTTGCAGAGACAAAGCTCTTGTCAGACTGTGCTATTAGAACAATAAATAAACGTAACAGATGAAAGCCAACATTTAGGAATGTGTATGGCAAGAGAGTACCACATACCATAGTCAGGTTGCTGTGCAGTAACAGTGAGCATGTTTACCTTTACAGAGACAGCTGTATTTTTAGGCACTTTGCTATCATGTTTGTAGTGACATGGCCAGTTTAAAGCTGAAGACCTCCAAAAACAAAACCTTAGAGCTTGAAAAAAACACAACTGTAATATTTATATTGTCTATAGACTGGGCACAGGCCAATGGGTATGTAATGGAAAGATAATCCAAGCATTTGCTATGGAAATTGGGGTGCCAATGTTAGCTATGTGAGCAGGTCAGACCAATTAAAGCATTAAATTATTCTAGTGATTCTGCTTACAACACCTGAGCTGGATCATTTAGAGTTAGCTTAAATATATCTACATTGTGTAGACATTCTTGCTGACCTTTGGATTGTATGTAAAGCAAGTTTTATCAATTAATCAGTGGAAACTTTGTATTACAGATAAGCTCTCATCTTTCCTCTGTCCAGAAGAAAAGGACAGTGTCGAGTGTATGTGATATCCTAATGCACTCCTGGAAAATTACCACATAGGCAATTAATTTTTTTAATAATTTTTGTAAGCCTGGGATCTTTTGCACTTACCCAGCCAAAAGAGGTTCTTTCTCCTTGAAGAAAGGGAACTCTGTTTTTAACTGTGATGCTCCACTCACAGCATTTATCTTTACCATAATCCTGAACATAGGTTGCTAGCTAGCAAGGGATATATATTTAATATATTTATATATATATTTTTTTTTCCTGAGGCTGAGATCTTCTCTGGCACTGACTTCAGCCATGACCATCCGAGAAGAGATGCTACAAATCAACTTCAGCACCAGGGTATGAAATCATGCAAATAGTAATTATGTTCCATGCGCCCAGGAAGAGACCTGCCCTTGAAAGTCTTCAGCACACCACCACATGAGCATCTGCCAGGCTGAGCATCTTTCTGCATTCTTCTGTTTTGCAGCAGACTACTCATACCAAGTTACTTGTGAAGCACATAACAGCCTTATTCAGGCATGTTCCAACCTAAGTAAATAAACACTAATCTGAAACAACTGGTTATTTGCCTAACAGCAAAAGTTCCTCATTAGAGAGTGGCCCAAATTAAAATGTTTGTTGCAGAAACAGATTTCTTACAGCCACATTGCAAACAAATATATATGCACAGTAGGAGACAGAAAAATGGCTGCTTTTAAATACCCATGGCCCAACCTGGGCAGGTTTGTTACACATGGTGACCTCACTCTGGCTGTGTGTGGGATGGACAAGAGATAGGGCAGCACTGTCAGCTTTTGTAGTCAGAGTAACACAGTTAACACTAAGTTCTGGGAAGCAGACAGTACCAGAGAGAGCACTCTGTGTCACAGCTTTACACATCCGCGTTCAGAAAGCACGTGGAAACCATGTATCCAGCATCTTATAAAAGCACCATTGAAAGGTTGAACAGAGAGCACCGCATATACAGAATTGTGATCAAAACAGCAGACCGGAGCTGTTCAGAGAGCCATGGAGGATGCACACAGCCCAGAAGAATCCCTGATGATGGATTCCCTGAAGGCACAATGGATGAACAAGGCAGCTGGTCATCAGCCAGTTGCAACTTTGGGGATGGTCCAACGCTGGGTGACTCATGAATATGAATCCCCACACCTACTCATCCCTTACCCCATGAATCCTGCTACATGTAAGCAAGCCTGTAATTTACATTACTAGAAAGACTGAAGCAACTAATTGTTCACAGTTGACATGAACACCACCTCCCTGAATGTTCACTATTGAAAAACAGGTTCTTCAAAAGAAGACTGACAATTCTTATTGCAAAGCTTAGTCATCTTAGCTACATTACTGGGTTTTTTAGAGGATGTTTGTGAACAACTATTGCTATTGTAGGGCTAAATGTGGTCCAATACATTAAACGTGTCTCTATAAAGATGTTTCCAACCCAGACAAGTAAATGCTTGGGTTGTCCCTTTGTACTTGTGAGTTAAACACACACAGCATGGAAGAATATGGAAGTACTAGCTACTTTGTAAAAAAGGCACTATAACTGCTTCAACTGTGGCAATTAGGTCCACGCCTGTGCTACAGGTATCTGCAAAGAATCTATTTCTCTCTGTGACCGAGAAAGTAATTCTACACTCATAGTTGAAAGGGATGACTGGTTTATATATGGGGTTAGTGCTGGTTTAAGTATGTGGTAATAACAACTCCCACAGGAGACACAGATTCATGGAGGAGATGTCTGAGCTGCATTTCCTATTTCTACCAGTTCCCAGAGGAAAATCAAAAAGACTTTTTCACTAGTGCACTTACACACACATTAAATTGTCTGTTGGCCCTACTGTGGCAATTTGATGTGAGATCTTATTATATAGTTGTGCCAAAAAATGGAAACAAAGAAATAAAATGTAAATCTTCCCCAGAAAAGATCACTAGATAATAAATACTTCATTTTGGATGTTGACATTTTATTTAGGAATATGGTGAAAGAGGAAAAAAAATAACAATAAAAGGACAAGCAGAAGAGACTCCCTTTTCTTTACAGTCAGATTAATCTATCTGGGGATTACTGCTGGAAAAAAATCTTTCTATCCGATATATTAGTGAAAAGGAAGCATTGGCAACGGCCATAAAGGAACAGATCTTACTTCTGGGAAGAGGGAACTAAAAGAGAAGCTTGATTCTTTGTCAAGAGATGTAATTATTCACTTAAGAACCTTGGATTGAATTCTAAAATATTTTTCTTTAGCATTAGACTACATAATGGAGATTGTAGGGGAGTTATGGACTCCCCCGCACATCCTTGTTCAGAAGGGCAATTTTTTTCAGCTGTCAAGTCCAATATGTGTGTGTGTCTCAAGGCTGAATGCAGGTACACAGCCCAGAAACAGCAATCCAAACGTCTTCATGAAGCTGAGGGTCTGGTTGACAATTAAAAGTTGTGACCAGCCTGAGAGTTATTTAAACAGGAAGGAATGTGCCAGCATCACAGGACTGCAGATGTGGTACCAGCTCCAAATGTGAGACAGGTTAAAAACAGAAACCAAAGAAAGAAGAGGGGGAAGAGATTTCACCGTGAAAAAGGAAAGTCTGGGGGATCTCAAGGTGCAGATATCAGAACACAGGAAAGACAGGAAGGAAGGAAGGAGTTGTGTCTTGTATCCCTTCTTCCAAACCAACATTCTTGATCTGGGTGTGAAAGACCACAAAAAGTGACAGGAAAGTCCCACCATCCTTAGACTTGCTGATCTTGATGAGGGCACCTCTAGAGTGATGTGTGCTTTTCTTCCTTTGCACCTTAGAATTTTACAATCAAGAGTTCAATATTATTCTTTGCTGTCAATGGGCATTATCTCTGTCTTTGAGTTGGGCTTAAAATTGAAACTGGTGAACCTGGCAAACCTCATGTTCCTACTGTCTCTCCAAAAGTAGTCCTCTGTGTAAAGGGACAACTATACCTTATGTACTTGGGAATTGCCACAGTTGAGGTATGCCTACCACTAAGCTGCAGGAGTCAGACTGAGGACTACATATATAAACTGGTACCCCTGAGCAAACGCATAGTTAAAGACTTCAGAAACTCTACAGACTTAGCACAACAGATTTTCTAAAACATGGTGCATCTTATCTTTGGCCTTAAATAGAGCAAAGTAGAAGAGGAGAACAGTCCAAGGCGAACTTCATGAATTCACATTCAAGGGAGCAGAAAGAAAAACTCTTATAAAAGGAAAAAATTCCAGAAAGGAAGATCAAAGTCAGCATTAAAAAGCACTGCAGTGAAGTGGAAGGAAAGGGTTTGCTGCAGCTGTCAAAACATGGCAGCATGGTCAAGAACAAGATGGATGTAGACTGGTCTGTACTGCTTCTCCTCCAAGGAAGAGAGTCATAGATCAAGTGTGCTGCACTGTGGCACGAGGTCAGGATCCATGGAGTTTGAATCACCCTGTGGGCACAGTTTGACTGCACACTTGCACAGCTCCCCAGAGCCGGACTTACAGGCAAAGCCCATCAATCAGTACACTTCTTTCAGTTACAAAGTTATTTCTAATAAATGTGTGTAACCAAATCTATGTTTGCTCTTTATCATACTAAGTAATGTTGAGCACTGGCCAGGGATGTGAGAAGGACTCAGTGTGGTGTATCAAAACTCAGTATCAACTGAGCTGAAAATAAACCTGTTTTGGCTACTATGGAAAAAGCCAACCTCAGTTTATGTACCGTTTATTCTGAATTAAAAATAAAATGCTCTTCAACCACTGCCAGCTATTATGTGTATGTGAATGTTACCAAGCTTGGACTGTAATTTATACTTGTGTCCAAATTACAAGTGTATGTTTATATACATGGGGATATGTGTACACATGTACACAGGCATGTACACAGGAATATCACACAATGGCAGTTCTCTACTGCCAGAGTATTCTTGTACCATTGTACCAATCCAGTACCTACTTATTTCATCCAAGCACTGTACTTGGTTTTTCATAGTAACAGAGTAACTTGGCATCTTTAAAAAGTCAGTGGCTTTCAAACTGCTTGTCGGAGGCCCAAGAAGGTGTTGGTTGCCCTCCTGCTCCTTTTAGCAGAAGAACAGTATAGGACTCGTCGCCATCCCTGACTTAATCCCACTGTCTCTTCTGTCTCTTTTTTGCCCTTTGGCCGTGTTCTTTTACACAGACTCCATTATTTTGAGCTTAAAAACAGCAAGGCGTGTTCCACATCCTTGATCAAGGAGACAAAGAAAGCCAACAAAACAACCCCAAAGCAATTGTTCATTTACCTACTTCTGAAATAGGAAAAAGATTTTAAAGAAAACCAAATAAAGCCCAAAACAAGAATGGGATTCCTTCTGTTACAAAAGCCAGTAAGTAAATCTACAAAAACTTTGAAGATGAAAAATATGTTGTAAAAAATAAAAATATTATTCACTCAACACAGTACATAATTTTTCCTAAGTAATAAACTAGACAAACATATTAAAATATTCTAAGTCTTACAAAAGGGCAAAATTCTTAAAAAAATGACTCAACACTGTTAAGGTTAGACTAAACATTATGCCAATGCATTCCTTTGCACAACTTTTTGCAACATGACAGTTGTCTAAGGTGTGTATGGATAGGTATTTTTTATGTTCATGTGAGGGAAATGGTGCAGGAACACTAAGGGTGACAGTTGCCATTTTAAAGTGGTATTTCACAAATAATCAAACAAACCCCCTACAAATACCAGTACACATCTCAAATACTGCAGGTCACATTCTACAGCCCTTGACATTAAAAAAAAAAAAAGAAAAAAAAGAAAAAAAAGGAAAAAGCCAACAAAATTAATTCAAGTACATTTGGAGTAGGTCCCTTGTGAAGTACTGTTGTTTGCACTTTAGTTGCAATGAATGTGAACAGAGTTCCCCAAAAGACACAGAAGTGAGCATGCCTTCCCCAGCCCTGCAAAGTAAGTCTGAGTTGAGGTACAACGATCCATGATTTGCTCAACATTGTGGATGCCCAAACTTGAATGAAAAATTATGCTTAAAAAACACTTTGAAAAAAATTACATAAAATGATCTCTCAAAATGAGAAGTTAGCTTTGTGTAAAGGCAGATTTTTTGGTATGTAATCCTACCGGAACACCAAGCATGGCACTCACTCCTTCCCAAATTCTGGTTGCCTCAGAGACAGCAATAAAGGAACCTTTATGTTGTCTGGGTCATCCTTCTGACTTGATGTGCCCTTTGCCATAAGTCTCAATCCACCACCAAGGATAACCTAGCAGGTGTCACACCCTGGCTGAAACACACATTGCCTCATAACAACTTGTGTTCTTTACTTAGCTTTGTTCCTCAAAAGGAGAAGCACTTCCCTCTCCACGTGTCACTTGTTCCTTTGAAAATACCAAAGGAGAAATCTGCCGGAGTAGTTAAAGTCTGGTGAATTCCCTGTGGTGCTGCAAGTCCCCTATGCTCTCATAGTCATTCTCTCCTGAAAGAGCAGTGTGGTTTGTGTTAGGCACAGACAAGGTCCTGTCTTCTTCTTGGCTCACTGACTGGATAGCTTCATAGTCCGGCTCCAGCTCCCCGTTTGGTCTGTCTGCTGACTGAGGCACAGTGGTAGAATTTAGGGTGTTTTCAAAGTCTTTCACACTTGCATAGAGGCCACTGCAAACAGATGGGGACCTCTGAGATGCAATTTCTTGAATACAGGTGTAAGGAGAATCCAGTGCCTTGATGGCCTGTCCCGGCTTACTCACCGATGAGTACATGGCAGAGATCTAGGAAAAGGAGACACCTGCTGAGTATCCAAGCATGGCATAAAGCTTGTGCACCAGTCTGTATACACTTGTACCACAAGGATATTGGTTACTTCAGAAAAAACATATTCTTTCTTAAAAGAAATAAATTATTTCTTACAAATCCTTTCTTTTCTGGCATGCCATTATAAATTGATTTTCTTTCAAAAAAAGAAGCCTTTATAAAATAAGGTTATAAACGGAAAAATTCTTTGAACATAAATCCTGGCAGGCAAATTAGACCTGGGCAAAAGGAAATGACTTTGTGAGCAGGAGCTCTTGCAAGTTTTGCCGTGGTCCTGGAGCCAATTTGGACTCAACAGGGAGACAGGCATCAAAGGGATGATCAGGTTGAGCTGCTGTAATGTAGGAGAGGGATGCTGTCTGATCCTTGGGACTTTTAAAATTATTTTTGTTATTTTTTTTAATGGTAGTGTCTACTTTTCTGCTTTTAGAGACACCCTCACAGGAAAGTAGTTAATTTTTGTGTTTATAGGCAGGATTAAGGAGGCACCAAGTCATGTGAAGACAACATTAAAAGTGTTTGTTCCGTTGACTACATTCTACCTACAGAGAGGAGCTGCCTCTCAATCACTGCATATCAGAACTTTAAGCTAGAGACTGAACCTTCTCAGCTATAAACACAAGAAAGGGAGGAGCCAGCACCTGACTCCTAGCTCTGAAAATCCCCTCTGGTGAGGTGGTACACTTCAAGAGGTGCACAAAGGTGGCGCTTCATGAGGAGATGAAGGAGAAGCCACATATGTTCCTCTGCTCAGGGCTTATTGTGGCTGGTGCCACAATAAGGGATCAGTCTTGACTGCCTCTCCCAGTCCAAGCAGATACCAGCCCTTACACAGGGCAGATGTCTGAAATTGCTTGCACTGCTTCTCTGGTACCCATTATCACAATGCAACATAACTCTTCTCTTACATTTAAAGTCTTTCCCAAGCATGCAAGTCCACTCTGGACTTGCATCAACCCAATTAAAAGAATAGATTGAGATGCAAACGTCCATTATGGTTAAGCAACACTCACTGATGCAGATGAACCAGACCACTTCTCTAATTCTGGGATGGTTTTTCTGGTTTGGTTGGTTGGTTGATTGATTTGGTTTGGGGTATTTTTTATGTGGTTGGTTGTTTTTTGTTTGGTTGGGGGTTTTTTAAGAGGGTCATCAAATTGCATATGGCAATACTTCTTACTTTTTACTGATTTCAGCCAACCAAACAAAAATGGCTTTTCTGCTCATCTAATAATTCAATCCTTTTCACTATTAGATTACATGAACCCAGTTTAAGGATCAGTTTATTCATTTATGTCTGGGAATGCTTCTCCCAGCAGAAAGCATTAGCTCATTCATCTCATTGCCAAGTTTGTGTTCACTTTTATGTCCGGAGAACATATTTACAAATGGCATGGGTGTATTGCAGATGATCACAACCTTATTTCTGTTTAACTTCTCTGTCCTTGTTTAAATCACCTCAACTTTTTGACCAAACAAAATTTTAAAGAAGAGTTCCAGTGTTTTCATTGTGCTTCCATTTACTTCTGAGAACCCCAAACACTTTGCTTGGTGAAGGTGGAGCATGCATTTCAAAAGGCTGCTGGTAATTATTCTTAAGTAGAGCTTGTCATCCAAATGAAGAAATTGCCCTAATAATAAACAAACTGTGGCCTCCTGTTATTTTCCAACACCCTTTTTAACCTATTGGTGTGATATAGCCCTAAAATAAAATACTTGTGGTTTTAGGAATGTGGTACTACAAACTCTGTGCAGACAATCTTGGGCTTTCATTTTCCCTGAAAACAAATTTCACCTTTCTTAGATTCTGCTTAATCATGCAGAGCTGATGCTAATTCCTGGCTAAAAATGGTCTCTAGTTAGTTATTGGACTTCATGCAAGGAACCTACCTCATCTTCTGTAAGAGATGGATCTTCCTCTCGAGACTTGTAAGACACTGAACTAAGCCTCTGTAAAAAGAGAAAGAAAAAAAGGCTCATTACCCACCAACAGTGTGAAACCTGTAATAAAACCCTCCCATTACCATCAATACATTATATTTCATGGTCATGTGCTCTCAAGTTCCATTTTACATAGCTAATATCCCTAATATCCAGAGAACACGTTTGGAGATAACAGCCCTGAGGTTGGTAAAGCTTTTAAACATATCTGCTCTTGTCCTGACCTGAAAAGGGTAAAAATAATGTAATGATTAAAATAAACTCTGCTCTGCTGTACCCCAGCTGTTACCCTTTTAATAAAGCATCTGCAAAGGCTTCTGAACAATTAGAAGTCGGCTGTTGTGACACACCAGTTGCCCCTTTTACATGATTTGCAGATAACGTGTTCAGATGACAAAAGAACAATGCTCTGCTGGCACCTCCCTGATGATTCTTATCCTTCATTCTGTGGATCCTGGAAGTGCTGCACGGTAGACACTGTGTCCTCCCCACCCCTGGAATGCAGCCACTGTGCAGGGGTGCCCAGCAGCCTGGCCCCACAACCACTCAGACCTGCTGAGCTGAAGCCAGGCCACACAGCAGATACACTGAAGGATGGAGGGCTTGGCTTGATATCAAGCCTAACTTCATGCATGTAAAGTGCTCTGTGGAAAACAGGCCATGAAACATTGTGGGTAAAGCATTTTGCTCTTAGAAAAATGTCTTAGGACCTGTATGGTCCTGTATGAGACCCGTATGGCAACAAAGACCCTGGCTCCTACACCGTGGCTGTGGGATGCCTCCTCCCTGGAGCAGGAAGACTTTGCTGGACCCCTGCTCCATAGTGATTCAGACAGAGCCTTCCAGCACTGTAACAGGCAGTATTTTGGACTTCAACATGAATCTACCACCTAAAATACTTCACACCTCCCCCACTGCAAACCAGTACGGAGGAGCAGAGTTATTTTTAGCACAGTCAATCAAATACTGCTTCCAGGCACACACAACTTTTTTTTTTTTTTCCACTAAGGCTCATTACAATAGATTCTTTCCTACTTCCATTTTCTTGGTGTTTTTATGATAAATACCAAGCTTCAAACTCCTGAGCACTTCTGGCAAAGCCCATGACACAAAGCATACTGAAGTGTGCCTGCTGCTCCTCAGGAACTTCCCTCACACCGAAAAGCTCCCTTGCTTCCTTCTCACTGTCTGAAGACAGTGCTCTTTAACCTGTGGTTTGTTTATTCATTGAAAGAGAAGTTCAAATGTATTTTGGCCTTGTACTAGATCTGTTTCACTAGAGCAGTTCAGTTTAGTCTTTCCTATCTGCAAGGTTTTTGTGTTGGAGACTAAGTTACTAATTTCATCCTCACACATTAAAACAAGCATGTGCTCAACAGAATTCTTCAGTGTTTTTTCTGTCATCAGTGTGTCTATAAGCACTATGTGTCAGGATCCCTTCTACAGTTTCCAACTCAAGTATTGATAAATACCCCAGGGTGCTGGCCAGCCTGTATTTTTTCCCCCTTGGGATCTAGTGTTCTTTCTTATAAATATGAAACCTGTGACACATCAATTTTGAAGGATACTGTTATGTAGGAAACTGAAAAAAAAACCCCTTGTTCCTAAACATTTTGTACCTAGTGATATTAGAAACTATGCCTGAAACCTCAACAGCAGCAACACAAACAGCATGTATTCTTCCTTACCTTTCACTTCCCTTTCGTTCATTGACAGCACTTGATTTTTAACTCTTTGGCTCAGCTGCTGTTCCTGACTTGGGCACCAGAACAAGAAGAACATTCTGCTCTGGTGCATTTGTAAGGGATACTTTGCCCATCCTCAGGCTGCACAAGGCTGGAATCAGATGGCAGCAGCCAGAGGTACACACAGAGAGCATTTCTACCAGTGCTCACTGGGGAAACACCTGGGTGAAAAAGGAGATCCATACTTCCTTTTTTTTTTTAATTAAAAGAAAGAACTAAATCAAAACTATTCTGTCTTTCCAGTTTTATTAGAAAAACTTTGCTCAAGTTTTGCAGGTGACAGATGCCTATAAGAGGCCTCATACTATTAAAGGCCTCCATCTCCATCAAAGCCTTCCAAAGGATTTGGGGGGGGTCACAGCCAATAACCAATTTGGATACTTATTTTTCACCTGTTTATTGCACACCCAACTCTTAAAATGTTGCTTTATCCTTTTCATGCTGTTATGTATTGGAGCAGTCTCTGGCTTGGTCCACTTAGCTCTCTCCCAAATTTGTGTGCTTCAGGAAGTGGCATAGGCTGGGGATCACCCTGGCTACCCTCTTATGGAAGGTGAGACCCAACCAGCTTGGACATGGTCTATTCTCTCTTGGTTGGCAGATACAAACCTTGGTTACAAAAGCAGCCTTGCTGCTTGTCCCTTCTTTGTGCCCTATTAAAACAAAGCCTAACTGTAGTGAGGGAGACTTGCATGACTTAAGACACAACCTCTGTCTTCATCAGGATTAGGGCAGAAGGTTGAAGAGTTTGGGATACAGATGTCATGCTAAGTGGGACAGCTAA
>JAWWMO010000083.1:122799229-122897272 GCA_035047845.1 Dendrocincla fuliginosa
ACCTCTGTCTTCATCAGGATTAGGGCAGAAGGTTGAAGAGTTTGGGATACAGATGTCATGCTAAGTGGGACAGCTAAGCAGCCCCACAGGAGAGGAAGCAAAAAGAAACACCTCTGGTGTCTAACTAAAAGAGTTATCAATATAACATACATTTCCATAAATATCTTGGTTTTGGTTGCCACATCGAGAAAAACAGGCATTGCTCTGCATTGTTTGAAGCAGCAAAATAGAGGGGAAAATTATCATCACAACAGGCAAACAATCCTGCAACCACCTCCCCACACAATACCAACAATAATGACATTTATATATTCCACCAATTACCATTTCCAACTCTGTTGCAGCTGTAGCTCTCAAGGACAGGACAGGCACACGCTGCCATGCATAATGCATGTACCCAGCAGCAAGCGCGGGAATGGTCTGATGCTGCCAAAGCTTTAACTCGGAATGGCTTCAGCTCTGAATAAATTTTAATTAGACAAACACCTTTTTTCTGGCACTTAGGGGACTGCATGTGTCATCTCTTGATTAATCCCTCAAAACCTGGACCATTTTAATCAATTCCTACTCCTTGCAGTTACTGACACTGCATACATGGTGTGCCGGGGAGCTACAGTGCAGCAAAGGCTTTTCCTTTGTATCGGTGTCTGGGAAATACAATGATTTTCTGCAAGTCTTTTCACACCTGGTAGGAAATATGTCACTGTTATGGAAAGCTGTTTCACTAAAGTTTAATTAGAAATTACTTATGGCCTGAATCTGGCAGGGGTGAATGTTGGTGGTTTATTGACTGACAATCATGTCTTACTTTTTTACTTAACAAGCTCATTATTTGTAAGAATGTGCACTGAAGAGCCCAGCTAAACAATTTTTGTATTATGAGTAGTCTTCAGTTTATTCATTTGGACTCTGTTGTGCTTTACAGGTTACATGGTTGGTTAGTTATTTAACAAGCTATTTTTCTGCCTTCTGCCTGGATTACTGAAATATTTCAACTAAGAGAACAACCAGAAACAAGTAACAATACTTCAGCTCTGCTATAATTTTTCAGGTAAATGTTTACATTAAAAGTTCATATGGCAGCTTTAGATATTTTTTTTTAAATTTTCATCAATACCTAATATTATTTGATGACTCAGACACCAAAAATCTGCTAAAATCACAGTTCTTTCATTCAAAACTAAGGAGATAGATAAACTAGTTCTGAAAAATGCAAACTCAACAGTTTCCCAAAAGTCTGTGCAATGATCTGAAAGCATCTTTAAAATCCTGGTTAAAAACTACAAATGGGAAAATAATTGCTGAAAATGTCTTCACTCTACTTTTCAAGGGATTCACCACAACTTGTTCTTAGGGAGAAAAAATAAACAGCTGAGAAAACTTAACGTTTGGCCATGATTTCAGCTAGTAGAAATTCATTACTGTGTTTATATGTGACATACAGAATTTGACAAATAAAAAGGCCTTCTGCTGCAATCTTTCCCTCTTTCTGTCCCTCACTGCTACAGAGAGAGACAAGTCACTTTGAGCAGGTGCCTAACACTTGCACAGCTAAGTCAAGGTGGCCCAACAAAGGAGGCACATCTAAAGTCTGGGCATCCACCAAGGATGTAAATTGTGGTTTCATTAGAAAAAAAAGAAGAGGAGGATGCTGAATGAGATATAGATGCTGACAGAGATACTAGATACCCATTGTAATAGATTCCACAGGTATAATAACATTAAATAAAGAAGCAGAGGCCTTCTATGCAATGCCTGGATAATATTTGGGAAAAGCTTTATGTAGTGCATAACTGCAACAATCAAAAATACAGGCTACAACAGAATGAGTACATGCCTATATTGCAAAGAATACACTGTACATTTTCGTATTTCCATATTTTACAGTCTTGCATCACCTTGAGTGTTTTTTTTTTCTTGGCCTTTTTTGTTACTAAAAAATAAAATCCTCTCCCACCCATATGTTCTCTATCATTACGTAGCTGTTTGATGAGAACAAGTACTTGCAGTATTTACCTTCTCTGGTTTACTTGCTCCTTCTGTCACTTCTTCTTCCACTTCTTTTTCTTGCACATTCTCATTTTCATCAAGAAGTTTCATGGGTACCGGAGGTGGAAGCTCATCCTCTGCATCTCGTAAATTGTCAAGAGGACTTTCTGAATTAGCACTTTGACGACTCTTCTTATTTCGGTCAACAGATGCATATTCTGCTGATTCAATTCTGCACTCAGGAATCTGATTCTGACCCTCAGAAACTGTCAGTGAAGCCTTTGATTTGCTGTTACAGTTCCCTTCCATGCTGACTACTGCTCCAACATCTTTAATTTCCTTCACAGTTTCATACAAGCAGTCCTCAACTATGTTCTCCTGAGAGGAGCTGTCTTTCAAGACTTCATAAGGCCCTTCCATTCCGAGACCTTGATCATTTTCTGCATTTCTAGCTGAGACGATGGTTTCCATGGTGTTGTTAGGGGGAATACTGGGTAGTTCCCGGCTCTGATGACATTTTATAGACTTTCCAAGACTATCCTGTTGATCTAGTAGATCAGACGTCTGTACTTCTTCATAAGGCTGGATACAGGCAGTTGTACTGTCCTCTGAAAGAACTAAAGAAAATTACACAGAAGTGTTTTAAACAAATGCATAACTAAAGGGTGAGTGCAGTTTGGTACTCTCTCCATCACTTTGTGTTTTTGACACATTAGAAAGGATAAATGATGCTTCCTCCTGGAAGTGTCTAGTGGCCATCATGCTTTTTGTTTATCAAAAGCTTTCAGTTACAGAGATTTCTGCACTCTACTGTAAAAATATCTTCCTCACAACATCTAAAATAGTCGGTACACCCCTAAGTCATATTATATGGCAAAAACATTCACTGTAAGAACAGGGGACAGAAGGGCAGGTGCAGGTGTGCATGGATATTCAGATGCCTTGCACTCAGTTTCACTGAATGCTTACAAAGTGCTCAGGAGGCTCAGGTGGGAAACAGGTGGGAGGCTTTGAACCAAGTGCCTTTAAAAAAAGTTCTTGTTAGATTTTCCTGTTTCCATTTCCCTATTCTTTGGAATCAAAAAGAAAGTGTTCTTGCTTCCTCCCTACCCATCCCTCACCTTGTTTAGCATGCTGGCCAAATTCTCACTGGAATTGCACTTCACTCAGCCCTGCCGCAGCCAGACTCCCTGCATGCTACACCAGAAGCTCCTCACCGAAAGGCTATGCCATACTTCTCTTAGTCTCGCAGCACATAATGTAGATTGACAACCTACTAACAAGCTGGCCATATGCACAAAAGAGAAGACTAGACTTCAGAAAGTAGTGTTAGGCAGAACATGGTGTTTTAAGTCCTAGAAGCGGGCCATGTGTCACTATTGCTAGAGGGTATTAGAGACTGAAATCTATGGGGTTTTTCATCTTACACTGCACACATATGACACTTGAATGCATTCAGGGATGTATACATGGGCATATTCAAACATGTTTCACGTAGCGTGTGGTATGCAACTTCACCTCATGCTATTTCTTTAAAAAAACACTTCTGAAGAGCTTTACTTTTCTTAGTACAGATCCTACGGTACTCTCTCCACAAAATCAAACCATTCTTCCATGTTCTTCTATGAATTTGGTATCATGACATAAAATGTTGCCAAAGCAATCAATGCCCTTGATTTGGTGGTTGCCATGGACATTGCTTTCTCTTGTGCTCAGGGCATGCAGACATGGTCAGCACCTGTAAGGAGCCATGCCCTCACTGCAAAACTCAGGATGGAACTGGAGGTATGAGATGGTAATCACTGTCTGAACAGGAGATGGGAGAAGGAAAACATCCTCCCTTATTCACTTGGCTCCTGCATACAACTGGGGAAGAACTGAAGATAGGCAAATTGTCCTGCTCACTGCCCAGGATGCCTGCAAACTTTCTGGAGGACATCAGGAACCATCCTGGAGAAGCTGGAACATGTTTTGCTTTTCTGGCTCTTGCTTCCAGGGATTTCTGTGTGTGCAGAGCACCCTCACAGAGCCCAGAGAGCACATACCCCCATTCATCCCGGAGGGGACAATCAGCAGCAATGAGAGCTCCAGTTTCTGTGCTTCTGTGGTTATGCATAGTAGCACGAAAGGGGTTGGTGAAACTAAGGGATTGGCATAGATAAGACAATGCTTGCAGACTGAGCAAAGAAAAACAACAAAATATAACATTTCTGCTTCCATAGCCCTGCCACTGCTCAAAAATCTAGCAGAAACAGTAATAAAAAGAACTATTAACAGAAAGAGTGCATAAAGTAAAAGGAAGAAACTAAAGCACATGGGTTCCTGTTACTCAGAAGGGATGTCATGCAGAGTGTAAGCTGAGTAATATGAGACAGTCTGAAAACTGTCTGCTCGTTGACAGCACACGTTTTAGCAGCAGCTCTGACAGTTGCACTTATGGTGACTCATGGCAGAGAGAAATCCTTCCCTTCTGCATCCATGCATCGAGTGCCGCTGGGAACCACACACCCACATACACAACAAGCCAATGGATGGAAGCAGCAATTAGCTTCAATAACAAAGTTTAAAACGTCTTTGTATACTTGTCTCTGAGGGATAAAGACTGAAGAGCTTAGCCTCTGGTTGCAGAAGGAGATGAGGAGGTGAGCTGTAAGATGGAGTGTAGCCCCTGGTGTTGGTGCCTAGTGTGAAGACAACAGTTGGCTCCCAGTGGCTCTGAGCTGAGAGTGAGTTTATTTTTAGGTAGGGCTGAGTAAAATATTTTCCAGTGTTATTTCAGGGTGAATCATTTTGAGTGTTCAGATAAGCAAAGACTAAGGTAAAAAAAGGAAGCTTACTTATGCTGCCTGTTTTCTAAAATACAAAAATATAAGTGACAGCCTTGCACAGGACAGGACTATGATCGTAAGCTGTAGTCCTTGGAGGAGGATGTGAAGTATTTCCACAGCCTCCTGAAGTATTTCTGAAGCATTAAGGTGCAACTGCATCTTCTGGTTTTATCCCAGTTCTATAGCTCGCCAAGATTATGGAACATCCTATTCTTTGCCTGATGGCCTGGTCACTCTGCAGGTATGGCTTGGTGACCCAGGCCTGGTGGCCCAGTGGAGGACCTTATCACCTTCCCAGTGTTGGCTGGCATGGAGGACTGGGAGCTGGGGTGGAGGGCTGTCCCAGAGCACAGCCAGCAGTGAAGTGCAGATGCAGCCTAAAACACCAGCATCTCCATGGGATGATCATCTCCACTGACCTACCAACAAGGCAAATGAGTTCACAGCATTTTTTAACTTGATCCTAAATTCTGTGAGATCTGGTGTCCAACCTCCAGAGGTGAGCATAGTATACAGACAAATGGTATGACTGTGTGCCTGGAAAGCTGATGGCTAGCAACCTGAAACTGGAAGGATCATCAGTGTGTAGCTAAGATGGGAGCTGTGAGAACTGGGACGGTGCTGCTCCCTCATGCCACATGCGGGGTCTGACAGTACTCACCCTCACCATTGCTGAGTGCCCCGTTCTGTTCACTGTTTGGTGGGGGCTCCGTAGCCGAACTTGTGATGGAATGGCTGAAAACCTCCTTGTCAGAAGGCTGTAACACAAATTAGTGACCACTGGATCAGAATAAATGTTCGCATGAAAAAATTCACAACAAATTTTATCCTGATCTCTGGAGCTCTGACTCATGGGTATTCCTGGTAAGAGAGCCAAACCATGCCAACTAAACTCAAAGACTTAGGTGCTTGTGTTTACAGATGTTGAAGCAAATAAATGCAAGTATGTCCAGAGTGATGTCCCCTCCAACCTTTATGGTAATAGACATTAGCATGGCTTTAACCCATGAAAAGACAGCAGCTGACAAAGGGTACACTGCACTTGTGCTAAAAATGGAGTGAAGGAAAGGCAGGAGATCTGGAGTACAACAGTGGAAGAACGGGCACTGAGAAAGTGCAGATTATCAGGATCTACACAAGTTCTCCTCTTCCTGTTCTGCAACTTTCAAAGGTTCCCTTGCTCAACCATCTTGAAATTCCTGAGCTATTTTCTAATCTGCAGTATTTTGCAAGGAGCTTGTTACAAACCAACCCCAAGACAGACACAAGCTGCCAGAAATACTTACCACATTCATCAGATTTTCATGATCTCCATTCTGATGTTTCGCCTTCTTTTCCCTTCATGAAAAAGGTATACAAACTGTTACTACAAACTATGCTAATATACAAATGCCAATCATTAAGAGACCTTACACAGATACAGGGAAGAGAACTGTGATTCACAATAATGAAAATGGAATAACTGAAAATTATTATAGGGATTGGTATGACCACTGTGTAAGGACACTATCAAGGCAGGATGGTGATAAACATAACTGAAGAAGTACAACAAACACACACAACCCTTTTTCTCATTTAGTTTAAGGTCACAGTGAGGGGTGACTGAGGATAATTACGAGGTAATGTAAATAATTACAAGAGCATGTAAAGACAGGTCAAGGGGGAACAGCTTCAAACTGAAAAAAGTAGGTTTAGATTAAGTATTAGGAAAAAATTCTTTAATGGGTGGGTGGTGAGGCCTTGGAACAAGATGCTCATAGAATCTGTGGAAGCCCCATCCCCAGAGGTGCTCAAGGCCAGACTGGACGGAGCTCTGAACAACTCAGTCTAGTGAAAGGTGTTCCTGCCCATGGCAGGGGGTTGGAACTAGATGATCTTTAAGGTCCTTTCCAACCCAGGCCATTCTACAATCCTATGATAATAAAAATACTATTATCATCAATTTAATCATATCTAAAATGTTCAGATACACGTTTTGCTGACAGAGTACCTGGGAAGTTCCTTACACTGTGTCAGTAAAAGATATTTATCCCATGAAGAATTGGAAAAGGTCAACAAAATCCAGCCTAGTCCCACTCAGAATGCTAGTTAGAATTAATAATAAGCATGAACAGTTCAAAAAGGCCTACAAATTTCATAGCAACAGAGCTCTACATTTTTAAAGGAATCTTGTGTCACTGGGTACTTCAGAGGACTCAAAGTTGGATCACATTTCCATTTTGGAAATACAGCTCTTATTCAGAAATATTCTAATAAAGTATAAGCTTAAAATAATATTAGTACTTCCCCTAGGTGAAAAGGCAAGTAATAAGGTGAGAAAATATTGACAATATGAAATCTGTGCTTCTTTTAAAATCTGCAGGGATCTGTACTTCCCCCATGAGCAACTGTTAAAATTTACCTAATTGGAAAATAAGAAAACAGCAAGTAAGGCTGCACCAACGCAGAGCAGACAAAGTTAAATGCTTAATTTCCTCTCTGTAAGTTTTTCTGACTCTGGTATTTTAGAAAGAACACATTTTATTCAGTTTTCCATGCCCTCATTCATTTTTGAAGCATAAGTCAGGACAAAATTTTGCATAATTACATTAATGCATAAACAACCAGCTCTACAGAATGACCTGAAATGAAAGATAGTGTGTCCAGACTAGCAACACAAGAATTTATTAAAGAACATCACCAGAATTATTCTGGCAATGTATCTCTGTAACTGCAAACACATACTCAGTGGTTTGACTCATTTTTCTAGAGATGTTTCCAGGACTGGTGTGTTACAAGACAAAAACACAGAATCATAGAATCATTTAGGTTGGAAAAGGCCTTTAAGATCAAATGCAGTACCTAAACGCAATGTTTCCAGGCTTAAGAATTTTTAAAATAGGCTTTTTAGTTTTAAAAAAAATTAAAAAAATATATATTTCTACTATTTTTTACACAGATATCACAGGAAACTGTGACACTAGAAAGATACTGAAATATCATCTAACAGCTTACAAAAGCATTTCTTCTGAATCACACAAAATTACAAGTTCCAAATTAGGCTTTTTAGGGTTTCAACCGACTTCTGGGGTCTGGTGTTGCCCATGACTGTTTTTGCAGTGTGGGTATTAGAGAAATCCTGCTGAAAACCAGGGCCTTCCACCGTAGACACACATTATGTCGATGCAGTGCATTTTATGCCTGCACAGCTGCCTCCACGGCCTCAGTGCTGATGACTGAAAGCACTATTGCTTCTATTGGCATAATCATCCAAACCACAGACCTTGCTGCTGTACTCAACCATGGATAGGGTTTTTTTTCCCCTATCCACTTGGCTGACTGAGCTATGCTCGTAAAACATAGCAATATGCTCTAGAGTAGTCCCACTCCTCACAGGGAAGGGTCTGCCTGGTCTGGCCTGGTGGAAGGGCACAGTGGATGGAGCACAGGCTCCCCTGTGCAGTCAGCAGGGCTCAGCTTACATGTTATGAAGGAACCTTGAAATGTGAATAAACAAAGTCAATAGAAGGGCCTGTATTGGTGAAATTGAACCCCTTATGGAGAAGAAAATAAAGATACGGTATAAGACATTAATTAGTTATCACCATTTGATTCTTACTCAGTTTTGCTTGAGTGGAAGGATCAATTCCCTAGACTACAGGAATGACCAAACCAAAGCTGAAATACATATAAATTGCTTTCCTTTCCTTTTTACCTATACTTTTTTGGTCCTGTTCACCCCACCTAATGTTCTCAGTTTCAGCTTCTTGGTATCATCTGCTAACAGGCAGTGTCCACCTGTGCTCCAGGCTTCAGCTGAGGGGAAACCACCAAGCAAAGAAAACAGTGTACTTCTTTTACAGCAAAAGAAAAAAAAATACATTTTAGAAGGAACAGAACTGTTCAATTTTGCTCTGAAAACAGACTTTGTACTGTACCTTTTTTATTTCTGTACCTAAGTCCTCCGTATTTCCTGCTAACTGGTTAATAGTGAAGCTATGCCAATCCCTGCACTAAGTGACACAAGAACCATTACTGTGTGCTAAGCCCCTGAGCCTTACCCATTGCAGCTGGAGCAAAGGAAGATGAGGAAGGTGAGAAATAAAAGTGTTGTCATGGCTGCCAAACTCCCCCACAGGATGACGTGGATCTGTGCACTGCCTAGGAAACCACCCTGTGGCCCCATGGTACCAGCAGGAGCTCGTGTCACTTGGGGATGAAGGGGTTACTCCTTGGAGAAGGCTGGCATCTGTGCTGCATGCACCTTCTGTTTCTGCAGGAAGAAAAACACCATTAGAGGTTAACAGAAATTTTGAAGATAATGGACCTGACAGCTACAAGTCTGGCAGGGGAGATTTTCAGATCCAGATCTTACAAGAAACAGTTTCAAGTACAAGCCAGCCAGCCAAAGAGATTTTCAGCTACATTTCTGATGTTGACATAGAACAAATTTGTCAAATATTAACGCAAGGTGTTACCTATCTACAATCTCAATGTGAATAAAAGACAGTACAGTGTCTCTGTACTCAAGTTTATAAATCCACTTTGAGGGACAGTAATCTATTTTTTGGTGATATTTGCTAATTTCATTTGTTAATTTCATTGAAAAGTGAGCTTTCAAAACCAACTCTACAACTTCTACAAATTCAAAAAGCCAAAAAGAGAGCTGCAGCAGGCATTCACTTCCTTCCCTCTCAATGTATCCTGCCTGCACGTGGTTCGAGGCTTAAAGTGTAGTGGCAAATAACTTAGGAAAGTCTTTGAAAGGAACACCACAAAAACCTTTCTCGCAGCAGGTAAGATCTAGTTTTCTTTCTGTGTGACATGCTTATTTTCTTAATAGTACGTCTGGAGAGTAACAATATGGAATTTCCTTATTTTGCTTCTCACCACCTGAGTCTGAGAAAACAATGGAAAATGTAGATAGGGTGTTTTTTAAGAACTTGAATAAATAGAAAAAATAGAAAAAACAGAATAAAAGTTGCTGATTCTGGAAAGACCAACTTCAAAGGGTAGTTAAATATTTCTAGTTTGGCCAAGTTATAAGACAGTCAGATAATCTGTAACTTCTCCAACCCCTTAAATACACAGGAAGAATAAGTGCCACACCTCCTGCCAAAGCACAGATACATCTTACTGATAGCCTTGAGCACTGACACCAAATAGCCACAGCTCTTCAGGGATGACCACTGCCAAACAAAGTGCCTCTCTGGTTATCTTGGTAAAACCTGAAAAATTGAACATTTAAAAGCAATGGCAGACCCTCTAAAAATGAGGTATACTTCAGATGTGAATCTGCTACAGCCCTGCAAAAGCTGGGTTATTTCTACACCGAGTCATAGTCATATCAGCATTACTGACTGCAAAATGGAAAGACCTTAAGAGAAATGAAATCAGATTTAACCAGGAGAAAACCCAGTGTAAGACCTGCAAAGACCTCTCTGATGAGGTGCAAGGGCACTGTGTACTAGGATGGATTTCTGTAAAGGTGACTGTCCTCATTTAGAAAGCACACCACATTGGCTGCCTTAACTGGCTCCAGACTTCTGTTTTCTTTTCAACTTTTATTTTTTTTTTGAATTTTCAAAGACATTTTCTGCCCTGTTAAAACTTAAAAAAAATCCTTAAAAGTTTTTTCACTTCCTCTTTTCCAAGCCTTTTGTCTTCATATAAAAATGAAATATAAAAAAATAGAAACTGCATCAAATATTTTTTCAGCATTTTTACTGTCTTTTCTTCCTTAATTTTTCCAAAAAATAAAGAGAATTCAAGTGAAAAAAGAAATTTTCCCCCCCAACTCTTGGGCAAATAAAAATATAAGAAAAATAACAGGGATTTAAAAATCTTTTTCTTAAAACATAAACACATATTTATTTTCTTCTAAAGCAGACACAGATCTGTCTTGAAAAATATTTAAATCATTCAACTAAATTCATACATTTGTATCTTCTCTTAAGAACAATATTACAGTCCTCTCAGAAGACTAAACAGTATAACTTACGCTAATACAGTAGGAAAAGTTACTCTTTTATTGTATATATATATTCTTAGGGCTCCTGGGCTTCAAATAAAGATAACATTTAAGCTATGGAAAGTTAAGGCTACATGGCGAGCAGCCCTATGGAAAAGCTGCGTCTTTGAAGACTTCAGTACAGAGTTAGGAAGTGCTGGGATGAGCAGGAGCAGATGGAGTTCAGACTGAACTTCAAAAGGACTGAGATCAGAGAGAGACAGTCAAGGGAGACCTACATAGGATGTCAGGAGTGAAGTGTGAGACTGATGCTAGACATGAGGCATCCCACTAGGCAGAAGCCAAAGTAGCAACAGGAATGACCAAGGACACAAGATGTAGTTAATATACAGGAAAAGAGCAAGAATTGCTCTGACTGTAAGTTGAGAGAAAGAGGTCAGAAAAGGACAGAAAAGTACAGTGGCACTTGAACCAGGTGAGGCAGCCACTGGAGACACCAGTTACCTGTGCAAGTAGAATGGAGTAATAACTAGGAATGGACTGTGACAGATGAAGCCCTCCAGGAAGGAAGCTGACCAGGCAAGATGTGACCAGTGGCTCGTCTTAGCTCCTTGAAAGGCAAGAGTTTGGCATAAGTGCTAGAGCACCTAGAAGCTGTTCAGTGTACAGGACAACCAGAAGGAAATATAATACAAAAAACCGTAGCTTTCCCCAGTACCTAAAGGGGACTTAGAGGAAAGCTGGAGAGGGCCCTTTTACAAGGGCATGTAGTGATAGGGCAAGGGGCAATGGCTTCAAACTGAAAGAGAGTAGGCTTAAATTAGATGTTAGGGAACAAATTTTTTATAGTGGGGGCAGTTGAGGCACTGTAAGAGCTTGCCAAGAGAAGCTTTGAATGCCCCATCCCTGGAAGCGTTCAAGGCCCAGCTGGATGGGACTTCAAGCAACCTGGTCTAGTGGAAGGTGTCCCTGCCCACAGCAGGGAGCTGGAACTAGATAATCTTTAAAGTTCTTTCCAACCCAGGCCATTCTATGATTCTGCATTCACCCTCAGTGAACTCTTCTCATGTAGTGACATCAGAGGGCTTACTCCTGTTTCATGCCTCCCAAAAGATGAGGCTGAAATAGTATTCACTCAGGTTGGTGCCTTTAACACAGGAGAGCTTCTGACATAATTGAATCTGGACTAGTACCCATCAGTGGCCCCAGTCAGCCCTGGGCAGACCCCTGTCAGAGAGAGACATTGAAAACACAACAGTCTGGACTCCTTATTGCACCAGGTGAATGCCTGGACTGTAAAATATTAACTTATGCCTAATACCTTCGATTTTGAAGCTGCTCCAGAGGCTAGCTTTAAAGAGAAACTTCTTTGCCATCATAACGATGGAACTACAAGCAGCTAATTTCCAAAAGCTCTCAGACAGCTGAAATGATGAACTCCTGCTCTTACAATAAAAAGTGATATCGTGCTGCCCCCTGGTGAATCTCTCCTTCGGGGACTGGGATTTGTGGCTCTTGCCGAGGGTGCTTCAGAGCTGGATGCAAACCCTACTTCTACAGACGGAGTTCACACGGGACCCTTCATCTGTCGGGCTGGAAAAGGTCCTACCTCCACCACTGGAAGGCTGTCAAATAGTTCAACCTTGCAGACAGACATTGCAGACACAGCATAATGGTCGATGGAATTGTTTTGGTTTTCTGGGTTTTTGTGAGGTTTTTTTTTGTTTGGTTGTTTTTTTTTTAATTAATTTCCTATGTGATGATCTTTTAAGATTGTGCCCTTTCCACAGCTATCTCCACACAAGCTGCTGTGGATGCTGAAGTCCAAAAAAGAGTAACAGAAATGGGACTGAAACATCTGAGTAAGAAACCTAGTTATTTCATCTATGGCAAAATGCAAATAGTCTGCGTTCATGTTTCAAAGTCACTATCACTTCAGAAAACTAATCTTTACACTATACGGGATAAAATTGCTCCTTCTTGCTTTTTAGACATCAATATTTGCCATTATTGGAACCCATAAGACAAATAACACCCATAGCCATTTCCTCAAAATTGCACTTAAATGCTCAATTATGTTTGTGGTTTCAGAACAACAGGTATTTCATTGCATGACCTGCACTTCTATGGCAAATAATGTGTTATTTTTGCTTGCAGCTGTTGCAGGGATAAAGCAGAGCTGAGGCAGTTCAGCCTGAGTTGATGATGAGGGGAGTGTATCACAGAAAAGTGCAAATTTGGTCCCAAAAACCTGTATCTGGGGTGAAGCAGATAGATAGGCTGCAACTTTGGGGAGCACACAGAGCGTAAGTTTTCACTAGTGGGGAAGTTGATGCTAAAGCTTGGACTCAGATCTGAACACCTTTGAAGCTTGGGATCTGAAAGACTCTGAACTTCAGCTCCAGGATCTGGCCTGGATTTTCTGAGCAAAGACCTGCCTGATCTTCTGGTGGTGCACATACAGGGTGTGCTTGCAAGAGGCAGATGCCCTGCCCCAGTGTCCCAGCAGGAGATGGCCACATGTCCCTTTCCTGCCACCTTCCCCTTGGCTTATGTGTTTTAGAGCAGTTTTGTTCATGTCGTGCTGCAAACCCCGCTCAGCCCACGCCTTCCAGAGGGGGAAGAGTGGGAAAAGCCAACAGCTTCACCTCTCCGGGTTTCTTAATGAATTATAGATGGGGTGTAGGCAAGAGAAGAAATTGTTCTGACAACTGAGCGACTTCAAATGTGAGAAGCCAAACGTGGCAGGACAGGAGAGACTCGTGGAGGGCTTTGGGACTGTGACTCCCTGTCCTGGGCTGTCAGGCTGTATTCAGCTAAGAGGGGCACTGCCCAGGAGCTTCATGTGCTCACCTGGTTATAGGGCTCCTTTTTGAACTGCTCAGTCTCCTACCACTCTCTTCTCTTTCCCACCCTTCCTACACCTAGTGCCTTCAGTTTATCTGCTGCTGAACTGCAAAACAGGTCAGTGAGATCACCCCGGTCAGAAGATCCCTTCCACCCCAGCAGTGCAGACCTAGCAAGGAGCATGGATGGTGGGAAGGAAGGTTGGAATTTTTAAATGTGGTTTTTATTCCTCTGGTAGCAAGTCCCCAGACAGCTGTGTTAAACCAGAAAATGGGGAAGAACAAGATAAGTGGACCCACAGACTAAAACAGGGGCTGAGAAGTATGAAACTAATGTCCTCTTGTCTACATTCAGCTGCAAATGCTGTCATTCAACCACAAAACCAGACCAGAAACCTGGGCTACAACAAACAGACAGCAGCAGAAATTGTCCTGCAGTTGTAAGTAACCTCCCTTGACACAGAGCCTTTTATCTTCTGTTCCTCTAAATCCTGAAAACATCCTTTCTCTACAAAGCCAATGTCCTACAGGAGATCTGAAGAGGTCCTGTTACCTTGCTCCCTCTCCAGAAAGCTTCCTCTCTAACTTCAGACCCAGCTCAGGCACCACCAGGCGCAGTGTTATCTCCATGTACCCAAAGGGTGAACACCTCCCTTTTATGACACCCTCAAGCCACCCTAAAGAAAACACCCAAAGACAGGCAATCCACAACTCCCACACCAACCAGAGTTCACACCAAAATACAAACTTGATTTAGAGAAGGGGGAGGATATGACACGTACATTTTACTTAAATCAGAACTATTTCCACGTCAGGAGTGTTCTCTGCATGCATAGAAATACCATGCCGCTGGCAGGAAAATGCCGTTTGTGCTCCTTGCAGGACCTTAAGTGTAGCACTATGCTGAACTGGGTTAAAATGAACTTAAAGCACCCTTCCTTCACCCAAACAACCTATATTTAAATATCTTGATTTTAAATTGTGTTTTCTGACCTTTTCCACCGTGTGGTCTAACCAAGCTTTAATGGCAGAGCAGCTGGAGGAAACTCCTGAGTGTCTCCATTCTGTAACTTGCCAGAGCTGATGGACTCCTGACAGCATAACCTGATAATGGCATTACACCCAAATTTTGTGACATCAGCAGGGCTGCATTTGTTCTTGTGTGGGCAAAGTACTTGGGCCAAACTTTTCATAGGTATCTCCTACTGCAAGTCCTGGCTTGAAGCCTGTCTACAGAAGATGGTGGGAGTTGTTCTTTGAGAATTAAGGTTTGGTCCACAGGAGTAAATGAAACATGTCAAAGATAATTGTCTTGTACAGCCCAAGCCCACACTCTTAAACTTCCAAATTACCTTCCAGGAGTGGTCCCTGACCAGCGTTAACTCCTCAGTGGTGCCTGGGATTCTTTTGACTGTAGCCAAAATTATGCTTCAGACTGTTCTAACTTGGCAAAACCAGATTCTTCCTGTCTCAGATCGAGTATCTGATAACAGTGGGTCCTTTGGACCTTGATCCCCCTGTGCTAGAACTGCTTGCCTTCTCTCAGTACTTCACCACAGGACACTTTCTACCCAACTCTAGCTCCTCTCTCTCTCCCAGTTCCCAGTTCTGTTTTCTACACCTGTTACAAGTGACAAAGACTACATTAAGACATCAAAATAGCAGTGAGTGTCCATGAGAACCTAATAAAGTAAGTACATAGATATTGAAATTTTATCAAAAAGAGAAGTATCAGCTAAGTCTCAGGCCCTGCCACATTAAAACAGATGATACTATGACACAGTCTGAATATACAAACAATACCCTTGCTTTACATTGGTGTTAAGTGAATATAAGCAATTGCAATTAAATGCTTCTGGAGACAGGAGGCAACAGGATTACTATTTGGACTGAGGTCCTGCCTTGCAGAACTTCTCCTAACACCACAGTCCCTAGCATCAAGATTGTGAAGTTCCTTCAAATGCACTGTGAAAAAGTCCTAAGACTAATTTGTAATCAGTTGATATACTGTTTCTGCATCTGGGATGCCTTCTTTGGGCTTCTAAATGTTTAAATGTAGATCCAATACTGAACTACACAAACATTAAGACCAAGATCGCCTTTCTCATACTGCAATTCATTTTGAAGGTTCCTATGCACTAAATCAGGACAGATCCTTTCCTACAAGAGGTTAAGTCTTCCGGTGCAGTTACATCTTGAGCTGCCTGGCTTGGGAGCACCCATTTAATGATAACAGTTCAAGACACACATATCTTATTCCAAGCAGTGAAGACCAGATGTGCACATAATTAAGACCTGGTCCTGAAAGCCTGACGCTGGAAGGAATTACTGATATACGGATTGAGCTGCTCTTGCAGGCTGTCAGACAAGCTTTGCAGAGACTGTGCACGCCATAAGCTTTCAAAATAGTTCATGTTTCTGCTTTGCAAAGCAGCAGAATAATGAGGTTCTGATCTAATTCCCCAGTGTATCTACTTTTACGGAAATCATAGCTGGTTTATCAAAGGACATGTGTGCTCTATAATGCAAAAATAGATCTAAGACAAAACTGAACAGTCCTAGGCCACCGGTCACTTTTAACCCCTTATGAGCCTTAACATCTCCTAAAAGGAAACAAAGTCTGTCTGAAGCCATCTATCCATGGCATTGCAGAAAAATTAAAAAAGGCTTTTGCACTAGTATATGCTGATCTACATCACAATCTGCATTCATACTCCAAGCAAGTCATTCATGCCTTGTCAGACCACGTCACCTCAAGGTTAACATATTCAAAGTTGACCTGACCTCTCCTTACAGTCTTTCCTTTCTATTCCTACTAGCACTTTAGTGAGTCCACACAAGCCTGCAGTGCAGGCAGCCTCTCCTCCTCAAAAGGAAATCTGAGAAAGTGGAAAGAATCAGGAAAGTTGTATGAACAAATAAGCATGTGAATTCAAGAACTTGCTTCAAGGCAGCAGAAGAGTTTCTATTAAAATGGTGGAGAATTTCAGAAAATAAGAGACATTACTAGCATGGTTTTCTAGCAGGCTGTAAAACTAGATTTTCAAAGGAAGGTGAGCATAATTGCATGCGAATGTGATTATGTCTCCGTGAAACACAGCCTGCATCCTGGGGTTAATACACGTGCATAATTATGCACCTCACTTGTCACGTAGCTAGCACAATTATTTCCCACAATCACAAGGTCTTTCTGCGTATAAACCATACGGTCACAAATCTCTGCCAAGAGCAGCTTCTATTATAAATCAGGCCTTGAGCAAGCAGGTTTTTAAACTAACAACTTAAAGCTCACAAATTCATCCTACAGTGGCTAATAATGTTACTCCCAACTGCACTGCCAGCAGTACAAACCTCCCCAAGCTCAAGCAGGGAGATGTGGAACGCTGAGGTCACAGCTCTCAAGCGCAGAGCATCGGCTGGGCTTGGCCAGCTGCTGAGGAAGAGAACGATAATGAAGCCTCTGTGCAACAGCTCCGAGGAACACGATCACATATTTTCCCCAGGCTTTAGCAGCCAAATAATGACTGTTTTGAATGCAACAGCAGAAAAGCTTTATCTGCTGAGTGACCATGCCAAAGATTACAGCTTAATTGTAGCATTATTGTGTTCTTTCCCACACCCCCACAACATCCCATATTGCTTTTTGGCTGCAGTGGAGTAATTAGACCACGATTACTGCATACTTTAGAGCATATAGAAATGAAAGCTGTCTTTGTGAAGTGTTTTCCAGCTCTGACACAACTACTCCTGATAGCTTTGCTTTTGCTGGGACTAGATGCTCTTCCATATTAAATGTGGCCTGTTTATAACTGCACTTTGTTGTTTATGCAATTCTACTGCGCCAAGTCCCTTTCAGTCTTTGCAGTGCAACCACATTTCAAACAACCCTTTTCCAAAATCAGGTACTAATAATGGAAAGAAAGAAGTTTCCCCTAGCCTGAGAAGTGGGCACACGTAGAGACTACCCCAGTCATCTGACCTAAAAGACCTCTAAAATCCACGACAATCAGACTTGTTCTCAAATTGGTGTTTGAATCAGGACCATGAAACACAACAAATAGATAGTACTTTTCCAGAGGCAACTTGCAGTTTCCAAAGGACCCCGATCTTAAAAAATTACAAAAGATTGCAAAATATGCAGCAGCAAAACACAATGTTCTGATTGTCCCCAATGAAATGTTACTTAAACAAACAAACAAACAAAAAACAAAACAAAAAATGAGACTCCTACTTAAAATGGGATTCCTCTTCTGTATATTTTCATCTCTAAAAACAGGCTTCTCTTCACCCAGATGCTATCTACACAGTCCCACCTGAGAGATTTCACCTCTGTTCTCATTGTAGGAGAGGCTAAATGACTTCCACTGATACTGAATTTTTGGATTGCTCAAATGTTACTATTTATAGTGAGATTAACTCCACCTAAAATAAGACATTGAAAAAATGTCTTCTATCCAACTGTTGGAACACTATAGCCTTTTCACGTGCCTTGAGTGTGATCCCCCCAAAATGAAGCTCACCAAAATCATCCAAATTTTGAAAAATTTAATCCAAAGACATTTAAATCTATAAAGCCCAGATTACTGAGTGCCAATGTTAGCCTATAATCAATAGATATAAATGTCTGGAAGACAGGAGTGTTCCAGGGAAACTAAGTAATGGTCCTTGGAGGTAGAGCACAAATTATGTCAGAAGGGCCTGCTACATTTAAGATTAAATAATCTTGAAGCAAAAGAAATTAGTGAGCATTTAGCTTTGTGATATCCCACAGCAAGAGAGTCAGCAGTCATTTAACTTAATGACAGACCAATTTTAAGAAAACAGTGCTCAACAACGTGCTTTGTGAAGGTGAAGAGCTATTTCAAGCCTAAATTTCTCATTTAACTTTAATTGATTCAATCAAGTGATTTTTAAATTTTTAGCATTTGTATCTCATTAGGAATGTCAGTTTTTCTTAAAAATTTGGTGTATATATGCAGAGCTTTCTTCATTTCTGGAGATGGTACCTGTCTTGAAGAGTTTACTTTTTACCGAGGTAAGACCAAGGCAGTACATGACAGAACTCCTGTGTAAAAAACTTCCTTTTCATGAAAAGATGTCCAAGATAAAGAAGAATTGGGTGGTTTTGAAGAGCTCTTTGAACTTATCCCAGATACCTGGTGTTCCCACTCAGAGATGCATCTGCATGATCTTCCTTTTCTCCTTCAAGCTGAAAACGCAGTCATGTGTTGCTTAAGCATAGGATGCCACCTTAACTTCAGTCATCTAAAAAAAATCTAAACTGGCTGCCTGTATGCTCTGTGTGGTCAGTGAAGACTAACTTGTGCCTGTGGAAAGAGGGGTACCTTCAAAGGTAGCTGTGAAGGTCTTACCTAGTCTCTTAGAGACTAGAGAACTTTCCAAGACCTAGAATTAGGAGACGAGATATCAATAAATCACGGACAAAAGCAAGGGAGGTTGATGTGTGGTGATCCGCTGGGAAAGGTCCTTAGATGCATTCCTTGGAGCTGACCTCCTTGGCTGACACATCAGAATAGACAATGTGGCTGACTAAGTCTTTGGACAGTGGGAGCAGCACTGACAGACCATGTCTTTTCACAGCCTCATGTTGTTGCACAATTTCATTGCAAGTTCACTCTGAGACTGGAATAATGGCATCATTCTGTCCTTTCAGTGGGAGCAAGCTGTGGTAAATGAAAACACCACTTGCTTTTGTCAGTCCAGCATATCCTGTGGCTTCACCTCCCCAGTGAGACACAGGGAGTGTCCTGCTTGGCACCTGCATCAGCGTGGGGTAGGGAGGCCAAAAAACCACAACAATGTCCCGGCACAAGGTCCTTTTTGATCCACCTTCTCTCCTGCTGTGGAGGGGGAAATATAAGACTCTGGTCTTGATCCCAATAGACCAAGGCAGCAGAAACTAATTCTGAGTCCTGCAGGAGTGATCTACAAGCTGAGTACCCCCGTCCAACACACCCTCATCATGACACACAGCAAATACAATTATAAGATCTAATCAACTGCAACTAATGTAATTCTGAAAATCTTCACTGCTAATGAAAACCAGGTCTTCCCTTCTTGATTTAATTAAGATGTTTGGTTCATACACTGTGGAAAAGAAACCCTCCATAAAGCTATGTATGAATACTGCATTTACATATCCAGCCTGTCACTTGGACTCTCTGTGGGGTATTTAATGGTAGGAAACTATCTGTGAAGGGAAATGGACTTCACAAAATAAATACTTTCTCACATTGTTTCAAGGGAAATCTCCAGTCTGAATGTCATCTACCAACTACCACTTTGTAGTCTGAACTCAGTATAAACAGAACATTTTCTGAACATGAATAAATCATAATCTCTAGTAAAGCACTCTTCTTGCATTTAAACAAGAATCAGAAGACAGAATTTGGCCTATAGCTTGTAAACTTGAATTTGTTGAATAAAGAATGACTAAAAAAAAAAACAATCTTATTTTCTCCTTCATCCAGTCTGTTCTTTTTGCTGCCTGTTGGCATCACTTTTTCTGCAGTTTAACTATCACTAACGCTATGAGACTTCCCCTGCCTCTGTGCTTTCCCTCGTTACTGTCATTAGCATTATTTTAGCAGGAAGCTCTACAATATGGGTAGCACTGCAGAGAGAAAAATATATCATGCATCTTGCAAAAAAAGTTTTGTTGCTACTTTGAGTTACGAGCTGCCAAAGCATGACAGAAACAATGGCTGGTAGACCATAGAGGCAGAGCATCACATCCCTTCATGCAATCAATAACCAGCCTGGCTTGGTTTCTTCCAGGTTTCTCCTTTACGCTGACCCAAATCACTACTTTTTCTCGACGAATGTGGCCTTGTTAAGGTTTTGAAAGGGAAGAGTAAGACTGAAATTTAATGAAAACCTGTAAAGATACAGGGTATCTGCTCTCCAGGGACAGGAGAGATAGTCAAGACAGACCAGGTAAGACGAACAATCTTGCACTGGTGGTGTATGAGGGAAGAGCAGACAGCAAGCTCAAAACCTTTGTACGACTGATGAGCAGTGAGCACATCTCATTCACAAAGCGGCTGAGAGGAGTCTTCCAGCTGTGTAGATGTGACCACAGCGTGCACATGCACACACACCAGAGGCCTGTGCCCACATCCACATGCATGCTCACCACAAAAGCAGCTATTGCCTCCACTCCTGCATGGCCAGGAAGCCGCCACCTCTGTCATCTTGCCTTCTCCTGGTATCTTCACCCACCCTCTGCAAACCCATGGAACCTGGTTCTTCCTTCTACAATTGCCATGCCAGTGTTGCCACAGTGCCAAAGCTCCTAGAGCTACCATCAGTTCTGTATCCATCTTGAGGCTTGATGCTTCCAGCACAGAGCACTGCCTCTCTGGCCATTAGCTGAGCATTTATCACCCTGGGCAACATTTTTGGTTCAGCACTTCTCCCTTGACTAATTTTTCTGTAATAATGTACCAATCAAACTCCTCATAAAACTACCAGTACTGATAACAACATCTACTGATTACTTTGGTTATGGCCTATTAGTATCAGGATGACCACAGGGTGAGAAAAGACAGGGCACGTCAGAAATACAAAGAGCAGACATGAAGAAGTATATGAAAATGCTCTCTCAGAACGAGAATGAAAGGTTAGGAATTAAGAAATAGGAGTGTTTACCTAAAATGTGATAAATAACCTTAAGCAACATGTAAGATACAAACATATACATGACAATGAGAAGTCAGTTCAAGAACATATAGAGCTACAATACACCACCCCCCTCTCCCTCCCACCACGTAATTTCAACAGCTACTTATCTTTTACAATTTTCCATTACATCACTGTTATAACACCCTGTCCAGGTCCAATTTTTCTTCACTAAGCAGTCTGGATTTCATCTGCTTTATTCTTTGAGAAATTTGCCATTCTCAGGCCTGTTGTAACACCTTCTGAACATGGCTCATTTTAAAGGATAACCTAACACTATATGGTGAACAAAGCTTTTTTCATCACTTAGGGAGACAGTTTTACTGCAAAGCAATCTGATTCTGCAGTAGGAAACAGTTTTCAAAGAAACCATTCATAAATCTAGAGGGAGACCACTAGTTATTGAAAGCTGAAACACAAGTTGATTTGACAGCAACGATAGCAAATTAATTCTTCCTTTTGTTGAAAGATTTTCTCGACTACGATGAACAGCTGGTAAACTGCCTGAAGAGCAGAGGTCATCCACCTCTGCATTTACTTAGATTCAATATCAAATTGATGCACTACTTTCAGAAAAACAACCATGTCATCCTTTTAGAGAGTTCTTTTTGAATTTTCAAAAAACACGTGACTGTAGACCTTAGTTTGGGGCAGCTGCTAAACTACTTGCTTTGCTATGTATTTCCATGAGTTATTCAACCAACAGAAGAATTGCGAGACTTAGTTTATTTGGAAGAAAGCAAAAACAGCAGAAAGACTCATCACTCCACCCCAGTTTCACAAGTTAAAAAATAGAAGAAGGGTGCTAACAGATATTATGCGGGTAAGAATGAGAGCTAGATCAGTGACAAAAAATTTATTCTCAGAAAATCCCTCATTTTGGAATGGTTACGCTCAGACATGCACTGACCCAAATAGATCATGGCTCCTATCATTCCCTAGTGCATGCAAACAGATAAAATGCTGATGTGCATCAAAAAGGTTTGGGGCAAAAAAAAGCAAGTACAATCTGCACGGAAACTGCCAAAAAAAGAAAAAGCACAGCAGCTGGTACACAACTGCTAATAGGCAAAGACAGCACTGCTGGCAAATGCAGGTGAAGCGAAGGAAAGTAAAAGGCAAAATGATATTGGGAAATTCAAAGGCCAGCCCAAAGGGATGAAGAAAACAAGCCAGTTACCATAGGGTACCTACTGCTGTCTGAGAAGGACAGTCATTTGAGCCATTTCAGGACACACAATTTATTCCACTGTGTTGGTACTGCTCAGTGATCAAGCCTCAGGGCCACTGACTTCCCCTTGTGCAGCTTTCTGAGTTGGCTTGATTGCCCATGCTATTCTGTGGCTATGCAGATAAGGCAGGAGGACTGGGATACATCAAATCCACAGCGCATCTCACCAGCTGAGTTACAGAGCACAGCGCAGCACTCACAAGGGCATTTACATTTTTCTCTCCTTTCTCCCTCTTAGCTCTTCCATTTTTTTTTTTTTATTTTCTATCAACAAAGTCCCAAGTAGCACTGCAGTCTCAGTGAAATGTCACAGTTGCGACATGATGGGTGGGAGTCAGCCACCCATCATGAGATGCGTGAGATGCCCAAGTGTGTCCATGTGTGAGTGATGTGTCTGAGTCTCTGTGTTCCCAGGGGCTACCAGGCAATGGAGCCTCATAAGGGATGCAGCTGACCAACACAGGGGGATGCCATTTAGTTGCCTAAACACTGGCAGCTAGAACCACCTGAGTTGCCCAAGGCCATCCAAGATATCTGGATGTTTATGCAGATATGTCCACAGAGATGAACAATTTGATGCATGAGCTGCAGGAGACTTGTGCCCTTCTGGAGTGCCAGCTGGAGACCAAGGGGCATAGCCTATGGCATTTCAAACACTCAGTGTCCTCCCTCTCTGCAGATGAAATCTGAATCTAGATGCGTTTAGCAGACATGGCACAGGACCTACAGAAAACTCTCATGCTTCTCAAATAACTATTGGAACTATGAAAAATATACCAGGGCATCTCAAATGGCACCAGCTGTTTCTGTGTGAGCAGCTGAAGGGTGTTCTGATTGCCAGTGACTGTAACGGGGCCTGAAGGTGCCTTGCAGGTACTTACCTAAATTTAGGAGTTTTCATTTGCACTTGAATCTCACACCATCATGCTTAACTGTTACACAGGTACAAGCATCTTCCTTTAAAATAATTTCCTACACAAGGCTGAATGCTCTTAGCACTAAATCCTTCTCAGAAACCTGTAAGGATTTATGCAGGGATGAAAAGTTTTAGTCTAAGCCCAGAAAAACACTTTTCCCCAAGCAGGGTAATGTCAGAGCATCGTACTCCTTCCAGCTGGCAGGACAAAAAATTAATGCTCAGATTTTCAAAAAATATTCACTGTCACAGACCCTGTAATGTTTAATTAACTGATGGTGCTCAGGACTACAGGTAGAGAAAAAAAGAAGCAAATAAAACAACACAAATTTATACATAATATGAATATTTAAGACCCCTCTGCTGGAGCATCAATGTATGGGTTCATATCAACACTGTGTTAAATGTCCCTATGCAGCTACAAAACACACATGTAAGCACAAAATTAGCAAACAACTGTCAAAATACCTCCATTCAGAAAAAAAAAAAAATTCTTCTCCCTTCATGAACATTTTTTAATAAAGTGGTTTTCTCCCTGTAATTTTTCCCAGTTAAAATTTTATGTTACTGCAAAGAGATAGCATGCAGGGAACTTCTGACCCAATTCTGCTTCCAACTGCTCTCTGTATAGTAACTGGGGGCAATACTTGTTCTCTCTGTAATATTATGTGCAACTCTAGATTTCCCTTTATTAATTCAATGTTAACATACAGATATACAGACTAAAATATTAAACTCAGATTACAGGCATCTACTTGCCCAATTAGTTCACGTTAAATTAGAATAAATAATAAAGCCTCCTACTATCCAGTTTAAGAAATCAGCAACATTTATAAAGCTATAAGAAAACTTAGAGACCTTAAAAATAAAGAAGTATTCCTCCTGCAACAGAAAGTTTCCAGGGATTTCAAAAATTCTAAGTCAAGTCATGGACTTTTTTTTTGTAGGCTCTTCTTGCATTGTCCATAATACTGGTGTGCTGCTTTAAAATAGCTAAGCATCCTGCAGTTAGTGCTGAGCTTTAGTTACTATTTTGTGAAAGTAAGTTGCAACTTAAATGTCAGCCTTCAGAGTAAATCGGCTGAGATCAAATCTCTTCCCAGAGTAAATCCATTACACTTCAGTAAATAGATGAGATATAAATAAAGTAGGAGCTCTGCAGAGTTTAAAACAGGCATTGCCACTGTATTAACAGGCTTATGGCAACGTTACTTAGCAGTATTTGTTTTAAAGTCTCAGCAGGCTCGTCCTGCGGAACGTTTTGTGTAAAACCATCTGCTGAACAGATAGAATCGATCTCCAAGTGTGTCTTGCTTGGTTTGTAAATTTACCTACTGTGACTAAGTACATAACTCATTATTAAAAACAGTCAGACCTGGTCTTTCCTGAGGGCAAACTAATGTTTCTCATCATCCTCAGAAAAACATGCACCATGAGATAAGGGATAAGTAAGGCATTTAAACAAGAGCTGTGATTTGAAAGGCTTACTCCCATGGTCTGAATCACCATGCAAACGTGGACTCTCAATCATCCTCACAAGATAATTATAATTCATAATTGGCCCTTTAAAGCGTTTTCACAGAGCTGTGCAAATACCGACTAATTAGCCACACCAAAATCCTGTGGGGTAGGTGAACAGGTACACTAACCCCTCCTCTTTTGTATCTGAGCAAATTGCTGGGGAATAAAATCCCAACCCTCACCTGCTGCAGCGGACGAGAAGGGGGAGAGGTTTCCAGCCTCATGCCCTTCTCCCACCACCAACATTTTACCTCTTCTGGAGAGGGGATGAAATGAGCTGTATGCTAGCAGAGCTCTGGAAATAGTGGACAAAACTTAGTTCATCAGCTAAAGTTCTGTGAAGCAAAAGGTCAAGATATTCAAATGTCAAAATAAAGCCTCAGGATTTGATACAATTGCATGCAGCATTTACATGAGGATGGGAACCTCTTCTGCCAAGGACCACTCAAACAGTGGTGTACTGCACAATTATGACTTACTCCCAGAAACAAAATATTACACTGGTACTTGTAACTAAATAGTAGGAAAAGAGTTCTATGTGTATGGAGTAAGACACTCATTTACTTAAAATTCAGAGAAATCTTATTATCCACTGTGTTCCCAAAATTAAGGGTGACGAAAGTGTGGTGTCCCATTAGAGCCTCCAAGAGGCTCTACCTTCACCATGTAAAGAAACACGCACAGCAAGCAGTATCTTCAGTCTACGAGATTGGTCTAAAAATGGGCTGAATATCCTTGTAGACCACAGCATCTAGAAAGTCAAATACACCCCTGAATATATCCCCCATTAAATCCAGCTCTTTAATTAAATTGCCTGTAGGAAAGCAATGATTAGTCATTAGTGTCTCAAGTTTTCTGGTTTAAACCAGCAAACACCAACGATGGCTTTATTCCAGAGCTTCATTACTAATCACCACATTTGGGATGACAAACAGGTCTTTTCCAAATAATTGTGTTATCACAAACCTACAACGTACACAAGACACACCAAATGAACCATTCCTATTTGGTGTAATCCTGCTTTGTCTATTGAAGTAATTGGTTATATGTTGTGTCTAATTTCAGCTACAATCTTTTTAAGGCAAAGATTGTGTCCCTGTGGTTTTGTAAAGCCTTGTTCATAGTTATAATGGCATATAAATTAAATAAATAATGAGAAATCATGAACTGTGGGAATTTATTCTGCATTTATCAGGAATTCACAAGTGAGGATCTACATATTTTTAAAATGGATTTTTTTTAAAGATAATATCTTTCAGAGATCTGGTCCTCTCCTCTCTTTTAGAAACCGGAAGAGGCCTTTTAATTCAACTGCAGCACTATTTAGAGAAAAATAACAATAGGAAAAATCAAGTTAGTGTGGTGACTGGTTGAATAATAAATCCAGGGTTATTCCACTCTGAAGCTCATTCTTCAGCCTGGTTCACATATAACTGCTTCTGAGACAACCAGTTTCCATCCCTGGTAAAGAGCATTAACATGATGGCATTTTAACTACTGCATTAATTATCTACTCTGAGCAAGGCTAGACAAAACAAACAGTAGAAATAGAACAAAACTGCCTTAGTGAGCAAATCCATTTAAGAATGCCCAAACCAGAGGAGTATGGATTAGATGCCTTGTGCTGCAATACAATAAAAGGGCTTCTGTACTCAGAAGGGTTGGAGAATTATCAAACAGTCCAACAAAAATTAGCATTTTTTATATTTGGCACTCCTGGCTACTTATCCCACATGAGTTCTCTACATGCTGGGGCTGGGGAATCATGGCCACAGCATGAAACACACAGTCAGCAGTAACAAGCCAGTTGTAACAACACCAGTCTATGCTAAAGCTCTGTATGCTATGCTACACTTTTTTGGGGTTTTTTTTTGTTTGTTTGTTTGTTTTGTTTTGTTTTTGGTGCACTCATTTTTATCCTTTTCAGGAGGAAGAGGAGGAGGAAAAAAACCAACAATTTTTATCTCAATATAGAAATATGTTCATGCAATCATTCAGCCTGCTCTGAGGATCTGATGAGCAGCTCAAAGGACCTCAGGATTCTGCTGGTCTCTCACACCTGGACCTGGCAAGTTAGTGAAAACACAGGGTGACTCTGGTCTGTAGGAATAAAAGACAAACACTAGAGTGAGTGCTTCTTTTCAGGCACATCAGTGTGCATCCACAGGTAAAATGCAGCAATAATGGTAAAATACATTGGCTGTGTTATTAAAAATGTTAATTGTGTTGGCCAGCCTTCTGCCCTTAGAGGCCTGCAACTTCACATGCCTGTGAGGTGAGGGGTCTGGTCCCCATGGCCCGAGCGTGTAATTACAGATGGACACTCCCCATCCTTCTAGATGCTAAGCCAAACTCATCGAAATCATAATTTTTCTCATTTTTTTTTTTAGGTTAAAAAAACTGAAACCTGTGCAGGGAACAGCATGTGAGATCAATTCTATTCTAGGATGGAAAATGCACTCATTTGCACAGAGCTAATAACATGTCCTAAAATGGCCATTCACCCTCAAAAGGCATTAGCATGTAATAGCAGCTGCTCATCCTCCGAGTGCAGATGAAAAGAGGTGCTGAGAGGATTTGTCATAGAATTACATGTCAGTGGTTTAAACATGATGTGTGAAAATTATTTTAATTGCCCATATCAGCCCGGGACTGAAAGGGTCTTATATTGGTAGCAGTGGTGCAAATGTCTTTCTCTGGTCAGGGTGTTGTTTGAGAAGAACATGTATGTACCTGAATGTCGAGAAAGTCTCACCATAAAATAAAATGTAAAAAACCCCACTCCAATAACATAGCTTTGAAAAATATTAGCTAGTAAAGGATAGTTTTTGACTGCAAGTCTTACATACAAAGATCCAATTTCTTGCAAACCTCAGCAAGACTGGAAGAGCAAGAACTGTTATTTTTGAGATAAATAGTACAGTTCAAATGTCACAGACTATATTAAAGACATTCACAATTGGCTCTGAGATTTAGAAAGAAAAAAATAAAACACACTGTTGCATGAAGGCTGGTGATGATCACAGTGCTAATGACCATAAGCGAAAAACAAGATTTTTTTTTTTTTAAGCATCATTATCTAGTGGCCTTGAGTGCTAATCAAAACAAGAACTATAATGCCTGCTTTAATGGGGTTTGTCTCAGTAATGCTCCTAAATGGAATAAAATACATTAAACCCAGACAAGCTACGAAGAGAGATAAATGGCAAAACAATACACTGGAAACCTAAGGATTTTAATCTGCTGTTAACTGAGTTACCATCCATGGCTTTCACAGTTAACTCTGGGTTTGTAATCCATTTGTTGAATTGTAAAACTAAAATAGAAATGTTGTTGTCCTTCTGTTTAAAACAACAGACTAAATAAGGCCCAAATTAACCCCCAGAATGGTTGGTCTGGCAAAGACTGTACTAAGAACAGACTGCATATCTATTTTCTTCTTTAAAATTAAGGAAAGCAGATTCTCTGGCATTTTTTCTCCAAGCAGAGGGAATCTGACCCTACTGAGATAGTGCATAAGCTGTACCACAAGAAGGATGTCCCGGGCAGACAAGGGACCCCACACACTCCCTTACTGACCACTGGCATTCCCCAAAGCTCCAGTGCTGCAGGGTCTGACACTAACTGATAGCCATAGGTTTCAGATTATCCTCGTGATGTTTACAGGAAGGAGCACTGAATGCCAGGAAGATGCCATCATCATCCTCCTCCTTGTTCCTTTGGCCTTGCTCATCTCTCTCCTCTGACTATGCTGGCCCAATGCACAGACATGCTGAATTTCTTCAGCTTGATAGCTCAGAGGATCAGTTACATCTGAATTTGTCAAAAGCAAGTAAATAGGTTTTCTGATGTATTTATTTTGCTGTATCTCACACACTGTGATGGCAGGATCCACAGCAGCTGAGGGGGAATGCAGACTATACCATTCTGAGCAGATCTTGTAGGAAGAGGGGACAATGTACTGATAAAAACACAGCCAAGGTACGATGTAGTGACACTTTTTTGTTCCTTGAGATGCAAGAATGAAATATTTCCAGGGGTCCAGTCTTGGAAGGATGGATTAGTTCTTTGTTCATGGTATATATAAAATGTAGGATCATGCATCTTATCTTGAAGAAATTTTCAATAAAGGTCCTTAAAAACTGAAGCTGTAGCTTAGGGAACATAAAATTCATTCTGTAATTAATGAGTTCCTTCCAGAATTACAGAGAAAAAAATTCCTGTGGTTTTATTGCTTTTGTAAAATGGTTGTTCTCCTGCTCTCAAGGGACTGCAAAAGGTCAGCGGTGTTGAATATACATGATTTATAAAGTACTCTGGGATGAGAGGTGCTGTGTAAATATAAAATATTATTAGAGCACACTCTCCTTAATTCACATACGCTGAAATGGAATTGGCTGTGCCACAAGAGCAAAACTCAGAAGCCAAGTCAGTCTGATGACAGCAGGTTGTCTAAAGCTAATGACAGTCCACAACAGTGCAACTATAAATTCATCTCACAGGCAGATTTATCTAATGCTGAAAGTTATTGCTGTTCATCTAGAATCAGTTATATATATAAATGAATGTGAAGACTAAGTTACCTAGAAATGACTAATCAGGCAAAGATCATGGACTGCTCTGTACCATAACGAAAAAGTGGCTTCTGAAGCAGCTGCAGGCACAGGAGCAGCCCATGTAGCCCATCCACTTTCTGCAGAAACACTGCCTTACATGAGTCTGTTCTCAAGAATATGCCAGAGATGCTTGGGACGCCACTGCTTTGTAAAGCCACACTCAAGATGGCACTTTCAGCCTCAAAATATTCATCCTATTTATTCCTGGCTTTGATGGCGGCTTCCAAGTTCCCCTTGCAGATTTGAACCTTGAGATTTTTTCACTTACAGATATATCTAAAGAGTCTTCCTAAAAAGTAGTTTCTCAGAGAACTGGTCCAGAATGAGCCAAACTGGACTCCCATTCGCTCCCAGGGAAGCATAAATTATCCTTTCAGCCCACTTTTTGGGACTGATTCCAATTTCTCTCTTTTTTCTGTTCACAGTGGCCTATACTTTAACACTACAATAAATAATCAGTTTGAAGTAGATTTCAAAATATTTTAACAGCTGGGGCAATGACATTCTTACTCCACCATACATGGAAAAACTCCCATTGTCCCTCCCAAAGACAGAGATTGCAGATCATATTCTGAATTCTTCTCAAAACCCAGGACAGAAGATATCACCAGCACAGTCTGTTCCCCTTCACATGATTATTCTCACTCTCACAGATTCTTTTATTTAATTCCCTTCCGCCCTGAAGTTTACATTCTCCTTCCAAAAATTTTTCAACTGCGCTTCTCTTAAATTCCCTATCTTTCATCAGCTTTCAAATAATGCGGTTTTATTTTAGAAGAATGATGCTATGAATTCAGCATTACAGAGTAATCTCTTCTTACTTTTCCCTTGTGATAAAACACAGGATCTAATTTAGATCCTTAAAAAAAAAGAAGAAAAAAGAGAATAGTTTGATGAAGTTATTGCATATAATCATTAGATTTTCTAGCAACAGAAGTTTGATTCTTTGATAATGCCAAAGTTATCCTCATCTATGCAAAACAGTTCTCATCCACACAAGAAAGGCTCCTAATTTCCTCTGTACTGAAAAAATGTCATTTTATTTTCTCATTCCTGATGACATAAGTATTTGGTTTCCTCTACTTTCTTTAGATAGTTTTTACTCTTAATAGATTTGACCATAGCTAAATTGCTATAGTAATGACAGACAATGACACTCTTAAGGCTATGTTATACGTGATTAATCTATGCTTCAACCAAAAGCATTTATCATCTGGGGGCTACCCTTTCCTTTTGTTTTTATCCTGTGTTTTCAGTTCCCCTTTCCTATCAAAGAGAACAACAAAAATCATTATGGGTTTTTAACCTAGGGAATGACATTTTTAGCTCTGAGGCCTGTGTGTAAACGTAAATTTTCAGTTGTTAGAACAAAGAAATAGCTAATGTGAGGCAGATGTTAATATATTACTCATTGTTGGTAATACAAGCAAAAATCAACTTTAAAAAAGTCCCCCAGCTATTCTAGTAATGAAAGATTACTCGCTTGGGCATTTACATTTACCTGTGCCTGCAGAAATAAGACATAACTAATTTCTTGCAATCCATGGAGTCTAGACAAATCCTCTGTGTTGTTTCTTCCTCCTTTTATATTAACAATCCATGGGCTAGAACATACAGCAAAAGAAATCATCTCCAGATGTTTCTTCTGCTTACCAATCTGATGAATGCCAAAAGATCATTTACTGAACAATGAAGTGGAATCTGGAGGATTCTGTATCCTATGCTATAGCTCTGTTGTTAAGGATCATATTCAGCACCAAAAGTTAAACCATGTGTCTGGTTTCTATCAAGAACCACTTAAACATAAGTCTTCAAGCTCTTACAAAGCCAGTGTAGGCAGGGTTAATGAGCTCTGAGCTCCCTAAGAACTCTGCTTTTCCTTGAATTCATGAGCTGAAAACCCCACAACATGCCTGTGAATGCAATAAGGTGCTTCTTGTCTATCTAGTATCTCTGTTACTTCTACTATCTTCTAACTCTTGGCAATTTCTGAATGTCCTGAGATTGCAAACCGCAGAATCACTGCATCCATTAGGTTGGAGAACATCTCTGAGATCGAACCCAAACACCACCATGTCAACTACACCATAGCAATAAGTGCCAAGTCCAGTCTTTCCTCAAACACCTCCAGGGATGGTGACTCCAACACCTCCATGGGCAGTCCATTCCAATGTCTTTCTGTGAAGAAAATCTTCCTAATGTCAACCTAATTTACTAAGGGTAGACTCATTCCCCTCATCCAGATCATCAATAAAGTCATAGCCAGTGGCACAGAGGAGCGTGGATAGTCGAAGCATACTTTCTGTTTAGGTTCCCCTCCATAGAATCTTCAGCCTCTATCTAGCTCTTCCCATATCACATCTCTCATCATCTCGGCTCTCTCATCTCACATCACCCCTCCTTTGGACCTTGGATCCTCATGAATCCTGAAGAGTCCTTCCTTTTAACATTAATACAGCAGCGACTTTGGAATGCCTTGTGTCAGGCACATTTGTGTTTGTAATTCCTTTCACACTAGGCAATTCATTAAGGGCTCTGTTTTGATTACCAAAATGTGTGAACACAATTTTGTATCTCATCTATACAGGGTCACTCTTATGTCAGCTCGTTCCTGACTGTAACAGTCTTTCCCATCCTAAAGGCAGAACAGTGTTTACATTCGGTTAGTTAAAATATTTACATTGCACATTCAAATGATGCATTTTCCCAGTGACAGGGCTCTCTGTGGTATTTCCTCCAGTACCTACTATGCAGCAGAAACAGATGATAAAGATGAATATTCTGGGTGTCTCTAAACAAGCAGATTAAGGAAACATGCAGCACAGCTATACTATACTAACGCTGTTGGATTTAGTAATATCCATGCAGGCTGTGTGATCTGCCTAGCACTGCATGAAAGCCTGTCTTTTAGCACCCCAAATCAGAAGAGTTCCATGCTTTCCAACCATCGTATTTCAAATAGATTCCTCATTTATTGACACTTTATTTGTTCACTCAGTGTCTGAGGTAGAGTAAAACAGAACAGACGTAGGCTGTGGGAGAGGAGGGAAGAATGGTGCTGTTTGCTGATGATCAGTCTGCCTGCAGATAAAAGCCTAGAGCACACCATGTCTGAAGGGTGGCACAGATGATGGAGGCTGCTACTCAGATGGAGAAGAGAGAAGTGGAGAAGGAGAGGTGACACTAAAGCTGACAGGGGAGGGCTACAAGATGACAGTATTTCTGGTAATCAGAAAACACACTGGACACTGCAGCCAATATAACACTACAAAGTTGAACAGAACACCGTGATGCTGCACCAAGAGGTACACCAGACATATAGCATGAGCCTTTCCCCAAACAGACTGTTTGAGGCTCGCAGGAGAGAAAGAGTATAAATACAAAACTTCATGTGACAGTGAAATTCAACATCATCTAAGACACATTATCTACACAGGACACAGCTAATTTTGCTCATGTATTTGTTACTACCAAACAACAAAGGACAACCATATGCAAGTCTTTCCAAGAAGAAATCAGATGCAGAGGGAAGAAACTATTCACACAGAAACTCTGTAGCAATGCAATGCTAAGAAGAACTTAAAAATCCCATCTCTCAGTGGCTGTCTTCCTTACCTTATAACATCATCCACACAGGTCTTCATACAGGCTCTCCCAGTGAGGAAGCAAAAGCTTCTGGGCTGAAAAAACGAAGAAGCGCTGGTTAAGACATAACCATGAAAACCCTGCCTGTACTTACATCCATCACAAACTCTGCTGCATCTTTTTGTTTAGAGAAACATATACAATAGACCAAAGCCAACTGTGGAAGCAAAAGCTATTAATTTTAAATTGACCCTGCCCACTTAGTGTCACATACTCTGGTGGAAATGGATTATAAAAGTTGCTGTACAAATGAGGCCAGCAGCATCTAGCAAATGAACTTTATGCAAGATTATTTTATGTGTGGGAGATGTATTTACTCTGTTTTTTTACACTAGCAGCAAATGAAAGTTCATTTGCCACTTAAAACACAGCAGAAAAAGGAAAGCAGCAGGCTCTACACCAGTATAAGACAGCGTATTCACAATAATAAATAACCAATTTTGATTTAATCTAAAACACATTTATCTGCATATATTTTTATTTCCTGATATGAGTACCTCTAGTGAAACTACTGGAAATGGCAACCCCTTTAATTATGTTGTCTTCACCTTTCGCTTGTGCAGAAAAGCTCTGATTTGGGATTTTCACACTTGCTTGCCCCTGACAAGAACAAGAAAATCATTGAAAGATACATAGTCTAATACAGGGTCTCATTTCTTTCTCTCACGGAGATAATGACCATAACTATCTCTCATTTGGTAGATTAAAAAACTCTTAGGCAGGTCTACATATGCTCATTATTACTTTAAAATGCCCTTCTTTATTGTAGCAGGCATTGTCTGGAACATGTCTCCTTGAGGCAAAGGGCATTGTTAAAATGTTAAAATGGCAGGATGCGGAATCCAGCATCATCCAGGCCTGCTGCCCAGCCAAGGAGGTTGAGGAGCAGGGACCTGGCTCCCCAGTGCTGGAGCCCCAGTTTCCCTGTCCCTCAGCAAGGAGAGATGTGTGGGGAAACCCTGCATGGAGAGAGCGAACAGGCTCATTACCTGCCTGCCTGGTGCCCGACCCAGCCCCACCACCAAGCAGCGTGGAGGGTGCATAGGGATTAGTGGGGCGGACACTCCTGCGGAAAGGTGATGACACAAATTCACAGGGCCAGGATAAACCCAGATACTGTATTTTGAGCCAGCAATTAGCAGCCTCACAGTTTTAATTCAGTACTTTGAAATGTGATTTCATTTGGCCATCCTCAGGGATACACAGCTTGTAACTCCCAGCCTTTGGCTGGCCAGCTCACAAAGCCCCGCCGTTTTTGGCAAAGGGACGTCCAGCATGATGGGCAGCGGCTGCCGCTGTCACTAGCAGGATGTTTCCTGGAGTTTCTCCTACAAGGCAATGTGTTTATTCTTTGAAACAGTTGCTCCCTAAAGATTAAAACTGAACAGGAGCACAAAAGCAGTGTGTGTCCTCTGGGGCTGCTACGTGCCATCAGGAAAACAGGAGGTACAAGCTATGTTCTCCTAAATTACACACAACAAACAGCGCACTGGCAGAGCAGAGTTCTTCAGCACACGAACTACTACTCCCTTTTTAACCCCCCTTTAGAAAAAAATCAACAACCCCCCCCAATATCTTTCAAACATCATTTCTTTCATTAAGAGCTCCAGATCTGGAACTGTGCTGAGGAGTCTACAGTGCAGCTGCGCCCATTCACCCCAAAAACATGGCAACATGAAAACGAACAACAGTCACAAGGTTTGCACTTTTAAGACTACATTCCTTATCATCCCCAAATAGCAGTACACATCCTCAAAAAACAGACTTATCAATTACAAGGAACAGACAGCAATAAGAACAGCAAAGAGACCAAGAGAAACACTCAGACAAAATATATCTTTACTTTAAAACTAAAACAAAATAATAGTAATTTAAAACTACTAAAATTAGGGCTGAAGTAGTAAGAACACAAGAGGAATATCTGCACAACAATGTAAAATCTGGCACAGTCTGTGTAATCATAGTTATTGCAAAGTGGCTGAAAAAACAGATGCTACAATGATTTTTCTATCTGCTGAGGTGTGTAGAATAAATGTTAAATTTTTGCCACCATACAGGATGCTTGGTACCCTAGGGAATGCCTTGAGGGGTGAGGAATTGCCTCTGGTAACAGTAAGAAGTATTTACTTTGTCTGATAGCTATATGTTGATGTATTTCTACCAGCAAAATTAATTTAATATTGTATATACATAGTAACTTGGGCTTAAAAAGTAAGGAAGATGGAGAAGCAGACTAAATGGCCTTTTTTGCCCCTGATGGGAGCATATACGGATTTTTTCATTACTGGTAACGCAAACTAAGCCCACATAAAGACAAACAGACTTTAATAACTCTCAGCTGCAGCACAATGCCACCATGAAGCTTTATTCTCCTAAGTATAGAAGACTTTACAGCAGACTTCACAACTTTTCTCCCTGTTGTATCCCCTTTATTTTAATTAATAACCGAACAGTAGCAATAGCTACCATGCTACTTTAAAGATAAAAACATTACCTTTGATTAACAAGGACTCCTCATCCTAGACCCCGCTCGCACTGTGCAGAAGACACCAGGAGAAGCTATTGGTGGTGCTCTGGGACTCGCTCCGGCAGCTCTCGGAGCTCCTCGCCCCCCGTCCCCGGGGCTCACCGATTCCGTATGCGCGGCACAGATCCACCTTCCCCGGCTGCCAAGCGGGCACAGCCCGCGAACAATGCCGCCTCTGTCAGCCCGCCGAGCCGGCACTGCCACAAAGACACGCTCATCTACAGCCCAGGACTTTGTGCTTTTTTTTTTTTTAATTCTTTTTCCTCTTGGAGTACGGGGTGATGAGGACGGATGGGCGAAAAATGCTTATGTTTTGTGATTAGCCAAGGCTTCCTTATGTTGAGGAGTGATGCGGTGTCAGTGCACGACGGGCATCCCGGCGCCGAGAGGGGAGATGGAATCTGCATTGGCGAGGGTGCTCCCTGCTCGCTTCGCACATTTTTGTTTCAGATCTGTGGGTGGTTGCATGAGCAAGCAGCCGAAACAGGGGAGGAGTTACACGAAATGCAATTTAGGGCTTGGGAGCCTTGTCTGCCTCTTCGAGAAGCAAGACGCGGAGGCGAAATCACAGCACGCTGACACAGCAGCGTGTCCTGCCCACCTGCTGCCACCTGCCCCACCGAACTGCCCGGGAAAGCGCCTCTCCCGGCCTGGGCGTGATCCCCGGGAAGAGAGCACAGGTGCAGCAGCTGCTCTCGACCCCTCGGTAACCACACTCGAGAGCCTCTGAGCACGCTGGCTGTTCGCTCCCGACCCGCAGCATTACCACTTTAATTTTCAAGGAGGCACGATGCTTTATGATCCTAATGAGCAACTATAGAAGGAGACAATGAATGACATCCTCAGCAGATGTTTACAGCTGTCACTAGGAAGAGGAGACAACAGCAGCATCTTAAATCTCAGTTTTCTACAAAGCTTTCCTCGGAAATCAGAGAGGCAAAGCTGAAAGTTCTTTTAAAATCAGATGTCCACGGTTTTCTGGTTTTGAAAGGACATATATTGTGCATATATTTCATGCAACTTCATCTTTGTTGTCTTTCCTATCAGAAAATGAGAAGCGATCTGGTCTGGCTCAAGATCAGACAGTGATGATCCCTGCTGAAACCAATTACAATGTTACAGTTTAACTCATATATTCCCAAGCCAAGCTATGTGATAGATGTGAACTGTTCCACATTCCTCCACATTACTATATATTCAGAACTTAAAACATTGCAACGGAACAGAACAGCAAACAACAGTGTGTTTTCTTCTTGAAGCAAATACCAAGGGACACACAGCCCTTGGGTGCAGCACAGCTATGAACTCATTCCAGGTCCCTGATGAACCAGCGCAGCCTTACAGTAATTTCCCATGCAATTAGTATTAATTGGTGACTTGCTGGCAATCCCCCAGGGGCCCTATTTCACCCTTTTAGCCAGTCCTACTGGATCAGGCTCGTGATGATCATCAGGACTAGGCAGCCATCACTTCTGCCCTAGCTCTCAGGGATCTTTTCTGATTCTAAATTTTTGGGCACTTTGCAAGGGTTATCTTGAGTAAAGAACAATCACAGATATGCCACTTCCAAATGAACACATGTGAATTTGTAACATGAGACAGCAAAGTAAGAGGGAGATTTCTAGAGGGAATTTATAAACCTTTTTTGAAAATATCTTGTTTCAAAGCATTTCACTGAGGCCAAATTCCAATGTAATTTTCAGGAGAACTGAACAGCAGTGCTCAGTTCAGCGTCTGGATAGTAAGGGACCAGTAAAACGCTGTATTTTGTATTCAAAATTAAGCTGTTAAAGGAGAGTTCTAAATGAGCAACCACCTCTTCTAATTTTATGCTTTAGTAACAGTTCTTAAGGATACTGTTTGCTTTTATCTAGTCATAAGATCAAGTTATTGTCTTAAGCATCTTGTCAAACTGATTTTAGCGGTATCAGGATTGCTTTGTATCAGCAGAGCCCCATGACTCAGAGGCAATAAAAAACATCAGATTTTTTTTGACAGAACATTGTAAACATCTAGAACATATTTCAGAGTAGCTTCCAGGGTCAGTATCACTGATGGATCTCTTTTTGCAGAATTACATAAGTAACCTCAAAGTTCCACATACCGCTATTCTTTAAAAAAACACTGCTGAGGTAGTTACTTAGAGTCAAAAGGGTGCCCTAAAGGGGAACTGTGTGGGGGCCAGCCTACACACACCATTCAGTAACTAGTAAGGGATACAATATCTAATGGTAAAATACATTAGGAAATGCTTGTCGCTAGAGGCAAGCAGAATTACTTCAACTAAAACAGGTCAAGTACAATCAAGAGCAATGTCCTACAGGCCATCTTTCCTCCTCCCTTTTCTGCTTCTCCTGAGTTTCCAGGCCACATGAATCAGTGGTCTTTGGCATTACTCTTCTTCTATAACTTTTTTACTGTGCAATGTTTGTAAACTGTAACATAACATCAGTAGGGTGCCTAACACATGGTATAGTTTGGCTTGGAGGTAATTGATAATATTAATTATGGTTATTTATCATGGAAATTTTGGGTCTGGAGCAGAAGAGAGTGCTACAGCCTGCCTGTACCATCTCACTTCATCTCAAATAATTTGTACCTCTAGATTTTACTTCAGGACTCGTGTTGTACTTAGCATACACAAACTCAAATGTGAAAAATGAAATTCAGAATAGAGATATTTATTTTATATATTTGTAGTTCATATGACATAGTTTAAAATCTTTTTTTTTCCTTGGAGTTCCTTCTCTCTGATACGACTTGGTTTTAATTTTTTAAAACATGTTACTGTCTTTTTTCCTACATCTATGGCATATAAAGAACCAGCCACTACTTGTTAGTGCCAAATGAAAAATGAGGCGATTCTCACAATTATTTCAGCAGTACAGAAGACAACCCACTTTCACTGCTGTAATTTCATAGTAATTCCATTAACTTCCAGTATCTTTGGGTGTACACCATGTATCTGAGATATCCCTCCCCTCTGTCTCACACATCTTAGCTCTCAAAGAGTATAAAACTACAAGGATATTATTCATGGCACTTTAGGTGGCAGAAAAGTTCTGTTGTTCCATGGAGGGATGGATTAAGGAACCACAGAATTAAAGTTTTAGAGAAGACCTTTTCTGTAAAATCATGCAAGAGGAAGGAGCACAGCACACATGCTCTGGCAGGGACAGTACATGTCTCTGGAAGTGTAGAAGAACTATTAGATTCCTTAATATGATGCTATTTTGAAAAATTTGATTTGCTTACAGACTTTTAAAACACACACATATTCAGACTCCCACTTTACATCTACAACTAAGACAAAGAGGGATGAAACATTCAGTTTTCAGAAAACACGAGACCAAGAGATTCTTTCTCCAATGCAGTACGTCAAGACTTAGTCACTACTACTCTAATATCCTGATAGCAAAATAAAGCAAACATCTTTAAGGAAATTATGAACATCTCTGGCCATACAGATAAGACTCACACTTGTAAATTACTTCTCTAAGTAGGTGTTACATCAAATCTCCAACTACTCAAGGACAGATCTCTTTAGCCTGCATCAGGTGATAATGAAGTCTGAACCACAGAGATCTTAGTCAAACTTGGATTAGCTGTTGATGAAAACCAATTTGATCACACTGCTTATTCTAGACTTCCCTTAATTGCAGTTTTCCCAGTTAATCCTGCCTCTGCTGTTCCTTGCACTAACTTTCTAAGAGCATTAATTGACAGTTTTATTTGTAGTGCTATACAGCACTGGTACATGCACCTCATCAGGTCCTTCTACCTGCCTGAGCCCAGTGCTGGACTACATCAGGTTCTCTCCATCTACAGGAGTCTAAACACAAAATTACACTTAGGCAAGCATCACCTTTTGCTCTGGCCAGGAGCTTGTCAGTGTACTTCCCAGGTACTTGCACAACTCCTATGCATGCAGAAGACACACATGCTGGACTGCCTCTACTGCTAAGAGGGCTGTATTTTATTTTGAGCTATTGATCTGAAGTATTTCACTTGGACACAGGTCATTTGGGTCTACGGTCTGTTCTCTGCTAAAAGCTCTTGAACTCTTCACTAACTCAGGCTACATGGATTTTTAATTTAGCATACCTAGCATGTGTCCAAAGCCCCATCTTAGAGCAGTCAAGTCAAAGCCTTACAAAGATTTGAAGGGTACCAATACAATCTAAGTCTAATATTCTGTACTATAGGAATGCAAATAATTTTCTTAATTTTTTTTAATCGAAGTTGGCTTGCAACATTCCAGTAACTATGAACTACTATGCATTCAGCAAAGTGTTTAAGAATAGCTAGCTGTTGTCATTTGGAGATTTATTTCTCACCTGTTTGATTAGCACTGATATTGGAACTCAAACATTCACTCATCTGTTTCCAGTATATATGAAGCATTAGAGCACGGCTCTTTGATTTCCATTTGTAGTAACAGAATTTCCAACTGGGTTTTTTTTAGATTTGGGCTTGTTTCATCCAGACTAGACCAAAAGTATTCAATCCGTTACAGTCAAGATTAAATACTTACATATGGTCTCCTAATGCTACTCATTAGGACATGGGTGGCTACAAATGTGCTTTCTTCAACTTCAGCTTGCCTTTTATTGTTCCCTGCAGCTTGCTCATTTTTATTAAAAATGAAGAAAGAAATCAAGTTATTAAGTTTTCATTTTCCACTCTTTCTAATTTTCAAATTTATCCCATTTATAAGGCCCAACTATTCTATGACAAGAACTTTTTACACTACTTAAGAGGAGCAAAATCTTGAATGAACAGGGATTTTTCTTTTCTGTTTAATCCTCTCCTGATTCCACCCACTTCTCATATTTTCCATTTCTTAATTAAATTTCAGGTCAAATATCTTTCTGATTGCTGATATTCAAATGTTTTCAGATTTGGTTAAAAAATTTCATGAATCCATTACCCTACATTGTCATACCTAACCAGGAAAACTCTCCTGAATTATTTGGATATATGGACAAGATCTGATTATCTAAATCAAGTTGCTAAACTCTAATGCACAAGGGAATATTTATTTTTTTAAAAAAAACCATCAAATCTGATTAAAGTATGCTCAAAATAATTGACCAGACTATAAGACACTAGTGGGCAGAGGTTCTGTAAATGGAAGTGACACTATACTAATTGGGAAAAGAGCCACAAGAAGATATGAATCTATTTATGATTCAAGGATTTAAGTTTGAGATTATAAATGCAAGAGACAAATAATGACAACCTCCTGTCATTTGTTGACAAGCTGTGATAGAGAGAAGCAGTGTCACTACAGCACCATCCATGACTGCTTTGCATCCTGCTTCCAACAGCTGACTTGCTTTTCCAAGTCCTGATCCTGTCAGACGTGTTTGAATTATTCTAGCTTTGCCAGATGAGTGGTGGCATCCTACTCAGTAAAAGCACACCAGATAAAACTGTCTGTGTTCAGGAAATTGCATTATATGAAAAGTAACTATTAAGATGTAATTTTCTCTGTACAAGTATTTGCACAAACTATAGAAGTCCTCTTCCCACAGCCACTGCTCTGTAAAAACTGTGGAAGCTCATTTAAGTATTGAATCAGTGCTAAAGGTGTCTGTAGCATTTATTTATTCATAAAACAAGGAATATATTTAAAAAAAAAAAAAGAAACCAGTCTTAGAAACTTTTGTTTAACCACAGTAAAATGAGATGTTTAATAATCAAAGTTTAATTTCGGGAAAAATAGGATGTGGTGCAGACTGACAGTTAACAGTTCTTGGTCTCTTTGATTATCACTGTATCTTTCACAGTGAAAACCGGTTTAAAAAACAGGTAAAACAGGATGAACAACCTTAATTCCCTCGAAAACACAGTTAGTCAATTACTTCAAACATTTCTTAATACAACCAAGATCGTTTGTGCTGTACTCCTAGATATCCACAAAAAAGAACAGTGAGCTGGCTGCCCCCCCTGCACCTGCTTCACTTGGCACTAGACAGAAATCCAGCAACATTGCTCAAAGTTTGTTACTGGCATAAAAGAAAAAAGAAACTGCCTAAAGAAGCTGCTGGTCCCTCAAACTTAAACAGCTCCTGAAACAGGTGAACAAGAGTAAGTTTCCACCTTCCTTCTGCCACTGTTGTTGTGGGATTTTATGCTTTTTGCCTGGACTCCACACTACCTCTGAGAGATTAGACCTGTTTTTTTATCTAATATTATACTGTCCTTTCATACTTTGTTCTCCCTTGGACATGATTGCCATGGGTGGATTGGCACATATCTGAAAGCCTCACCCAAGCTTTGTTCACAAGGCTGGACTGAAAGAATTTAGAGAGTCATTAAAAAGGAAATTAAAAGAGCAAGTCTTTCAAGTGCCTGATAAAGCCAGGGTTATGCCAGGGTGCTGAGAAACTGCACCCTGTGCTGATTTAAAGTGACCCTTCACCAAACCCTCTGAGAGTGAAGCAGCACAGCCGGCCTGGGGTGTCTGTCCAGCACAGGAGCTCTCCCTGAGCTCTGGAAGTGTCTGCTTGTAAGGCCTTTGCCCTGGTCATACAGTGACAAAAACTCATCTGTTTGGGTTTTCTAAAATAACTAATAACAACATATTGAAAACTAGCACCAAAAATCAATTACAGGTAGGAAGCAGAGCACACCTCTCCTTCAGTAGCCTTTGGTATATGAAAGACAACATCTGCAAGGGAGACTTTACCCTGTGACATCAAGGCTCTAAGGGACTGTGGCTCAACAAAGCAGGTGATGCCAAACTGAAGGTGGAGGCAGAGCACCACTGACCAGCCTTTGCCTGCCATGATGCCTCCATTTCAGCGGATGAGTTTTGCGGGGACCTGCTGTTTGTGTGCCATCACTTAGCACCCTCCTCCCATGCATGGCAGGTGGAAGGTTGAGTGGACTGACGGACAGAGAACACAGAGCATGACCACTCTGACAAGTGCCCCACCAAGAAGGCCTTCCCAGAACATTTGTGTGTTTGTCTCTCTTTGGAAAACAACCTTTTAAATCATCCTGGCAGCAAGAATTAAACACAACATTTAAGGAATCCTGCAGTAACTTGTGGATGACAATTTTTTTGGGTTTTTAGTGTTTGCATGTGATCTCTTTCATTTACATAAGCAAGTGAGACAGTCAGAGTGTTAGAAGCCTATTCTCCACCTCCAGATTCCATGTTGGACAAAATACACTGGAGAAGATAGGAAATAATATTGCCTACGCTCACTGATTGAACTGGGATAGATGCTAGCATAAAAACCTAAGACAGATCAGAAATGGGATTTGCTTAATCAAGCGAGCTTTGCCACAAGATGTAATCATACAGTGACTACATTACCCTTTTAGAAAAAACCCACACTTAACCAAATCCTGAAATTCTGCTTCGGAATTTGCATTAAATCCATGGGAATTGTATGGGCTTCAGCATGTGTTTTCTCCCACACCAAAGCAGACAGATGGACAGACAAGGATGTGAGAAGAACATTTTAGGCTAAGCCTGAGGGGAAATGAAGAAGAAAAGAAGCCCCACGTGCTTCCCCCAGTCCAAAGCATGCACTCCACTCTCCCTACTGAGAGCCTGGCTTTCCCAGAGCTCCCTTCCCTTGACTCTGGAGAAAGCAGTGGCTGGGGAGACAGCAGACAGCAGTCGTGCCAGCACCTCTCCCACAGGTGAGAAGTGTTTCTGGGGTGCTCTGTCAGAACCTGAGGGAGAAAGCCTCAGGAGGCTCCCCACCTCCATTGCCCTGCCATCCAGCAAGGCCCTGGGAAGAGGGGTCACTCTGTTTTCTACCCATCAGTTATTGCAACACAGAAGATGGCTTTGTATAAATAGCTTTTGTTCTGCTAAAATACATCTACCCTAGCTTGTTTCCTTCCTAACAGCTGTTAATGGATTTCATTACGGTTTTTCTCCTTTTCCATGTACATTCCTCCTTCCACAAGTAACGCAGTGGAGCAGCTGCAGCCAGCTGTGAGCTTTCCCACCAGGACCCTGCCTGCTGCCTCTGAGACACCAGTGAAAGGCCCATGACGATGAAGAGCATCTTAATTGCAGACAAGATCACTTGCCACTGCCGTGGGAATACAGTCAGCAAAGCACTGCTCACATTATAGCCAGGGAAAAGGTAAGTGTGCAAGCAGGACAAGCACTTCATTTGAAATCAGTGTGACAGAGGAAACAAATTCATCATACAACATGTTTAGGAAAACCTCGCCTTCTCTGGAGTGTTTCAGGAATAACATTCAACAAATGGTAATCACACCCTCCCCACTTTTGCTTTTAGTCTCTGAGTAAGGGAAAGACAAAATATTCATTCTCTTTTTTATCACTTTTCATACCTGATTTTTAGGGTGATTGTTAACATCCTCTCTGTGTTAAGACACCAGAAATCAAAGTAAGTCAAAGCCTGAGGCTTCACTCAAATCTCCTCAAAACATCAATTTGGAAAGCAATCACTACTCCCTGTCACTGGAAGCATCTCAGCCAATAATCCCAATTGGGCCAGCAAATGCAGGTCTCTTCATTTTTTTTTTTTTTCAGTTTCCTAATTTTATAGAACATAGAGGAAATAAACTCAAACAAAGAGGGATTATTTCACATGTGTAGCCCTTTCAAAACTAAACCACAGACATTAAGAATGTAAAATATCAGCCATACACAGATCTTCTCCAAGAGACCCTATGAGCACAGAGATATAACTGGGCTGACAGATACACTTTCAAAAATTACATGTCTTGTATACACAAAGAAATCACCTTGCCTCTTTTCATCAAGCAGCTTTCGTTGTTTGGGGTTGGTTTTTTTGGGTTCTTTTTTGAAGTTGAGTCTCTCAATTAATTCCAAATCCTGATAAAATGAAAATTATTTTGCTTGGTCATAATCTCATAAAACACAACAGCAGCTGCATGCAAAAATGTGAATAAGTTTGGCAGTCATTTAGATATTTGCTTATTTAAATAAAGGGCCATTCTTTGCATGGATTTAATGTTGTCAAGTAAGCACAGGAGGCATCAAATGCTTTGGCTTTTATGTGTCTCCTTACTGATATTATAATTGCCAATAGCTCCTTTATGAAAAAAAAAAAAAAAGAACTCACTGTGCTATTTGGGGTTTTTATAAAATATATGCAGCAGAGGGGAAAGCATGAAAGGATAAGGACCTGAAGCCATGCCTCCAGGCAAAGTACATGTTTACCACCCAATATAATCTATGTGCAAAACCACTGTTCCAGATATAAAAACAATACTAGTTCAAGGTCTGCTATTACCTGTGACCTGTTGTTCAGCCACCTCTTTGCTGCAGCCGCATCCCTTCCAGCTGATCCAGCCCCTCTCCTCTGGCAGCATTAGCAGTACCACTCACAGCACTGGGTATGGCCTACTTGATTCATCACTGAATCAACACAACATAAATCCCTCAGGCACACCAAAGCAATGCTACATTAATGCTTCATCCATGCAGCAAGAACATTTCTTAAAATGCCTGGAAAATCATTTAATATGACCATGGCTTTTTTCTGGCTGCACTCTGGCCAGGAAGGGGTTAAAACAAATGGGGAAAATCACAGCAAATAATCTGAAAGTCTGTATTCCCATCATGTTTGCCACTGTCAATCCAATTTTTCCCTACACAAATCTTTGTACAATACTGCTCTGTTGAAATAATTAGAAATGCTTTCGCTTTCTGCAGGTGGAAAAGGCCAGCACCCAATCCAGCATGAAAGAGCACCACCACTTCACCCATCAGGAGCCTGAGGTGCTGTGTCAGTCCTTTATTTCTCCAGACATATGCCTGCTAGGAAGAAGCTTTTGCATGAATTGTTTTAACTACATTCTGTCCCATGCAAGTAGGCAGCCAAAAAGATTTAAACCCTGTTCTTGACATAGTCTTTTTCAATACAGATGGGAGTTCATAGGAACCACTGTCTTTCACATTTGTGTTTTCAGCTTTACAATTTCCATTTGCTCAAGATTGCTTGTCATGTCTCATTCTTATTTTAGTGCTAACTCTGAAAGAGTTACAGATATGATTATTTAGACTCCGCATCATCTTGCTATCCTCAATTTGCCTTAACACAAAAAGGACAAAAGCAACAGCCCTACCTCTCCATATAATTTTATGTTCTCACTAATAGTGTCTGAAGGGCAGATGAACATGTGAAAACAAAACAGAGCTGCACACGTGCAACGTGAAGGATTCCTACCACTGCAGAGTCCTTATCTTCTGTGTTTTCATGACTCAGACACGGCCAAATGGTGACAATGAGCAAGGAAGTTTGCCTTGCAAACGATTCTTTAAAAAAAGCCTTGCAAGGAACGATATGGTAGTGTTAAAGTTTTTGTCTCTTAAACATGCAATTATCCACTGAAGGCAGATAATGTAAAGTATCAGCAGTAAAGTATCAGAAAACCAAGTGGCTTAGGATTATACACAGTCAGTTGGGCTTTCTCTAAAGAAACATCACACAGACCCTTTACAGTTTGTGGAACTGAGTTCTGGAAGCCAAAAGAAGCAGCCTGGAGTAACTGAAGGCTCGTGTCAAAGGACAGCAGCAGGCGGGACCCCACACAGTGAGTCTGCATTGCAATTGTACTAATTCTCTCATTGCATAAAAGGACAGGGGCGATAAACAGGAATGAAAGGGAAGATTAATTCCCAGTGGCTTTTACAGCTAACAGCCATATCATTGGGGCACTAGCCAGGAAGTTTTGATCCCAATGGCTAAGTTGGTCACCACTCCAAACTGGGACCTTGACTCTGTGAACGTCACAAGCAGGACACCACGTGCACACTACAGATGAGGAGGCTTTGGAGAACCAAATGTGGAAAATATATAAGCATGATCCTTGTTGCCCAGGATACTTGATTTTGGCCATTGGACTAGCCCATCATGTCTCCACTGTCAGTCTGGAAACATCTCATGCAGGCTCACATTCCATGGAACACTGCAGGAGGGTCTGGCAGCTAGAAAGGAGAAAGGTGGATCTTCAAGCCTCTGGAAAGATGGAGGCAACTCAGGATAAGCAGGTTAGATGCATCTGTGCTAAAACAACAATCAGTGAGATGAATATGCTTAGTGGTTAGCCTGGATGGGGACCTGAGATTTGCCAGGCTGGAGCTGTAGTTTTCCAGAGATGATTTAGGAAAAAGTGTCTTGAAAGAAGATTTAATATCTTTTTATTGAAACAGAAGTTCAGAAACCTCAAGATAACCTTGCAGCAGCTCCCTTTCCCCAGTGAGATCCAGTTTCTGTCTGGTAAACACCCAGGAGCTCCATAAGGCCAAAGCTTTCATGTTGTCTCATGGAGCCTGTATTGGGAATTTTCTAACAGAGCATGCTGAGTTCAAATACCTTCATTTGTGGCTTTAAATTTTGAAAGGAGCAAAAATAAAAAGAAAGAAATTAGACTAGCGATGCTTGCAATCACTGTCAAGCAGTGGAATCTGCTATATGAGCTGAAAAATTACAAATTTAAGAGGAGTGTAGAAAGAACTAGATGTAACCAGGGCAAAAATGTGCCTTGCAATAAAGCTATGAAGAGGGTAACAAATAGAACTGGCAAAAATACTGGTACACTCAAAAAAACCCCAAAACAATAAAAACATTTAAATCAAGTTAAAATTGAAACTACTTAAACAGCTCCATATATGAAAAGAAATACACCTATAGTGAGCAAATAAAGCAGTATGGACCTGACAAGAAACGCCCCATATAAAATTCTGTGCAAGTTGAAAGTATCCTCGCCTTATTTATTTATTTATTTATTTATTTATTAAATAGTAGAGATTCCCATCTGTTTGGGGACAGCACACAATAAGAGTCCTGAAGCCCTGAAAAAAATCTATCAGAAACCTGCATGCTCTCCCTCGTGTCCCCTAGCACAGCCACACCAAGTTCAACTCTCTGTATGCCATTGGAGGTGTTCCTGAGCAAACCAAGCAGGTCCATGAGGAGAGCAACCGGACCCCTGAGGACCTCACATCTCCATGGACATCAAGCTCCTCAGAGGTGCCAGCACCCAAAGAACACATCCTTTAATTTTGGCACTAAGGGGACTTAACACAACCATCCACATAGGCCTGCAGAAATTAATGTCCCCCCTGGGTGTGGCACTGTGCCTTGTGGACAGGCAGTGGCGCTGCCTTGGGAGCTGTGCTGTGCTCCTCGGCAGGCACTGGGGTCTGACAGCCCAGGACATACAGAGAAACTGAGACAAAAGTCCTGCCCTGTGCAAGGGTTTGCATCTTCAGCTTTTGTGGCAAACTGTCACCTTTAAGTTTTTTATCTTGTCCACCCGAGCACTACTTTTGTGAGTACTTCCATGCTGAAGACACTGCTGCCACATCAATATTCATCGAGGAGATCCTGAAGAAAGTTAATTTATTTTTCAGAATTATTACAGTTAATTGGAAACATCTGCTACAAATATCTGTATGCCAGAAGCATCCCAATCTACTAGGCAGTCTCTGCAGGAATACCCAGAGAATGTCCTTTCTGGATAGGTTTTGCCAACGGCATCTTTATTGTCAAAGAAAAGACACCATAAGACTAATCGGCCAAATGCAGAATTTAAATTGTCTCTGCTCATTTTCACACAAAGTAGTAACATATGTTGTGCTGTCACAGCTGTGGAAGATATTTTCATCTCCATGTTGGCTTTTAACTGCTTTCTTGTAGTGAACCAGGTCAAAGAGTTTTGGAAACAGTGGTCCCCTCTGATACTCAGTAGCATCCTTAACCTAATACAGTGCTGCAGTGAGAATATCAAAGCATAAGCAATCAACATTTTACACTTATATTGAGGTTACTGTCAATATATTACATGAATCTAAGTACATTATTTAATGTAATAAGCCTCTTAAATATTTGTCAAAGTATTTACGTGATAACTATTTGAATGGCCTATGGAAAAACATTCACGTTGGGATACAATAAAGCCTAACTATTTGAAAATCCCAATAAATATTCATTAAGACTACCGAAAATCTGGGCTGGAACTTACAGACACAGAATTTCTAAACAGGTTGTCAATCATAATGAAAAATGTAAGCGCAGACTGGACTTTCTAAGTATTATTAGCCTTCTGTCTGACTCCGTTGTAATTTTCTTTTTAATAGGCTGAAATGTAAGGCATGATCATTTTTAGGAGAAAGAGTCTGTCAAAATAGTGAATAATGAATGAAAATCACGATGTCAAATTTATTTTTGTTAGGGAAAAAGATGAACAAAGGCATTCATATTAAGGACTGAAGCGTGGTTATATCTCTAATGAAGTCAGAAGAAACTGGACAATGTCTATACTATGGAGCTTGCCCATAACAGCTGGAGACTTCTTACTGGCTATACAAGGCAGTATGATGGAAAAACTTGTTTCAAAAGGAAAGGACTAATAACTCAGAACCTCCAAAGACATCTTGGAAGCAGACGCTCTTCCCTGACATGCCAAACTAGGAAACTTTATTCAGGGAGGAAAAAAAAAAAAAGACAGCTGAGATTTTGAGCCAGATTTTTTTTTTTTTTTAAATTAAATTACTATGGGTAAAATTTTCACACAGATGGTCAATATGAATTCTCATCCCAAATCAGATTAGAAATAGATTTTCTTCTTACATGAAGAGCAGAAATCAATCTTCTGTAATTTAATCTTCTTAGGTCCTTGCCCACCCCAAGGGTAAGAAGAGCCACAAATTTCTCATTTAACAGTGTGGGAATGGACATTTGTTGACACTGTTCAGAAGTTCCAAATCATGGTGAGAGAACTTGCACTCATTGACAGACAGAAAAAATGAACTGTGAAAAGCAGAAGACCACGTAATGTCTGGATACACATTTTTGTTTGGCAGAATTATGATGGTGATAGTAGTAATACAAAAATAATAAGGCCTCTGACTGAAAGAGTAAGTATTCCCTTATTTCCTGGAGCAGAATAGTTCCCACACTACCCTAAAACTGCAACAATAACTAGGATGTGAAATTCTGGGCCAGTTCTCTTCGTATTGTGCAATGTGTTTAGGAGGGCCTTTATCACTTCATCTCTCATACTTGAACAAGCTAGTTTTTTTCTACTTTCCTCAAGAAGAGGCAACAAGAAGGCTGACAGTGATTATCAGCAACTATCAAGAGATATTAAGTGAATAAACCCATGAACCTCAGTGTTCAGGTTAAAGTTTGATGCTGCTGAAAAAGTATTCTTGAACCCTCATGATACTGCTATATAAAAAAATAATACAACTGCTATACAATTTTAAGGCATAATCAAGTAGAATATTATACAGTGAAGTGTATGGCTCCTGAGCACATTCATATGTTTTTACATCAAGAAAAATGAAATTATAACTTTCACTCATTTGGACTGTGAAGCAGCTTCTTCTCAGAGAAGCAGTGGATTTGGTGGACAGTGCCACAGATTCCTCTGTCCCCTTGAGGAAAGCCCTGGTCAAACTTTTCTGAATTCACTGCAGAAATGCAGAAGCTTTACCCACAGGAAAGTGGGAGATGTGCCATTCCTGTTGGTATTAAACAGAACTAGATGACAGAAAGAAAATCGCACATTCTTGTCTGTAGCATCAAGTCAATCTCGATTCTCACGTTTGTTGGCTTGCCATGCTGCATGTCTGACACAAAAGACAATCTTACTCTCAAAGCACAGTAAATCGGCAAGTAAAATTCTTGGAATAACAACAGTGACATCTGTCCAATACTTTTCTAAAAATGCATATTAAACCTACTTAAGCCATGGAAACTTGATTAATGTGTTTAATATATTTGGAAGAAATAATCATTCATGTCAAGGGTAAACAATGTAAGCATGGAAACTGGGTGAGAATAACATGAGGAAATTAAAAAATAAAATAAAAAAAATAATAAAAAAAAGCACATGCTTCAGGATACAACCCCACTACTGATAAGCACTGTCATGGCTCATCCAAAAAGGAAGCTTCCTGTGCCCTAAGTATAATAAACTATCATCTCCATTCTTTTCTTCTGTGACAGTTCAGGCAACACAAGTATTAGGACATGTATGAACAAAACTAGTCTGGATTTCCTGTGAAATCTTAAGTTCTGCTTTTTAAAGACTAGGGAGAACAAAAATTGGGACACATGTTTTCTCCTGAAATCCACAGTGCCCTACAAACCTTGATGGACCACATGCAAGAAGGGAAGATGAGCGGCAACAGAGAAGCAGCAGCACCTGCTGTGACCCAACCCAAGCATCACAAGCATGGCCCTGGTGCTGAGCTGCTGATCCTGGCCTGCCTGCATGGCTGTGGGCTGACCCTGGGGCTCAGCAAACTACTGGCTATATCCTCTCATTCATGCATCCAAGGTCCTCTCCCAACGGCGGTGATGAAGCAGCAGAGAAACCATGCACAGATGGCACAATGACAGTACCTAAGGGTACCTGCGTATGCCTGCCCTTGGCAGCATTGCTGCTGGAAGGTGGCACAGCAGAGCTGGTACTTCATCATAGTGTGCTTGGCATGGAAAGTCAACTCGACTGAACAACCAATATAAGAGCTCCAGCCTGCCTTTTGGAACTACAAAAATGCAGGACATGGCACTTACCCCACCACCAGAACTCTGCTGTCTCTCATCTCCTGCACCTCAGCTACCTCATTCCAATCAGAAACAGTCCTGCACTGGAATATTCCCATCTAATGCTTGTCCGTATGATTTCAGCCCAGTTCCACATCGAAACTTCCACGGGTAGTAGAGTCTCCATTCTTGAAGATATTCAAAAGTCTGGGGAACCAGCTCTAGGTGGTTCTGCGTGAACAACACGCTGGCCCAGATGACCTCCAGATGTCCCTTCCCGTCTCAGTCCTTCTGTGATTCTGTGAAGTTTCCTTCACAGCACAAGTAGTCTTCCAAGAGTAAAACCTGTGTGCTGTAGAAAGGGAGTTTTTCTATTTCTCTGTGGGCAGGTCAACATTTAGGTTGTGCTCATGAGCAGTGACAGCTGATCATTCAAAGAGGAGCAGAAATTCAGCACATTCCCACAGCAGCAAAGGGCCTGGGAGAAGCAGATGTGACTGACAACCATCCCTTCAGGAGATGCAGAGTTTGCTGTCTCTGAAGTCTTCCCCTTTCCTGCTGTGCTGCAGCTGTGTGCAGAAAAACACATCATCTTTCCCGCTGCTCACAGCGCACAGACACATACACCACCGGGGAATGCTTCAAACACATGGAAGCAGCTAGCAATTTAATTAAAATATCCACACACACAGAGAGGCACATGCACATCCAATTCCTCATGAGAAATACCTCAAATAAATACAGGAGCACAGGGCTGCAAGGAAACTTCTAAGTCCCTTCCATGAACTCCATGTGCTCCATCCTAGAGCTGCTCTTAATTTTTACCTCTGCTACACCTGGAAAAGGCTGTTCAGGAACCTCAGAAAAAATCGGGGACTATTTTTTTGCCTGACCTCGCTTTACGCATAGTAAAAAGCGTGGCCTTGCACTTTGCACAATTACATTTCATGCCATATCTATCACACCAACCCAGAAGAACACATAATCCTTCTTGTACAATGCTATGATCCTCTTCTGAAATGTCAGGGACTCTTACCTTTGAGTCACCTATAAACTCATAAGAATTCTGTCACCTCTCAAATTCATAAGCGTACTGCTGCCTATTTATGGCAATGATAGGAAAATATTAAACATTTTTCATCTCCTTTGAGGAATTTAATTAGCAGACTCCCTTTGGCTTAACATTCCCCTTTCAGGATGAATATTGACATCTCCTCTTTATTTAATTCTCTACCTATTTAAAATTTCTTCTATAATTTTCCTTTTTCTCTTACCATACAGATAAACCACCATGTGGGCATCACATTCAAATTCTTTATCAAAATTGAGATGGATCACATCTATTGCTTTTATTCAGCAACAGAACTGAAGAAGATGAAACAGCTACCCTTGGCAGAAAAATATTTATTAATACTTTTTTATTTTATTCCATTTTCCATTCTCTTCCCTGACTTTATCATGTTCAACATTTGTTCTAAACTATTGCATACTCTAGAGGTTGATCTAACAGGCTGATATTTTCTCAAATCTACTTCCCCTGGCACTATCTCATAATCTGAATTATACACTTTATATTTCTCATTCTCATTCTCTATTGTTCAATATATTCATTAGAAGCTCTGCAATCTCATGTAACAATAATTGACTTTGCAGGGAGGAGCAGAAATGTTTTTGGAAGTAAAATTTTATGACCCCTCACTTCCAGTCTCTGGAAAAGAAGTGCTGGATATTATGTTTCTCTACCTTGTCCCTTAAAGTGCATTGCTATTCTTCATGTCCCACTGCACTGGTTTTCTTCAATAGTTAATATGGAAAATGTGGTTCCTCTTTAAAAAGGCCTCCCAAATCAAACCTAAAATCAAATACCTTCTCATAACTTAATTTAATAGGTTAAAAAGGTCAAGAGTCTCTTTACCACCGAAGTACTTGTCCAATTCTCAATAAGAAATTTAATTTCTGTCATCTGGAGCAAATGTGTATAATGCAAATGGCATTCAGAAATTCTACTGCACTTTGAAATTAAACCCACTTTCTGCAGCTGCTGTTTTAAACATCATCAGAGTCTGGAAATGAAACAAAGCCTTGTCTCACTGGCATAGCCCTGCATTAACGTGAACTTCAGCAAATGAGTGTAAGTAGGTTTGGCCACCAGCTGTGGAACTCCACTGTACATTCCAGCATACACTAGCCTACAACATAATTAACAGCCCTGCAAATATTCTAGAGATCTGCTAATATTATGCACAAAAACCTAATTAGAACTGTGTGTGAACACAGATATGTTTGAAAAAAGAGAACAAACGAGCAGCTCCAACCGATATCTTTATTAACTCATTCTCAGTGGCAGTATCATACACAGGGTTAGTGCGAGGTTAATGTATACCCCACACTGTGACCTTTCAGACTGAATTTAATTGCATCCCTACCAAGGATTGAGAAAAATGATAAGGTGCACCCTGATTGATTTTCTTCCTTGCAGACCACAAAAGCTCATTTCAACCAAACCTTGCCATTAAATTTACAGCACAACTGAAAAAGAGTTTTAAATGATATACACCCTAATCTAATTTTTGAAACTGCTATATCAAAGACTCTCCATCATAAGCTGCAAAATCCCTATTTGCCTCTTCTGTAAACCCTCTACACTCTGTACAGCATCATCCTTCAATTGTTAGCGTGCTTAAAATGTGTGTCTAACACTGTCAGTGCCATGCTGTCAAGCATTAAAGAGCACTTTTAGGCATTCTGCCCCTGTAATCCTTGGAGATTTCAGTAACTATGAGCCAGGGGAAAATCAAAGTAAAAAGAAAAGACAGGTCATCATGAACCTAACTGCAATGTAATCTCATGATAGACATTTCTACTGTACGTGCACAACGCATTTAGGTTCTACAAGAATTTTATCATCCTTACTTTAGTAAAGCTGGGATGAGTATCTTTGTTAACATACCAGTGAACGCTGAACTACCTGAACTGGAAAATTTTGTTGGAATATTTTACACACTGTGATTACTGTATAAAATATGATATGCTTCATTATAACAGGTTTTATTGAAGACTTGGTTTCTGGGGCTCTTTATACCAACAAAAATTGTGGGTTTTTTTCATTATTCTTTAAAATAAATGTTTTGTTATATTTTCAGATACTCAGTACTAAGACTGTATTCTGCATTAAAAATGCCCACAGGAAACTTTTAAGCAGTTTCCATTTGCAGTGGGTAAAAGTAACAGCCAACCACACTGGGATTTCAAGGGCTTTTAAAGAAGGTGATGGCAGGCACATTTTGTTATTACGGTATAGGAGTTTTAGCTATTGCACTCATCATTATAGTCAGAACAGCTCATCTGCACTAAAGTACTGAAGAGCGCTGCACAGCTGAACCATCACTTAGATCAGTTGTATTTAGAGGAATGGAAACTTGGATGAGCCCCAGATTATGGTAGACCTAACATCTCATTTGCCAACAAATCATCTGTATCAGAAATTACCTTAAATGACTATACTAAAATTGAATTTGTCCCATGTTTAACACGCCCATTAAAAAGAAATCCTTCAATGCCATTCACCAAGGCTCAGATGCAGACAGTCAAATGACCACGTGGTTGGCCGCAGCCCACCCTCAGCAATATCCCTGACTTTGACTATCTCCAAATGCTGTGGAATCAAGGATGAACTCATCCACTCAAAAGTTCACCTTTACAGCTCCTCTATTTCCACAAGTCTTTGATGTATAAAATTAATGGAGTGCCACCAGGAGCCTCAGAAAACAAAATTCTGGGGAGACTGGCATAGTCTTTACCATTAATTTTACAGCAAGGACAAAGCAGTGCTGGAGCCTCCTGAAGTGTTCAATCACCCCTAACTTCCCTTGGACAACTCACAAGAAAGAGAGCACAGTGGCAGCTGAAGGTTGGTGTGGCCCTCGGGCAGATGAGTTTCACAGAGCTTTGAGCAAAGCCAGTGCTCTAACAAAGCAAACTCTTGAGATCCCACCGTGAACCTGAACTCCTGATTTCTCATTTAATTTATCAGAATGCAAGCTCAGTGTGAACGACTCTATTAAGGCAAAGACAGAATTAGCCTCATCACAAATGCAGCAGCATATGTCTCTTTTAACATGCACTGCAAAATAGATACTGAATGGAAAATAGATGATTTTTAACTTCCTACTCTGTCTACTGGTAAAGAAAACATTCTCATAATCCTGCATATCTTCATGTAAATTACTCTGTTGCAAAGATAAATATCAAAGTTATGTGAGATACTAGATAAGTAGAAAGAAAAGCTTAAAAGAACAAGGAAGAAATAAAAACACCTACAAAATCTCCAAAGACAGAAAATAAACAGCAGTTCATTTGTGTTCCCAGGAAAGCCCAAAGCCAAACATTAACATTTTCTTGTGGAGGCAACTTTCTGAATATTGAGAGCCAGCTTAAATAAACGGCTGGCTTCTCTTCTTAGAATGTTTGGGGAGTCTGCAAATTTTTTTCTCCTTTGAGAAAATAAACATGAAAACCAATGCAGGAAGAACTTCACACAGGAATAGTGCAGAAGAAATTCAAATACTTAATTATAATTATGAGATCTTGGCCAGGCAGAAATGCATATGAAATGCTGTCAGGTGGAGCATTTGCTAGACACCCTTCAAAGCAACAATCACAGAAGTCCACTCTTGTCATCTCCTTGTTGAACTTCTTTCCCCACCCTTCATGCATTTTATATAGCTTTTCATTTTTGTTCCCATATTTCTCTTTTAATCTTACCTTAGCCTTACCCCTGCTAGATTCCAGGGCTCTTCTTTTGTATCCCAAAACCCCAGCTGAGGATTTGCTGCTATCTAACCTTAGAGGTTCAGGGGCCCCAGTCAGCTTTAAGCTGCAGTCATTTTTTTCTACTCTGTAAAGTCTGAAAGGAAAGTACTTTTCCTTCCTTGCCAGATAGTAAACATTCCTCTTCCACTGGGCAAACAAATTATCTTCTGTTGTTTGTAAAGACATTCCAACAATACTCTTGTTTACCTTTATAAATGTCTTTGTGCTATCCCTAGTCTAGCTTGGAACTGAGCCAAAAGCGTTGCAGCTAATGTATAGCAAACAGCAGTAAAAGCCTGAGCACCCAGAGAAATATGTGCACAGCAAAGTATAGAAACAGTCACTCTGAAATCTCAGGTTGGGATAAGACAGCAGAAGCAAACTGGATCTCGAGACAGTAAGTATCTTCGGTGAGCAAATTAATTTTACTCATCAACTCAGCAGAAACATGGTTTTCTGCCTCCAGGGAAGGGTGCAACATGTACTCATTAATGACTGTTTATAGAGATCAACACTACCGGTGTACTAATTTCCCACCACCACCACCTTACATGAGCTGTTTCATGATCAAAGTATTGAAATCAACGCTGCCAAAGCAATATTATTTGAGCAGTCAAGTTAAGCACATGCACGTTTGAAGGATCAGAACTTAATGAGGTTTATGGTTGGGTTTTTTTGGCATGAATGCAACAAACACTTCAACACAAATATAACTCTGCCCACGCAAAGTACAGAGATCTGCTCATGCAATTAGCATCTACAAGCATGAGAAACTGTTTGTAGAATCAGAGAAATCATTAAATATTATTAGATTATTTCATAAATAGACCAATTAGTTCTGAAATAGCTGCTTTCATAAACTTCATGGTCCATACGTAACCTTTTACCCTGCATTTATCAGTTTTCATTGAAATGAATCCTACAAATCTAACCTAACTTCATTAAAACAAATGTAGTTCAAATCTTTGTCCGTGGCGCATGAAACTCAACACGTCTAAATGAAAACCAGTCCACTGCCATTCCAGTCAGTAAGGCTGAGGACAAACCCGTACCTTCAATTTGGTTATCACAACCTCAACTTCTTGATGTACATCAGCATACACCTTAAAAAATGGAAAGCCTGCTAACTCATAGGGTCCTTCTGAAATTGTGAAGACATCCACTTCTCACCCAGGTTAGTCTAAATTACCAAAGATGGCTCTAAATTATCTAATACAGTATGAAACTGGTGACTGAACTATTTAGCACTACTATGTCACTTTCTAAGAAAGCTGATATTAGAAATATTTCCCAGATGTGGGTTAAGATTTCCAGATGAATAGAGAGAACAGGCGAAAGAGGGAGATACGTGTTCCTGGCCAGAAGTCACTGAGTGCCTGCATTAAACAGCATTTGCCCAGGATGTGCCAGACAAGACCTGAGGCTGGGTTCTGGGTGCTATAGGAAAGTGTCTAACCAAAACACAAGTCTGCTCTGTTAAGGATTTCTTTCCATATTGTTTCAGTAATGTTTCCAAAAGGCTCTGTTTTGCTTCTGTATGAAAAAAACCCCAACAACAACAACAACCAAAAAACCCCCAAAACCAACCAACTAAACCCTTCTCCCTCCAAAAGAACCCCCAAACCTTGCAAGTTTTATAATCTCACATTTTTCACCAAAATAATTGGGGGTTTTGACCAGGCACAGGCAACCAGGCTTCCAGTGCATCTCCTGAACTACCAATGCACAACAGAAACTTAATATGAACTTTTCATAACATTCAGTATGAAAGCTAAGTATCGCCTATAACCTCTGATTAGTATCCACTATATCTCAGATTACTTTTTTCATTTTCTGTGCATTTTCCACATTCAAAAGCATGGGTTTAGGGTTTTTTATGGCCTCAATAAGCTACACGAGGAATAAGGCAACAGACATGAGAAAACCAAATCTAACATAAAAGGTCTCTAAAATATACTGCAATATTGTCAGAAACAGACAGTAACTACAGAAACATCATGGAAATAATACAGGCAATAAATTGAACCTATGTGAATACTTATGTTTATTTTCAAGGCAACTCCTGGAATTATGAGATCGATTTGGTTTTGTTTTTCTCTCATCACTTTTCCATCTTGTCAGACGGAAGTGCAAAAATACTGGAATCAATACTCTCTTGCTAGCCTGAATTAATAGATTTATGTTAATTGCAGCTGTCTACATAAAAATACTCCCTAGTATTCTTCTTCCATAGGACTTTTATTAAGGATGAAGTTCTGACCACACAAATAAAATAAAAATAAATTTTTTACTCTTTCTTTTTTTTTTTTTAAAGAAAAAACTTACCTGGTAGCACACTGCCAAGAAATGTCACGAAAAGGTCTGATTGCTTCCAACGGCTTTGATCTTGCTATAATGCAGCAGCTCCTGAGTGAAACATGACCTCAGGGGGACTCAGGGGGAATGGGGATCACTCAGCTCAAAAAGGGTCTCCTCACATCAGACATGCTTTTTTTCATACTTTTCACTTTCAGGCTGGGCTGTGTGAAATATCAAATCTCTGCAGTGCCAGCTAATGTGATGGGAGTTATCAGCTACTCAAAGGTTTGCATTTCTCAGCTGTGGACAGGACAGTGGGATACCTGCTCTCTCTGAGACTTTGCTCATTCTGGTGGGCTGATTCTGGACTTCATCTGAGTTCTCTGAAGAATATACAACAGTGAAGTAACAGAAAGACAATTAGCCAGCATCTATTCCTCACAGCTTTCAGACAGGGAGAAAACCATAAAAAAAAGCCTCAGTCAGTGTATGGGGGTTTTGTGACATTTGCCATTTCTTTCAACAGCATGAACTAAGCCCCAGTAAGCATCAAGTGAAGAATGGGTTGGTTGTCCTGGCTAAGCTCTGAACTTAGATAGTGGGATAGAAGCTAACAAGAAAAATCATTGAAAATGAAGCATCTGTTGACATTTTCCAACATGCACTGACCTTTCCAGTACCATTACATTTGGCTTTGCAGCACAATTACACTGTTCAGCTCTATATCGATAAGATCCTCATTATCTGAATCCTATCAAAACCTTTACACTTTTAGGGAGAGCAGAGAAAAAGACCTTACCGAAAAAGGTCTGACACAACATTCAGTTCAGTGACACCAGAAAGACCCCCACGCTGCTGCTGCAGTTAATTGTCCACACCACTGCACTGTAGCCTAGCCAGGTAAGTAGGGGTGCAGAGACTGACAACTAACATGAGGATACAGATGACAGTAGTAGACAGATAAAGAGCACAGAATGCAATATGCAAGGGCAAAGCCTAGAAAATGACCCTTACAATCACAAGCACACCTGCAAACCAGAAATCATTTCACGGTATGTGAGAAGAGTTCAAGTTAATTTATTACACTGAACACAAAAGCCATATTATCCCTTGTTTAACGCACCTTATGAGTTATAACGATTAGTTTTGTTTCTAGAAACGCACAAACTTGCTTTCTTTTACTTCCCCTCCCCCACTTACATTTGCTTAATATGCAAAAGTAATGTATTTTATTGAAGAAATAAGGTAGATCTGCATTAAGTCATGTCTGCTTCAGAACTCAGTTGACTCCCCACCAGCTGGAATCCATTATTTGATTAAAAATGCTGTTGTGCCAGCTGCCATGCAGCACGTTTCACTACCCTGTGTCTGGGTGGAATTAAATCCATATTGAAAATGTAGTCTAACATGAATCAGCCTCTTCTCAGTACTAATGTATGCCTCGAAAATAAAAGCATTAAAAAACAAACCCAGCCCTCCTAGACCTAGCCACCTCAATCTCTAAAGCAGAAGGTGTTCAATGGGGAAGAACTTCAAATTTCACATATTATAAGGTACCATTTTCATAAGGGAATGTCCTAATTATACCCTCAGGTTTGTTTTTAAAAGGGATCATTCTTACCACAAAAACAGACCTAACTCCTCTTCCAACAGAACCAGTCCTGAAATAAAAGAGTTGCTGAGTTTAAAGAATTAAAAGCTCTTGTATCTCGCTGATACAGTGAAGTATTTACTAGCACAGGATAATTACTGGAGAATGTGCCCAGAGCAAAAAATAATTTATAGTAAGTCTGTTACTGCTAATTCAGTTAGAATGAGAGACTGTGTCGGGCAAAAAGCCCATTGAATTCGAGGGGGATTTCTGCCTGGTGTGGACTGCAGGAACGCATGCCAAGAGTATATGCTGTGAATAAGCACTGAAAATGTTGCTCAGCTTCTTGCAGTGCAAGAACATTAAAAGCTTTAAGGCAATTATTTGCAAAGGCATGCTTACAAGGCCTTTATGTAGAAACACGATGATGGTGTATTGATAGGACTGATTCTTCCTGTTTTCTTTTTCAGTTATCTCAAAGCAAGATGAAGATTACAGCTTCACTAGCTCTGAAAAAAGCCCATTGCTAGCTCTGAAGAAAGTTTATATTCACTGGGATGTTTGCAGCTTTCTTTGTTCATTGGATGGCCATAAAGTTAAAAAGTTAAAAGGTTTTGATGGCTTCAGACAAGATACAGTCTCTATATATATAGACATAAGAACATGCAGAGGTAAGGCTGAAAGCTCAAGCCCATAGCTGTTCCTGGTGGTGTCAAGGCAGAGACAGAGTGCTCAATACTTTATTTTGAAGAACAAGGTAAGTATTATGGGGCTATTTCACTGGTTAAACTGATGAAGAATAGACAATCTAAACTCCTAAGGGCCAGTTATGCCATGTATAAAATAGTTTGAAGAGAATACAATAGGCTTTAGTCACAGTACTGAACATAACTGAGGGGTCAAGTCACTACCGACCCGAGCTACTGTGCCTTGATGGTTGCTTAAACTGAATGGGCGCTCTGAGCATGGCAGAGTAGCCCAAGAAGTGCCATTGTGATGGGAAGCTTTGCTGACAGTGTCTGCAGGGAAGCAAGTCCCTGCAGGTGGAGTCCCACAGCTACTGAACTCCTTCTGAACCCTGAACATGGATGTTCTGAGTCTGTGGAGAAACAAAAATAAATGGAATTTGTTGCACCTCAGAGATCTTCCTTTCAAATATTTTTTAATTCAGTTTGGAAAAGCTTGACCTAATACTTCTGATTTTGTGGTTTTAAATTATTTCCATTTCCAGATTCATTATATGACTTCCTCAATAAGAAAGAAACGTATTATTTCACCTATTTTTAGAGACTGAGCTTCATGTTATTTTAACTTTTTACTCCACAACCCCTTTCACACCAGTACAAAGTATTGTAGTGTAACCCTCTATGTTTGTTCAAGCACCAATTAGAAATGCATTATGTGTGCACGTATTACAAGCATCCCATAAATACAGAAGACATGAAAATAATGCTTATGCAGTTCTTCTATTCACTATTTTTTCTGGCAGCATATACCAGCAACCTCAATCCATCATCATAAAATGGGTCAGCTCACCACGTATGCATTCCTCTTGTCTATCATGCAAAGTGGAGATACTCTCCATGCCAAAGACAAATACTTGGACTTTACTGAGAGAGCAATGGCTCATCTAAAGACATTGCAGAGGATTTACACCGCTGGAAATAAACTTTTGTTTCTCCTGGGTATACTTGTTTCAAGAGTGTCATAGACAGTGACATTCAAAATCAAGACATTCATACACATATAAAAAAACCCTCCCACATACTGAGATTTAGCATGATTTTAGGAAGGGAATACCACCAAACCTTTTATAATGAGTACAATGCTCTGAGAAACATTAAAAAAAAGATTCAATGTCAATTACAACATTTCTATTCCAAATGGTAGCTAAAACTATCCTACCCTATGCTGGCATTTATTGTGTGTAGGTCCTACATTTCAATAAAAGAACACAAATGCTTTGAACAGCACACTGGAGAGTTTTTAGGAAATATACAATCTACAGGAAGACTATTGTCCCTCAATATGTATTTGTTGACTAAATACATATTTAGTATATGTAGTAAATATGTAGTTATATGTGCTATTTCAATCAACACAGCTCTTATTGAAATCAAAGATGACAAAATTTAACTTAAAATTCAAGAAAAATACTGAGTAGTAACAGCTGTAAGGTATTTTATGCAAAAAAAAATCATATATATGTATATTTATATTTCAATAGTAGTGGTGTAAAAATCCTCCTTCCATATTGCAGATATGGAGGAACCTTTTGTGATCCCAGTACAGATCCACGCAAACCTGTCCAGGCTGATGCTCTCCCAACAGGAGCAGCCACCTCACCTCAGTCAAGTGCTGTGGCAGTGCATAAAGCCCACGACTCTGCCGCATGCATGTGCCTGAATGTGGCAAAACCCACGCTGCCTGAAAGCACAGCTCCTGACACCTGTGGTCCTGCCTCAGCCCATCCTTGTAGCCCAGGCACACGTGTAAACTTGATGGTTGACAGTGGGGGTGCATGAATGAAGGTGTATGTCAAAGCTCTTATATTACTGATTTTCTGAGTATTGCCAGCCCACAGGATTGTGTTGCCTTTTGTTCATAATCTGGAAGGCATAAAGTCACTAACAGCAGAAGACCTATGAAAATTTTAAACTGGTAACATAGGTTCTGGCAAAGAGCTCCTATAGATACTTGGAAAACCACTGAGAAAACATCCCATCCATACTCAAACCTCCCATTTCACAAGCTCCTGACCTGCAGCAGTTATGAACACACACCTGTAAATGGAAGCTCTGGGAGATGTGCTATGAAATACTCAGGAATGTCATAAGCCTTTTTTTCTTAAGAAAAAAGATATCTGTATCTCAGCTCATAAATTTCAAAATTATCATAAATATTTTAAGAACATTCCTTAAAAAGGACATATGCTGTAATTTTTCACCTTTGCCACATGATAACATTAGTTTTCCTCAAATGGTGCTGTAAAAAAAACTTATGACAGTTGTGAAGAACTGAGCCATCACAGGTATCTTCTCTTTATTGTGTTATGATAACACAGAATCATAGAATGACAGAATGGCCTGGACAAGAAGAGATCCTTAAGGATCATCCAGCTCCGACTGCCCACCATGGGCAGGGACACCCTGCACTAGACCAGGTTGCTCAGAGCCCCATTCTGCAGGGCCTTGAACACTTCCAGGGAGGGGGCATCCATAATTTCCCTGGTAACTTGTTCCAGTGCCTCACCACCTTCACAGAAAAAGATTTTATTCTAGTATCTAATCTAAACCTACTCTCAGTTTTAAGCCATTCCCCCATGCCCTGTCACTACATGCACTTGTAAAAAGTCCTTTTCCAGCTTCCCTGTAGGCTCCTGTCAGGTACTGAAAGGCCACAATTAGGTCACCCTGAAGCCACCTTTTTCCAGGCTGAACAATCCCAATTCTCTCAACCTTTCCTCATAGGAAGGGCGTTTCATTCCTCTAATCGACTTGATGGCCCTCCTCTGGACTCACTCCAACAGGTCGATCTCTTTCCTGTGCAGGGGACCTCATCTAGCAGTCCCAGGTCGGGGCAGAAGCACAATGGTGGCTGAGCTTCGCGAGAACAAAAAAGATGATTCTTGACCAGAAAGTCACATTTAAGCATAAAAAAAAAGTCCAATAAGTGGATATGGATGGTTGACAAGGAAGTAGGAAGAAACAAAGAGACAGCATCAGTCAACACAATAGGCAGTGGCTGTAACACATGACTAACCTACTTTTTTTTTTTTTGCAGGGATTATGGCAGAGATTTTAAGAAGGGATTTAAAAGGAGAAAATGAGGTTAAGTGTGTTGATGTCTGCCCACAGCTCAGCCTTAACTTCGATGTAGCAATGAATACAGTCTGCAGATGCTGTTTTGAATACACAGTGACAAATCTGATATTGCATGTGAACTGGAGGGCTGTGTGGATGGATGGGCCAGAAGGGCTTTGGATATGAAATCAGACTGCTTCTTACTACCATTATTATAAGACACACACAAATGTTACAGAAATGCTCACAAGAAAACTGATTTCTTTTAACAGCATGTTTGAACAAGTTAAAATGTACACAGGCTATATGTGAACCATGCTTGGCAGTGGACTGAGGTGGGTCATTGCTTCATGGCCACAGGCATCCCTAAGGCTGGCTCCCAAACACCTTTCAGGCACAGAGATCTCTGGAGGAAGAAGCATGCCTTACTGAACAACTTTCCCGGTTTATTTTCTAAGAGCAGGGCTTCATCAACTATGTTGGTTGTTATAGTGAGTTACTATCTTCTAGTGACTCCTAAAATATCTGTATGTAACAGTTGGGAACTTCTGTGTTCCATAGCTGATTTGGTTGTTTATAAACTGATTTACATATATACTTACTATTTAGTTCTGTTAGAAAACATTTAAGGTAGTGTTTTTTCTGTCATCTTCTTACTTCAGCCATTTATCAAGTTAAAAGAGCAGTAGCTAAGGGGTCCATTTGAGCTCAGGAGCAAACCTTGGTCTTAAAATGCATTTGCCTGTCAGCAGATGATAGTTTCAACAGCAGTGCAGCCTTTTATCCAGCTGACCCATGAGATGGGCTAGTATCTACCACCCTCTTACTAAGCCTCTGAAAATATCTGTTTGTTTGGTAAGGCCAGGTGTTTTACCAATAATATGCTGGCATTAGGTACATTATTGTCTAGGGAACAAAGAGATAAAAAACAGAAAAACACAACAGACATCATCTTCCATACAAGACCTTTTTAACAGTGCTTTCCGAAACAACTTTTCATCAAAGGTTTCAGCAAAGCATCAGAAGAAAGCAATTTTAGGAACATAACAACAGCACAAAATTAAGAAAACTCTTTGTGCTGTGCTGCACTGTATTCACACAAACCTTAACAACAAAATGCCTGTTAAAAATACAGTCTTTCTTTATTTTGCTTATTGCTCCTCACTATGTCCTAAAAATTAGTAAGAATCAACACCCGAAGAAAAGCCAGTAGGTAACATACTAGCTTACTGTGATAAAACACTGTAGGCTGGAAAAACACCAAATCCCAGCATGCTGATAACACAAATACTGTGTCCCATGCAGCCCAGTCCTTCCTCCATTGAGAGCCATTCCACAAAGCAGCACCTGGCTCAGGGAGAGCAGCAATGCTCTCCAGGCTCCACCAGCTACAGGGATGACATGCCCACTGACTCAGAGGGAGATGCTGCACTCACATGAAGACCCAGCTGCTCAGAAAGGAATTCAACATGCATGTGTCAGCCTGAAATGGAATTCCACCTCACAACTGGGTGGTTACACTCCCTTCAGACTACAGCATCCTTTAAACATTTTATAAGATGTAACTTACCATACAATAAAATAAGCCTCCAAAGCCTCCAAAATATGTTAAATAACCATGTCCTAAAAGTAGCTACTTTCTTCCACTGACTAGAGCTAGGCCTTGGGTGACCAGCTCTGGTGCACACATCCTCCATCTGAGTGTCCTGAAGAGCACTCTGGGCCAGTGAGGCAGAAAATGTGTGTACTCATGTTTTAATGCTTTACTGGGGGTGGGTACTCTTCCGCTGTCAAAAGCAAAGAGTTATGCTCCTGACAACAGCAATGATGGAACTAAATTAAGAAAACACAGTTCAGAGAGGCAGGGAGATGCAGCTGAGCTTTTGATGAACAAACCTCATTAACTGTCTGGCTACCAACTATCTAAATAGATTAAAAGAATTATTATTATTACAGCTGTAGTTGAACGGTTTGGAAAGGTGACATTTAAAGTCCCTACATAGCATTCAGTCACCTGCAATGCTATGCAGTAAATTTGTTATTTGAAACCTACTAGTAAATACATAGTAACTCTTGCAAGTTAATGGCAGTGTTCAAAAGCATTGGAAAGAACAAATAAAAATGCACCCATCTTTTTGAAATTAACTATTTTTACAACTTCATATTCTCTTCAGATAGCAACTATAAAAAATGTGCCCACTACAACCTGTACAATAGCTCAGAAAAATGTCATTTTTACTATACTTTCTTTAGATTGAGTCAAATGGAATTAGATTTTCAAATCCATGGAAGACAGGCATATGAAAATACTGCAATGCTTTCCCAATGCCATCATATGTCAGAACACTAAATGTGAAAGTTCTTAAATTTGATTTCCTAGAAGATACTGGTGAGGTATCATAGTTTTCCTTTCTTTTCAAAGCCATACAATTTCCAGGAGAAAAAAATACAAATGTCTGCATGTTTCAGGCGCTCCTACTTATTCTGGATGGATGCAGATTATCCTGTCTTAGCTGAGTGACTTAAAATTGCATTTATTGTGATGTTTCATGATTGAAGAGTTCAAAGCCTTTCCTGGGAAAAGGGTGTTCTGCAGGCCAATTTAGGGAACACACGAGAACTTCTTAGCTTCGCAAGGTTAATGCGTGCCTTGGTTTCACTGTAAATAACACAACCTTCTTATTAACCAAGAGAAAGACATGAATTTTCATGTGTATAGAGTAGAAATAAATTAGTTTCTTACATTTCCCCTCCCCACTCAAAATATGCAAAGCAAACGTTGAAATTCCCAACCCCACATATATCAAAGGACATTCAGGTTCAAAGTCAAGTCCTAGAAAGTCAAGAAATGCCAGAACAAATTTAGTTCAGCTCCCCTGTGCTTATACATTAAGATGAAATATTTAATTACATGATGGCATGCTGGTTTTTTTACTGCACTATCTGTGTTTTAAAGAACAAGAAACAAATTCCACGGTGGCCTGATTGGACCAAATGTTCAGATGTCCATCTCATTTAAAATATAATATCTTAATAATTATTTATCTTGCTGAGAGAAGTATAAGGGCAGATTAAAATTTTCCAAAGATTACCTGTGAGTTTGATTTCTTTTTTTCAGTAGAAAAAACATTATTGGAAATAAAATATATCTTCCACCAGCAAATATTGCTTGATAGTATGCTGTGATCTAATTTGGAATGAACAAAACTAGAACAAATCTCATTTTGCCTGATTTTTTTTTCAAACAGGTCTATCACAATGCCTAGCTTACCATAATATTTCAACTCACATTCTAAAAATACCAGCTATTTATTATTTTAATCTGCTGCACAGACATCAGTCTAACACTCAATTAGAGTAAGTGGTGATGAATCATGCACATTTTGGGAATATCTTGGCTCTCCAAACAATGTTTGGGTTCTAAATCTTTATTGATAGAAATATCTTATTTCCAACAGAAAGCTACATATATATGTGCAAATCAGGGCTGGAGCAGCAAGCTGGTGTTATGGCTAAGAGGTTAGCTGTCTTCAGTGCCTACTTCCACCTTGGCTCAGGGAATTGGAATAAAGATGAATGAAAATTTAGGCCTGCAGTTTTAATAGTAACTATTTGTTATTTAAATTTCCTGTTCCACACTGAATGATTGCAAGAATGTGTGCTCAGAATTAAAAGGCCGCTCTTTAGCATCAGCACATTGATTTCTTGGGGTCCTTGCAAAGCTTTTTACATTGTTACTGGACTACGGCTCTACACCCCTCTAACTGCCTGTCAGACATCATTTCTGCTTTATGAATAAATAATATGATGCCCAGGGGAAACCTTGGGCTAAGACAAAAAAATCAATATGTGTCTAGCACGTATTAGGCAGTTGTTCAGCTGAAGTCTCTCAAATACGTGAAGTAATTTTAATAAGAAAACAAATTCTTTCTACACGGAGCTTAAAAGAGGGTTATTAAGAAAGCACTACGACTATGTGTATCCTATTTGAAGACTAATAATATTATCCTCCTAAAATGTGAATAATTCTGACTGCAAAATATTTGTTGAGCATTTCTCTACAAATTCCATATATTCGTATTACAAAATGGTAGCAATGGATTTTTTACTCTATTCCTCTTGGAGTAGTGCTGGTGCACATCTGCATAGTAAAGCTGTTATTAAAACTGACTTGTTTTTAATTTTAAAAACATCTCCCAAAATTGCCTTTTTTTTTTTTTTCTTTGCAGAGGGCCTGGGATCAAAAGTGAAACAAAAGCAGGGTAAATTAATCATTCATGCAGCTCTGTAATCATCTTAGTCATTCCTGCAACATAAGCCTATTTTTGCAGTCGGCACAGTTCCTGGTTTCCCGGTTCAGACACCCACCACTCGCAGATGCAAACCCACCGCAGGAATATCTGAGTTGCTCCACTTCTGTGAGACGCGTCTAAATAAACAAACCTAACTCCTGTCACGAGGCAGCTCTTAAATTCCTTTGCATTATGTCCGAGAAGGGCTGGTTATATTAAACATACCATACAGCAAGTAGCATCATAGAAATTGCTGCTCACTTGCCTTCCCGCACCTTATTGAAGGTGGACTTGCTCAAGCTTGACTCCTACATCTCCTTCCTTCCATGTGTCCTTGAGCACCAGGAAAGCTCAGGCTGTGCCAGGCACCAGCACTTGGCCCCTGCTGACAGCATATCTCCTCCCTTCCCAGTTCACCAATGGCCAGCAGGGCTGACGTCTCACTGATCCTCACCTCCCCAAAAATGTCGCCTTCCCACTGCGTTCCTTGAAACACAGACCTCACGCTGGAAAACTGTGAGGATGGACAGGTCATTTTGGGATAGCGGGCAAGTTGCCAGTGTTCTAGCAACCCTCCTGAAAGCCACATGCACCTCAGGCTCAGCAGCACGCCCAGGCAATCAGCAAAAGGGGAAGAAAACGAAGAGGGAAAGGCAAACTACCATGCTGTAGTCAGACATGGATGACCTCTGAGATCCCTGACTCCAAGTCACCAACATCCATCCCAGTGACATTGCTCTCAAAGGGGGTTTTTTCACCCCTCTGCTGTTATGCAGACCTTTTAGTGCAGATCCTCCCCATGGGAGCACGCTGACAAGGCAGCTCCTCCTGTTTTGTTCAGTATAATGAAAAGCACAAACTTCATAAATTTATGACCCTTTCAGACTGAGATGCTGCAGTGCCCTTGCCTGGGGGTGCTTACTCCTGCAGGAGAGCTGGCCATCTGGAAGGGCAATCTAAAGAAAGCAGAGGGAAAACCTGACATCTCGGGGAAGGAAACCTGCAGGCATGCAAAAGCTGCCTACTGATGGTGGCAGAGCTAAGACATGTCTTGAGGCTCATACTATTGAACCTGGTGGAGGCCATTAGCATCAACACTGATAGAAAATGCTTTCACCAACTCAAAGAAAGTGAAATGACAAAGACGAGGAGAGGAGGCTTTTCAGAAAAGATGAAACAAACAAAAAAGACTCCATCGAGCCCAGTCAAGAAAAGCCCATTAACAAACAAAAAAAAGCCAAACCAACCCCCAAACCTCATATAGGCAGAAAGGAGAAGGCTCAGGCTGAAGCTTGTATGGATTTCTATTTTTGCTGAGTATTTACAAACCCCACTCTCTGGGTGTTTGGTGGGAAATAGCCAGGATGGAACCGAAAGCAGAACAGGTACTCCTGAGCAACTTCCAACACAGACAGGCTGCAAATTTAAAGCACCAAATCATGTGCCCTGTGCAGCAAAGTCAGAGAGAAGTGCCCTGTCATCCCTTCTTGCTGCCCTTCTGTGGAGGGGCACAGCCATGTCCCTGACAGCGCTCCCTCCATCCTGATGAGTGCTCAGATGCCAGCAAGCCCTCTCTCACTGGACCCAGCTCACACATTTTCCCTCAGCCAAAGGCCTTGTGCCTCTGCCATGCCAACACCAGGTCAGACAAGCCAGAGCAGAGACACTGGGAACATGGGCAGACCAGGGTGATGCCACAGCCACCACACATATGAAACAAACCAGTCCTGCGTGTCTGTGAGACATAAGGTGGAGGGGAGGGCCTGCAAACACCTCAGCTGTCCCGCTACAGAGACCCACCCAAGACCCCTGCTCTGCTCCTCATCCCTCAGACCACATGTGACAGGGAACTAAAATGGTCAGACACCATTCCCCTGCTTCTAACAAAATGACTGCACAAGACATATTTCTGCCAACCCTCAGGGGACAGGACCACTTGACTTTGGGCACTTGAGCAATGACCGCTCACACTTTCTTATCCTTTCTATGCTCTTTAAATGAATAATTATGCTTGCTGAAACTGACTGGCTGTAACCTCTTGACCATGATTTTGAGAGCCTTACTAATGTCAGGGAGGAACCCCTCTGTGAAACACCCAAACCCCTCTGTGCATGCAATGCCTGGAGATGTAGTTCCACACCGACAGCCTGACTGGATGAATGAAGATCTCCTGTATCATCAGTCACACTTGCCTTCCCTGCCTTAATCTCAAGGTACTTCCTTTGGCTACCCTCTAAGCCTTCATGGGTCAAGTGACCCATGGAAGGGCTGTCTGTTTTTTCACACAGTTCAAAATCTGCCAGGCTATAGTTTGGTACTTTTTCACCAGAAAGGATCCTGTCCTCATCTTCCAGCCTCACTCAAGGCCAAACAGCTGTTTCTATAAATGAGATCAAAGAAATACATCCAGATTTCTGAAAGACTTTAGAACCCAAATAAAACCATCCTTTTTTTTTTTCTGCTCTAAGCTTTTTGGAACTGCAAAGATAATGCACTGGACCTACAGTTGTGCTCAGAAGGCATTGTATTGCTGTCTAATGTTGATTGAGAATCACATGGCGTGATAGTATCTGTTCACAAGTTCTAATTTCCTGTTCAAGAGTTCAGGTTATCCAGGTCCTTCAGACATGCATCACAGTCATCAACACATTTTTATTGCAAACAGAATTTCCAAAATGATGAGCTAGTCAACAGAAAAGAGAGAGAAAACCCTCACCTTTCAGAGGTGTTTCATTTCCAGATTTGAGTATCTTTCAGAAAGAATGAGAGTTCAGAACTAAAGCGCTTCATGTCTGACTCGTTTAAAGTCAACTATCACAGTCATTTGGCTTCCACGAGGTAAGACTCCAGAAGCATAAGTGGTATTAAATTGATTGTACATTAATTTTATCTCTAAGGTGTCTGGCCAAACCCATGGAATTCTATGTCCATTTTAAAGACAACTACTCCCAAGAACCAATGGTTCTATGAACGATGTCTGCTGTATCTATGCCTTTCTCAAGAACTCAGAATCTGGGACTGAAGCATCTCTGTACTACATACAGGTACTAAAACGAGGGACTCAGAGTAAATCCACACAGACTCATACAACCGGTTGCTGTAACTCAGGAGGTACCTGGTCAGATAAGTTGTGGTAACCAAGTAGGTTACCAGAGATGTGCTCTCCATTTTGCAAAGGAAAAGTTAAGCCTGTCTGAGGTTAAAAAAGTTAAGCCTGCCTGAATAAAGCAAATTTCCTTTAGGAAAAGCTATGAACATTCATCAGGTCGCTTAGCACAGTGGGGTTACCCTGAAAGTTTTTTGTTTGTACTATTACCAATATGGCATAATAAAGACCACCTGTTTGGTATGCAGTAGCAAAACACTGATTCCCTATAAAGCTTCAAGGCTATCACTGTCCTAAGAAAGGGACTTGAAATTTTAGCAATACTTCTCAACTCAGGCAGAAATTTTGTGCACTACATAAAACCAAGTCAAGTCCAGTCTGGTACCATACGTGTTAGCATCAGCCACCCAGCAAGGGCTGGGACACTTGGAATAAAACTGCAGCATTTGAAAATTCACCATCTGCCAGGTGTTGGGAGTTGTTAATTACTTAAGTGGCAACCCAGTATAAATTTGGTGTTGCTCAAATCTCATCAGACCTCCAGTAAAATGAATATAAGCAACACCAGCCTGCATACTGAAGGCTGGATCTTGTTGGTCTCCATGCAAAGGTAGCAGCTATGCCCTGCAGCGTGCATGCCCTTACTAATTTCCTAACCACAATATTCTTTTCTGGACCCAGCACAGGGGGATAGCTTTGTAACTTGAACATGAAATACGAACCCCCAGCAGTGCATTTTGTTTCATTTCTGTGCATACCCATATGACCTCATTAGCCATGCTTTCAAACTGGCTTTGATACGAGAAATTGATGTATAGATCTGTGGCATCCACCACAATTGCAACAGCAGAAACAGCTTTTATGAACCTGGCAAAGCGAGCTAAGATGGTGATTTCCAGTGATGTGCTCATCGCTTTGCTTGACCAAAACAACCATTATCTGGGGCAGGAAAGCCTGTGCCAGCTCTGTAGGACATGTGATGCCTCTCACACAACTTCAGAAGACAACCAGCTAGAAGACTGGGATGCTGGGGATAAGGAAAGACTTTCTGAATGGCCATATACAAACCCATGTTCAGCTGATTTTACCATTCAGCAGGGACTGGTACTGCTGCTTTTTAAGGCACAAAAACAACTGCATTTTCAAAATGTATTACATCTTTATTTTATACATGCACACTGGCACACAGCTCATCGTGGATCATGAAGCTGTAAGCAACAGCTTCTGTAAAATCTATTTGTAATGTTGCTGTTACCCAGTTTAATTGCTTAGCACTGGCACCTTCATAAATTACAGGGGTCTTCAGAAAACTGAACTAAAGCCAAGCTGACCAGCACAGCAAACAGAAAGCAGTTGCATAAACAATTACCTTGGAGTCTCTAGGGCTTGATGTTCAAGTGAGATACAGTATTGACAAATGTCTCCTCCTAGGCCAAAAAAAAAAAATTCACAATTCTGAATTCAGTTGTGCCACACTATGAGAATATGACAATATACATTATTTTCTGCTTCATCAAATTTAAAATCATATCCAAAGAAGAGTACTTTAGGAAAAGGTGTTCTTCCTTTATTTCAAATACCTGAGAGGAATTAATACAGTCTTTAAACTCCTTTTTTAATTTTTGTAAACTATCTTCTGCGTTTCAAAGATCTGATGAAGAAATTAGACTGAGGATTAGGATATATTTATTCTCTCACCCATGCAATGTTGCCAATAATGCATATGTCATAGAACCAAAGCAGAATTAAAGGCTCCTATATGTAAAGTTAGGGTAGTTTATACTCATGCATGACAGCCTCTTCACAGAGATTTCTCTAACTGGTTGTGTTTGATGAGTAGAAACCCATGGTTACTTAGTAATTGTATTGGTTTAGTGTCTAAAGAAAGAGTATGCAGGTTAATGATGAGAGATTTACTAGGAAGAGAGAGAGGTAAAGAGGGTGAAAATTTCCCCTTAGCACCAGCCTTGCAACACATGCTTTTACTTATGGGATAGCGGAGTGGTCATGTGGTGGTGATTTGTCCTGCAATGCCTACATAATAAAGATGACTACTCAGATGGCTTATAATTTTTTTCCATTGCCTACATGAAAAATTAACAAATTTGTTTTGTAAATTGTCTTAGTTAGAAGAAAGTACCTTCCATTCCTTGGATGTTTATTTCAGATTTAAAGGGTCTTACACAGGTAACTTTGCAGGGAAATAGCTCACTGGGGTATTGTAAGACTGATTTAAACCAAAGTTAGAGAAATAAATAAATTAGGCTCTAAGGTGCTTACCTGCAAGATTAGAAAATGTAATTATGACCAAAGTAAGCCAAAATAGATATAAAATAGACTATTTCTGAAGGAATATGTCATTTCTTCTACACGACTAATTTTCAGAAGAGACTCAAGTTTTTAAAGCAGCTTAAGAAATCAGAGATATTGTCAGGCTACCTGCTTGTTCAGACCACAGAAGGATATACTGATTTAATTACTTTCTTTTCATGTAAAGCTAAATTAAAATCAGGATAAGCACATACTGTAACTCAAACTTTTTGCACAAAGAAATATTTTTTTTTAGGTAAGCGTTAACCAGTTGTTTTGCTCATTCATGCCCATGTGTTCCCTCCGTCCTTACTGGCATACCCTACTAAAAATAAAGCAGTGCACACTCCTGGAGAACTGTTGCTTAGCTACATTCTCAATTATCACAATGCTGGCCTTACTCACTCAAGTGTCAAGGTCAAAGCAATTGTTTCTTTACTCTAATGATGAAGTTTCCTGTTTATAAAAATCTTATCTGTTTCCTACTTGGTAAAATATTGTTCATTTCAGTCAATCATTGCTGGGTAGTCCTCCAGAGAGACACAGTGTGAAAACATAACTGGTGGTGTTCATTTTTGCCCTTAACAGAAAGGATTTTCCCCCACTCCACTCTGAATGTCAACTCTCTCACACTGACACACAAGCAACCAATTATACCAACATTTTTTTCCCTTCTTTATGTGGCCAGGCAAGGACGGCAAAAATGCAGTAGTTGCATATTTATTCTTATTCTTCCCCCCATCCAATGACATGAATAAGTAAAGTCACAATTTTTAATTAGCATGTACCTATAGTCAGTGTTGTGGGAAAGCTAAAGAAAATAAGGAATTTCCCCATCACTTTTAAACAGAAGAACTTTTTGGTTCTTCTTTGCCTTTGAGGGAAGGTGTTTGGCTGCAAAGACTGCAATTCTCCCCAGGCTAGTCTGGGCTGCTGAATATTTCATAGCCCCTGAGAAACGCAGCTGTAATCAACTTGCAAATAATGAAATTATTGGGCAGCAATAATAGAGCAGAGGTAAAGTGTGCCATTAGAAAGCATCAGTGCTTTGACTGCTGCTGCAGTCTTGCTGTACAAATTTATCAGGTTATTTGGTAAAATAATAATGCTATCAACTATGAAATAAAAATGAATGTTATGCCAAAAAAATAAAATCGGAATGCGTCTCAGGTGGCCAACGGGAATAGCAAAGAGAAAAAAATCAGAAAGCATTCCAAAGGAATCACATTCAAGACTGAAACTCCATTAAATGTATTAATCACGTGCCAATTACATACAGCCAATGTTAGGGCATTAATAGAAAAGTAAATCTACAAAAGTTATTTAACTCAGGAAAAGTTTTATAAAAATTAAAATAAAACAGAAAAAAATATTTAAGAAGCAATAGACATTCTCATCTTAATTAAAGTTTGTAGAATAACCCACCTGCTGTCTTAATATCTTTGAAACAGGATCTTGAGCTTTGGCATTTGGAACCTCAGCTGTTTACAGTGTCCCCTCTGTATTGTTTGGTGCTGGTGAGCACTGAAAGACAGCAAAAGACCAGCAGTGGGATTAGTGCAACGGCATTTCCTGATCATATGACATGAGCTATGATTAAGAACTTCATGCTGAAAAACAGGATTGAGCAAGTAGTAATACAGGTAGACAGCAAAATGTAACTGTGAATTATGCAGGGAGGCTCCACAGAAAGTAGTTTTTCACATCACTTCAGAGACCGTGCCCGAAATCTGACTGTTCCTAATCTGTCCCAGGTTTCAAAGGAATAAAGCATAGACTGCTTGTACAAATGTAAGTTAATGTCACAGATGAAGCTACAGTAGTTGTATGGTAAAAGGGGCAAATTCATACACAGTGATCGATATGGATGGGCAGTGAGACAACCTACATGAGTGGTTTTTATCAACAAGATCTCTACACATCTTTATGAATTTGGATGGAGGTGTGACCTAGACACGACCTGTCTATCATGATGTGTATTGATAAGCATGGATAAGTTGGGAAATGCATGCTCTACATATAGAAAGGGCTACTTCAAATGACTTTCTCCTAACCTTCTCCAGAGCAAAGGCAGTGGTAACTGAAGCAAACATGGTCTCACAGGAATGACTTTTGTTAACCTCATGGTCTGCTGTGTACCATTAGCACATTCCACAGTACAGCCAGCATACAGACTGTAAAAAATTGGAAAAGAACCAGGTATTTCAGTTGAAAGGGATGTACAATGATCATTTAGTCCAACTGCCTGACTAGTTTTGGGGTGACCAAAAGTTAAGTGCATTTGTCCAAGTGTCAGACACTGACGGGCCTGGGGCATCAATCACCCCCCTAGGAAGCCTGTTCCAGTGTCTGACCATTCTTGTGGTAAAGAAATGCTTCCTGTTGTCCAGTCTTACCTTTCCTTGACAAAGCTTTGAACCATTTCCCATACATACTATCACTGAATACCAGGTAGAATACATCAGCACCTCCTTCTCGACTTCCCCTGCTCAGGAAGCCGTAGAGAGCAATGAGGTTGCACCTCAGCCTCCTTTTCTCCTAACTAGACAAGTCCAAAGTTCTTAGTTGCTCCACAGGACATTCCTTCCAGCCTTTTCACCACAAAACAGTATTTCAAGTGGCTCTATGTGATGTGCAACTGTGGGAAAAGCAGAAGAGAAACATACAGAGGCTGAAGAATAAACACAGTGCTCCAGTCTCACCTGCTCCTCCTATGGACCAGAACACGCTCCAGTGCATGAAGAGGTAGACACTGTCTTCCCCAGCACACATTTTCCCAGGCACCAGAGGAAATCCTGCTGAACCATAACTCCCATGGTTGCACTGTCCTTTCTCATCCTCCTCCAAGCAAGGACTGACACTCAGAGCTGCCTTCTGACAGACACACAGAAGTAACCTACTAAAGTTGTAGGTAATTCACAGAAGGCTGACAGTGCCTCCATTAGTTAACTCCTGATACTCACAAGAACATGCTGAATGTTAACCCTAGAAATCACAGGAAGATCTGGATGCAGGACTGTTGGTAGGTTGACATGCAATGTGAACTGCATGTGGCAAAGAGAAGTCTTAACAGAAGTGTGAGGTTGCTTAAACACCTCTGCAAGCAGAAAGCCAAACAGCAGTGGGAAATAAAAATTGCTATGCACTTTGAGAAAGAATCTCTCAGTGCAGGAAGTTTTCAATTTATGTCAGTCTAATCATCTTTTACATGTTTCAAAAAGTAGTTCACAGGAACTTAAAGAATCTAAGCAGACTGAAAGAAATATTTATCAAATTGAAAATCCTATCATCTTCCTTCAGTCCCTTTGTACTTGCTATATTCTCTACAGGGATATTCCGTATTTTTCATTTCTTTCCTCACCAGCAACAGATACTGAATGTAGACAGGTTTAATACTGCCAGAGAAAATCTGGTGTACACATGTTCAGTGCAGCAGGGGGAAATCAGCTCTCTCTAACATCCCAGAAACATCACCTGTCACTGAAAGAAAGTGGTGTCTCAGGGTGATACTGCACTGGAGTAATTCCCATGCTTTGATAATTAAAGTACTCCTCCTAGTGTTATCTTCCATCTGCCGGAGAAGAGATCACACAGATAGACCTTCCAGCCAGATGGAGCCACCAAAAATTCTCTTCATCTATCAGAAAGCTCAGACATAACTAAGACACCCTCATTCATATTCTCCTACTCTCCCTCCTGCAAATACCCAAAAGATAAATTACTCAGACAAACTCCAATTTGGACTTCACATGTCACAGGCAAATCTTATGTAACTCATTTTTCCTTTCACTTTTTTTCCTGGCATGAGAGAATTATTATTAACTCCCTGAGGATCATGTCTTCATTCTACTGTCTGGGAAAAAGTACGTGATAGACACACCTTGAACAATATAAGGCTGGTGGAACCGTTCTCCAAGTTTATCTATTAAAAATTCAAAAATCTCTTTCAACAGCTGTGAACTTTCTGTCATATCACCAACCCCCTTCCACACATCAGCATCCCAGTCTGGCCCTTCTATAAAATGGTAAGACTATGGTGATACAGGTTCCTGTAATTTGTAAGGTGTCTTTTATTTTTTTGACTTACATATATAGAACTATTCTTGGAGGAAGGATAATTAGGAGATATACAAACACACATACAGTTCTACCATCAAGGGACTCACAAACAATGCCCAGCTCCAAAGCAGGGCTCTCACTCCTCAACTAACTCTCAGAAAGCAGCAAGGCAGGCAGCAGTTCACTGCTCGTGCATTGCCCTCCTCCTTGGACAACTGACTATACTGGGAGCCTTGCAAAACTTGCAGCATCATAGTAAGTCTTTCCAAGTCTACGTATTTGCCAACATGTTGTGAAAAAGGACTTTGAAGACATTCAAAGTCAAGTTGGCGTTTCCTGACAATAATTACAGCAGGTGAAGCTGGCAGTGGTGCTGCCTGTTACAGCTGTTGGGCACTTTCCCCTTTCCAGATTATTTTCAATGGTTAAAAAACACAGCTTCATGCTAAATGCAATTTTGGGTATCTCCACTAAAATAATGAATATGTTTCTGAAAATAAAGCCTAAGAAAAGCACTTTTCACTGCCCAAGTTAAAAGGTATTGACATCATTTTTCTTTGAGAAATTCAAGAATCTCTACTCTTTGAAGACAGAGCTTGACATGACCTAGGAAAAAGCTTTATGTCAGAGAGATGTTTTTTACTGCCTTCTGAAATGAGAAAGGCGTACTCCTGTGGGAACAGGAACAAGAGTAAGGAAATGGGAGAAAAGTAAGGAAAAGTGGGAAAAACTAGGATTGAGAGATATGTGGGGAAGTTGATGGATAAGAATAGGCTGAGGAATCTGAGAGAAAAGCAGGATGAAGGACAGTGAGAGAGTAGGAAGGAAAGAGGGTATGAGAGTCAGTCAATGTAGGCAAAATCTACGGATAAAAAAATGGGTGAAAAAGGAGGATGAAATTGGGAATTATTTGGATGAGAACAGGATGAGCTGAGACCTATCCAATATGCAGCTGGTACAAGGGAAGACTGACACTGGCTTGGCAGAGACGGGACACAGAACTAAGGAGGCAGAAGCAGAGACATGAGAAAGAGGCTGGATGGGAGACTGGCAACAATGGGGTGTCAAGTTAGTAACAGGAAATTCATGTAAGTCCTTTGGGGCAAAAAGCAAAAATACACAGACTGTTAAGATAGGAAGAGTGGCTGCAGAGGGAAATACACTTAGGACAGCTGTAAGTGAGAGGACAACATTGGAGATGACAAGCAACACGCAAGTAGCAAGAAATCAGGCCTAAGTCAAAAGCAGAAAGTCAGAAGAGACCATCTTTTGGCAGGACTATGGAGAAGAGTCTCTATCGCTAAAACATATTGCCCTCCAGAGCCAGGTCCACAACGGAGCACAGGTATGCAGCCACAGTAAAACATACACTTGGGGCACAACTGGGCTAGAACATATTTTTGCTTTACCTCATTTCTCATCTCTGCTGGCACCAATAGCACAAAGGAGTTGAGTAATAAATGGACTGTTATTACAGGACAGTTCTTCCAAAATGCAGAATGGTACCACTCTGTCCCTGTGTTAAGATGTGACACCAGTTTACATGAGCTATGGATTTAATTTAAACTGACATCTTTAGACATGCCAATGTCTCAAGGGTCTGCCATAGGGCCCTTATTCCCCATGGAAAACCAGACTGACCTGCCCTGAGATCTCTCGTATGCGGGTCAGCAGGAGGCTATGAGGAGCCAGGTACAGCTGGTCAGGGCACTGATGCCTCCCACCCTTACATTGCCACAAGCATAGCTAGTGCTTCCCAAGTACAGCCACTGGGATGGAAAAAATGACCCTCAGCTTCTGCTGGACAAGACAGGGTCAAATACTGGCAAATTGCATAAGATTGGTGGTCAGATCTTTTCGGTGCATATGACTGAAGGAGCAAAAACACTCATCAAGGTAAACAAATGTCCAAAACTCGCCAAAAATACTCAGGTGCTCTTGTCACTACAGCTCTCCCCATATTTCCAGAGGCTGGCAAGCAAAGCAAGGCTGTGGGAGGCTCTCTTGGGACCCCACATCCAGTGCTATTCCTGTAAGAAACCATGATGCAATGGAAGGAGAGAGACAAGAAGGGCTGGGAGACCTGTCCCTGTGTCACTCTGATGGGTCACACAGACTGTATATCGAGATCTGAGTGCTCATGGGCCCACTAGTCTAACTATGCCCTGAATTATTTCCATGGTAACTGGTAGGTACACAACCACCCCCTTATGCTGTGTTCTCTTTGTGCATTACAGTACACTGAACTGGTGTGCAGAGCCCAGGAAAATTCATGGTGAGATTTATTTCTTTATTGAAAAAGCTGCAGAAGTAATGCTGCTGAAGGCTGCTGCCAGAGTTACAGATGTGTCAGGGTAAAATACTGCACTGAAAACCTTTCCCATGGTCCAGTACAGAAGTAGTTTTTAAGGTAACTCAGCAATACACTTGGATGTCAAAAACAGCCTCTTAAGCTTTTGGAAAAAAAGGGGTATGGGGGAGATTTCACCACTACCTGATGCAGTCGTTTCAATAAAATATAATTCCATATAGGCAGCTAGAGCAAGTTGAAGGGAAGATTCAGGGGAGGGGAAAGATAGGAAAGGCAAGAGAATAAGTGGCAGTCATTCAAAACCATAGAAGTCAATTTCCTGGTATTCCACCTACCAATGAACTTAAGGGTTCTGTGCCCAAATCACCCTTAAAGGCTCAGGCAACACTTTTTTCAGTCATCATGTTAGCTAGAGAAGTCCAACTGATACAGATACTGAAACTTTTGATACAAAAGGGTATCCAGCAAGAATTTACTATAGGCACACCTTGAAAGAAGTGCAGGAAAATTTGAGCCTTGCCTCTTACTCCTAACACTGACCAGCACAGACACACACCACTAAGAGTGGTATTTAATTTATGGATTTTTCAGGATAAATCAGAGTAAGTTTACAAAAGCTTTCTCCCAGAATTTTCCGGTTTCCTGCAAAGTATGCTCCAACAGTGAGTGATCTGTATCACAGCTCTCAAGCCAAACAGGTGAAGTTACTGTCTTCTATCTCCAGAGACCTTTCTGTAGCAATATCCCAGTAAACTCACACCACTTGGGGCTGCATGGCTTACTTCTGAAACAAAGACACCAATTTCAAAAGATCTGGTAATTTTAGGCATGTTTTACATTAACTGGGGATTAGACGATTTCCTGCAGATTCAGGAATACTGTTGCTGCAGTTTATACTGCTTTTTGGCCCCTTTTCTTTTCTTCACTCAAAAGTTATCTGCTACCTCAGGCTGCTCTTTTGCCTACACAGTCCCAATGCAATGGTAATAAATATGAAAGACCAAAGGTCTCCATGTTCTTCTGTAGTAATCCCCCATACTGACTGCATTTTAAAATACTGGTAAGAACTCTCTTCATCCCAGAGGAATTGGTGGGCTGCAAATTTTTCCTTTAAAAGTGAGGTTTTATTAGTTGCCACTAATAAAACAGCAAGTGGCACAACAGCCAAAGCACTCTCTTCCCCATTAGTTTAGATCCAACTGAAAGGCATCAGGGGTATATAATACATTTATGATAGTACCCACACACAGTTTTCTTTACTGTCCTCCTAAAGCCCCAGCACAGACCAGTGCTAAGTTGCCTGTAGACCAGAGAGCACAGCAGACTGTTGTCACATGCCAGGATCTTAGCAGACTTGCCTTTAATAAGGCAGCACAGCCCAGAGCCAGGTCAAAAAAGGCATCGCGAAGAAAAGACCCTGAGTCTTAGCCACAGAGATCTCCCTTCAGGAAATCTGCAGACAAAGCTGAAAAGGCAGCAATTTAAAACAGCGAAATTGGACAGTAAGAGCATTTACCTTTTATCTGAACATGATTCATGAGACAGCCCTACAAAGTGTCAGACAACAGCAAAGCAGTGCGTCTCCTATTGATAACCCAGCATTTCCAAGCCATCAATAGCCATTTGAGTGCTCCTGAAGTAAATTTAGCTTCATCTTCATTATTTTCTGTATTGAAAGACTGAGGACATATTCATGGATGTTTATGCAATAGCAAGAGAGCACAGTATTGTATGTTTTATTACACTAGCAAAGCAGAATCTCATTCAGACACTGATAGTGTATAATTTCTGTCTCTCTTAAAGCTGGAAGGCAATCATTAGCATGTTGGATCTGGCAAGTTCATATTATCTATCTGATAATTATAGAAAGATGGAGAAGCCTTCAAAAAAATACCCTCCAACTTCTGCATTTACTACACACCTGATCAAAATACTATCCGCATTACCTAAATTAGCAGGTATGTCCCATAAACCATTATTCATAACACATTAACATTACTATAAAAAGCATTAAATAACTACTAGAGGCCATACCATCTATTAATTTATCTTTCCTTCAACTTTAAAATTATAAAACTATGCAATGACCATCTGAATACAGGAAAATGTCTTACTGACAGTGATGACAGGCTACAGTACATGGTCATTTTTCAGGCATTACTAGCCTAAATGAATATTACAACACAACTCTAGGTTTCCAAAATACGTATACCATTAGTCAATGCTGTTCACACAGTGGCAGCAAAAACGTGCTATATAAACACCAAAAGATAATCCTGTTCTCCAGAGACTGCTGCAGAAAAGGACAGAAGGATGAGAGACAAGGGAGTGGGTGAGGGCATACATATGCATATGTATACAAAGTAATGGGGAAAATTGGCCTGTGTCTCATTATTTGAGTTATTCATGCTTCAGGTAAAGGGGCAATGAGTAGGGGCCAGGAAGATCACAGAAGCTGGGACAAGAAGAGTATAAAAGGAGGCCAGGGAGGAGAGACCATTAATGAAGAGGTTCAGCCAAAAACAGAGATCAGGGACGAAAAAAATACAAATGCAAGGCTGAGACCACAGGGAACAGAGGGGTGCAGGAAAAGTCTGTGAGACACTCTGGTTGCTCTGTTCTCAGGCAGGGACTTCACACAGCCTGGCACCTCGCAGGCCCCCATCAAACCCCATGTCATAGCCTGAATGACATGAACTGAAACGGCAGGGCTCCTTATCTCTCTGGGTTAGGCACCATTTTAATCACACCAGTTGTCTGGGCCCTGGGTGGGTTGTCCCCACAGGGAAGGAGGCAGCTTCCTGGCTCAGGACCAGAACAGATAAGCAGGGTGCCCCCAGGGAGCCCCCACTCTTGCCCCAGCCCCTGCCTGAGCTGCAGCACTGCCGACCCCCAACCCAATGTTTGCCTCTTGTTTCTTTCAAACAAGCCCTAGGACAGGGTAAGACTATGAAGGCTGCAGTAAAAGCACATCAGCACATGCATCTTGCTTCCTGCTAATTCCTAAAACTACAGTAACAAACAGATTCAATTACCAAGGTAGATGCTAGCCCAATTCAAGGGGATTGCTACATACATTATAACAAGATGCTGGATCTGCAGCCTGATCATATTTACATGAAGAAATCATTTTATGCAAATCTCTCATCCACGAGTTAAGGCTGTACAGGAGAGGAGAAGCCACGCTCCATGGAGATTCACGATGCATGGCAGATGGGCAATTTAAGGTAAATCACACAGTTCAGTTATACAAGACACATAACCTGGGGAGCCATAACCTTCAAAGCCATAAATGATTTATAAATAATACAGCCTTCTCATGAAATATCCAAAAGGCCAAGCACCCATTTTTTTCCCATTATTTTTCTCTACTTTCACAAATCAGAGGGAAACCAAAAATGAATATTTTATAAAGACTGAGCTAGTTTTAGGAGAGGATGGACTTAGGGGCTTGCAGTCAGGACAGCAGGAGGTGAAGGCAGCAGGGCTGCTGTGCTTACCCGCTTGGGAAGTAGCAGAAATAAAATTAAGGGAGCTGGAGTGGGTACAGGAGAGAAACTGTCCACCTGGTAACCCATAGCCTCCCAGGACCATCACTGCCAGCCAGTTCAAAATCACCACTTAATTTCCACCAAGTCTTTCAGGGGTTTTAAAATGAAACCCAGTGCTGATACTCACAAAGCACAGCTGTGGCATCCACACGCATGGTGTGTTTTCCGTCAGCAGTGCTGCCTCTTCAGAGCGCTGGCCATACTCTGTACAACACACAGTCACACCTCTGTATTCTCAGCACTTCTGTTGTGACACCTCAGCAGTCTGACAACTCATTTTTTGTTACCCAATGCAACACCTGTCCCCATTCTCCTGCAATGACCAATTTTCATTTTTATTGATGTCCTGCTTGGTGATCCCACTTGCCTACCAGTGCTCTTACAGGTATCCACCTATTGATAGACAGATACACAGCTCATAATTCTCTTTTATGTTGCAGACTCTTTACTCTTCAAAGTCCTTTCAGATCTTCATGCTCAGCTTGTATTCAATTCAACACAGTCTGGCTGGGTTTTTTTGTTTGAATCATTAGGGGCAGATACCCATCTGCTCGAGGATATTTTTGTAGTCTGAGCAACTCCTAACATTTGTGCTTTCAGCAGACCACTGTTTCTGCTTGCTTATATAAAGATGCCTTAAGTGACTTTTACAATGTGTTTAAGCAGCTTCCCATGCCAAGCCTGAGGATATTAATTTTCTTTCTTCTTTCTCCTGTGTTCTATTGACCTGCAGTTATTTAGGTGTGGGACATATACCTCACCGTCTTAAAAGCCCTAAAAGTGAAAAGATATGTTTTTACATACATAATTCAGAACTTTTCTGAAACTCTTCAACGTCTTGGTGTGCATTTTATTTGTATTAAAACTGGTAAGTTTGCCTAAATGCAACAGCAGTGTTATTCTTGAGTTCACTGCTCATGTTACATGTGCAGTATAAGGCAAATAATATATACAACAGGAAAAAAAGCCCCTGATTTATTTTCTTATTAGCTACAGATATTAGCATCTCTGACTTGTATCAATTAGCTGCAATTAAAAAACAGAAATACAAAAAATATTTCTTCTCAATTTTAGGACTGCAGTATTTTTACATGAAGAAAACTAAAAATATATATACCTCTTGCATGATCAAGTGAAGCACCAAGTGTCACTTCATGCAAGCACTTACCTCTCTACACCAGTGGTTTGTATGTATAATCCCTCCAAAGCCACAATGGGCCTGAAAATGCAAATTTCACAGTGGCAGGAAATTTACATTTTCAGTTATCATGAACATCTTCTCAATAGCTGTTGTTCATGTACACCTATGCCTGCCAGTGTTTGCAACCTTTCGGTTAACAAAGAGATCTGTTTCTGACCCTTCCTAAATACTTCAATTGAACTAAAATGCCACATGAACTCCAGTCCTCCCAAGCATTTTTCTTACTGCACCACAGACTTTATGTACCAAAACCAAACAACAAAATCTCTTTTCTGGAGGAAGGGATATCTCTCTTGGCTAAACTTGTTCCTACCTAAGTCTACATCCACTTCCTAGGTCAGATGTTAAAAGAAGAAATTGTCACCCGTTTTGCAGCTCACTGAGATCTTGGCCAGTTACACTGGCTGTCACATACAGCTGTTTCTCTTTTGAAGTCTTTGCTACTGCAAGGATATTGAAAACTTGAGTGGTAACTAAGCTCCTGTGTGTGCCTTTAGCTGGAGAAGACCTGTGTAAAGGCTAGAATTTCATCCTCTCTAAGATGACAACAGTCCCTCTCCTTGGGGAAAAAAAATCAAACAACTTACATTAAGACTGCTCCTCTTTTGCCTCAAAAAACTGTCCTGACCTGGAAAACCTACTATGGTCTCCAAGGATTGCACTAGAGCAATTGTATTGACACTGAGAAGGCAGCAGCAGTCTTTCTAAGATCAAGTTCTTTGTGAATTTTAAAAATCATGAAAACAAAATAAATTTATATGCAAAATGCTTCAGTCTTTATTTTTCAAACAGAGAGGGCATAGAAACAAATTGGGCATCAATAGTCAAAGGATGACTCTACTGCTGCTGTCCTGTTGACAAAGATTAAAGCTATGCCTGTAATTAATACAAAATTACCTTGCAAGCCAAAGATACAAGGCCGGGGTCACTGATAACAGCTCTGCTGCTCCTGTGTGCATCAAAAGCAGTGCGTTTGGTGGGGTTTGTTTCCAGGCGGCTGTTACCTCACCAGGAGGAGAGAACATGCAGTGGCACACCAAACCATTGTGGTTTACAAAAGCCCTGTCTGTAGGCTTGTGTTGATAAAAGTCTCCTGCCTTGACTCTTGGATATGATACTACTTAAGGCCTATTAATATGACAGCTAAGCTCAGCACCTCATCTGTTATGCTGTGGAGGCACATGGGACATGATGCCAGCTACAAATGGCTCAGAAATGCAGCTAGTAAGAACCAGACTTTAAAGGAAAGGAAATACTTGAAAAACAAGACAAGGGGATTGTTGGCACGACATTTACAGGCTTAAGTCACTACAAATAATTAGATTTTTCACATTTCCGTCATTTTTCACATACATTGTCAGAACAGAGATGAAGTAACTGCTCTCTTGCACACATCCTGCAGGAACAGGAGAAAGCAGATACTGTGTCCCTGCTGTACAATCCAGAGAACATGTAAGAGATTTTATCTTCTAAAAACTAAAGGTGAAAAAGTGGGAGCAAACTGCGAAGCAGCCATAAGGTACCAGGAATATATTGCTATATTTTTTTTCAGTGAGAACGGAGAATATCTTTCAGTTTTTTAAAGAAAAAACTAGAGAACTGTTATTTAAGAACACGGTCTCTTAAAAAAAATCTGCCTGCAAAGAAGGTGGCACAGGAGTAGTCCTATCACCCATCCTGCACAGCTGCCTAAAATTGTAGTTGGTGCCATCGCAAAACCACAGTGAGGTGGGAAGGAAACTTTGGAGACCATCTAATCCAACACCCCTGCTCAGAGCACCCCTTCCCAGAGCCAGTTGCCCAGGACCATGTCCAGGTGGGTTTTGAATATCTCCAAGGATGGAGACTCCATAACCTCCCTGAGAAGCCTGTGCCAGGGCTCCATCACCCTCACAGTGAAAAGTGTTTCCTGATGTTCAGAGGCAACCTCCTGTGTGTCTGTTTGTGCCCACTGCCCCTTGTCCTGTCACTGGGCATCACTGAAATGAGCCTGGCTCTGTCTTCTTTGCACCCTCCCTTCAGGTATTTCTGCACATTGATGACATTGTCTTTCAGCATTCCCTTCTTCAAGCTGAGAAGTTCCAGGTCTCCCAGCCTCTCCTGAGATACTCCAGTCTCTTCATCCTCTTCATGGCCCTATGTGGGACTTCCTCCAGCATGCTCATTTCTCTCCCGTACTGGGGATCTCAGAACTGGCCCCAGCACTCCTGCTGTGGCCTGACCAGTACCTAGCAGAGGGGTAGGATCACCTTCCTCCATTTCCTGTCAATACTTTGTCTAATGCAGACCAGGACACCATTCACCTTCTTTCCCACAAGGGCCTCACGTTCAACTGAGCATCCACCAGAACTCCTGCACCTTTTCTGCTTTCCAAATGGTCACCCCCTGCACATACTGGTGCCTGGGGTTGTTCCTATCCAGGGGCAGGACTCTGCACTACCCCTTGCTCCTGGCACCTACGACTCACAAATTCAGACTTTGGATATGGGGTAACTCCTAGCTGCTCTCTGCAGCAGAGCAGAAGGTGACATCCCTGGGCACAGCACTGGTCAGCTGGGGCCAGCCACAGGTATGGCTCCCCCAGCAGATGCCAGGCTCTTGTCAGCATGTAAATGACCTGGATCCTTGACCCCATGTTGGCCACATGCTCCAGCAAGGTCCACTTTACAGTCTGCAATGTATCCTCATCTCCTCATTTTTTTGTCCTCATTAGACACCGAATTGCCAGGCCACACTTTGGGAAGTTAATCCTTTCCTGTACAAAACACCCATCATTCCCAGGGCTGCGGGACAAAAGTGCACTGGAGAGGATCATGCAGGAGAGTGAGAAAAGACAAGCTGAAGTTTGCAGTGCATGCCTTCAGCCCCAGTACTCCCCTACTGCTAACCTGAAACACCAGGTGCAGGAAGGAAGAGAAAGCAGCGCTGTGCTTCTCCCTGCCACTAAACCCTCACTCTTAAGCCCACAACTTAACAGCACTACCTTTTTTTTGCAAGAGCTTGCTCCTGTCTGCATACAATCAGGGTGATGCAGACACATACCACAGGTACCGGAGGGTTAATAAAACCAGGTAGATAGGTGTTTAAAACCAGGTAGATAGGTGTTTAAAACGGTTCAGCTCTGGTTCAATCTTCCTATTTACTTTTTCTGAATTCAATTTTTCTAAGTGCCAGCTGCTGATGAACTGCAGCAAGCATAATTTTTATTAAATGATGAATACGAAAACATCAGCGTTATACCTCAGAAAATCAATTTCCTATTGCCTATTGACAGGTAGCTTAAGCCCAGAAATTCCCAAGTGGTTTCTGTGTGTACTTTTTTCATTGGTTTGGGTTTTTTGGGCTCGATTTGTTGTTGTGCTTGCATGTTTTTTTTCTTATTTCTCTCGAATCCAATGAAAGAAAGCCTTTTCTGTTTAAAGCAGTTGCCTTTTTTAAGCATCAGTGTAATAACTTACACAAATGAATACTTAAAACAAAAAATACAACCACTCTGTAGTGCAAGACACACGTCATGCCAACTGGAACACGAAAACTGCAGAGACTTCAAAATTCTTCTTGTGAGGGAATCACACCATTGCAACATATAATTTCTGCCTAGCTCAGAAAATCAAGGGAAAACAAATTTTCTTGTTTACTGTGTTCCCTGAATAAAATATTATTTACTGTTGATTAAAACCAAAAACTTTTGCTAATTTTACCACTGTCCAAGAATTAATTTCCAAAGCTGGGAGAAGCAAAAAAGTGACAAAAATCAATCAAAGGTTTCCAGGTTCCCAGACTGCCAACCATGAGGTTGAAATCTCAAGGGCTTTGGTGTCTTGGGATAGGTACAACCAACTCCTTGAGCTACCCCTGCAGGAGTTTGGGAGTTCCATCACCCATTTCACAGACTGGGCTTCTGCTCCCAGACCATCTACAGGTCTTGATGTGCCAGTCAGGAACCACTTGCACCATGTTACTTGTGCAAGCTGTGCCTGAGCGCTGAATAAATGGGAAATACACAAATGCTGACTTATTTGCTGCCTGCTTTGTCAACTAAGTAATTTAGCTAATTTCCAATAATAACTTCCCATTTTGGTGAGAAACTGATCCTCTGCTTCCAGTTTGCTTTCTCTAGGGTTGGTTTTAAAGAAACGTCTTGAGGAGGATGGTAAAAGAATCATCTGGAAACCACCATCTGTTAATTCAATGTAACTACTCAGACCCCACACCAGTCCCAGGCATGACTCCTTTCCCTATCGTTTACCTGACTGTTAATGCTAATCAGTTCCTGGTGTATTAGCTTTGTAGAAATGAGATGGACTTGCCAGGCAAAACTAAAGATGAAGTCACAAGAGAGTAAGGGCTACTGTGTTCACTCACAAAAATTAAAATACACAATTGATACTGAAGTGTAAATCAAAAGTATGAAACCAAATCTTCAAGAATGGAAAAAAAAAATAATTCTTGCTTTCACTTCAGTCAATATAATTGACTGGAAGAATTTAAAAGATTTGACAGACTGCATACAAAAATATCTCAGAAAATCAAACTATTGTACCTCTACATTACCTGCATAAAACCATTTCCTAATGAACTGGTAAATTTCATGTACTGAATTGCCAGGACTACTTTTTTCCAAATTAAGTTACACTTATAACACCAAAAGGTGACTATATATTTGCATTCTTTTTGATTACCAAGAACACAATTAAGAATACAGACAAAACAAAAGGGAAAGAAAGTCATATTAGAAAAATCAAAGTGCATTAACAGATAATATTTCAAGAGTACATTCATTATAGGTGGTCTCTAGGTAACTGTTTACCTCAGGTCTACATGCATAATGTCACATGCTGCTACTCCTTTGATCGATTAATTAACCCACACAAAAAAACTTCACAACAAGTCACATCACAAGAGTCATGAAATGGAGGTCACTGTGCCAGCTAGCAAATGACACATTAAAAGAAGAAAAAAAGGCAGAAAATGCTCTTTATACTTTCCACTTCACTATGAACATGAGGGATTTATTTCACTAATCCATGGCTGGCAGTGTCAGGGCTACTTGGAGCTGCAGAGACAGAGGGAAATATCCAATTTTCAAATCCCCTCTAGCTACATGAAGGTAAGAAAGAAGAGCACATCTGCCCCCACTGAGCTATTATTGCACCACTGCCTGCATTAGGACAACACCATTTTCTGAAAAAGCTGAACTAGAGGGAAGCACAGTCCCTCCTGTAAGTAGGGGAGTCAATTAAGGTGGTCAAGAGAGTGTCAAAATATCTTTTTTTTACAGTGTGCTCATTCGTATTGTATTTTGTATGCACAATTACAACTTTCCATTCCTACATGAAGAGTGTGAGGAAAACAGCACAAGTGATTTTGCTACCCAAATATGAGCTTACTAAGGTGACCCTTTACCCTTCTGGGGGCAAAACAGTGTCCTTTTCTTACAAAGTGTGCTAAAAATGAGGCAATATTTGACAGCAACTCAACGTGTGAGACAGAATATGCACATAACTAGTTTGGCCTTTCTATATTTTCATCTTCTTTTTCTTTAGGCAAGCAAATCTATAAAGTCTCTCATCTAATGTGTTAGATTAATAAATGATGAAGCTACAAACAAGAGAGCCCCAACCTTCCATGATGTGTGTTCAATTATTTTGCATTTAACAAGAGTAAAGGGAAATTAAATTAATTTAACCTCTGTAATTGCCAAACTAAATTACACAATCTTGCCTATTATAGCAGATAAAAACAATACATTTACCAGACTGTTGTAAAATGTGCAATTTTTAACCTGAATAGCTTTTTGTGAAGTATTAGCTTCCATCTGTGGAAAAGTAATGACCAAATATTGCAACAGAGGTCATGGAAATTGTGCTTTTCCCCACAGCTAGGTTCAGGACCAAAGCTACTTTTAAGTTGACAGAATTTCAAAAGAAAGTAAAAATATATTTTGAAATGTGCTTGGTGAATATTCCGAACTAGAGTAAGTCTGGAACCACAGGTTTTCTAGTTTCCAGACTCTAGCAGTTCTGAATGTTCTGAATGTTACTAGAAGAAAAAGTAGCTGTTATTTATTAAATGAAGAAACTTCTGCAGGCAGTGCAGTTTGTTAAGAAATCACCCTCAACACCATCGGTAGCAAATTCTTTAGCAATCTCTTCCTGTCTCTCCCTTACACTCCCGTCTCTTAAACCAATGTGCCTGGGTGGCAGCATGAGCAGTGGCAGGCACAAGAGCATGGTGTAGGCACCAGGGCTCCTCGGCATCCCTCACCCCCAAAGCAGAGTCCATCTTCCACAGCTCTGCCTAACTTCTGCTCTCATTGAACTTCCTCATCAACCCTACCCCACCACAGCATGATCCTTAGGGGAGGACTTCAGGTGATCTTCCTCTGTGTACCTTTTCCGATTTGAAATCACCTTGCTTGGATGTGAGGAACAGCCCACTATCGCCAGCACCCCAGGTAAGCTTTCTTTGCAGTCCTGCACGGTGGCACGAGCCCTTCCACACATCTCTGGAAATGGCCTGCCTGAGGCAGCTCAACGCTTGCCTTTGCTATTTTTTGTGGGCACACCCCAGTGGTGGCCCACAGCTCTGTGGCAACAGGCACACCCAGGGCTTTCTCTCCCCTTCAGTCACTTGTGAATGACGAGACTCTAATCCCTTTGGCTTCAGCTGCAAAATTCCCATTGACTGATAATGGATTTTCCACTGATGTAGAATCAGGCACTTCGACTACACCACTACGAATTAACAGAAGAGAGCTCTGTTAATCCTCTATAAGCAAGCTTAATCTTGTGGGTTATAGAAGGAGCGAAGGCTCTGTTCTCTCCAATATCAGCCAGAATGTGATTACCATTTCAGAAAATCTTTCACATTTTCTTTGATCGAAACCAGTATTTCCTTGGAAGACATAAATCCAGACACCACCACAGACGCATACTTCTGCCAGGTGAAAAAGGAAGAGTTTAAGCTATGAATCTTGAAGCTGAAAGCTGGGATCAGCACTCTGGGACTTCCAGTTACTCCACAGAAAGTGCTGTCATCTGGAAAGCCTTTATAGCATTCACCTTTCAATTAAACAAGAGTAACATCTGAAACCTCACACTAAAATACCTGTAAGATTTTTTAAGGTTCTCTCTCAAGGATGTGATTTGGACATTTTCTGTACATTAGCAATAGTTAGGGCTATTAAATACAAGCAAGTATTTGCATATCTAAAGACTGCTACAGAACTTGGCTAATAACTCTAAAGTAATCAAGTCAGAAGAAAGAAGAAGAAATCTTAAATTAAGACACTTTTTCCACTAAAATGACATTTTGTTAGATCAACTCAGACTTTAAGATGGTGCATAATGGAATGGCTCCTCTTTTTTTGCAGGAAAGGAAATTCATCACTATGCACCAATGTCTGGTAAATAAGAACTCACTCACACAAACCCTTGCTCAAATGAGAAACCACTGCTCACCAAGACTTGTCCCATTTGCAGTAAGCAGTCTGAGCAAGGATACTTACTAGCATCCTTAGCAGTAAAATCATGAGAGATTGAGCCCAAATATTACAACTATAATTGGTACTGAACAGCAAATGACCCTTAATTAGATGTCCTGTTCTGCAGCACACTATATGCACACATTTCAATGATTTCGTAATTCATCATAAGCACTCCTTCTACGCTAGGATGCAAAGAAGTCTTAAATACAGCAGCTTAGTGGTTTTTCTAAAACACTGGAATGCCATATATCTCCATAAAACGTTTATCTTTGTCAAGCATTTCATTGTCACTGTTTAGCTGGATGACCTTTGGGAAGGAGCAGCAGAGGCTGATACACACCTTCATTAAAGCATCACCTTCTTCTTCCCCCGCTTGTGAGAACAATGAGTGTGGGAGGGAAGAGGTGAGCAATCCATGGAGTAATGAAGAGATTTTGTTTCAGAGGGTTATCAGTTATTTATGAGTAAATCTCCAGATGAACACATCCGAAGCTGAACAATTTTTAATACATTTCGCTTCTGTACACACGACACAACACAACCAGAAGCAAGCTAAACTGGACTGGTCTGACTAGTCAAGGTGTCAAACAGTGAGTTGAATTTGGAGACTCATCACTAACCATAGTAACAGTAGTAAGTCACTACTATGGTTTTCAAAGCAGAACAGTCTCCTAGATTTAAATCTCTTTCACAAAATTCCTCTAAAACTCATAGAAATAACTCTTTACAGTATTTTCCACTCATCAAGGTCTCAGTAAAGAAAAAGCTTATCCTGAAGAATTTCTGTAATTATGCCAACATAGTTGTCTAAATAGTCCAATATTCAAACTCTCATAAAGTATATTGCCCAGTTTTGAATGGAATTTTATTCCAGAAGGGATCTGAACTTTGCCTATTAAGTAAGACCAAATAAAGACCTTTTTTTCTCCAGAACAGGGTTCAAAACAAAGCACTTGTCTTTAGAGTAAAATTGTTTTACAACGATGCTTTTTAAAGAGAAGTTCCAAAAATTCTTTCCATGATACAGAAATACAAACATTACACATTAGTCTTCTTCAGAAAGCAAGGGCAGTGAAACCAAACAGTTGTATGTGCAAGAAATGCTTTGCACAAGAAACTATTAATCTCTTTCCAAATGCTAACATTGAAAACAGCCATCCTGCAAGTCTCAAAATGAAACACAATCCTCTGTCACACAGTAAACAACTGTTCTTTGAGCTCCACTTATCTGCCATTTCCAAACAACAAGACGCTGCCAAAGTCACTGTCACCACTGCAGTTGCACTAGAGTCTATGGCAGCTGTCATGATGGCCCTGAGGCCACTTTTGACACCCAACTCAGGTACTCTGTGAGCCAGGGCCCAGGCTGCGGCACCACCAGGTTGTGACCTGCAGGGGAAGCCCCCCTGGCAGGTTAGCACCTGGCCAAGCAATGGCATATCATGCACAGATGGCCCCAGAGGCAGGCAGCCACTTGGGTGGCTTTTTGGTGCAGCCTGGACTGAGATGCACCCAAGGGGGAACAAGCAGCAGCCCCTGTGGGTTTCTGGACCTCTCCAAGCCTCATCTGCAAGCTGCCTTCCAAAGGGACATGTCTGGGGAGACATCAAACAATATGTTTTAAACTACACATGGAATGAACACTTCCTGGCTTTATTGCATGACAACCACAGGAGAAGAGCCAGGTCTCTCACGTTCCCTCTGCCCTCTCCCATTCAGGCCAGCATTCACCTCAGCATGTTCACAGCTTCAGGAGCAAGCTCCACTCCCAAGCCTAGCCCAGCTAGACTAAACTGCCCCAATATGAGGGCAACAACAAAAAAAGCCACTTAGAAATCCTTTTTAGATTTGTTTGCATTGCTTTGGAGGCTTTGCTATGTATTTGGATGAAAGAAACCCATTAAGTACATCTATATTTACTTCATTACAGCGTGGCTCTTGAAGTTAGATGAAAAGATTTACCCTGGCCAAGTTTGTTTATTCATCAGCATCAGCTAGACATGTTTTCAAAGGCTCATCTTCATCGTATTTACATGAAAGCACACTGATTTTTTTCAACAGTTGTATTGCATTCTGAGAGCTGGAAAAGGACAAAAGAAACTTTAGTGAGAATTACAAAATCAAGGTACACTAGAGGCACAATTCCTATCATTTCCTAATTTTTATGGGGATGGAAACCAATGTTTTCCATCTGGAGTCATTCTTTTCACGCTGCAGATGTATCAACAGCAACAAACTGTAGCTTGGGTGGTCAGTGCCCATAATGCTTACTAGGAACACCAGAAGTGCAGAGTTAAACACTCCTGAAGCACAAGAGTTTAAGCAAATGTAGCCTCCCAAGTTTCTAATGTTTTTATCCACACCCTGACAAGAACAAATCAGATTTTTTTTTCCACAGGTAGCATTGAAGAAGGGCTCTTCATTACAGCCAGCAAAGCACTACATAGAAATACAGCTCCCCACCAACCAATGACACTTGTACAAGTTCTAGTCATCTCTGACAGGAATCAAAACATGACTTGGTACTTGCATGCCTTTAATCCCAAAATTTTATCCTCAAGTTATGTAAATATTTAAATGACATTTATGAGCACTATCTTTCCTCATGAGTTTACATTTTCCCACAGAAGACTTCCAGTGATTAACAATGCTGATCTTTATCCTTCACACTGACTATTCATTCATCCTTTCTAGAACGAATACTGCTTACATATGACCCAAGAGGGCTGTAACAAGGCAGTATTTATCTACCCTAATAATCTACTGTGGCTGCTTTAATTAAAACTTGGTTATATCACATCCATGAAGCAAAGGCACACCTCCCATCACTCATTATCTCCACCTGACAGCTGTGCTTTGTGCACCTTTCCAGAAGCAACCTTTGGAGGTCCCACAACCCTCACCCTCCCCTGCCCAGGCAACTGTGGACAGTGTTGCAAAAAAACTGCTTCACCACAGAGGAAAAGCAAAGTGAAACTACGCAGGGGTTTGCAGCCTGGGGCCTCGAGTGAGTCACCGAGCACCTGCAGGCTGGCATTCACTCTGGTTCATGAGCAGGGCAGTGCTGCCAGCGTGGCACATGGGAGTTCTGGGAGGCGAAGGGCCAAGGGGGAAGGAGAGACCGACAGAGAAGCTGTGGCCCAGCATGGCAATTCAGAGTGTGAGGGATACCAGGATGGAGATGGGGGAACAGCAACCAAGGACATCTCAACTACCTGCAGTAAATTTGCAGCCAAATCTTCAGGCTTCAGCTTCCTCATCTGTGCTGCAGCTTTCACAGAGCTTCCAAAAGCCCACATGACTGCACAGCAATTGCAAAGTTTAGTACTAGCAGTATTACACAAATGAGCATGCACTGCTTGCCCTTTCCATGTTTTACTCAATGCAAGCAGTATGTGATCATACGAACATTTAGAAATGGACCATTTTCTCCAGAAAGAAGCTGTCTTAACTTCTTTCCTCCCCAGAAATTATTTGGTATCATTATACACAGTATAAGGCCTGCAACTGATAGCATCCCTGGGAAGTGAGAATGGGCAGCAACAGCCAGCAGGGCAGTCTGCCTGCAAGCTCCAGTCTATATAGCCAGGGCCTCATTCACCACCTTTTCTCTGCTGGCTCCATGCAGGGCCTGGGCCAGCAGTTGCCATACATTAAGCAAACTCACAAACATGGGAGGGGGGCATTCCCAGTCCCAGCCTGGCAACCTGGGGAGGAGGGTGAGTGTCAGCACTCTGCATTCCTTCACCTTGCCTGGGCTCCCTCCCAGCCACAGCACAACCAGCAGGCTGAAGCACATGTGCCCCCTGCCCCTGCACTGCCACTCTGGGTCTGAGCCACCCTGTGCCTGTGCTCCAGTCTCAGAACCTGGCAGCAGAGGCATTGCTATCGGAGTTTGGGTGATGCTAGTTGAATGATTTATTGTTTCAGTTAAGTATTATAAAATGTTTTTGAGCCTTCTTGGTCTATTAATCTTATTCTTGCTTTATATTTTGCAGTTACAAATGATATGGTTTTGGAACTACTTTAAAAAAGCCCCTCAGCTCTCCACTCTCATCCTTACTGCAAGGAAAACAACTGTGTCCTGTTCCATCCATTGAACTCTACAGCACTTTACCATGGGCATCAATGAGCTGATAAACAGATTTAACTCCTTTGTGTGTCAATGAAGTCCACCGTGCTCCAGGAATGAGCATTCCTTAACTAAATGCCATGGCACAGCCAGGAAGAAAAACTCAGTTGCTTTTCTCGTGGATTCCTCCATGCTTCTTAAAACACAAATTAGCTCTAGATTATTGAGCTTTTCTTATTTAGGACTTGGAATCCAGTTGCCACTTACTGATCAATATAACTTTAATAGCAGAATAAATTTAGAACTTAAGTTACCTGGTAGTAGTTATTTGTATACAATACATGATCTAAAGCCATGTACATGTTCAAACGCCTGGCAATGAGGCTTATGAGGAGCACTGTGTCTTAAAATGCAATGGATTGCCTGTTTCTCTTCCTCATTAAATGGCATCTCATAAAAGGTAGGTGAGCTTGTCGACTGTCATATCCTACAACATTTACTCATATAAGTAATGAATTGCCTTCAGATCAGGTTCTCATTTGGAGGTTGCAGATCCCCATTGCGGACCTGAATATTGATTTTATGTTAATAAAATCCTGTGCTGAAATGCTGGTTAAAGATAAAAATTGCTCTTGTACTTCAGGCCTGCAAGGTGTTACATGTGCTGTAGTATTTTCTTTTTCAATGAAGGCAGCAGACACTAGACTCTTGCAGAAGATGCCCCACAGGCTGCAGAATTTGGCCTCTGTTAAATAAGCTAACACCTGAATTAATCACTTTTCCAATGAGGGGAGGCACTTTTGCTATAATAAAGCTGTGTATCTCAAACAGAAGCATATTTATGAGGGTAGAATTTTTAAAGATGTAAAATAAACCCCCCTGGAATTTGAAATGTCTGGGTATGTGGGTTGGTATCATCTAGGAGAAACAAATACAATGTCAACGTACTTCCATTTACCTACTGGGTATCTTTAGCAGTGCTTGCTTCTGAAAATTCTCTTAACAGATGCTGCTCCAATCATCACTTAACTGCAACACAGACAGTCTTCAAGAAGACTAAGGAGGATTTGCTTCCGGTTCCACACAGCACACTTGGGTTTTTGAAGTTTAATTTAATAAAATAAGAACTCTGGATAAAAGTTAATCAAGCGTAGCTGCTAGGCTTCCTATGCTGCTAGGATGGGGGAAAATATTTTCTGCCAAAATTTTATCATTGGTCTTGCTCTCCCTCACTTTTTTCCTGCATTTATTATTTAACGGCTCAGTATTATTTCAAAGGCTGTTCCTTTTAAAAATGTAATCAACTCGTGTATTCAGCACCACAGATGATATATTACTCTCCTTAAACTCAAATCTCTGAGGGATAGATTAGAAAGAGAGGTTAAAGAGCTCTATCGTTCAAAGCATTATAGTTCAGACACCTATAAATCACTGTGTTTGTTTATGTAGATAATTGGCCTATTAGCGTCTGTAACATCTCAAGCTACACAACTTTCTGGTGTGACCTGTGCCAGTTTTTCCTTTCCCCGCTCTGGAGCACCAAGGGAGCCGAAAGCTCCCCGCAGCACACACTGCGATAGGGCAGTCTGCGCTTGCAGCTCTCCTGGCGGAGCAGCCCCCGCTCTCCCCAGCGACCCCTTCCTCTCAAAGACTTTCCAAGCCCAGGAGCGGACGCCGCTGTGAAACAAACTGGAGACTGTCACCGCGTAAGAGGATTTGAATGGAAACAGTTGCGGGGCTGGCGGCCGGCAGCGGTGACCCGGCGCCGCGGGGACCCGCACGGGGACCCGCACGGGGACCCGCACGGGGACCCGCACGGGGACCCGCACGGGGACCCGCACGGGGACC
>JAWWMO010000083.1:122897871-122958870 GCA_035047845.1 Dendrocincla fuliginosa
CGCTGCCCACCTTGCGGCGCTGCCGCCGGCCCCGGGGAGCTCCGGCCGCCGCCGGGCAGCGCGGAGCGGCTGGGGCTGGGGCCGGCGCTGCGGAGGATGCTGGAGCCGCCGCCCCGATTGCTGCGCGGGGGACTGCGCGGCTGGAGGACGCTCCGGTGGTCGGCCTGGAAAAGGAGGAAAAAAGGATAAATCCGGGCATGCTGTTATTTTATTTTCCCCCCTCCCCCCCGCCTTGAGTGAGCATGACTAATGAAGACAGGTATTACGGCAAAAGGGACCTCGGCATGATTTTTGATGGCTTTTTAATGCTGTACCAAGGTCTTAAGAAATAACCATATTTTTACATGATATAAAGGACTCACAGGGACTGCGGGTGAAAAGCACTGCAAGAGCATAGGCAGGAAAGGCTGCAAAGGCAAAATGCCTAACTGAGATCTCTTGAGATTTTTTAGGGAAATTGCACAATTACTATAAGTTTCCACCCAGATGTAAGGACTGACCTAACACCCAGTGAGCTCTCACTTCCTGAGAACGAGTTCAAACCCCATATGCCATTCTGCAGTAGCGCCGCTGTCACATGTGTGGCTGGCTCAAGGTCTGAGCCTGGATCTGCATTTGGTGTTTACCAAGCAAGGATTTGCCTATGCAGGAAAGTGCTGGTTTGTTGATTGGTCGGCTGTATTTTTGATAATCCAAATACAGCAGTACCACCAGCATTTTCATTTTCACCTAATCTTTGGCAAGATTAGAGATCAGTTTATTCTCCATGCACATCCATCCAATGAATCCTCAGAGCTGATCTTTTCTTCATACCTCCTTTCAGTATTGCCAGCTGTTGGGTTCCTCTGTTGATTTGTTTCCCCACCCCCACCCCTTTTTTTTTCTCTTTTGAGCCTTCTTTAAGCTCTTTGTCCAAGAACTTCTGTCTGCACTGGGTGACATAGTCCATGTTTAGCAGAGTCCAGCCCAGCTCAGTTTGTCCACATGGCCCCTGCAACAAAATTTGTATTATTCTAGCATGTAACCTGCCAGCTCTTGTACTATCCAGCTGAAGGTTGTCATTTTACCAGTCTGGCATTGCTTTTCTTCTCCGTTCCTAAATGTGCCACTATACTGGCACATTGTAGCTGACCCAATGGTGTTTTTCTCAGACTTTGTTCTCTGGTTTCCTTTACCCATAGTCCTTGCAGGAAAATTCCCATCAAATAATTCCTCTAGTAACAAGCAGGCTTTGTGAAACCCCTAACATCTGTATCCACATCCCACATAGTGACTCTGCAATGAGCCCAACCATCCAAAAGACTTTAACTCTTTCACCTCCAACTGTGTTGGTTTCTTGTTACTGTAAGTGAAGATTTTTGTGTGTAGAGCCTTGAATTGGCACTTTTGTTCTACCTCCGTCTTCCCTCTTTCTGGACCAGTGGTTCCCGCAGTCTGCTCAAGGACTGTAGTTGCCCCATAAAGCATGGTAGGCCATCATAACCTTTTGGTGCCTCTGTAGTGTTTTCAGTTTAAAGTATGAAATCAAAATGCTATCTGTACGAAATTTTGGAGGCTAACAGTAGTGTGTGGTTCCAGAAAGACTGGGAACTAATATTTTAGCAGTTACTCCCCTTCAGCTGTATCTTTTGGCACAGTTCAATTTCATCAGCAAAATAAACTTTTGTCAAGTCTTCACAAGGGATGCACAAAGCATGTACACTGAAATCCACAGGAACTTTCCATCTTTTTAAACCTACTGTAGACATTCCCAGTTCCCCCAGTTAGTCAGTTTATTTGGATTTAATTAGATGAAAAAACCTTTCAGAAGTCTTAAGCAAAATCAAAACCATATACTTGCTTTTGAACAAGAGTCACTACATATGGTATAAAAAGGTATTACCATAGCAATTTATATTCTCACCTTAACCTGTTCTTTTGCAGAAATGTAAACAAAGCCAGACAGCTCCAAAGGACAGGGGTGGCTTTCGTTTTTCTCTTCTTTTCTTCTCTCTAACCTCGTATCTCCCCTTTGCCCTCCAGCTCCAAATACCATTTAGTTTAAATTACCTGCCTCTGTATTTAGGAAGAAAACAATTATTTATTGGGTGCTTCTCTTTTACATCTGAGTAAGTGAGGTTTGCTCATTACCTAATCTTTATTTGCAGCTCTAGTCAGCAGGCAAAGGTCAGGAAGGAAAGCAGAGATGCAGAGAATGAGGGAAGGGAGGCAGCCTGTGATCTCTTGACAAAAGGGAAGGATCAGACACGGAGTAAAAATGGAGGAATAGCAGGGGGATGTAAAGGCAATGGGTAGCTGGCAGAGATGGAGAGATAGGAACTGGGTAGACAAGAGACGAGGATGAAGTCCATCAAAAAGGCTGGCAAAAATCTAGTACTCTTAGACATAAGTTCTGCACTCCACAAGAGCGAAACTATTCCCTCCTGTCATTTCTGTGACAGGTGCTCCCAAAGGCCCCCATTGCTGCTGGAGCTCCATTATCTGAGCATTGCTCTGGCTCATCAGTGATGCTGTCTCTGCCACAAGGGCCTTACAGTTAAGCATGAGCCAAAATGCAACAAAGGAATGTAAAAAATAGCATAAGAGGAAGGCCAGCTGAAATGACAGAAGCCTACATTGCAGCTTATGTTGTGCAGTGTCATGGTTATAATCACAGGTAAATAATATACGAATAATGTACACACACAGTAGTGACCCACCCTCCACCTCAGGCATTTCCATTGCTTTTTTTTTCCCATTCAAGAACCAGGAAAACCCAAGCACATGATTTAACCTCTTGCCCAATAGGCTGTTGTTGGCAGTAGTTAAGGACAGCAGGCTAACAGAGTCACAGCTGAAGCACAAGGTGTATAAGCTGCCAGAGGTCACAGCCCTTGACTTGTAACATTCTGGAAGAGCAGCAGGAAGGAGCAACTGGACACGTACAAGGTTTGCTCTGACCCAGGCTGCAGTAGCCCATCTCTGTCCCTTGTTCTACCCTGTGTCCTACTGCCACAACTCTTTGTAAGTGAGCTGGGTACAGAAGTTACTTTTCAGCTGGACCAGTTCCCAGCCCAGCTCTTGGGGAAGGCATACAAATATTCTGGCTGCCCAGCCAGCCAGCGTGGGAAAGTGTCAGGGCCAGGCAGGGAGGCAGCAGGGCTTGTACAAGCTGCTGGAGGCATTCTGCTCCAGAGGCACGGGATTGGCTTCAGCTGCACTTGCATGAAGCAGGTGGTTTTACTAAACCACATTTTCAGATGACTAAAATGGATTTTGGTGCTCACATTTAGACACCTTAAGTTTCAGTTTCCTAGGATGGTAATCATTAAGCCAGAAGTTCACCTCCACAAAAATGAGGGGGTCGTGTTCCCAGGCATCCAATCCCATCATCGCTCTTCTGTCAGCCCTGCTACCTGTGGATGAATGAAGCCCTTCAATCACCAGTGCTGGTCACTAACCAAGCAGAAATGTGACCCTGAAAGAAACAGCTACCTAGTTTTCTGCTGGGTCAGTGAGTTGTATCAGCTCACAGACAAGTCAAATAAGCTCCAGAGCCACCACAAGCGAGGAGGCAGGGTCTTTGACTGAGTAGAGCTTTGGGTCAGAGAAGCAAGAAAAGGAGGAGAAGGAACAAGACTTCCCCCTCTGGCAAAATCAAGCCACTGGGTATGCCTAGGTGCTCATAGACACTGCTTTAGAGGTCAATTTACACATGTTAAACCAGGAATGCACAAACTGCAGGAACCAGCAGCTTTGCAGTTAGCTGTAATCCCTAAATTTACTTCTATTTTATATAATAATGGCACAGTCCTAGTACCACATCTCTTATTCATGTAGAAATACTCATTAAAGAAGTTTTAGTATGTAATTGGAGAAAAATCTGTGTTCTCAGCCTGCAGGGTTCTGCGGCTTGAGGAAACGGAAGTATCTTTTGAAGATGTGTTGAGGTACATCCCTAATTATCATTTTGTGTATAGTATAAGCAGAACTCATTATAAAGCGAATGAAACTATAAACCACACGAGTGTAAATTTCCCATAAGTTACTAATGCAGACAAGTACCATGGGTTCAAACAAGGTCTTCCAGTGTACATCACCCATGTGGTGCAGTGTGCTTTATCTGTCTAAAAACGGGAAATGCTCATCCTTGCTAAGCTCCCTCTCCCTTCACATTGGGAAAAAAAAAATTGGATAGACTGATGTGTTTGTTTCTTCATGCCAGCCCTGCATCTCTCCTAACCTCTCATCCATCTAGTGTGGACTTTGTCCTCACTTAACGGAGCATATTATGACATGGCCCAGAGCTGTCTACAAAGACAGCAATTACCCCTCTATACGTACATTGTTGGCCTGATTTTCAAGAAGCCTAAGCAATCCTACTTCTTTAAGAAGCAAAAGGGCCTGACTGTACCATCACCTCTGGAAATAAAGCCATTAGGGATAGGAGGAGAACTTTAAAGGAAGTGTGGGAGCTTGTAGGAAAGCATTGTTTCCATTCAAGGAGCACATCAGTAAGAAGCTGCCACTGTCAATGGGGCAAAATAAATAAACTCAGAACTTTCTTACAGGCCAAAAAAACTCTGTGAAAGCCTGGATGGCTGCATGCCACATCTCTGAAATCAGTCACAAATCACATTATGGTTGAGGCACGTAAAATTGTTCTGTCAAAGCAATGGCTCTTGGCATGGCCGATTTGACTGAGCGAGACAGTCGTTGTTAGTTCTGCTGCCTGGTTAATGTTGAGGCCTTGAGGGCAAGTAAACTATCTTCTGACTGAAGTGTTGGGCCTAGGGGGTCTCCAGAGGAGACAGCTTTACTCAGTGGACAATGTCATCCCTTGTGATGCCACCATGGGGGAAGCTCACTTCCATACTTTTCACCAAGGAGGGAAGAGAGAAGACCAAAGCAGTTGCTGTATCTGCTGAGCAGTGCCTGGACCCACGGTCAGCATTAGCAAATAACTGGTCTTCTCCACTGTGGCGTAGGTTGCTGGGGCCTGGCTGCAGCTTCCAACTCACCTTGCCAGCCTTGCAGTGCCTTGATTTGACTGCCAGTACTCTTTGGGAGTTCAGCTATAGGGAAAGGTCTGTGGTGCATCTGCCCAGCACTTTTCCACACATGACTTTCCACCAAGGAATCTTGTTGTCATGAGACATTGCATTTTTTAGGCTCATCAATTCTGGTGACACAATCCAACAATTTATTTTTAGAGGGAGTGAGCAGGTGTTCGTGGCAACATTTTAGCTGACAGTGCTGCAGTTATTTCTGTTCGGGAGTTCTTTGTTGTTCTTTGTATCTTGACTTTTTACTGGGAAATATGGTTATTTTCAATGCTTTACCTGATTTTAGCTTTAGGAATGGCCTGAATGAGACAAGGGAAAACACTTGCACTCTTCAATGGACTTTCATCCCTCAGACTTGCAGCATGCTGGTAGGAAACTGGATAAGTGGTACTAATGATTCATCTGTAGCACTGATTGTAGATGATGGTTGGAAAAGAGAACAAAACTAATAAATTAAAACTAATGACTATGACAGATTGAGAAAATATTTTGGTTCAGAAAATTAGATCAAAATCAGGTTTCTGTCCACAAATATTAGAAATCTGCATATAAATTATTCAGATTCAGATTCAGTCAGAAAATTGGTTGCTAGTATTAAAATAATGACAATCTATAGTTACAAACTATTTTCATTATTTTTTTTTTTTGCATAACTGCCTTAAATAAAACCGGTAAGTCTGCCATAATATAATCCTCCATCAATATTTTTAAACTGCCACTCAGGAACATTTAGGATCATAGAGCTCATTTTCTAGGAGAAACAATACAGAGTTTGACCCAAACCCATCTGAATGTAATTACTAGGATGGCAAGCTGGCTTCTAATGACATTCACAAGCATCATGCTTGAATCTACAAATCACTTAGTCTATCTGAGCATCCACTCTTTGTATTTGTACCTCTGCAATTTCAGTTTGCAACTGCAAAGTTCAGGACATATTGATGGCTTTGGAAAACAAAGGACCAATTTCCCATTGCTAAACATGAACAGAGATGCTGCTGCACCGTGTGTGTAGAGGCTGAAATGATCTTTAAAAATATATTGAAAACCCTGTCAAGAAATTCAAGCCATTACCACAGAGGAGCCCCTTACCAATGTCTAGCCTGACCACAGGGCAGGTATTTGGAAACAAATCAAAACCTGCATGAGGAACTCAGTTAAAAAAAAAATTAATTCACTAATGCTCATCGCAATTAATAGCCCACCTGCCAAGTGTAACATACCTGAACATATTGTGGCCATTAGGGCTCAAAAGTAGCTTTTCACCAAAAAAACCCCAAAAAATAAAAATAAAAAAATTCCAACCAACCCAACATTGTTGAAAGACAAATCAATACCATTGCCACTCTGTCACACACTGAGGTAAAAGGTTGATTCTTGCAAAGGCTAAAAAAATTTCTTTGCCTTTAGGCTAAGAATGATTAATTATTACTCACAAAGATACCAGAAAAATACAGAGAGCAGGAAGGAGAGGTGCAGAGGTCTTAGTCCAGAGTAAGAGCTGGTGGTGATGCAGGGAGAGAATTACATTTCTCAAGGTGAAAATTGTCCTGCTCAGAGATCAGAAATTAGTGGACAAGACACTGCAATGCTTTCTCACCACAAATGGCAAAGAGCATGGTCTGTCTGACTAGTTCATGGTCTGGTCGAGGAAGCACTCAGGTCCTGGGGGGTAGAATGAGTCCAGGCAAATGCTCAATTTGAATGACAAATGCTTCAGCAGTGTATGACTTCTTTTCATAGCTGACTGCATTTAGGAAGAGGTTTGAAGGATTACAGCCTGGAGCAGCTGACCTTTCCCACCTCCCTTACCAGGAAGCTGGAGGTCGGATTACAGGTTCAGAGTTCCATGGCACGCTAAATGCTGCATGTGGGGTTGGTCTCATAGCTTTCTGCCTGAAAAGAAGGACCATCACAAGGGCTACAGGTGGGGTGAATGACCACAGGGTCATCGGCTCCTCGGCAAGCAGCAGCAGCAGCCCACGGGAGGTGAGCTGAGCCAGCGCTGGTGCACAGCTGTGACACCACGGAGTCCAGCTCTGTGCAGGCTTTTACCTTTGAATTCTGCAATAGTTTTTCTTCAATGGCTCCAAATTGTCTGGCAATCAGAAAAGAAGCCTGGAAAAACTTAAAAAAAAATTCATAAATGTATTTTTAATGAAACCTCAAGAATGATTTTATGGCTAAGTATATCTCCCCTCTCTGTTGATACCTTACAAATAAGAAAAAAGGAATTTAAGAATAACCTTGAAGTTAATTTTTAATACAAGAAACAATTAATTAGAACTGCAGAAATTAATTTTGAGTTAAATGCATACTTCAGGTGCCATAAGACAGGGATGTATTTAAAATTACAAGCACACAAAATCCATTACATAGACAGAAATTACAGGCAGAATAAAATTTAAACTAGTCATTATCTGAAATGCAGAAGTGTAATATATATGTTTTAAAATAAGTTGAAATATTTTTCCACTTTCTTTTCCCACCTTTTTAAATCTTGTGGAAGGAAACGTGCCCCAGGCAAATTCAGGAACTATTTCTTTTTTGATAAAAATGTCTTTCTGTTTCAAAGGCTATCTGCTCACTAATATAGCTAAAACTATTTCAAATTCACAAAGAGTAAAGCTTTTGATTTAGTACAGTGTTAATGTTAGGAAAGACATTTAATCATCAATTTTCTGAAGTGTCTTTAAACAACTCTGAAATACTGCTCTCTATCAGCATGCAAAATTCACTCTCAAAAATCTATGCTACTTTTTTTTTTTTTTTAACAAGGCAAATACAAAATAAAATAAGCCAAATTATTATCTGGGTTAATATTAGCTCGCTTCCAAGGCACCTGTTTAGAGGGAGTCTGTTGTCTTCTCTTGGCTGGAATAATCCTGGGATGTAAACCCTTTTTTTTGACATCTCCAGACACTATTTTCTTCCATATGTTAGAAGCTGTAGGCTGCATAGCCCACCTCTGCCTTTGCAATCTTGCCCACTCCATGGTGTACCTTCTGGGGTGCTTTTGAGGGGTGTTTCAACTGCAGTAAAATCTGATCACCCCATCTCTAACTTACATGTTAGGCTAATAGAAGAAAAACGCATAAAAGCTCGTAAAACCATGTAATCAATCTGGTTGGCATCTGCCATGGTTGTTCCCCCCATCTTGTCTGCCTGACACATCTCCTGTGCCAGCAAATGATTCCCATGCAATGTCAGTGTGGGCAGGGCCTGGAAATAATGGAAGTGAGACAGAGAGAGAGAAAACCTTCCCTCTTCCACATAGTTGGTGGTCCTAACCATAGCAATGGGGGCACAGACAGAGGTTTTCTGTCTAGTTACAGCTAGTGGCAGCAAGCCACAGCAGTGCCGAAACACTGCTCCCTTATTCAGCGCTGTGCTGGTTGCCACCACTTTTTGACTTGTCATAGGGTCTATATAAATTAGCAGAGATCATTTTTTATAAAAATGTGATTACTTTTACTGTTCTCAATTCCTTGAACTGTTGACCAGATCTTATGAGCTGATAAGGAAACAATATGCAATTTCCTATATATCTGTCAGACTACAGTGTAACTGCTGAATTTCTGACTTGTGTTGTTTTTTCTGTCACTAGATCCTTTTTCTCCCCTTCCCCACTGGCTGCACTGTGTAACCATACCACAAAGATATTAATTTAATTACTGGGCAAGACAAATCAATGTGGTGTTTGAACTGCCTGGGTGTTATGTTCATGCCCTCTTTCCTGGGGCAGCCCTCATAGAGCTGGTGCAGGGAAGCAGAAACCTGCTCTCTAATGACCTCTCCCAGTCCTCAAAGGATTAAAGCAGTGCAGGAGATCGTTTTGCCATTATAGTGGTAGAGATACAGCAGTTATAATGTCTGTCTGGGCTTCGGCTATAAAACAACATACTTCAGGAGTTCCCAATACAGCTACAGAAACTGTTGCTCCACTTTACACTGAGGCTGATATTATAAAATCAGAAGCAAATCCTTAAAGAGCTTAAGATAACAATCTGGTTGAGTTTAATTTACAAGAAATCTTTCTTGTATTTAAGAGAGTGTTTAAGGATTTTCTTTGTATAAGCTCACACATCTCTGTCTGCTGGCATCAGAGTTGGGTATTCCTTTGTCTTTGGTTTAGGGTGAGAAGCCTGTGTCTTCAGGCATGGTGTGCTGCACCACCTTGTTAGACAGCATCGGTCTACCATGTGCACAGCTTGGGGGGCATGGAGGCAAACAACAGTGGAAGGTGTCAAACATGCTTGTCCTAGACTTTTATCACCTTCCTTTTGAGCTGGTAAATATTCCAACACTGCCTTCCCAAGAAGCTGCCTTAGCAGGGAGCAAGGGTTATGGAGAAAGAGGGTGTTACTTTGATATCAAGAAAAAGTATATTCAACTGAGATAGACTGTGCTGTGCAATATTTAGCTGGCATTATTTTGCATACACATAAATTCGGTTTTAGTAAAGCTGCCAGTCTGAAGGAAGAAAGAAAAACAAAAAGGGGGTGAACTCCCAGAGTCTTCCAGTAACTATTTTATAAAAAGGAGAACAGCAGCAACAGATCATCAAAGATTATAACATATCTGGGGATGCAGAGACTGCCCTTCAAGACAAATCCCCTTAGGGCGTTTCCAAGTCAGCTTGTTCCTTAGTGTGCTACTTATGAAAACTATCATTTTTTACCGAAAATTAAGAGTTCAAATTCCGTTCTGTGACTTACTTTTGTCTTACTTGCCATTTCAGAAGATGCTGTATTCCTGTAAAACATTACAATTTTATGGTGCTGAAATGCCAGAAGGATTTATAGTGACTTTCACCAAGCCACCTGAAAAGTAGGTCAGTGGCTATATATTTTCAAGAGAACTGCAATGGTACAGCAGAAACTGAGTTAATCCTGATGTATATGATGAATGTAACTCCTAACCTCACTGCAGGGGACAGCGTGGACATAAATATATCTTCATTAATCTTTTCTCAACTGGTTATTTCCAAAGGGAAAGGCCTCATGACGTTTGCTTTTTCATTAAATACCACGGGGCAAAATCTGTTGTGTTTGTTCGAATAGAGGTATCTAAATCCGGATTTAGCCTATAAACTCTCGTGAGGGGCAGATGAAATTTCATGGAAACAGAAGAATATGTAATAAAACACAGTTTAAATCAGTTTATATCTGGAATTCCTCTTCCCAAAGTAAATCTGCAATTAGCTATACTCAGATAAAGGATAAACCTCTCATGGTGATGGTTCAGCTAAATGTGTAGATATAGGTCTAAGCAGCTACACAAAACCACCATTAAAACCCTTCAGGAAAGCCCTGGTGTATTCTGACTTAGTGAGTTTCCCTAGAGCAGTTCTTCCCTGCTGTATTTCATTTCAGCCTTGGCTTGTTGCTTTTAAATAGCTATTTTTAAAATTCTGAAATTTCTTTATAGCTGGCAGGCAGAAGCGTAGGCTGCAGACAGAAAACTGGGTAGGGAAAAGGAGGAAAGGAGGGAGAACAGATCTGAAGTATGCCAGAATGAATGTAAACATTACATTACATAATGCAACATGTAAACTCTTTTCAACAATATTAAAGGCTTTTTAGACAGAACTGACACCAGAGGACAGAGCAGGGAAGAACATACTAAGCTCACATGTATTGCATGGAACTGGCCTTAGAACAGTTCCCATTGAGCCATCAGCCCTTGGACTAATGTGATGAAAAAAGGCAGATTATGTGCCAATGACTTTAAATAAAACCAGACACATCCAAGTATCTATAGGTTGCCTAAGATGGGGACTGCTGGGGGGAGGTGAAGGATTGTACAAAGTGTTTTGGTGGCTTCTAGGTGGTGAGTAAACATGAGCTCCTGGTGGAACATATGGCTTCAGAGGACTAACAGTGGGCTCTAAGGAGATGGACAGGAAGAAACACAGCAGTAACAGACCCATTAGTCAAATAACATCCAGACTTTGAAGGCTGCATGTCAGAAAGGTGATGGGAAAATGCCAGCAGCAACCAGTGCCATTGCTGGTGCTGCTGGAGCAACCAGCAGGGCTGGCAGGGGTGGGGGCAGTGGCAGTCTGATGGCCTTGAGAGGTTTTGTCATAATGAAGAAAGGGCTGTGCTGGTGAGAAGAAGCTTCTGTGCAGATCAGAAGACGCTGCTGAGAGGTACAGGCATGAGCAAGAGGACCACAGTTGTCCTCCAGGGCTTTTCTTTTGGTGAAGGAGATAGAAATATCTATAAAAAAATTAATTAGCTTGTAAATGAGGAGGTATCTGAAGTGATCCGTCACAGGATATAAATAACACAGTTCAGAAAACAAAGTTCTAGCAAAGATTTAGAGGATGGAAGCTGAAGCTGCATAAGTTTGAGCTAAAAATAAAATGACCAGTGAAACAGCTTGTGACAGGATGGAGTTAGCTTCTCTCTCACATTAAATCTTTAAATCAAGATTAGATTTCCTTCTTCAAAAAATGCTCTCATTCAGTCAGCAGAGAGGCATTCAGCACTGTGTTCCCAGGGTAAAGGGCAAAATGCTAGAGTGTCATTCTGAAGCCTGCAATGATGCACCCTCTACTTAAAATCTTTGACTCCAGAATAACCACCCTTGAGCAATACGTGATTAGGAGGGTTGAAAATGTGTATTAATTAACACTGAAAAGCTAATCAAAGTGGCTTGGTAAATCAGGCAACCATAAAGGACAAACTATAAAAACAAGTTAGGTTTCAGTGCTAGAAAAGTGTTTCCAGAGAGCAATATTTCTCCTTTAAAGCAGCCTTGTGTAAGATGATTAATGTATTGTAGGCTTTCTGTGGGAAATGCATACTTAAATGTTACTCACTTGTGCATAGGTACATGAATTGCAAAAAGTCCATGGTGTGTAGGGCTATGTGGGATTACAGAATTGCATTAGGCTGTATCTTTTGAGCACAGTCTTACACTGAGAGCAGAGCTGGGACTTGGGTCCTTCTGCACAGCAAGATTTTTATTCTGAGTGGAGGTTTTCGGCTTCTGTGAGACACAGCTGAATGGCTCCGGCTTTGCCCAGCTGAGAAAGGGCTACAGATGAATTTGCTATAGGAAAGTAAACCTTAGAAGCATGTTGACGCTTGTAGAATTCTCCTGGGATTTCACCCCCAGTGTCTTAATGCGTCTGGTTAATTGTCAAGTGCCAAGTCTAAATTCATCAATTAAATGAGAATGATTACAAACTGTCTCACCCATTGTCACAGAGGCAAAGGTTCCTTTCAACTCTAATAAATTAAATTAAATTGGCTCAGCCCTGCAACCCTAGACAGATTGGTTTTGTGTTGAGAGGCATTAGTTTGATTGACACCTGTCTGGTTTACTGGGACTGGTTAGCAGAATGAATATCATCAGACAATGGGGGTTTGTGTGTTAAGGATGGGATTTTACATGTATAGCCACAACTTCAGCTGGTGGATGTGGCACCTGGGAGAAGCATCCAACCAGTTATGTAGCATTACTGGCTTTAGGTTAGAATACAGGAATCTTATGAAGTTTTGAACATATGGCTAAATATGTTGTTACTTATTCATCCACCTCGATTCAAGTATCAAGCAAGAAACACTGTGTATCTGCAGAGATCAGCAATTCAGTAAGAAAACATATTTCACTTTGGAAATTTTCCCCACAATTCTTCTCAGTTAGCAAATGCAGTGATGCCCACCAACACCTACAGCTTATCTTTGTCACCAGGAAGGGGATCTAACTGATCTTTATCTTTTCTGTGTGTTTTAAAAAGTCTTTTACACCGTAACAGCTGCCTGCTTACCAGAGCTTCCTGTTTTTTAAGTTTCATCAGATTGGTGTCTGCAAGTGTAACTCCCTTCACGGCATCACTGGTAATTCACCTTTTCTAAGTCTCAGCTACCTTGAATATACTCTGAGGAATTGCTGCAGTCTTGCATTCAGTATGGGGAAGCTGTATTGCCACACCAAACACCATGCAATTGTGCTCTGGCAGAAGATGGTTGCATAGAGTCATACAATGGTTTGGGTTGGAAGAGACCTTAAAGATCATCTAGTTCCAACCCCGCCTGATGTGAGCAGCGATGCCTTTCACTGGACCAGATGGCTCAGAGTTCCATCCAATCTTGAACACTTCCAGGGATCTACGTCTACAACTTCTCTGGGAAACCTGTGCAGCAAGCAGTTTTGTGGGAGCAGTTCAGGATCGGTGTCTACAGTTTGGCTTCCCAGCTAGTACAAATCAAGATGGTTTTACTTAAGCCATTGAGCATTCTTCCTCAGGAAGATCTGGCACACTGGACTTGAGAGAAGAATGGGGAAAGCTTGAAAGAAAAGGCATACATTTTAAAAATTTACTCAAGTATTTTAAAGGTGCCCTTTGCTAACATGTTTTGTAGTTGAATCACACAGCTATGTAATTCAAAATGCAGTTAATGTGGCTGCAATTTTGCAAAAATTTAAAATTGAAAGCAGATCGCAAGGAAACTGAATGGCTCTGGCAATATGCAAATCATATCCTAACTCTGTAAGAAAGGTCTAATGTCCTGACTTGCTCTAATGAATTTAGGTACAAAAGAATTGAAACTGATAGTAATCCAAAAACAGATTACTGAGAAGGAATATACCAATAATTTCATCATGTAAATGTAACTGATTGTGAGATAAATGCATTTAGTGTTGTGTTTTCTGGGCTAGCCCTTGTAGGTTAACTCGTCCTGAGAAATGTGCATTCAAATGTAATTGCAGCACTGTCTTCCAGCCTCTGTTACTAGAATTCTGGTCTAGAAGCATCACTTCTGTCTTCCTTCCTTTCAATGTTTTGGTGTCATTCTCATAGCAGAGGCACAAGTGGGTGTAACCACAAGCAAAGGCCTCCAGTGGGGACACAGAAGCAGCCTGTGAAGGGGGGGTTGGTGGCAGGTGGGGGCGATGGTGGATAATGGTGTTTGTGGTTTTTCTCAGCACTCTGAAGACAAGGGTTCTTTCTTTCTTATCAATTTCCCTTTCTCCTCTCAGTCATGCAAGCACAGCAGATTTGAGTAGTTTGCTGCTGACTTCATGTGCTATAGGCTGTCATATCAATCAGTGAGAATGATTTGTGTAGCAAAGCAGTTGGTGCTGGAGACCCTGTGTCTGCACCATGTGAAGAAGCTGTGTTTTCACACAGTTTGTGATAGGATTATGTAATGGCACTGCAAGTTTACACCTTATGTCCAGGGAGATGCTTGGAAGATGCAACCTTCAAATTTTCCTTTTGAGGCTGAAAGATAAAAAACCCAACAGAGTGGCTTGGGTCCAACCTACATCTCACCAAGGAGAAGCCGTGCTCTAGTGGCTGGTGAGATTTTGAATGGACAGGACATGTCTACTCTGACCAAGGAGAGTTTTTTGGCATATCTGTGTTAGGAATCCCTTTTCTTTTTGTGAGTAGCATAACACACAGCAAACTAGTGCCATTTTCACATTCCCAGGCTAAGCCACAGATAGAAATGATGAAATATATGCTTTTCTTAGTACAGGCATGGTTCTCCTGCAGATGTAATTGTGTAACAACATATTAATAATTTCTTGCATATTAAGTTTGTGCCTGTAAGGGTGAAAAAATAGCTCCTGACAGTGCCACCACCTATATTCAAAGAGATAACAAAAATATTTTTTTTTATTTTCAATATCTAGCATGCTCCACACATTGCTATTCAATACTACATTCCAGTTGTCATTCATAAATTACTCCAACTATGTTCCCTCCTTTAATGATAAAAGCACACTCTTTAACAAAAGCTGGCTCTCAAAACAATGTATTCCATTTTGAATCAATTAATTTTATGTGTACATCTTGACCCTCAATAAAATTATATGTGGAATAATTGTCTGCTGGAGGAGAGTTTATGCCTAACACCCAAAGTAATTAAAACTACATGAGGACAGTTTTGACAGTGTACTTTATTATTGGGACTTATTTTCCTGTCACACACGCAGAGGGCAATTTGATGGCCATGTAAACAATTAATCACTTAGGAAGAAACAAGGACAGCTTCCTCAAGAGTCCAGAGATTTCATTACCTTAGCAAGCCCATCAGTACATAACAATAGCAGCATAAGTACCAGCGCCACAGATATCATATAGGAGGTGCTGGTTGGTGGAGGAGCAGAAGAATTTGGCTTTTCTTTCTCTCCAAAAAAGCTACAGTCTGCTCTGATCTGGTCATCTGAATCAAGGAGCAAAAGTGCTAAGTTACATCTGGCAACACAAGTTGCTACCAGACACCCATGTTATGAAGACATGCTTTTTAATCCATCAGGCCATCCTTACTTGATAACATGAATGCTTGAAGTAGCTGACATCCTGGAGCCATCTTGGTGAGAAGATGCATGTGCCCTTAACCTGGCTTCTCCAAAGAGGCAGCATTCTTCTCCTTCTTGTCCTCCTGCTAGCCCCTGTCTCATGTTGTGTGCTGTGCTCCTAATCCTGCAATGAGGTAGCAACCTCCTCCTCCATGTCTTCATCTGGCCCTGAATGCTGTGTGTTTTCATAAAAAAGGGTGAAGAAAGCAGTGGTCCTTTTTGGCTGTTATACATGGTGGTTGCTTCCCAGAAAGACTTTTCTCATGATTACACATAGTAAGAAAGATGGGGTGAGCTATTCAAGCTGAAATCTAAATGCAGAGCATGTCTCTGCTTATGGAACCCTAAAGGTTCAAGCTTGTAGGATCAACAAACCTGTGCCTTGTATCTGCATAGATATCAGGAAGACACCAAATGTGTCCAAGGTTAATGCACACCAGTCAGGACAGCAATGTGCTGTGGGCGGATGTTGTGCTGCATGTTCTGTGGCACACCTGCAGCATAGTGTCATGGTGGTGGAGGAATTTCAGCATGCAACAGATCTGCTAGAGGTGTAAAGCAGTATGTAGGACCCTCTGCAGAACAAATGTGGAGAAATGAGTAGGTGTCCTCCCACTGCAATAAGGGAAGACTGATATTGCAACCAGAGTGAAGAAACTTTAGTATTGGATCATCTAAACTTAATCAAAACTTGTCCTGGATTTGGGGTAGAAAATCCAAATTCTTTCCTTTGCATTTCTCCTATTCCTGCCACTGTCAGAGAAGCACTGCAGGGAGTAAAATACAGAATGTGTTCCTGGAGAACCTGGGATAAGCAGAGCAGTAAAGACAGAGAAAGAGCCTTGGAGAGAGCTGTGTACAAATTCACCTTTATCCTCAAAGGTCAAGACTGGAAAATGTGGAGTACTAAGAGGAAAAAGACTTGTGAGCTTTGTTTTGTTTAGAAAAATTCATTTCAGCAGAGATAAGCAGAAAGGCAGGATGTACCATGGGAATAAAATTGCCAAATATAATTATTACCTATTCCAAAACAGAATTTCCCAAATTTGTATTGGTGTTGTTTTGCTTTTTGCAGTTTGGTTTCTTTAAGTAGACGACCAAATGAAATACTGGTGTTTAAGGACTGATCCTCTGAATTCCTGGGTTCTCAGATCAGTTGTTGGACCACAGACCTTCACTTTTAAAAGTTTTGACTAATTGCACTGTACATAGTTTAAAACACAAAGCCATGCAGAAATCTGCTGAGGCAGAATTTGTAACAGAGCTTCTTGCTGCTACAGCAGCACTTACCAGGAGCTGAGTGAGCTTAACCCCGTCTGGCAGTGTTTCTGTGAACAGTGACTGCAATGCAGACATACTCAGAACAGGAAAAGAGGAGGGGCTGCAAGTGATGAAGAGGAGTTAGAGGCTATCCCACTGGTCAGAGATTTACTATAATGTTAGGCAATTGCTTAAAACCAGTATTTTCTGAGGTGTTTCCCCAACATATTCCTCACTTTTACACACTGCAGGAAGCTGGCTTTTCTGTTCCTTTCTGAGCTAGCAGAGTGGCTCTGGCTGGGTGCAGCGTGTTCCTGCTGGGTGAATCTAATCTAGGCTGGAGAGGGGCCAAGCAGAAGTGATAGCTGAGTGCTCAGCAAGCTTGAGTGGAAGGCAGGTTTCTGTGTCTGGCTGAGTCTCTGCAGGCTTCACTGCTGTTTAATTAATTGTCTGTGTGAAAGGGTGCCCTGTTTGGAAAGGGTAGAAGGGGATCTAGAGTGATCTTAATCTGCCTTGAGAAGATGCTCAACTAGTTTAAAGTTCCTGCCTGCTTGTCCTGGTTTAGGCTGGAATAAAGTTAATTTTCTTCTTAGTAGCTGATAGAGTGCTGTGTTTTGGATTCAGGTTGAAAATAATGTTGGTAACACACTGATGTTTTGGTTGTTGCTGAGGCAGTGCTTACTCTAAATCAAGGACTTTTCAGTTTCTTATACTGCCCTGCCAGCAAGGAGACTGGGGGACACAAGAAGCTGGGACAAATGGCCCCAACTAGCCAGAGGGACATTCCATACTGTGTGATGTCATGCTGAAAGATAAAACTGGAGGGAGTTGGCTGGGGAGGGGGTGATCCCCTTCTTGGGGGCTGGCTGGACATTCAGTGGGTAGTGAGCAATTGCATTGTGCATAATTTGTTTTGTACATTCTTTTACCATTAAAAGTATTTCCCCATCCTTTTCTATTCTATTAAACTGTCTTTATCTCAACCCACAAATTTAACTTTTTTTTTTTTCATTTCATTTCATTTTTTTCGAGCAAGCAGTTGGGAGGTGTTTAGCTGCCTGCCAGGTTAAACCAATAAACCATCATAAATAAGCAAAACAGAATAGAGAAGCAAAGCCCTTCCTTCTCATCCCTGCTGATGAGGCCACTGAAGTCAGAAACTAACTGCCTGAAAGAGAACTACCAGATAGAGAAGTCTGAGAGTTTTCATGTATCTATGAAAAAGAATATACTTATTTATATTGTTAAAAGTCCAGTTTGCACAAATAAGAGATCAGGATGCTCTCTGGGTGTAAAGGCTTTTTGTGTCTTTTAAGGCAGAAGCTCCAGGGATTCTTTTTGAATAATAGAAAAGCAAAGAAGATCCAGGAATTAATTATTTCTTTATGAGGACTTGTTAATTAATTCTTAATTAAGATGTAGTGTAAAAAGTGTTTGCTCTGTACCCACATCATTTATTTACTGAAGGCTGCTTGCCTTGTTAAAAATGGCAGGGCAAAGCCATTTGTATAGTCACAGTCTTATTACTCCTTATGTGTAACACGTCTTGACTGGCAGGATTGCTGTACCTTATCCAAACAATATGAAATCAGTTGTTCATCATAGACCTTCCTTTCCTTTAAAGAGAACCATTCTGAGTAGAAAAAGAAAATTTCATTGAAATTTTTAAATAAAAGCCAGATATTTTCTGCATGGATCATTGTATTTAAATGCAAATGTAGCCTTTGGATCATGCTCCATTAGTTGTACAGTGTAGTGCTTCTGAAAGGATATTGCTGATTTCTGCAATATTCAATTTATATAATATGAATTAAAATGACAGCTCCACAACACTCAGCCTGTATTTTGGTGTTATAGGCACTTAAAGTCACTGCTAGATGCCTTCTTTTAAATTCAGTTTCTATACTTCACTGAGTCCATAGAATGAACAGATCTGAAGTATACATGTATAGCACAGACATACTGTTCACTTTGTGTAGAGGTCTCTGATTCATAGCAGAAATTAATTTCTGACTTACTTGCAACTGTAAAGCTCAGTCTCTTTGCTGGTTAATTGCTACACTAGATTATGCTTCACACCATACGGAAACACCCTTTTAAATATGCAAAGAAAAGAAGCTAAAAATAAATCACAGCTGCTGTTAGATGGGGGTCTAAAGATACAGCCAAGGCAGGAAAAAAAAAAGCAGCATCTTAGTTTAAATACAGCTAAACCGCTTTTCATATTGAGAAGTTCTTTTTCTGTTCTCCAAATCAATATTCATTAATAGTATTCAGAACAGAGAACTTTAAATATAAAACACTGAGATAACACCAGTAATTACAACATGCAGTTTCTTAGTTGTAATATTTTTGTACTCTGGGTTACTTTAATGATTACCATAATAATTTGTATTTGGCTTATAAGGACCAATTTATATTAACACGTTTCTTACTGGTATGTTCAATTTAAGTCCAAACCTTGATCTTAGCTTATGACAACACAGATCTCTGTAGGTGCAAATGAGTTTTCTCTTTGCAGCAGTAATTGCTCCTGACCAGTAAGGGTAGCTTGACCTCAACCACACAAGATCAAGTGAATATATTGCCCTGACATGTTATTTCTGATTTCCTACAACCAGCAAAGTACAAATCTGAGAAACACTTCACCATGTTATCCAGAACAGATCTATGATGGAAATCTGTCATTTATTGCACAGTCACAGTTACCCTGCATAATGCCTACCTCCCTCAAACAGCAATTTTTTTCCCATATCAGATCTGTGGGTACACACAGCACATAAGTGGCAGTGAGCAAGGGGAAAATTAAACCTTTTCTCTCCCACCTTTTGCCTTAAACTGCTGCAAAACTGCAATATTGGTCACACTTGAGGGGTCTAAGCTGAACATCAGCATAACCTTCATTTCACTCCTAGTCTTTGCAGGACTTCCCACTCCTCTTTGTAAGAACAGAAAGTAGGAGCTGGGCCCTGCCCCTTGCTTCCCATGGGCAGTAGCAGGCCTGGCTCAGCTCAGAGCTCACAGTCACTCCTTGCTCTCAGGGAAGGAGAGGGGTGAGGATGCAGGGCAGGTCCAGGAAGAGGATGGCACAGCTGGTGGGGACAGCAGGGCAGGTACCTGTGGGTGTGCACTGACTTCAAAGGCATGCTGTCGGTCGTGCTGTCAGGTAGGGCAGTGTGAGCTGGTGTGGCAGAAATGGTCTCACTAGGAAAAGGTTATTTTTTAATGCTGATCATTTCCCTGATCCATCTGGCTGTCTGGTCTACCAGGACCTGTGGTGACACTGCTGAGGGGAGAGTAGTGCTATGATTGAGAGGAAAAAGAGGGAACTGTTTACAACAGGCTTGCCACAGAGAGAATGGTCTGGGAGCCCATATCCTCATTCAGCTCTTCCCATTCTCTTTCTTCTGGCCCAGCTAATGCTGCTGGGAAACAGAAGGCATTCCCTCACAGGCAGTAAAAGACAGAGCTGTTACTGGGAGAATAATTTATGGGAAAATATGCTCTGGAAACTATCTTAGCCAATGAGGGAGAGCAGCATGTTTGAGATTAATGAAGAATGCCTGCAAGTTTATCATGGGGACAACCTGGTGATGACAGAGCAGACTGTCATGTAAACACCTGATCCTGCTCTTCCTTTATCAGTATCAATACTTACATTACTATCTGCCTCCATCCAGTGTACCACCAACAGAAGCTTTAAAACTTCCAGTTTTACAGTAGTTCAACAGTTTTTGTGTGTTTGGAGCAGTCTTCAAAATAAAATTGCCTGCTTCCTGCAGAACGCAGTGACTCGCTAGAGCCACCACCACCTGAGACAGGCTTTACCTTTCAGAGGAAAGCTAGTGAAGCAACTGGGTTACAGACTGAAAGACTCACCTGCAAAAAATGTCAGGTGTGTTACTGCAATGATAAAAGATTGTTGGTTAGTAGAGTCCTCCAGGTTGTCTGATGAGGAAGTTGAAGCAGTAGTGTGTGAAAAAAATTTCCTGTCCTCAGCATCAGCCTTTCCTGCAGAGTGAAGAGCAGGATAAGGTGATTGAGCAGTATTTTTTCTGTTGTGAACAGACCTGTGACTAAGGATAACTCCCTGCTCAGTTTACAGCTTAAAAACCTTCATGTTTTCAGCCAGATTGCAATGAATGATTTTCCAAAGCAGTCTCTATCCTTTATTCCTCCTTATTGAGCAAGTACTCACCTCTTTGCAATGAGGAGTGGGATTATTTTGGGTCATTGCATTCCCTGTTGCAGAAGGTGAACCCATATCACCTCACTCTTCACTCCTAACTCCTTGACTGATCTCTGTCACAGAACAGGGTTGCAGGCAAGTGCTGTCCTGGAGACAGGAACTGAGACAGTCAGTTTAAAAACTGCTGACAAAATCCTCTGTTCCCACTATTTCTCTGTTCTAAAGCCAGAATTTCTCCCTCAGATAAAAGACATAAATCACAACTGGAGGGAATGCTTCATTCTAGATATCCATTTTGGGCCCCCCATAGGGGTTGGAAGTGCACTCACAGCCAAGGCAGCCTTTTCCTGGGTCCCTGAGCAGTACAAGCCTTATACCTGAGCTGAGGTGTACCTGTGCTCAGCCCCTTACCTGGTGTGACTTTCTTCCTTGCTCCAGCTGTCTCAGTACAGACATACCAACGGGCTGCATCTGAGCCTGTCACCATCACTGGCCATGCCCTTGTTTTTCTTGCTGGGCGTGGGGGAAGAGCACCCCATCAGTGCAACACTGCCCGGCTGGCTGGGCTGTCTCTGCTCTGGACAGTGCCATTCCCTCTCTTTCTCTGCAGGATGTGGTGGACACTGCCCTCCAGAAAGGCCTGTGTTGCTATCAGTTCCAACAAAGAGGGTTTCAATCTATACACCCCTGATTCTGCTATTAGAGCTCTGCTCATCCCTCCCTGCCAGAGCTGGCATAAGTTACCAACTGTGATCGTTGCTCACTTCAGATCTGTACTAGTACCAGAAAATTAATAATAAAAGCTTTGCTCTGGCAGGCATCAACCAAAGCTAGAAAGCATATGTGCATCTTGTTCCAGAGACTCCTCCACAACTACAGAAAATGGTTTTGTTTTGTCTTTATGGATTTTCTTTGTCCAAGGTACTGTGCAAGCCATGAGAAATTAGTCACTCTTTAACAATTTGTATCAATAAATGATACTTCATTTATTGACAAACCTCAAACCTCAAAGTCCTGACAAACCTCAGGACTTTGCAGATTATGTGGTGGTTTTTAATTATGCCTTCAGACACACTGAGTCTTTTCTGATGGGGAGAGATGACCAGTGGGGTAGGTGTCATCCCACTTGCTTTTGTTGTAGTGATTCCACCCAGTACCAGCATGAGCCTGACTACCAGCAGTCACCTTCCAGTTGCCATGTAGGATCTTCCCTGGCCCCTGCAACCAAATTAGCCAAGCAGCCTGCAAGAGCCCCTGCTCCTGACCTTAACCAGCCCTCATGCCCAAATCGGTGCTACTGTAATGCAGGGCAGGCATGTCCTATTTTGGGGGTCATCTTCTGGTGTCCTTATTCCCACGGTGTGCATTGCATTCAGTGCAGTTAGTCTGTTACTTCTTAGCCCTGTGACATGGCAAACTAATGCCCTTCAGCTGTGAGGTCTCCTCATTTTTCACCACTGAATTTAATCATAGGGAGCAGTAAACTGAAAAACTTCTCTATTATGCAAATATGGATGCAAATGATGGATGTGAAACTTAAGAGGACAGCAGAAGCTGGGGTATGCAGTGACACAGAGGCCATCCAGGAGAATGCATGGAGACTGCTGGCGCAGGCTGCAGCCTTTCTGGGTACTCTCTGCACTCCCCAGGCCGCAGAGGCAAGGACATGCGTAAGCACACACTGCTGCTTCTCCACTGTAGGACAAAAGGATTGCAGTGGGAATGTGGATTGCCAGGCCCTGCGCCTTGCCCTCACGAGCAACCACGTCACACTGTTCTTTTGAACTCAACAAGCACTGCTTGAAAATCTCTTCCTTTATGTCATCCTTGCTTTGCTTGAATAGCTGGTCCAGAGAGGACTGGTTTAGAGAAGAGGAACATCTTACAAATGCAAATGTTGTCTCCTGCCTACATTGTCCTGTCTCCAAAGTGTTCCTCTGTTATACAATTACAGGCAACAAGTGTGCTCCCCCTCCTGCCCTCCTCCATTATTGGATGAGTTAAGAGTCGCCAGCCTTCTCTCACAGGAGACTGCCCATTCCTCTGTCCATCCTGCCTGTGTAACATAGACTCCTGACCAGCAACCAGTCCAGCAGACAGGACTCTTCAGAACAACCAGTCCCTGCTGACACGTCCTGCAACCACATTTGCTTTTCATGTGATTGCCTCTTGTGGTGGTTCATAGTCTGTTTGCAGTCACATGCCTTCCTCTCTGGCTGGCAGCAGGAAGGGCCTTGTGGTCACATGGGTTATGTTATTTTCAAATATATAATCTTTCATTTTATTCACATTCATCCTGTCTCTACTACTGTAGTACTGAAGTTCATTTACTAATTCCAATAGGATATCCAGGTCTCCTCTCTTTTCATGTTACCACACTGGTTCAGGACTTTAACAATTCACACCAACACTGCTTGCATTTATTGTGCTGAAATAACTAGTGGATCTCCTAAGACTGGGGAATTTCTGCTATTAACATCTCCCTGATTTAATGTTTTGCAGTGCCTCCTGCTCCGTTTACTCCACAGACATTCAATGGCAAGGACTGACAGAAGAGCTTGTACACGGAGAGTGCTGTCTTCGTGGAGCTGTTCAAAAAGGGCAGCTCCAGCCCAGGCAGATTGCAATTGAGATCTGGCAGGCAGTGACTTTGTTACAAGCCAGCATCAAGTCACTCTAATGCCAGCCAAAGAACAATTGATTAGTGAGAGTGGTGGTGGAAGTTTGTGAAATGATTACCAGCGTGTTGTGGCTGCAAAATGGTTGGTCTTCCTATCACCCCTGCAGTGAGAGCCAGCTTGAGGAGAGGACAGTCCCCAAGGTGCCAGTGATGGCACTTAAAAATGTTCCTTTCCTATATGCACAGTGGTTGTGCTACAGAGACTCTGTGGACACATCAGAGTGAAAGAGTAACACCATTGAGACTGGCTTGTTTGACCAGCCGGGTGAATTCAGCTGCTAATGTTCCAGCAGATTCAAGTGTACCCAGCATGCCTCCAAGTATTTATTTTAGTAAAGCATTAGACCAATCCCTGGCCCACGCCTGGCCCGTGGCAGTGACCACAGTTCTGAGTAATGCCTGGGCAGTGTCAAAGCCGTGTGGTTGGTTTGAGTGGAGCAGCCCTGCTTGGGAGGATTGGACAATTTATTAGCATAGAAGTAAGCCACTCAGTGCCAGTTGGCCTCAACACCTGGGAGCATTCCTAGGCATGTCTAATCTATTATTATAGACACAGACTTTGTGAATACCACTGTGGGATACCTTGGCAGTGTGCATGGTGCTATGGGGCCCAGATCTATTTAAATAAGAAAGCATCTTATTTTGCCTTTAAAAAATATGAGTACCTGCTGTTATTTCAGGGGGGTTCAGTGTACCCTCTGCTAGTCTGGCTGATGGGGCCATTCCCTGCTATGAGAGCACCTGGCAGGAGATGGCTCAGTTGTGCACTGAGCTGCTGCTTAATGGGCGCAGAACCAGTTTTAGGCAAACTGAAAGCAAAATGGCACGGTGTGTAACCCAGCTGAGGTGCCAGGAAGCCCAGTGCTCTTCAAAGTAGTGGGGCAGGAGGTAAATGGCATGGCATTTACATGGATAATGCAAAGAGCTTTTGCCAGAGTGGGCTTAGGACACCATCAGTTTGCAGGCCTGGCACAGGCAACTAAACAGCTCGTCTGTCATCGTTGGGAGCAGTCCAAAAGAGGTAGGCATTGCAAGGGCTTTGTGTGCCTGGAGCTTTGTGTGGCAAGCAGCAGTGCACAGGGAAACAGGGTAAGGAAATGTGATGCTGCATTACTTTGTCACATCAATGCCAACTGGCAACTGCTTTATGTAATTTTGAAATCTATTAAAAGTTTGGATGAGCTTGTCTGTTTCTTTTGTTTCCTGAAATACTCATCTGCCAATGGTCTGTGGAACTATGGTCTTTATTAAAGCAAGTAAAAGTTATTTAAAAAGAATGAATATAGTTTTGCTAGGAACTAAGTAGACAGCAAGAAAAATTTGCAAATGTCAGCAAAATGCCTGCCATGCTGTCTGTGGAGAGTATCCCAGCCCCATGCAGTATCACCTCCCCACTAATGGGGTTACATGGTACCAGTATTTCTGCTCTTCCCCTCATTGTTGCAGTGGGCAGAAGAGGAAGAGGCCCAAGCCCCCGCTGGTGCCAAGGTCCCGACTGTCCCCCTGCCCACAACAGCATTTTCCAGGGGATTTCTCAGGTCTGGAGTGTAGTAGTAAAGAAATGGTGGTGGAGCTGGAGGGATCTGCTACACAGGCCCCTCTTCTTATTCTTTCTCACCCTCCAGCTACACTCGTGGTGCTCTGATACCACCTTCCACTCTCTGGCCATCAGCAATGTGTCCCCATCTCCTCCAGCATCTTGTTCATGGAAGTGGCTGAGCTCAGACTCAATCTCTACATCACTGCAATTTCTTTGTCTTTCCCCTCTCCTCTGGTGGTTGAGGTTCCCTTTCCTAAAGCCCTCAGTGGCTTTGTAGTCTAGGAAATGTGCTAGCCCTGATTTACAATAAGGGAATCACAGTTATTTTCTTTGTCCTAGAAAAGTAATAGAAGAAAATACCTTTTCATAATCTTTCCTTTAGCAAGATCACACCTTCTGACATTTCACTAAACCTTTATTTCTTCTTTCAACATGTATCTACCAGAAACGTCTGCCATGTAATTTATTTGATTGCAAAAACAATACCAATGGTTTAAGATTTCAGTCATATTTATAAATATGTAGAAAATAATTTTTAGCTTGGCAGGAGGCCTAGTCAAAGTTCAAACACGACTTTTTTAACCAATTATTGTCTTCATATCATAGTCCATCCATGTTCTAATTTATTGTAGATGCTAAGTTGAAAAAGGCAATATTTTATCAGCTCTCAGAGTGTTTCTGTGCTTTTGTCACTTGGTGATGGAGCAGCAAATCCATGGATGAAGAAAGCCTGCAAGTCACAAAAGGGAGCAGGAATTGCAGTGACATAAGTCTTCATCAATGAAGAATCAAAAAATGTAAGCAAATATAAACAGCATCCTGAACAGTGATACAGAAACCTGTTCACAAAAGTTCTGTTCCCCCTGCCCAGGGAACACTCAGAGGAATCAAGGATCCCTCCAGTGTCTTTTCCAGTCCACACAGTCAACAGAGTCCATAACAGACACCACCCAGGACACTGAATGCTAGTAATAGCATCATAAACTCAGTGACTGCTATGCATAGATAGAACACAAACTCACAGTCACTTCTTAAGTCTGCCATTTTAAATATTGAAAAGGCAGTATTTAGTTAGACACCAGTAGAAAAAACACCTAGGTGCAGGCTTGGATAATAGCTCTCCATCTGGGACTGCTTTTGCTAGTGATGACAGAGGAACACATTGCTTCTTCCCTTGACTCACAAAAAAGCCATCCCCTAGCAAATAGAAACTACCAAAAAAAAATTTCAATCACTTGTCATGAAATTATATGCAATATTTCTCCAGGCAGCAGCAGCTTGACATCAAGTGTGACACCATTGTGATGATGTTCCTTCTTTATCTGCTTTGTTAAACTTTACCCAAACAGTTTAGCAAACTGCGGTTCAATCCTGTTTCCACTGATGAGCTTCCTCTAAGACTGCTGCTAGTCTCATCCTTGGTTAACAATGCACTTGGTAGGCTACAACAGCTACCAAATTTGGCTATGGTGCCCATGCTGGATGAAGCCTTTGGCAATTGTGTATGAAGGAAATTATCACTGATGTCTTAGCTTGCAGGCAGGGTCCGAAAGAGCTGCCTGGAACAAAGTCTATGTTTATGGACAGATGGTGTAGCTCAGTGTGGGTAAAAGCCAAACAAAAGCCTGTGTTAACACTACAAATAACCCACCATGGACAGGGAAGCTTCAGTCAAAATGCTTTCACAAGTTTTCAGTTCTATTTCCCCACATAGCATCCCTCTGCCCTGCAGCCTGTCTTGGCCTAGCTGTGCAGTCAGGTGCAGGGTTCTGAGGAAGGCTTGTATTGTGGGGAGTGAAGGACACCTGGAGAGCTCCTTACATTGTGAGTGCGCATGAATGCCTCCTGTCCAACAAGCTGTTTCTACCACAGGGAGAGGAGAACAAGGTGCTTATTCAGACTAGCATACAAATATAACTAAGTCATTAAGCACAGGTAAAAGGACCTCTTTCTCAAAGGGACATGGAGAGCAGTGACAGTTTTAAGGAACTTAAATTGATAGGAACTTATTGTAGGGTCCATAAGCATCAATCTGATCACACCCGATGTGTCAGGTTTTGTCGTGGGAGACGAAGGTCGGCCTTTTAAAGCCATAGTAACATCACTGGGTTTTATGGGTTTTCATTAAAGCAGGGAGAACATAACTGCTTATATGGAGGAAATGAGGCTGATTCTCTTCTCCCTACCTAAGCTTAGGCAAGAAGCTTTTCTTTGGAGGAAAAAAACAGGATTGCACTAGTAACTATGAGAACTTACGAATCAGACTTGTCAGAAAGAGCTTGACTCTGGGGAGTTGGCTGTGGTAGTACAGTGGTACAGTCAGTAATGGTTGTAAGTTGGTACATGATCACAGACCACACTGGCATTTTAAGCATGAGGACAGGTGAACAAGCTTCATAACAGGATTTCCCATTTTGCCTAGGAGAACTTCTACATTGCCATTTCAACCAGGATGTATCATAGCAATGCCAGTACACCTCTGTGCATGGCTTAGCATTCCAGAGTAAAATTGGTGCTGCTTCTGTGCAATGAGTATGTTTCCCTAATCAATTTACACTTAAGCATGGAAAATCAAGAAAAGTGGTAATAATAGTATTTTTCTGACTGGCTGTAGCTAACGCCTTCTCTGCTTTTCACTTATGGCCTGGGTTTGCTGCCTTTTGCTACCCCTGAGCCATAAGGCAGAGAGGAAAAGTGCAGAACAGCTGGGTTTAATGAGCTGGAACAGATGCAGGTATTAAGAGAGTGTGTACACTTGTCATGCAAAGAGGAGCTACATGTATATAAATGACAACCAGTTTAAATCAAAACTTCAGTTATAAAGTTTACAACAGGCATCATACCCCGAAAAAAGCTCAAAACTTGTCGTCTTAAATTCTTTCATTTGCAACAAACAAATCCAAAGCAATTTATGGGAGTATAAATTATCAATCTATATTTTAATAAGTGGTGAACTTTAATTCTGGACTATGTAATGGTTTACTTTTACAGCTATCTTTTCTCTTCTCTTGCATTTTATGTCAGACTACATGAGTGTTTCCAAGGCAAGTTCCTAGAATGCCAGTTGAGCAATCATTTATTCTTTTGAAGACTACTCCAGAGGTGATGCATCAACACTTTGGAGTGTTCATGTAGTACTCATGTGCAGCTGGAAAGGAAAAGAATCTTAAATCCATTGAAGAGAAATTTGATAGTTTTATAATTTCAGTGAAAGCATTAAAAATAAATCATATGTTAAGAGGATCTCCAGCACTAATGCAATCTTAAATGACAGGATCTGGTATTGGGAATATGGACTTTTCTCTGCGGGATTAAAAATGTTGATTTATATTTATGCAGATAAATTAAACTGCTTAATTTTAGACCAATATTAACTATTTTTCATGCTGGAAGCTTGACAGTTTCCAGTATTTAAGTGAGACTGGGATGAAATCATGATGGAAAAAAAAATTCAGTCTGTAATTTATTCTTCAAATCAATGCAAGTAGTTAGTCCTAGGGCTAAAAATTTAATAAAAACATAATGATTATTAAAGATGGCTTAGAGAAAATTGAATGTCCTAAAAAGGTGTTGCTTTTGCAATAGTGACAGTATCTGTGTTTAAAATTTGAAACAGCTTTTCCTAATTACCCATGAAAAATTACTATTTTGCTTTTATGGATTCAGTCCATACAAATCTTCCCCTACCATCACAGAGCCACCTGGAGACAGGTAGGCAGCAAGCACCACTAGCAACTGGCCACAGGTAATGAAATCACCTGTCCTAGAGGGGATTCAGCCTGAGAGAATTTGGCTGGCCCACTTTGTCAAGTGGCTGGTGCTTGACTGGCATTTGTAAGGTGCCTGCTTCTTAAAGCTCTTTCCATCAGGTGGTAACAGCTGGGTTATGCCTAACTTTGGAAAAGTACAGATGGAACCCTTATGAAGGGCCCATATGTGATCCCAATGCCCTTTCCTAGTGAGAGGGTTTTTGTTGTACCAGGGCATAATTTACTCAGGTTGTTGGGGAGGACTGGGGTTGAGGGACCTGCCTTGGTACTGCATAAACCTGCAACACAGGAAATTCAAATAGAATCTGACTTTGGGAATGTGAAATATATTCCTTAAAGTAAACAAAGTGTCTTCTCACCACTGATTTGAAAATATTTATGACACTTGATATTTTTAATTACTCTAAGAGTGGCCATTCAGACTCTGTAAGGCTACATAAGGAAAAGCAGAGGGTTGCCTGGACTCTCTATGGTAGTCTTTTTAGTAATGGGTAGACCTATGCTGCACAATGCTCCATACAAGAGATGACTATGTAAATTACTTCTCTTACTTCATATGAATATTACAAATAATAAATTTAGTTAACTCTTCCAAAAATATGTGTTTTGATGTTTCATTGTTCTGCTTTTCTAGCAGTAGTCTTATTTTACTCCTAGGACACTGTCAATTAATTTTTGAGGGTGCTCTAGAGTAACCAGGAGACTAATTAGCAGGACTGTAATGGCTCAGCAACCTGTATTTTCAAGTCCTGATTGACATCTAATACTTAAGAATCCAAACTTACTTCAAAGAATTTTTTCCTGACTGCACTTCAAGCAAAAGTCAGAGCTGTAACACATGCCAGTTTCCACACACTTCCAAAAAGTCCAGTAAAAAGGAGTCAACTGCAACTTTTCATCTTTATTCAGAGATAAATTACTGCATGCTAAATTACAGTTGTTTAATGCAGATAAGGAAGAAGAAGGTTCTGCAGGCACAGAGATTTGTGTTAACATCACGTTAACATCAACATAGGGAGTGTCTGCCTTGAGGTCAGGTCCTCAGTTTTTGGGGCAGTTCTGATGCTTACATACAATAGGCAAAATGCAGTTCTTCTTACATGACATTTTTAACTTACTTTCAGTCTGAAATGACGTTCTGATGCTTCTGTTGTCTTCATGTGGCATCTGTCTGCCTATAATCCCCCATCTTTTTGTATTGAATGCAGTGGCCAGCCGGAAGCACACTTGAAGGGTAATGATTTAAATCTGTTTGAGTTTCATGGAGATAAGCAGGTGGATGGAAGGTACAGGCTGTTTTTAGCCTTACTAAAGGAATGACCTAATCATGAAGATTGTAACTATATTGCTATTTTACAGAGTCCACACAGAGGAGAGGTGTTAAACTGCCTCAAATGCTGAAAATACTTGGACAAATACCTTTATATATTCTTAAACATGAGGGAATCCTCTAGAAAAGAATACCTTTAGTTCTGCTGCTCAAGGAACTATTTGCTTAGATGTGCTTAATATGAAAAATTCATCAGTTCAACCTACCAGTGACTAAGACAAATTCTTTTTATGTGGTTGTGCTGATGTGTAAAAAAAGGTCTCTAAAACCAAGACTTTCAAGTGTCAGTGTGAGACCTGATTTTCACTGTTTGGACTGAGAACAACATTGCCACATCTCAGAGAAGAATACAGCTTTTCTTCAGCAGTAAGCCACTAGCTAAAAACCTCAATTCAAAGTTCAAAATGCATATAGGTAACTAGCAGAAGAAAAAAAAAGGTGCAGAATTTACTGTAGTCTATATGACTGTAAATCAGAAGGAACTCCTTTTATACGTGGTGGGATTAAACTAAATCGACAGCAGTATTACCAAAAGGATATAGGCGTTTATAGTAAATAAATCACCCTGACACAGTGATTTATTTACTTGTGGGCATTTTCGTCAGATAATTGCACAACAGACTGGTGGTCCGTGCAGAGAGGAATAACACAATCATCTTTATTTCACTAATACTAACATCTACCAATTAGTGCTTTGTTACTGTCCAGATCCCAAGCGAACTCTGCGCAGTACAGCCCCTCCATGATCCCTGCATGTTCCAAATTCAGCTGTTGCCAGACAGGCATACCAGGCAAAGGACGGGGAAGTCTGCCACACGAGGAAAGGCTGAGACAATTGGGTTTGTTCAGCCTTGAGAAAAGAAAGCTTAGGGGAACCTTATCACCATCAAGTAATTAACAGTTGGCTACAAAGAAGATGGAGACTCCCTTTTTTAGAGGAGTCACATGCAAAAGATGAGCGGTGATGGATACAAGTTACTCCTGAGAAGACTTTGACTGGAAACAAGATGAAAATTTTTCACAATGAGAATGATCAGACATTGGAATCTCCATGGGGAAGTGGTGGATTCCCCAACACCGGACCCTTTTAAGATCCAGCTGGACAGGGTGCTAGGCCATCTTGTGTAGACCATGCTTTTGCCAAGAAAGTTTGGATAAGACGATCCTTGAAGCTGTTTCCAACATAGTATTCTATGGGTTTGTGAAATATAAGAAAGCCACAAATATTGAAGGATCCCTCTTGTGAAGTCCTTTATTCCAGGAGTCAGGGGTTTAGTGAGCAGAGCTTCCCTGCTTACAGAGAGGTCAGAAACTGTATTTCAAAGCTGTTGGCACAAGCATGTATGTAATTGAAAATTTGCATTCATACCTAAGTCACCCAGCCAGAGAATATCTTGGGACAAATCTGATCAATTTTAACAAAATCTTATCACTCAGATTTCACCTGTTCAGCACTAAAGTACTTGTCACATAAATTTAAGGAAGTATGAACACTCCACTAACTGAAAATAGCCAATTATATTCAGCCAAACTTGCCTGGGTTTCTTTAGATGTCTTCCATCCAAAATTAAAACCATGTATTTTTACCTTTGTCTACAGAAACTTCCCCCTCCAGGCAGTGCCAGTATACCACCACTGTCACTGTGGTTTTAAATACTGACACGGAACCAGTAAAAACTATTCCTGTTCTGTATATCCCTTGCGGCACCAATTTCTATTTCACCTCATCTAGTGTCTTCCAGATTTGTTTCAGTTTTCCACCTTTACCTTTTTGTTAAACCTAGCAGTCTTGTAGTGTACAGGAAATGATAAATTACACTAGTTTCCAGTGGAGAACATCTGTGTTTGTTTCCTGGGGGAAAGCAAAGCCAACATTATTTCCCTCTCTGTGTGAAGTTGATGTGTGCTTCTTCCAAATGGTTGAAGTAGCCACTGGAGTGATCCCCATTCAAGTAATCTGGGAATCTAAGGAACATTCATTTGAGCATATTAAAGGAAAAAAAGAAAAATGACCAGGCAAATTATTATTAGTAGTAGCAGTAGTATTATTACTAGTATTACTATTACTATTATGATTATTAGTTGTTGTTATAAAAATAATAATTGTTATAATTATTATAATAATCACTGCAATAATAATAATTATCATTAGTTGATTAATTGATTAATTGATGATGATGCACTGTGCAGTGGAAAAAAAAATGCACTGTTTCCACCAGCAGTGCTTCATCAAATTATCTGATTGTTTTGGTAAATCCAAAGAGCACAAAAGCCCTGAGTTATAACAACAAAAACCTGCTGGATAAAAGCTGAATGAAGAAGGCCGAGAACTGTGACACTGTAAATGTGACATATTTTAGGACAGGAGCTGCTCCACTCTGGTTAAGGGTTGTCATCCCAGGGCAGGACAGCACTTCCCAGGCATATCAAGATGTTTCTGCACCTTTGATTCAAGACAACAACTTCTTGTCATGCAACCAATAACAGTGAGATCTTTCTGGGAGGAGTCCAATGGGGAAAGATGTGTTTCTCCTCCCTGTACTCTTACACTACTAGCTCTGCATTTAGCTGTTGTGTTGCAAGACCTGAAAGGCCAAAGGAGTCTGAAGTGTGTTACTTATGATGGAGTAGTTAACTCCCATTATTCTTCCTGTTGAATCTGTACCATGATTTCTTCTTCCTAACACCCATGGTATTGGTTCATATCTCTCAACTATATTTTTTGGTGCCACATAATAATGAAACATCATGAAGTTGAAGTTCTCCTCTGAAAAATTCTAAATGGCCATGAACTGAAATATATAGAGATTTATTCAGCAGAGCAGAACCATGCCTAGTACAGTACAGCCCTGTTGTAACTCTCCGGGCATGTCACAAGGAGAGCCTTTGGCTAGTAGTTGTCTGGCAGGTGATGCCCACTCTGCTCCAGAGCTATGCACAACTCTTATTTAGTGAGTTGTTTGGGCATAGCAATGGCCAGAATGGTCAACTGGGCCAGCTCATGGAGCTTTGACCAAGCAGGTTAAAGATGGGTTCTCGTTGGTTGTGTTTGGGAGCTGGAGATCTTACTTTCTCATTACAGAGTATGACAATCATCCAGGCATATAAGAGGGAACTAATAGATTTTGTATCTAACTAAGAAGGCATGGCAGGCAAGCAGTAAGATGATGTAGTTTGACAGCAAGTCCAGCCATTCCAACATCATCTAGCAGCTAAGTTCTAGCAATACAGCTAGGTTGACTTGTCAACAACTGTGTTCACTAAAATCTAACTCATGGGCTGATGCCATTTGTTTGTTTACTTTCATTCTGCTTGTGAGGTTGGAATGGGAGGAAGTAAATCATATTCCCAGAAAATCTTCCAAATCTAACTGCATTCCTCACTTAGAATTATTTAGTGCCAACCTTTCTCCATATAAGAAAAGATTTTACAATCAAACTAGCAGTTATTTTCTGACTTTTCCTAACAGTAATGACACTAATACATATTCTATCTCCCTTTATTTTTGAGTATGCTGATCTCTACTCACAAAACAGCCAAAGAAAAATGGAAAAATACACAAAAAATTAAAAATATTATTTCATTTCCTCTTTTGCAGATCTTGGCAGATAGATGTTAATGAAACTGAATTCTGTTTGGTTTCCTAATACCAGAACCTTGTAACAACCTTACTGAAGAGAGCTATGGTTTTTGTGATATCAGTCCAAACTTATTCCCACATCTAATGAATTAAAGTAAAATATTTGCTATGCTTACAGAATCCAAGGATGTAAGTGCACTTCTTAAGACATTCTCTGGAGGTACTTTGGGATATCCAGGTTATCTGCATAGGCTGGTAGATAAAACATGGGTTTAGAAGAAAAGCTGGACCTTCCCATAAGGTGGGCAGCTAAAGGACAGGCAGGATGCACCCACTGTCTTAAATAATAGTAAGCATTCATGCACAGACAGCTGAAACCTGTCCAGGAGTGCAGAACTTTACCAGTTTTCTTTTCACTTGGATCCTTTTCAATCTGTGGATGAGTTCAGCAGAAAGAGATAAATCCATTTGTGAAAATAAAGTGCGGAGAGGGGGATGTCACTGTGATCAGCAAGTTTTCTTGTGCCATTATTCTTGATTTTCCACCAAAGAAATAAAAAGTCAGCAGGCTAGTCAAGAGTGTTTCTAGGCTGCCTGTGGCCATAAGGAACGGGGAAGTTCGGAGGTAGTAGGGAAGTCCTACACCCTTAAAAAAGACAGCACTGGCTGTAGCTTGCAGTGTTTAAGTCACAGAAAGTTTTCTGGAGCTCTGTGGGTCAGTGTTCCCCCGAAGAAAAACAGCCAGCATCCAGTGGAAGAAGAAAAGAAAAAAAATGTGGGGTTCTGTTTACCTTACATTTTCTCTTCATTGTCACATATGTTTAGGACATTAGCAAAAGAAATCAGGGTAGCATAAATTTTACAAAGAGGAGGATAAAGTAGAAAAAACCAGAGACATTTAGATGGATGGGACCAATTAAGCAATCTATACCTGCCAGGAAAGGAATATCCTTGCAACAGAATGATTGCAATAAAAACACACAAAAGAAAAATTATTCTTACTTCTTCAAATGCAAATAAGACTTGGAGCACATTGTGGTATGTGGCACACATGTCTGGGTAATGAAAGGCATCTGATACTTGCTTAGCTTCCAAGAAGAGAGTAGCATTTTGGCACAACCTAAGAGGCATAGAAAAGCAGGTGTAAGGTATGAATTTCACATTACCTGCTTCTATTGCCAACATTACATGCTCTGTTTCTTTAGTTGGAATCCCCATTTGGAAGGTCAAAAAATGTACATTGTGAAGTATTCAAGAGAAGAATTACACAAGCTCTGGTTGTTCAGCTGTGCACCAGTTCGAGAAAATGCTTTCTGGGAAAATCCATTAAAGCAAATCTGATATGAATTGCCTACATGTAACATATAAGTGAGCTCCACATAGTGTTGGCACAATTAGACACAGTCATCATTTCTGTGGCACTCAGCACTTTTAAAGTATTTTATATGAAATTCATATCAGTTAGAAGGCTATTCTGGTGTTAAAGTGGTTTTATTTAGTTGCAATCAGAAATTTCAACAGGAATTTTGAACCAACGTCACCTGGATAAATTTAATGGTAACAAACCATTGACTTTGAGCACAGCTTTGGAGCTGATCAGTGCCATCCAAGAAACAAGCACAGAGAGAGACAGGTTAATATTCCTAAACATGTTTAATACGCAGGGAATGTCTTATAGAAGGTTTTGGATTAATCTCTTCTCCCTTGTTCGAACAGAAAAGTCACTCCCTGAGCACTGGAAAGCAGAAGGACAATGAACACAAATGTTTTTGCTGAACAAAACGGTGGCCATATGAAGTCAGCTCCCATGGATTCAGAGGCGCACCCAGGGAGCCACCGCCCCATTGCCCACCTCAGGCAGCGCTGCGTTTTGTCATGAAACACCAGCAGGTTTGATGGGTGCACCCCTGCATAAGCCTGGATCCCTGTTGCAATGAATATTAGCAATGGAAAGCATCATATCCTGTACAAACTCTGGTGCAAAATACAGGTAGATGCTTATGGCCACCTAATGCATTTCCAAGGCACCATCAGCCTGATGTATATCCAAGTATGTTGTGGTTACTTATCTTTCATTATCAAACTGCTGAATAGTATATAATATGATATTATCTTATTATTTTGGGGGTCTTTTATTTGTTTCCTACATTATCATTATCTGACTTCAGTATCTACCTGACTTCAGTAGATTCTACATCAAAAGTCAAGAATTAGGTTGGCAGTTTATCCCTTGCTTCTCTTTTCTGTGCCAGTATTAATTTCTACAATTAATCAGCAGTTTTCAAACAACTTCTTCATTTTGATTCTCTGATTGATAAAATATGTAAAGACTTTAACATGTACTTATTTAACTGAGACATCTCTTTATTGTGCGTCACCTGAAGGAACTGAATTGAATTGAACTGAACAAGCTGAAAAAGACATTTTTCACCCTCATTGCACTCAGTGTTTCTCTGGAATAGTTACCAAAAAAACAAAGTGTGCACCTTTTCAGACAAGGTTTTGAGCACTGGCTGACCAGTGCTGCTCAGATCACATCAAGTTCCTAAGGGGACAGAGCAATCCTTTTAATGTATTGATACCAACTGAAGGGATTAATATCCCTTTTGTATTTCATCTAGATGTTATCTATTTTCATGCATACTCTTGTGTGAATTCTGGGGAAAAGTTCTTATATGAAAGCAGACTAAGACTGCTTCACATTTTGCCTACTTTTTCTAAGGAAAAAGTTTCATAAATACATAAAATGTCATTCCCATGGCACTTCACTTTATGTAGTTTCCTGGTTTTTTCTTCAAGGACTTGATATTTCTCAAGTCATGTGGAGCCAGCTATGCATATATTTAAACCTGATGTCAATAGAAAGAGTATTTTTATGCAAGAGTGTGCAGTGTCACTCAAAAACTAGTTTTGGTAAAGGTGGTGGTGGCTTTATCAAATTTCTGGCACGGATCAGATTCTGATTAGCCATTTCTCTTTATAAAATGAAATTTTAGCAACAGAGAATAGGGAATGGTTTAAACTTGCATTTATTTGAGTACAGTTTTTTTCTGGCCCCATCTATCTTTGTGAGACTCCTTTCAGCGTAGTGACATCCTCTGACTTGCCCTCCCCACGTTTCTGGGACAAGAAGGCAGCAGAATAGTTTCTTTAGATGGCAAAAATGATAAATGTTTGTAGTTACTAGCTGCAAGGACTTAAAACAAATTTGGAAACTGCTGGCTGCTGTTAGATGGTGGGTGGTAGTTTTGGGGCTCTTTAGCCACCTGCAGCTCTCAAGCTGTTCAAGTATAATTTGTTATGCTGGGGCTACATCTGTGAGCAGAGGGAGGCTGTGCTGACATGGGGTCAGCTTGAATATTTAGCAGCAGGGGATCCAGGAGAGATTGCTGAAGCCAGCAAAGGAGCAATGGGATGCCCCGGGAACCTATTGTCATCTCATGTCCACAATCCCTTGACATTTTGAAGTATGTGGACTCTGTGCAGGGTTAGAAAGCTAGGTAAGTGTTCCTTCAGTTGTACTTCTATTTTATGACCCCTTTTAAGCCTCTTGGAGGTGCTCTAAGAGAGAGAAAGAGGTTGAGTCATAACCTAGTTTCCAGAAACCTTAGCAATACAACACAGTCAGAACCTCAGGTATGATAAGCATAGTGAAAAAAAAGCCTGACAGCTACGATATTCCTAAAGATAACTGATCTTTACTGAGGAATTGTACCATTAAATAGTAAAAAATTGCATTACTGACGTAAGTGCAGTGACAAATCTGGTAGAGAAGCAATATCTGAAAGCAATATAAGCAATTTTCCTGGAACCTGGTCTTCTACAAGACCAATTTTACTCATTGAGCTATTGCACAATCCATAAACAGATGAGAATACTCTGCTGGTGGATAAGGAAGATGTATAACAAAGCAAAAATGCCATAGTAAGTCCTGTGACATATTTGAGTACACTCCCTAGGGGCACACAATGCATAAATGAGACAACACTGATATTAAAGGTCAGAAATTGTGGACACAAATCATAAGAGGGAATAAAGAATTCTCCGCTCATGGAACACTTTAATGACATGAAACCTCCCTTCACATCTTTAGAATTTATAGGTATTGACTATGTCCCAAAAGCCCCCCGAGAGGTGGTGGCAGCAACAGCTTATTAAGACAGTGAGAAGCACAGAGGATTTAAAACTTAAATGTGTCATTAGCAAATAAGACAAATCAATAACTGAAATAGATTATGTCTTATTTGTCTAAGACTGGGAGAAGAAATCTGCTTGATTCCAGACATTTAGAGGAAAGCCCCACAAAAGGCAGAGCAGTGTTGTTAGCTGCTGTGGGCAGCGCAGGGTGCAGCAGCAGAGACCTTTGGCTCATCACAGCTGTTCCACGGGAGCTGTCTGCTGTCGTAAATGTATTTTGTGAGAAGCCACAGGCTGTTGCCTCTTTGCTGTGTGCTGCTGCCTTTCTCAATTGTGTGCTCCTTTCTGTGCAGTCACAGCAAAAGCATCACTCTCACTAGTTTGGACAATGTAGATCTTGGGGGGAAAAAAGCTGTTTTGTGCCTGTGGCACGGGAGTGGGCTATGAATGGTCAGACATCGCCTTGATTTTAGTACTGATAATAAACCCAGCTACCCCTGTACAGGGGACACATATACAAGGACAGCTTGCGTCCAGTAAACCTCACAGTGCTACTGTACCTGGAGTCAATATGGAATTGATGTATTTTGACAGAAAAAGCTGCTTTGGAAACTGATGTTTTAGTCTTTCCTTGATGTTATGCATTTGCTGGGAGGAACTACAGTAGGCAGTAACTGAATGTACTCACTCATTGCAGGCATGATGGAGATTGACCAAATGTAGCTAAATTCACAACTTTTCGACCTTCCTTTTGAAGTGGTTTTCCCTTGAATACTTGTTTGAATCTCTGTAGAGCTCTAGAGCTTAGTATGGTAATACTGTGTCACAAATGTTTGTTTTTCATTAAATTTCTCAATGAGGCTTTGATATGAAGAGCAAATTTTCCTACTGCTAGAAATGATCTTTGGAAAATAAATAATATTTTATATCTTTTTCTATATTTTATATTTGAAATATAGACAATATCATATATATATTATACTATAGTTATTAATCTCATTTTATACATTGCTCATTCATCAAAAAATGGGAAAACAGCATAAAAATAAATGTATTGCAAATATTTCTAGTTTTTGTAGTTTTGATTCATAAGGATAATATTTACGCTTTGATACTAGAGAGGGAAATGTGATGGACCTAATTGAAATTTGATGCAGTAATTTCAGTATATGAACAAAAGCATTACATGCACAAAACTAAACACAAGTGTTTGAAATCTCTAAATTACATATTCTCTGTTTAATACGTATATACTTCACACAAGAAACTGGATACAGGTAAGAACTGAATTGGTTATCCTGAGGGCCCTGAGATGTTTAACTTAGTTAATGTAGTTCAAGAGAGTTGAAATGTGCATATGCTGTCAGTAATTCAAGACTGGGCAAAAATTGTGATTATTTCTTCCAATTTGACTGACAGGGGGAAGAATCTTTGATGTTTTTAAAACATTAAGAATCCCTGTGTGGAAAATCTGACCATTTGGAACTAGCCTAGTAGCTAATGCTCTGCTATCTCTTATCATCAGGGCTGAACAGTGACCACTTACACCACTGCGATCAATCTTTACTGATCTGTGGACCCTCAAAACATTCAAGTAGCGCTTGAGACTCCTTGATCCTGACTGGAAGCCTGCCAACAGTAAGAATTATGTTTTTGTAAAATAATCCTTCATAAACCCATGGGCCACAGATGGCTAAGGGTCCATAGGTTAAAAACCACTGCTTTGAGAAATTATACTTGCTTCATTCCTGTGTTAACTGGCAATATATGCTTAAATAAAATTGACCAATTTTGCTATTTATATGCATTTCATACTGCTAATTTCTTCTGTGTAACATAAATTTCCTGGGAATACCTATCTAAATTGTCATCTGCTGCCTATTATTTCTATAATGTAACTTCTGTATGTATAACAAACAATTCTTGCATTATCTTATTTGTTCTCCTCTATCTTCTGACATGCTTATTTCAATTAGTACACAATAATTAAAATATTACACTATTGTAGTAATCATGTAAGGAGATATCTGACAAACACTTCAAGATGGCTCATATCTTTCTGCTATTAACTGCTGCAGTAAGGAAGTACATATTGACTGCATTGCATCTGGAATTCTTGTGTGACACCACTGGAATTGTATCCTTCCTGTGCTCTGCAGGCTTTTAACCAAACTTACCTCTCTTACCCTTGTACAATAAAAGACCAACAGATTCATGATCCAGTTGCTGGGGGTTTTGGTGTGGAGTTTTTTATGTAACTGAGCATAGGACTGCAAATGTAGAATGAGCTTCACATGAAGGATGTTGGTGCATATTTAAATTTACAAGCAAGAATATTTTTATCATGGCTTCTTGGTTCTTCAAACTACCTTTGTATTGGAATTACAATACTAAATTTAGTAGCATGTCACTGATGTCAATACATTTTCAAGTTTAAAGAAATACAGTCTTCTAGTCACATATATGGTGAGAATTCTTTACAGTGACTCTCTTGAGGACATAACTTTTAATAATTAGATAAAATGAAATGAAACTCATTACAGAAAATAGCTGTATAAAAAATCACCTACTTTAATATCTAGTTCCTTTATGTCTGCTGAGTAGACATTTGATGATTCAACTTTTATCTGTGTGAAGTAGGTATTTATGACTTACATGTGTGCAATGCCTGGATACTTCCTTGAAGTCTATAAAAGAGAAGTTAAAACGGGTTCTTAACTAAGTTTGTAGAAATCAGGTGAAAGCTCCTGACACGTAAAAAATTAAAGTGTATAGAGAGACTGTCTTCTCTGGTCACCACGTTCAACTGAGCTGTGTTGTTATACTTTGCTGACAATACTAATAATTTAAAACATCAATCTATATGCACAGCTATTCTTAGCAGAAGACAGTGAAACAAACTGCTTTGCTTACAATATTCACAACACTGAAGCATGCCCTTAGCAAAGTGGTACAAATGTCAATACACTGCTGAGCTCCTCAAAATCTGTAACATGTTATGTGAAGTACAGAAAAACCTTCAGGAAGTCTTTGAAAATATAGATTAAATTCTAATACAACTGCTTTCCCCAAATTCTGCTTATCTGAAAATCTGTTCCTTCTTAAAATGTGATAATGATTCTGTTAGGGTTAGATCTGTCAAATGGGAGCACACCTGTGACCTGTGAGCCATTATGTGTAAAGTCCTTTAAAGCAGAAATACATTTAACCTACCTGGAGTTTCAAGAACAGATGCCACACCTCAAAGACTAGAGTGCTAACCTTGGGTTGTTGCCACTCACTTCAGCTCACCTTTGTGCCTTTTGCTATTATGATAATGATCTTTCTTTGCTGGAAGCAATTGCATATTTTAAATTAACATAAAAATCTAAACGATAACTGCATGTATTTGATCTAGTATTTATTAGACAGGGAAGAAAAATAGATTAAATAAAGCTTTTGCTCTATTTCACGTCAGTATTATCATCAAGAAATTAAGTTACAAAAGGCAGGAATTGGCGCAGTATGTTCTCAGCCAGTTATGTGCTGCTTATTATTTTAGCAAACATTTCTGCCGGCACTTGTTAACCTCAGGCAATAGAAATACATGTTTGCAGAGGAGTAAAGAGCAACTAGGGAATCTGTTTATTCACTCCCATTAAAGCTTTTCTGAACTGATATGCAGAGTTACTACTCCAGAATTAATTATAAATCAAGCTCATTTTAAGTGGCACCTTTGCTGGTTGATTTTACTTTTGTTTTTATTTTTCAAAACCACATTAACAGCACACAACTATTAATTGGTTTATAAATTAAATGCAAAATTGGTTGTACTATTAGTATAAAACTATGCTCAACTTCTACAATTTTCACAGAATAGAGGACCTTTACGAGCTCTTCTCTTTGGGGAAATATTTTTAAAATTCAGTAACTGCCATATGGTGTAAGAATATTCATTTCAAAGGAAGAAACAAGACCAGACAGAAAACACAGACTGGTTTATATTTTTATGACTATAAGCAGTGTTTCTTCAGTATGGTAAGGAACTCATTCCAACCTGTCTTTCAATGTGGCACTTGTATTTCATAATGACTTCCTACAAGTCTTTGTGATCTTGACCATCTCTGTCCATTGCTCTTTCAAAAATATGCTTTATGATACTGCACTTGTCAGAGTGTTTTTCTGTTTCCAGAAATAATTTGCTTCTTCTGTCAGGCCCGGTGCACATTCTTTGTCAAAGATCCTCTTCTGGGTGGCCATCTGGAAGCATCACCTCTGTGCAAAACAGGCAGGCTGCTAGCTTTGTGGTGGCTCACTTCTTCTCAGCACTGGCTACTGCCCTGAAGGCAGCATTAAATTTTATTCCTGGACTACATAGCATTATAACTAGATGTGCAAGCATGGCATTTTGATCGCTAAATTCCAGGCCTATTGGCATTTGTGACAAAACTCAGGGAAAGACCCAAAAAAAAAAAAAAAAAAAAAAAAAAAAAAAGATGAAGATGCAGAGGAGGGAATCAGCCAAGGACAGGCAGAGATGATCCAAGTCTCCAGAATCAAATAAACACACAGAAGTGTTACACCTTACCTGAAATGCAGCATTGAGAACACTCTCTCATGCAGTCTTTGAAGAACAAACAAAAGCCAGAGCCAAGATGCTAAAAGCAGACATGCCCAAACTATGGAGAAATTAGATTTCAAGACTTCTGATCTCTGGCCATTTCTGTAGTCAGAAAACTTAACAGAAAATGAAAGCAATTAAGTCAGAAACAGGGGGGAAAGCAGAAGAGTCCTCCCTCAAACTAAGAGATCTGTAATGATCAATGAGAAAAAGAGGAAAATTGACTTAGTATAATTAGTACTACAGTGTGTTTTTTCTGCCTGTCTTCATAACTACAGTGTAAAACACAGGTTCAGTTTTTCCTTGCTGTGTGTATGGTGCTTAGATATAAATCACCTTTGGGTTCATGGCTACACTTCAGTGAAACTGGTGACATGAAAATCTGTAGACTCGGGATGAGGCAGTATTTATAATAAAAATGGTGATAGGAATACTACAATTGTTTCCATTATATCTTTTTATACTTCTTCATGATACTTTGCTTTAGGAATGTGTATTATTATCACAAGGTATAAGAATCATGAATAATTCAGATTCCCAAGGATTTCTCTGGAGAAAAATCTCAAATGCAGACATTTGAGAGTTCCCGGATTACCTGATGGAGTTGGAGAGACTGATTCAAGGCCTTTCATGGATAAACTATTGGCTTTCCTGAAATGGCATTTAAGTATTTAGCTTCAGAGGTCAGTTGGAGCTATTCTGGTGTAAAATGAGAACAGTCCAACATACTGTGGCTAACCATCACCTGGGTTTAAAGGCAGATGAAGAAATGTTTGGGGTTTACTTTTTTTGAAGAGCTGTGTCACTTTGCTGTTTGTTTATCTGATTTAGTAATTGCAAAAGTTCACACTCACCAGAATTATCATCAGCTAAAACTGTTGCATCTAGAGTAAGTGTTGAGAAGGACTTGGTTGTCAACAAGTAGGGTAGCATCCAAGGAAAAGATATTCCTATTCATAGGGATGAGTAAGAACCCGTGGTTTCATTTCACAGATACAGAGTATTCTTAGAAGGGAGAAATAGAACACACAGCCTTTCAGTGACAGATACCTGTTCTTTCCCATTTCTGGGATTCTCTCAGACTTCAAAAAATTATTTTGAAAAAGCAGAAATGGTTTTCAATTACTCCAAACACATGGCTTAAAGAGACAGATGCAAGTCTCACTGCTGACAATAAAAGTCAAAAAGTTAACTGATCTGAGCACGGAAAGGAGTGAACAAAATTTTCTCTTCATTTAATCGTGCAATATTAGCTAAACATTCTTCACGAAAATACTATCAAAATGCAAAAAGAGCAAATAACAAAACTGGGTTTACCATGCATGTTTTAAGTCAATGAGTGCCATAGTACCAACAGTGTGAAGAATGGAGCCCTTAGAAAAATCAGTGATCATTCTTTCTTCCCCTGTTCTTTGTCCAGTGCTGCTATAGAAGCCAATGAAATTTTGCTAGATTTTAAATAGAATACATTGAGCTCTTTGTGTCAATACAAAGAAAGATATATTGAAATGTCATGAGTTACTTTTGCCTTTTAAATGTAAAATACTCTATTTATCTGGTCCTGTACCTTAGCCTATTAAAGAGGAAAAATTTCTATTTAAACCAGCTATTTATTGGTTACAGTGAAGTCTTTAAAAAGATATCTCATAGTAATGTATTTTTTCCATTTCTTCCATAAGGAAAGACTATTAAATGTTCTAATGTTTTTATCTGCTTTACATATATATAAATAAATAAAATTTAATATAAAGAGAATAAAAACATTTAACATTAAAACTGTATTCACTCCACTGTGCTTAGTTTTGCTAGTTAATTTCTTGAAGAAAGAGGACTTCGAAAAAAACAAAGCTAAGCTTCTAAAAATAGGATACCCATTCCAAGGGATGCTAGACAGCTAATGCAGTTCTGCATGTCGGGAGCACGGGTCTGCATTGAACATCCCCTAGAAATTCCCCACGTGTGTTTGAATGCCATCGCCGCTGGGTTCACCCAGCGCATCCCCAGCCCTCTCATAGATCCGAGCGCTCTGGAGCCATTTGCCAGGGAGGTGTGTGCCATCTAGTGGCACCCGGACAGAATCACAGACCCGTGCAGGGTGCAGCATCATCGCGTCCAACCTGGGACCGAGCACCACCCTGTCAATGGTCCATGGCACTCAGCGCCACGTCCAGTCTTCCCCTACATACGGCAGGGACGGTGCCTCCGCCACCTCCCTGGGCAGCCCATGCCAATGTCTGGCCAGTCTTTCTGCAGAAATTCCTCCTCATGTCCGACCTGAAGCTCCCCTGAGGCAGCTTGAGACTATGTCCTCGCTGTGTCCTGTCTCTTGCTGCCTGGGAGAAGAGCCGATCCCCACCTGGCTACAGCCTCCTTCCAGGCAGTCGTAGAGAGTGGTGAGGTCTTCACCGAGTCTCCGAGTCTCCAGGCTTTGTTTAAGGTCTGGGAGGCAGCTGCTGGATGTGACCCCTCACAAACAAACAAACAAACAAACAAACCTGTTCACTTCCAGTAGCAGTGCCTCTCGCAGGTCTCTCTCCTGCTCGATATATTGTGAAATTTTGCCTCTAATTGATCTGTAGCTGCACTGGCAGCTCCTTATTGATCCTTATCTTGCCCCTCTACTCTGCTCTTGTGAGAAGCCACCTGGAGCGCTGCATCCAGCTCTGGATCCCAGCACAGCAGGGACATCAGCTGGTTAGAGCAGGTCCAGAGGAGGGCCATGGAGATGATCAGAGGGATGGAGCACCTCTCCTGCTCGAAAAGGCTGAGGGAACTGTGGTTGTCCAGCCTGGAGAAGAAAAGGCTCTGGGGAGACCTTACTGTGGCCTTCCAGCACCTGAAGGGAGCCTACAGGAAAGCTGGAGAGACTTTTTACAAGAGCATGTAGGGACAGGACAAGGGGGAATGGCTTCAAAATGGAAGAGAGTAGGTTTAGATTAGATATTAGGGCGAAATTCTTTTCTCTGGGGGTGGTGGGAAGAGGTTGCCCAGGGAGGCTGTAGATGCCGCAACCCTGGAAGTGTCCGAGGCCAGGCTGGACGGGCTCTGAGCAGCCTGGTCTGGTGGAAGGTATCCCTGCCTGTGGAAGGTGTCCCTGCCTGTGGAAGGTGTCCCTGCCCGTGGAAGGTGTCCCTGCCTGTGGAAGGTGTCCCTGCCTGTGGAAGGTGTCCCTGCCCGTGGAAGGTGTCCCTGCCTGTGGAAGGTATCCCTGCCTGTGGAAGGTGTCCCTGCCCGTGGAAGGTGTCCCTGCCCGTGGCAGTGGGTTGGAACTGGATGAAATGTAAGGTCCCTTCCAACCCAAACCATTCGTTCTATGATTCTCTACTTCTGTGAAAATACTTGTCTGTTCAATTGCATTGCACTAACTACGTCTGGAAGACATCAGAGGCTTCCAGGTCACAAGGATGGATTTAACACAGAGGAAACAAACCCAGCCCTGCTCTTCAGTCTAAGGACTCCGCATCCCGCAGCATCCCGTGGGCGCTTCCCCCACTCTGCCCACTGCGTGCCCGTCTTACCAGATCAGGGGCCGCTGCCTCTGCCGCGGGGCCCGAGGAGGTATTGCATGTCATGTCGGGGTTTTTCCTGTGTACTGTGTTACAGAGCCGAGGGCCGCTCCCGGCACAGAGGCAGCCGCGGCAGGACTACATTTCCCAGCTGCCCGCGGGGCGGCGGCGCGGCCGCCGCCATTGCGCGCCTCTGCGCGGGGGCTGCTGGGAGCTGTAGTAGAGGCCGGGGAGAAAATGGCGTCCAAGGTCCGCGTGGGGCTGCGGCCGGTGAAGAGCATCGCGGTGCGGTTCTGCCCCTTCGAGCCCAACGTGGAGAGCACGAGGTGAGGGGACAGCCCCGGCCCCAGCCGGGCTCTGCCCGGGCTCCCCGGTCTGCACACGCCCTCCCGGCGGGTGGGAGCGCTGGGCCTTTGGGCCGTGGCTGTGTTTATTCGGGGTCAGGGCTGTGCGTGCCCCGGGGAAGGTGTGGCAGGGGCAGCACGGAGCCGCCAGAGCTGCCGTCCCTGCCGGGCCCCGGTCTGGCCGTCCCTGCCGGGCCCGGGACTGGCCGTCCCTGCCGGGCCCCCGGACTGGCCGTCCCTGCCGGGCCCGGGACTGGCCGTCCCTGCAGGGCCCCCGGACTGGCTGTCCCTGCAGCCCCCAGAGGAAGAGGTGGCGGTGCCACACCGTGAGGGAAATGGCACCTGGTGTTCTTCAGGAAAAGAACCTCCTCCTCCCAGACTTCTCCCCCTGCTGCACTTCAGCTGCCACGGCCTTGGGCTTTGAAGGCTTGCATTTATGAGGCCTTTGGAGCTCCGTCCCGGCAGAACCTTGGCAGTCCAGGGTGGGGAGACGCTGTGTTTGTTGGGAGGGCTCTGCTTACGGTGCAGGAGCACTCATTCTGTGCTCCCTGGAGGGTCTCTGTGCCCCAGTGTAGGCTCTTGCATATGGACGTGAGCGCTGAGCTTTACCAAAGTACCCAGGGAGATGCCCCGCAGTGGCTGATCAGGCCTGTAGTGAGGGAACGTAATCACTCCTCCAAATGCTGGGAGTGGGAGAAAGTGGAGGCAACAGCTGCTCCTCTGTCTTGGTAATTAACTGTTGGAGAAATCCAAGGAATTGTGCTTCTCCAGTGATGTAGGTTCTGCACCAAACAATTGCAAAATGTCATTTTGCAGTTTGTATCTGTAGATGTTTACAGATACATCTACTTCTAAAATTAATTTAGAATATCTTTAAGCTGCTGGAATGTCAAGGAGTTGTCATGCATGGCAGAAATCTGCAGGAGACCTATGATGTCAAATAAATAAATGCTGTCTCAAACTCAAACTAGAAAATATTGGCAACCAAATGACCTATAAAGAAAAATGAAAATTACTCTGCTGATTATTTTTTTATTATTGTTACTAACCCAGCTGAGAGAAACACAGAAAGTATATGCATTGAAGTTTTACAAAATTCTTTGGTATGCTCTTTATATGTTAGCATATAAGGAACATCCATTTGGATTTTTTAGAGTGATTCTCTTACAAGAGGTTCCTGTCTGAAATGATTAAATAGAAATCCTGTTTTGTTCATACTTTGTTGCCCAGCATTATCAAGAGATGCAGATTAGTTATAGAAATATATTTACTTTAATTTCTATCTGCAAGATACCTAATATATTTTCAAATATATTTTCAGAAAATTTCTGCAATGTATATACCATAAAAAAATCCAAGCTACTAATAGAAACTGTGAAGTGACTACTGATGTGAGACATGACGGATCTGAACCACTTGTAGATGTTAAGTTTGGTAAGAAGCTCATTTTTAAACAAAAAAACCCCCAACCTTCTGGATTTGTGTTGTTACAATGTTATTGGATTCTCTATAATTATTTTTTTTTACTGTGAATTCTTTTGTTTGTTTGTTTTTTGGCTCTTATCCATAACTAGATATTGTAAAGCTGGATGGAAAACAGAAAGAGGGGAGTCACTAGCAGCCTGATGTCTAGATAAATACGTATATATGCCTGTATACTGCAGTTAGATCTGATGGATCTTAGATCCAAAAACTGACTTAACTTTCGAGCTGAGTGTAGTTTTGTAGTGACATATGACCTTGCTATCATGTACAGTTCCAGGAAAGTAAATGTACCTTTGTTTTGATGTAAGAATCTCTTCACTTTCTATTTTCACTTCATTTTTTTTATGTTAACTGTGGTGGAGGCATCTCAGTCTTGAGAGCAGAAAGGTGAATACCTTTAGTTGCAGCTGAGTATGCACTCACTGTGCAGTTTGAAGGAACTGCTCATATGGGTAAGGCCACATATGTGCAGATGGACTTGCAGAATGAGGTCAACGATGTACAAAGAATTTCTTGGTTTCCTTTGAGGCCATAGTGAGCAGACAGGGAATTGATGGTGGAAATTTCATCAGTTCTGGAAGCGGCCCAGATTCTAGGCTGTGAACAGATGGCTCTAAGCTGCTTTTGTCCTTTTCTCTGGCTGCATCTTCTTTCCTGCTGTGCTGTAAACACATGAACCAATATGTCATGTAGCCCATTAAAGTTTTCATTATTATTGATTAGTGCTACCCCTTTATCTTTAAACTTCCATATATTTAGTGAATTGGTGGAAGTGTCAAGTGTTGACTGTTCTTTGTTTTTCTTGGAAAAATCTATTTATTTCAATGTTAATGTTGCTTGTTTCTCCCTCCCCCATGCCTCTGTCTTTCCCATCCTTGTCTCTAACTGTGATCTGATGTATTAAGACTGAAGCAGTAAAGCTCAATGTTTTTCACAGTATAAAAGCAAAACAGTTTGTTTTACTTGTGCCAAGAGCTACAGCTCTGAACCCTTAATTTTTCCAGGGAAGTGTTTGTAGCCCTTGTAGTTGGCAAACATGGCGTGGGACTTGAATGCCATGCATGGTATTGCATTATATGGATTTGGTTATGGGTTTTGTATTTGCAAATCTTCCAGAATTAATAATTAACTTGGGTACAATACTTAACTTGTACTGCTTTCTGCCTATTTTAAAATATTCTTTCAGCATTTTAGAAATCCCAGTGCTCTCTATTTTTTTCCATTATAACTACCAGATTGTGTAAACCAATTTGTTGCTTTGGCTAAGAAGTATGTTAAATGGACCACAGACAACAGGCTGCTAAAATGCTGAGCCACGTATGGAAATGGTCTTCTAATGCCTTCTGTGCCTTCTGTTAGATGACACTGGGGGCATGGTACGAGCCATTCTCTTCAAATATCAAATACTATAGGTATGCCTAGATAAATGTTTTCAGATTTCTCAATAGTGCAATTCAGAAGTGAAAATTAAATGCATATTGTGTGCAGCTTAGTATGTTTGGTGATGGTGCATAATCAGGTTCCTTGGTAACTGGAGTACTTATCAGACAAGATGAACAGGGTATTTGGATTTATATATACAAAACCACTGCACTGCACAATTACTAGAGTAATTGTGACTTAGACTTTTTGAGTTCTAAAGATTTTTTCCATTTACAGCTGATGGAGATCGATTGATAATGAAGGGAGCCAACTTGACGGCAGTAGAAATGTTGACAGCATTGGGGACCAGATGCAATGCAAAAGACCTTAAAGAAGAACAGAAAACCAAGAAGAAGGGTTCCTGAAGAACAGAGGAGGAAGTGTGTTTGCATTTACATGTGTTTAAAACAGTAGGCTTTTCTCCTATGCAAAAATACCAGATGGCCAAAACACTGACCAGTTTAACATGTAGCCAAATGAACCCTTTAGATGTCCTCTGTCTTCCTCTGAAGGAGAACATAGTGAGTTAACAAATCTTCTAACGCTAGTGGGTCAGAGTGGCTTAAGATGCATGAATGCATCTTTCTAAGCAGAAAGATATTGAACTGATATCATCACATGTATTTGCATATCAGTGTGAATAATGCACATTACCAATTAAATTAATATTGCAATGAACACAGATCTCTTTGGATGTTATTTCCTACAAAATTTCTATACATTGTAGAGCAAAACATTGTTAGAGTGGTTATTTTTTGAAAACTAGTACATTTATTAAAAATTTGAAGAAAACTCTTAAAGGATTCATCATTGACTTAGCTGAGGGACAGAAGGCTTACAAATACAGAGTGGATTTTGTAATATTGTGTTTATAATGCATCTGTTCCTGAGTCCCTGCCATTTTCTTCCTGTCTTTTTGAAGAAAGTGGGAAATCTGCTAACTATAGATTTAGCTCAGCAATTAAATTAACAAGCTAATGGGACTGCCCACACTGTAGAGCTACTCATCCTGTATAAAAGTAACTAAGTTTACTTCAAAGACAAAGGTAAGTTAGTTTTTTCAATAGTTGGATAAAAGGGCTATCTTCGAAGTTCCGTTTTGCAGTATTTTTGTCACTTTTGGGCTATTTAATATTTTATAAAGATCAAAGGGAGAGCTTTATTTGATGTTTATAGCCCCATGTCCAACCCTATTATTTATTAAAGTAACTGCTTAGGTGTCTCATCTGCATTGCAAAGCTGTGAGTTCAAGAGGGTTGATCTCAGGCTGTGCAGGCGAAGGTGTCAGCTGCACATGTGTTTCATGTGCATCAGTTTTGTTCTAGTTCACAACGAAAACGTAGTTCCAGTTTTGAGAATTGCAGGTGCAATTGAGAGGCATTAGTTCCATCTGTTGTTGATCAGATGCCTGACTTCTCTAAAACTAGTGCATATAGTTCCGAAGTTAATTTGGCAGCAGAGTTAGGACACCAATATGAAACTAGTTGTTATAGTTTCAAAATCTTTCATGGATTTTTTTTTTCTCTGTTACCAACACAGCGGTTTGGGAATTGAAGAGCCAGGACAAGATGGCTTATTGAAGCCCAGCCCCACTACCTGCTCCCAGAACCAGCTGTCTAAAAGCCTAAACAAAGGGATGGCTGGTAGCTTTGCATTCCAATGTGATGGCTAGGGGAGGTGGGAAGGGGAGAGAGAGGTTTTTCCTGGTGCTGGCCACACTTCTTGGTCTGCGTGAGTGCCGGCCGCCATTTGCTGGGCTGCTGGAAACACTGGGAATGGGTATTTTTTGTGGCTTGCCCCCCGACTCTGTGTGCCATGTGCCCTATGCCCTTCTTCAGAGGGAACAGTTGCTGCTGCCTCGATTTGCTGCAGACTCCTCAAGGGGCTGACACCATCTGCACAGGAGTTGCTGCCCCCTGCTCCCCAGCCCCCAATGCTTTTTCAGACAAAGGATGGTAGGAGAGGGTCTTTGCACTGGCCATGGGAAAGGTTTCATTCTGTCCCTGTGGCTGCCATTCCCACATGAGTTTCGGAGCCAGCGCCTCTCCCTGGTCCCCGTCTGTGCCTCTCTGGAGCCCATGAGAGACTCATCGTGGCCACTGCCTCCCAAGGCACGGCATCACCTCCTGCTCTTTGTAAATAAACCTGCAGCGGGGGGCAGAGATAGGACTTGATCTGTTTGAAAGGTTTGGTTATGGTGCTGCTGTTTGTTCTGTTCTGCTTTTAGTTATACATATATATATTTGTAGTAAAGAACTGTTATCCTTTTCTATACATTTTCTGATGAAAGTCTCTTAATTTCACAGCTTGTGGTGGTTTTTAGGAAGAGGCCCCTTTCCTAGTCCAGATAGACATCTTAGTTTCTTTTAAACTGAGACACTAGTGTTACCTTACTTCTGCCAAGATTGGTAAGTGAGCACTGTCCTTTCTGAAGGCAAGATTATATTAAATAGCAGTGTCAAGGTGGTTCTTAACAACTTCATTAGGTTGCTTGAGTCAAGGTGATGTGTTATACTGGTGAAGGAGAGCTGTGCTAAAGATGTTTGGTATTTCCCATGTGTTTGCAACAAATAGAAGAGTACGGTAGTAATGGACCAAATAGAAATAAGACTGTTTAAAAGACAGGTTTTCTTGGTTAGTTGGTTGGTTGGTTCCCCCCTCCACCCCAGTTGAGAATAACATCATATAACTTGACTTTACCGGAAGAATTTTTACAGGAAAAGTGAGAATTGTTCAAGAGGAAAAACACTGCAGTTATTCTTTACCTGGTTAATCATGTATTCATATGCTTAAAAGCTCTCTTAGTGTAATATATCAGTGATTTTTGTGATTTATTTTCCCTTGTTTGACAGTTTGTACAATATCATTGCGTAAAGCTTGTGTTTGTGGGAAGCACTTACACTTGCTTGATATTTCTTAAATAATTAGCCATCTTTAAGTACTTAGAATAAAACAGGTTAATTAATTATTAATGAAGTATTAATAATAATAAAGTTTCTATAGTGTTTCTTTTGGCCCAAGATTGAGGTTTATATTTGTGATTAGAAAAGGGAGAAAAGATCCTAGTTCAACTTTTTTATGCCCAAATTAAATCTTTTCTGTTGTTGAAGAAAGGTGATTTTTTTTTTTAACTTACATGGATAGGCATCTTGGTCTGTAGAGATGCACTTTTGCTAGGTGCTTTCATTATAACCCAGGGATGCCCAGTCTTGCTTAGGTTAGGCCAAAGGCCTGCAACGTTGCTGTTGAGAGATGGCCAACAGTTCAGTGGATGAAATTTAGGCTGTAGGTGCTGGTAGCTGCAATTTGCAGTGGTAAAGCTCTGTTATGTTTTGTGCATGAAAAAGAAGTCATGACTAGGATTTTTAATGTGCAGGGTACAAAGGAAAACCTACAGGACAGCAAAATAAAGCTAGAAATGTGCGTTTTCAAGACTAAAAGATACTGAAGTGATATAAACAAGCAATATGGGCAAGAAGGTACTCCTCTGGTGATTATTATGCTAATTGATAGAAAATCGCTCTTCCTGTACTGTGCAGATAAAGGGCACAAATTTATTTTTCAAGTATGTTAAGGATAATCTTTAATGACTTTCTTCCCTTAACATTTAGATAGCTTTGCTGCAAGCTGTTCATACACTATCAGTTCCTGCTGCTGATTGACTGAAGCAAAGCTCTGACAGCTTCCTGACATGCACAGTCCAGGGCTGGGGATATACAGGGTATTAAGGTCAGTCATGCAGAACAAAGCATGTCTGGGTGAGCATTGACTCTGCATATTGTTATTCTTCAGCCCACTAATCTTGATTAGCCCACCAAAAATGTGGGTGCTTGCCCAATTATGAAAGGAACTGGAACAGCTGGAACAGGCCCTAAAAACACTAGGATTACCTAAATAAAAACACCATGTCCACACAGGGTGTCTGAGGTTTAAAACCATTTTTAGAATCATCTTAGGTCTGTTTATTGTACAAATACCTATTTATTTAGAAGTTCTTATCAGTGCATAGGGAAAATAATCCTGAAACGGATGAATATGCCGCTCAGATAACACTACCTGGTTGAGATATTCCCTTTTTAAATATCTGCAGCATTGTTTTTAGAAAAAAATCTTTAATTGATTTCAACTAGGAGCAGCAGTGTTGGTGAGCATTGCAAGTGTTAACACACAAGTTTTACACAGCAAGTTTTAACTACTAGCTAGCCCAAATAAGTACAAAATTGCAATGTCCTGATGCTTCTCTGGCTAGGTAGAAGCAAGTAGAAATATCCTGTTGGAGGTAGTTCAGGCAGCCAGTGCAACTTCTATTCTTTGTTATTTACAGGGATCTCAGTTTGGGATATTTTGTACTACATGTTGTAGGAAAAACTGGGTGCAATACCGTATTGCTGTGCAAACCCCACTTGAGAGGAAGATGCTTTAAATCTCACTTATTTTGAAAATGTTGGAATGTGATGTTTTTATTCTTTTTGAACAAGCAAAAAGTGTCATCTAATTTCAGAAAATTGCACACAAGTACTTGCCCTGTTGGATATGGAAGAATCTTAGTTTTGGTGTGGTTTTCCTAGTTTTTCCTCTCTGCTGTATATGAATTTTGAATGACTGAGGAGTTTATATGGTGTAAGAAAGCCAAAAAACCCCTCAAAAGTTAAATATTCTGGAGTGTATTTAACAGCTCTCAAGGCACTTGCTTCCAAATGTATCTCCTGCATGTGTATACACTCCTTGCCGTTTAAGAATTGCTGGCTTACTGCCCACCTCACAAACCACACATGCAACCAGTTTCCCTGGATGCCAGGTCCTGCTTTTCCACTGTGTGGTTTGGAGTCACATTGAGACTGACATATCATCTATCAGCAATGCCACTTCCAGATGCACTTCCCTACCTTCTCTATCTCATGGCCTAATAGTCTTTTTCATTACTGGTACTGTTTGATCCCATCCAGTCTCACTTTTCCCCCTGGAAGGCCTAACTTTTCTGAATCTTTTTTATTGTTCCCCAAGAGCATGCAGTAGCCTCATTCAGCCTTGTTCTGTAAGGTGATAAATGTTGGGATGGAGCAGCAAGAACAGGTAGAGGTGCTACTTTGCTTCTGATCATCTTTAATAACGTAACAGCATTTGTTTTTACATTGATCTGGTCTTCTTGGAATTTTACTAAAGCTGTGCCCAGGGACAGATGTTAGGGGTGTGAAGACAAAGCAGTTGCTGACCCGTTTTCATCATGTCTTGAGAAGTTTCAAAGTGGTACTTGAAAGCAGAGTTAAGGCAAGCCTAGAGATTCTACTTGGCTTAGACTGGGCTTCTCAATACTGGCAGTGTTAATACCAGAGGTTTTTTGGATTGACTACGTGACTTGGGTTTAAAAGATCTAAAAAAATTCTTGCTTCTGGCATTTCAGGCAACCATGCAGGATCAGCAAGTATTCTCCAGTTTGCTCTTCTAGCCTTGAAAAGCATCACAATATTTGGGTTTATGTCCTTGATTCCATCTCAAGACATGATTTTACATATCTAACATCTAGGCCAGAGAAAATCTGAATGAAGGTAAGAAATTATATTACAGTTCTCTGAGTTTCTCCTATGCTTCTGCCCCACAAGACAGTTTCTGGTACCAATTCAGGCACCTTTTCTTTTATGTACAGCTTAACTTGTTAATGATCTAGCCATTTGAAGGAAAGGAATAAGTCATCGTGTGATTCTTGACAAGATTTAGAATATTGACAATAGTAATGGGATAGTAGTAAAAACTAGCTTTAGCTTCCAAAGGGTTTTTCTCTTATGTTCTTCTGCAGTCCATGAAAGAGGAGAGCTATTCTGAAAGGAAGCTAATGGTTTGAGTGGCACCATGGAGAGCCTGTCTGTGTGCCGGTGTAGGTGTGGGGAGACCTCCTGTTTGGTGAAAAGGAATTTCCAGCAACAGTGCCCCAGGCATCTCTTTCACACCTAAGCTCTTGTAACCCTCAGATGAAGTACTTTGTGAGCCCTGTTCAGGTAAAAGCCCATGCATATTCCTAACACCATACAACAGGATTTTGCTCAAAAGGAAGAGGAGCAGTTGCAGCCCCTCTCACTCAATGCTGCTGGGAAAGGTGTTGGTATCCACGTCGTGATGAGAAGACCCTTCCTTTGTAGAGGATGATTGTCAGGCTCTGTTCTCCAAATTTCTATAGCTGTGATGCTCACCTTGTGACATCCTGAGAATGAAAATTAATGCAGTGGTTATAACTATAAATGAAAACTTTTTTTTTTCCTGAGGTTATCTTCACAGTGATTGATCCTTAGTAATGAAACTCTACATATGATATGCAATCAAAAAAAAAAAAAAAAGCTAAAGCTTTATACACCCCTCTGAAATCCAGAGGGCACATCTGTAGTTTGTGATGCCAAATTTCATGGGCTAGTTACTCATCATTGGTAGAAATATTTGTTTTATAATTTTTTTATTCCAAGTCATTTTGGCATTCTTTTTCCTTGCCCTTGTGTCCTAATTGTTACAGATGACACAGAAAGGACAAAGTGTGAGGTTTTATTTGTCTTTATTTATAGAGCATTGGGATGTTTTTTTGTACTTCTGGGGTTTCTAAAAGCCACACCAGAATATTTGCTTGCTAAAAGACTCCTCTGTGAGCAAGTATTTTCTGTGCTTTTGTTTTACATGGATAAAAGGTCTTTTCACTGCTAAAACTACAGCTATGGAAGGTTTTTAGTCACCTTGATCTCTTTTTTAGCATTGTAATGAATATGCTCATTATCAGATTCTGAAGATAAAAACATTTTTATTCTAATATGTGGATGTTTTCTATTCAGAGTAGATACTGCTGCTAAATAAAGAGGGCTTTTCAAAGCCTCCAAAGTTAGACACAAGCTCACATGTCTGGAGTCACTGTGAATTGGGCTGGATCTGACATCAGGTCATTTTTGTCTGGAATAAGGAAAATTGAATTCTGGAGTCCTCTTTCCAGTCACTGCAGGCTTCTGGAACTTTCTCGTCATTGAGGCAGGGTACAATTGAAGAGCTGTCACACCATTGCCACAGTAAACTTTGCCCCCTATGTAAGCATTTCCCTTTAAACTTGCTTTGAACATGCTGCTGACAATGTACAGGACATACGCTGGGGCTGCCGGCGCGGTAGTTGCATTACAGTAGCACTCTGTGGCCTCAATGAGGACGGTGCTCTGGGGGTGGGCATGGAATGCAGGCACAATGTGAGCCTGCCCTCCCCTCACAGCTGGCTACCAAGGCAGATGCAGCAGTGTCCAGATCCACAGCAAGGATTCTTTGGACCCATGCTCGAAAGCAAGATGGCTTTGTTCTGAGCTGAAAACAGATGTGTTGCACAAAGTTCATTGATAAAACACAGGCTATGCCCAGCTCTCCTAGCTCAGAGGTAATGAAATGTGGATCCACTGGAAGATCCTGTGCATATTGACATATAAAGGAAAACTTGCAGGTTCATGTTTTGTTGCTTCATAATTCCTGGTCGAGTATTGCCCAAGCAAACAGCACTTGAGCTGAAGTAAAGCTTCCTTAGGCCAGCTGTGCAACCATAGCACGTGTTTCATCACGTCTGCCCAGCGATGACATGGCTGGGAAGGGAAAACCACACTTGTGCAAGGAAACAGAAACAAAGCTCTGCTACCTATGTAATTTTTCCCATCCATGCCTTGGGGGTGAGTAACTATTATTCATGGACTGCTTTAATTTTTTTCTACAGCTAGGGTTAGACTGAAGAGTAAACTTTGGGCTGTGGTATCCAATATTCCTAACAATTTTCAAGACTTTCTTAAGAGGTAATGTTGTCTAGAAGCCTACCACTTAGAAAAGGTACTGTATATGCGCAATGTGTCTATATACTAGAAAGAAAGCAAGATCCTCCCTTTTACATGGTAAAGCAAAGTATAGTGCTATCAGATTGGGTTCCTTCCAAATTAAACATATGGGCAGTTTAATGAGTAAAGGTCTACGGAAAAAGTTTCACCTCCTCTAGAACCTGATTAGCAATATATTGCAGATGAGGAGGTGGTGCCCTGCCCTGCCCAAGCAGCAGGTATTGCGACTCCAAAAGACAAAATATGGCTTAGCTTGCATGCCATGGGTAATGCTATGGCTACGTGAAGAGAAACCTCAAACACTGCTGGCCACAGCTTCCCAGCTCCCACGTCCGATGAAGCATCACTGCACGATGCACACCTGCCCAAAGGAGTAGAACGAAGGTCTCTGTGCCCTCTCTTGCCTTGGTCCTTTTTTTTGCACTTGGAATGAAGGACTATAATATCCTCCCCTCCTGCAAGGCGCAAGGGCTTGACTACCCCTGGAAAGCATTCACCCCGGCAGGTCCAAGCTGCCAGGGTGGTGGTTGCTCCTAACTGTGCCTACGTGCTTGCCGTGCAGCTAATTTCCATGGAAAAATTTGCACTTCTCATTGTGAATTCAATTCTCCTTTTCTTGGCCAGTGTGTAATCTAATGTGGAAATGAGCAAAACTTCAGAGAATTTATTCTGTCTTCACCGAAATACTAATATGTGGCATAGGATTTCAACGCTTTCCATAGGAATACATATATTTGCTGCTTCTCTTTGAGCATATCTAGAGAGGAGGCTACACAAATACAGCAGGTATGATCATGATGTCAGTCTCAAACCTGGCAGGAATTGAGATTTACAGGGATAAATCCCTGTGGCTCAAGCAACTCTGGATTTCTGAACATTTTGGTTTGACTCCCAAAGTAGAAGCCATATTTGGCCAATATATATACTGTACTGTCAAGGCAAAAAACAACGTATATTTTGTAGCCCAGGCCACTCGTACCTTACCCAGGAGGATACATCTCTGGTCCCTCTAGTTAGTTTATTTGCCATGTGAGATACCGCAAATTTCAGCACTATCCTGTTTCAAAGAAGTTTTGAGACGTGACATTGATGATATCACAGCCAGTAATCCATATCACTAGATTAATTTGCGAAATGTTAGAACTTTGTAAAAATTGAGATATTTTTCACTGTATCCTAACAATCTGCATTTCATACAAGAGAAATGAGAGTCTCTTTTCTTGTCTTGTATGAATTTATATGCCTAGACCTGAAAAATATGTAAGGAAAGGAGATCAAACCAAATGACTTGTGGGAAGATTCAAAAACGTAGCAACATTGTGCACAGGTAGGTAGCTGGGCCTCCAGGTACTTCAGATCCAGGGATACTGTCTCACCACTAGATGGAAATAGTGGATTTTACATCTTCTGCTGCATTATCAGCACTAATACCTGAATACTATTTGCATATCGTAAGCCATCTGCAGCCAGCACTGCAGAGATGTGGATCCAAAATTCTTTGCTAGCATACATGGAGTAAAGCCAAGATTTCTATTTCTAGAAATTGTCCCTGCTTTACAAGACTGAAGGCTTCTTAGCTCCTGAAGGATGATTCTGTTTGATCCCTAATCTAATTGCTTTTCATTTATCCTTTCTGTAAGCAATCGGAGAAGAACTGCAGGATGGACAACATGTTGGTTCCACTACCATGAATTAGTTAGTAAACATCAGCCTAATTTAAATTGTACTCTAAAGCATTTTGTGCAAGAGAAAGAAAAAAAAAGATTTAGAGAAGATAAAAGTGGGAGGAAGTTGAAAGTCCTGTGTTTCAATATACCTACTTAAGTAAAAAAAAATAAAGGCAACTTGATTTGTTGCCTTATGAGCAGATTGCTATAGTGCTGTTTGCTTGTAGTGTTGTTTGCATATTAAAAGCAAACGTACAGTCAGAGAAGCGGAGGTTAATTAAAGGCACCTCCATACGGAAGGATAGTTAAACAGAAGGACTTTAAAAAAAATTAGCTTCAAAATTGTCTGCTTACTCTGTGTATGACAAATCTGACTTTCTACAAAGTATTGAAACTTCTATCTGCCCTACAAAGTTGCATCACTGCAAAACATAAAGGAAAGCATCCTCCTTGCTCCAAAACATTTGGCTTCACAGCACTTTCTCATGTTGTCAAATGCCAGAACCAGCACAGAGACCTATGCTGTCTTCTCTGATTTGGACATGTTCCCCTCAAACTCTTCCACAAAAGTCCTAGCTGAGAAGTGTTATGGAGTCACAGTTACTCCATAAAAAAGCTTTAGACACCAGTTGTATCTTCACATTTGTCTTTTTCTGAACTAGAGAAAGTAGCTGTGGGTTTCATTCAGCTAGATACAAGGCCAAAAAATACCAAAAGATTAGCATAACCCTGATGTTGGAAACAAGTCTTTGGAGTACATTGGAATCAGGATTTCTTTCGTGACTTAAAAATAGCAGCTTTGTCACAGAATATGATAGTCAATCTCCCTGTTCACCTGAGAGAAATCGACAAAAGATTGTCCTGAACTTCACAGGGCTTGTTACCAGCATATATTTTATGACAGCACTTCTGTGCCAGTGTACAGTAGTGGCAGCTGCTGTGTTTTCCTTTAAGAAGGAATTAGGGGATTCCAGTTCAATATGGACTGAAAAATAAGATAACAAATATGCGTTTTTCCAATGCTAAAGCATGAGGTTGCATTCAGGCTTTGATTTTTCCTGTGTACTGCAAGTACCCATATTTGTTCTGTATTTTGATCGATCTTGTTTGCTAACTGATCAGTGTGTGTATGTAATGGGTCTGTTCCTGCAGCCCAGCAAGTTATGGATTGCTGTAGTTCAGTAATATGTGATATACCAGTGGGATTTGGGAGGTTGTTGGGAAGGCTGACAACCAAACCCAATAAACTGCTTTGGAATGCTGATGACTTATTGTTCTGTCTCTGAAGCCATATGATGCTTCTTTGTTCCTGAATTATCCTTCAAAAAATCATGCTATGTAATAAATGGTGTAATTTAGCATTCAGACTTCAGTTTTTTAACTTCCCTGGAGCCAGAATCCCGGACTCTGGGTTGAGGCCCATGAGTGCCGCCACTCAGCGCACTGGTCTTTTTTGCCACGGTAGGTGCCAGATGGAGTTTGTGTCCGAAGAAGCGCTGAGGTCACCACATCCCCCGGAGGGATGGCTCTGGCAGCGTCCCACCGTTCCTGGCCGGTGCAGAGAGGGGGTGTGTGTGGGGGTGTGTACGTGTGTGTGTGTGCGTTTGTGTGTCTGTGTGTGCGTTTGTGTGTCTGTGTGTGGGTGTGCATGTCTGTGTGTGTGGGGGGTGTGTGTGTGTGTGTGTGTCTGTGTGTGGGTGTGCATGTCTGTGTGTGTGTCCGTGTGTGTGTGCCTGTGTGTGCCTGTGTGCGGGTGTGTGTGCGCGCCTGTGTGTGCGTGTGTGTGCGCATCTGTGTGTGTGCCTGTGTGTGTGTGTGTGCGCACATCTGTGTGTGTGCCTGTGTGTGTGTGTGCGCATCTGTGTGTGTGCCTGTGTGTGCGCGCATCTGTGTGTGTGCCTGTGTGTGTGTGCCTGTGTGTGCCTGTGTATGTGTGCCTGTGTGTGCGTGTGTGTGTCTGTGCGTGTCTGTGCGCATCTGTGTGTGTGCCTGTGTGTGTGTCTGTGTGTGCGCGCATTTGTGTGTGTGCCTGTGCCTGTGTGTGCCTGTGTATGTGTGCCTGTGTATGTGTGTGTGTGTGTGCGTGTCTGTGTGTGTGTGTCTGAGTGTGTGTGTGTGTGTCTGTATGTCTGTGTCTCTGTGTCTGTGTGTGTGTCGGTGTCTGTCTGTGTCTGTGTGTCCCTGTGTCCGTGTGTGTGCGGGCGGAGCGCGGGCAGCGTCCCTGCGTGCCCGCTCTTGCCGCCGCGGGCGGGGCTCTGCGGGCGGGGCTCGGCGTGGCCGGGGCCG
>JAWWMO010000083.1:122958970-122981329 GCA_035047845.1 Dendrocincla fuliginosa
GATGGATGGAGGGATGCGTGGATGGATGGAGGGATGCGTGGATGGATGGAGGGATGCGTGGATGGATGGAGGGATGCGTGGATGGATGGAGGGATGCCGCCCCGGGAACGTGGTGGTGCTGCCGGCCGGCGAGGCTCTGTCCAAGGTCTGCGGCGCGGGCGGTCCTGGTGCTGGGATGCGATCCTGGTGCTGGGATGCGATCCTGGCGCTGGGATGCGATCCTGGCGCTGGGATGCGATCCTGGCGCAGGGATGCGATCCTGGCCCTGGGATGCAGCCCGTCCGTGAACAGTGGGTGGGCGGCGGCTGCGGGGTTGGTGCGGGGATGCTTCGGGGTGCGGCACCGGGGGCTGCGCCGCGCCCCTCCGGCGCAGGGAAGGGGATTGCTGGCCGGCCGCAGACCCTCCTCACGGGGCAGAGCTGCCGCCTCCGGCCCCGCGTCCTGGAGACACCGGCGGCCACGGTCATGGCCGGGCGCCGGGCGCCGGTGGCCGCAGACACGGTCCCTGCGCAGCGCCCCGGATTACCAGGTGCCCGTGCCAGCTGCCCGGCCGGGATTAGGCCGGTTCGCTCCTCCCTCCCGGGCGGTGCCCGGGCGATGCTGGGGTAATGCTCGGACCCCGCACGGCAGCGATGCCGCCCGACTCACCGCGCCCGGGGCGGCCGCACACAGACCTGCGGAGCGGGGCTGCCTCCCCGTGCAGTCACCTTGGGTGTCTCCTCCACGGAAAGCCAGGCGGGATCAGCTGCCTTGGGATGACTGGCAGCAGGCTGCCCCGCCGGAGGGTGTTTACCTGTTTCCTTCTGTGGGCAGTGGCACCCTTATCTCAGGGTGGTGGTCCTGGCATGCTATGCCTGCGTCCAGGTTTGCCCTACATTTTTTAACACGAAGTCACCAAATGAAGAATAGACCTAACAGACCAGGAGCCTCCTCTGCAAGCTCAGATTTGCCACTTCCCTGTGAGCATCCTGGCTGAGAGGTGATAGACACCTGGCAGTGTCTGTATAGAACAGGAACTATTATTTTCTCCAATTTATTCACTGATGAAAGGCAAGATATTTTCTCAAGAGGCAGAAGGTGTAGCCTTGTCTTTAGAGGGAGGAGAGGAAGGAATTTAGGTCTTGTGGTCTTCATGTAAAATACAAAAGGTATCCCTGCATACAGTCATGGCTGTGCACAGTCTGCAGACAGTGGTGGCTGTAATTATATTTTGAGAGACCTGTCAGTGTCTGATAGCTATGATGTGAAAAAACCTTCTGGACTGAGTCCTTTGGGCGACTTTGGAGGAAATTCAAGAATTTTAAGCTCAGCTCTGTTGAGCCATGGATTAGGATGCTCATGTCCAATGGCCAGAACTAGGCGTATGCCAAGTTGCAACTTCAAAGTAGAAATTAAGTGCTGCAACTGCAGAGCACCTCCCCTGTATAGGCAGCAACTGAGTGTTGTTTGGTTGTAGATTGCAATCATAAACCAGCCGCTTTTCCTTTTTACAATTATAATTTATGCAATTAAATTTACGTCACACTTTAGGAGCCATTTAGTGTCTTTCACGTTTGCTGGCTATTTAGGAAACTCACCGCCTTTGATCCTATTGATGCACTATAAATGAGATCATGCTCAAAACGTTTGAGGATGAAGAAGTTTAACTTTCACTCCTTGCCAGATGGAAAACATATTCAGCTCATCTCTGTTTAGTTGTATTCCAAGCTGTAGCTGATGAAATAACTCACTGGTGACTCTGGACTGGATGACAGCAATGGTGTGTGGTGGAATCACCGTGGCAATAATTACCAGTTCTAGTCAGAAAAGCTGAACTGAGGCTGACTGGTTTTTCTCTGCGGGCTCAAGCTTAAGGTGCTCTCCTGAAGTCTCAGTTGACTCTGGAGAAGCAGTGTCTGGAAAGCACTTTATTTCCACCTCTCAAGGAAACTAATCTTTGCTTTGTGGACTCAGTCCTCACCCAAGTATTCTGTACAACCCCAGGGGAGTGTTGTGCTGATGATGACAAGATTTTCTAACTACACCAGCTGCAGAGCCCAGGCAGTTGCCGACTTGGTGGCACTTTCAGCTCCATTTGGTCACAAAGCAATTCTGCACTTTCCAGTTTGATGGATTCATGTTTGTTGCCTGCTACCTTCTTTATTTCTATTTTCATCCTTCAGATCCAGAAGATTTAAACAAACCCCTGAAACAGTGCATGCAGGGGCTGAGGTGGGGTGAACCTCTTTTGTTGAAGAGTTTTGATGAATTTTCATCCATTCACAAAGCTCATTTTCCCATTTCTCTCATGGTCTTTTGTGTGTGTGTGTGCATGTGTAAGCACTGTTTTGCATGATAGTGGTTTTCCAATTCACAACCCCATACTTTGTGTACAGGATGTAGAGTACACAATTGTATTAAAAATGGCATGTTTGCAATTGTGTGCAAAGTGGTGGAAGGGTATTTCTTGAGTAAGTTGAAATGAAGTGTTTTAATCTGTCAATTAAAAATTTGTAGAATTTTTAAAGTGCTCAGAACTTGAAGGGACTAGTTTTATATTAGTTTAAGCTTTTGTGTTTGTTTTCCTATTTGCTGTTTACTTCTGTTTGGAAAAAACCCCTCAATGCTGAGTTATGGGATGTCTGTGAGTCCCCTAGGGGGCAAAATAGATTTATCTTCAGCTCTCTGAGGAAACCAAAGAGTAACCCTGCAAATAAGCTTTTTTCCTTCCTCCTCAGTGGATAATTTAAAACATCCTTTTTCTTTGTGGCTCTTGAGCTTTGATTCTCAAGTGTACTGAAGTGCCTAATTAAATGGGAATTAGGTATTTGAATTCTTGTGTGGCCCTAAGCCTGCGGGTTTAACTGACTTTGTGACACTCTGTGCCTCTTGCCTTGCAGGTGTGGGTATGGCCATGAGAAAAATGGGAAGCATGGCCAAACCAGATGTTTACATCATTAAGGATGGGGACACAGTCACCATAAAAACAGAAAGTACCTTCAAAACTTCACAGTTCAGCTTCAAGCTTGGTGAGAAATTTGAGGAAAATACATTAGACGGCAGGAAAACTCAGGTCAGTATACTAGACTTTCTGTTGAAAAAGCACAATTCTTTGAGTGTTTTACAGATGGAAATGCTATTTTAAAATCGATTTTGACATCCACATTAACAGTGCTTTATTTGATGAGCAGCTGTCTCTGTAAGTCTCATTGAAATAATTTTTTTACGTGGATTAAGCAAATTCCAAAGACAGGAAATGCTGAAATCAATAGTCTTGTGTATTTTGTTGTTTTCATTTTGTAGCAGAAGCATTTTTTTAGTAAAACTAACAGACCTCTAAATCCCCATTAAAGAGAAATGCCGTTTCATTTGAAGCCTGTGGAAAAAATGCCATTGATGTTTAATCAGAGGCAATTCAGCCCTAGGGTTAACCTCTCAGTCTCATATTTGCATAACAAGAGAGTCTGGTTCAGTGTGGGGCGGGATCAGAGACATGCGAGGCAGCCCTTTGAATCACAATCCCTAACCTCCAGTTTTAGAAGGCAAAGAGCTTCTCCTTGCACTGAGTAGGGAGAATATTTTTCCAAAAGGAGGTAAAGCAAAAATGTCTCATTTCCTGGTGTGAGTGCTCTCTGTGTACCACCCCCCTCTCTCCAGGCACACACTTTCAATTCATCTGTTATTGCAAGATCAGATAAACGTTGCACAAAAGCTCAAAGCCCTTGTACAAAGAGATGAACAGAGAATATCTTCTGCTTCTCTCAATTGAAATTGTGCATGCTGTCAAAGGTCTGTCTGATGCAGGAATGTATCAGAGCATTGAGTGAGCAGTGAGTTAGGAGACAATTGATAAAACATTTAAGATAACATGCTGGCTTTGTAGATGTCACAGACAAAATTACTGTTGAGTGAGCTGGGGTGGGATTCTTCCATTTGGAATAAGGTGTTGGAAAGACTCAGTGTCCGTGAGATGTCATGGGGAAAATATTGATGTTCAGGTTCTTCTTTCAGACCCTTGTCAGCTTAAAAGATGATGGGTCCTTGATTCAGGAGCAGGAATGGGATGGCAAGAAGACCATAATCACAAGGAAGCTAGTGGATGGACAGTTGGTGGTGGTGAGTTCAGTCCTGCTTTTTGATCCCTGAGTGCTGCTAGCCAGTAGCCTGAAATGTAACTCTAAAATGTTTTTTTCCTTGTAATCTGTAGTGAGGTAAATTAATAAATTTTTTTATCATCTCTTTATCTTCTAGGAATGTGATATGAATGGTGTCAAGTGTGTTAGAGTCTACCAGAAAGCATGAGGACATCTGGTTCAATAGGAACGTGCTGCAAACAACTCAGTTCAGTGGACAGAGCTCCTTTTCACTCCGTATTTTCCTTTTCCCTGTTTTCTAGTATTTCAATGGACTGAGTAGCTGAGTGCAATTCTTTTTAAAAGCCGTGATGTAACTATTATGTAACTATTCTGAATTTATGAGGCTATTAAATAAAATTGTCAAATATATGAAGTGGACATGTTGTTACTCTAGTGGAATTTTAAATGAGGTTTTATTAAAAAAACCACTTTTTATTTTAGGCTCTACTACAAACTGCCTTCCATACAAGATAATGAAAGTTATGTAGTTAACATAGTTAATAGTAATTGGATTTTTTGACCAACATCCTTAATTATTAAGGTAGTAAAATCTGAAATAGGAAAAAAAAATCATAGTTCAGGCTCTGGAGTTGTTTCAAACTTGGATGTTACAAAGTAAATAGCAATGGGTGGGTATAAATACGAGATAAGCTATGTTGGTATTTAAGTACAGGAATGTATTTTCAGGGTTAGTTTGTTTTCTCATGTTTCGAACCCACACTTTCCTTATCTCAAAATATATATACTGATAAGCCAAAGAACATAATAAACTTAAGCGAACACATCCATGCTTTATTGAAAGGAAGCCTTATTTTAAGAAGAGTCTTTGTTTTCCTAGCACAACTCTAATTTCATGCCTAGTAACATTCTAAAAAATTTTTGCCAAAATCTACTGAAATACTGCCTACAACTTAAAGCCTCATTTTATTTTATTTTTTTTTAAACTCAGTTGAAACATCTAGCAATGGAGTTTATATGCTTTCAAGTGCCATAATAAATTATCAGAAATATCAGTGTCTTGAGTATTACTTTTACACTGGTTGGGAAACAGAGCCTATAATGCTACTACTCTTCAAAAAAGATGTCAGAAGAGAGAAAATTAAAAAAGTTTATGTGAATTTCTGTGACACCAGACAAACATGTCCGAAAAGTGAGACTGTTTGGCGACAGGGAGGTTTTTAATGAGATTCAGAAGCCTGGGGGATCATGCAGTCGCACAATTCCAGTTTGCAGCATGGTTGTTGCAGAATCCACTGCTACTTCTGCTATTTTAGCTGCTCAGTGAATAATAGAAATGGAAAATAAACTGATCTGATAAGGAAACAAGTAAGTTTTGGATCAAAAATACACTAGGTAGTAGATGCAGAAGGGGTGCAGCAATCTGTGGTGAAGGCAGGACAGGAAAATTCTGCCTCCCTTCCAAAAGAGACAGCATTACTGCTTTAAGCAGAGTATTATGCCCTCTTTGGGGTCACTGGTCTATCACTTACAACGGCTTGTTTAATCTTCTGATACTAGGTAGTGTTAATTGTTTATCTTTGGGTTGAATGGAAAAACCTTCCACTGCCTTTTTTAGCACATCCGTTTTGCTTACAATGTGATCACTTCTTGTTAAACAAAAGGCAGAAGAATATCTTTTTCAGAGTGATTTCCTTTGCAAACGAGGCTCATAAAGTCTGTGTTTGTGTCTGTGCTTTCCAAGTTCAGCCACATGTGATGTAGAGGCTAGAGGTCCCAATGATAGTTATTCTTCCACAGATGTCATGAAAATAGATGGCCTGATGAAGGAGTTACACCATTAAAGTCACTCGATGATGGAAAGACTGCACATGGAGTGACGCTTTCTTTGACAGTAAATGGAAGAAAAACATCATAAGCTTTCTTGGCACACATGAAATGTTATTTTAAGCACAGAAGCTGACCAATGGTAAGAGGCAGACCAACAGGAAACTGGAATTCTTTAGAGCTAATTCTCCAGAACTACTTAGGCTTATGTATTTATTTGCTTTATTTTGATGTTAACTTCAGCCTACGTTGCCAGTAACTTCAATGTAAGTGTACCGTGACCCGGAACTGCCATATATACAACCTGTCTGTGTTAGATTAGACCATATACTTAAAAAGACAATTGTTTTAGAGTACTGCAAGCCAAGATTTTTAATGCTCAAGACTTGAAAATATTAGTTTCCAGCTTCCTTCTATTATTTATTATACAAGACAAAAGTTTCACTCCTCATGAGTGTATGTACACAATATTTTCATCAGTGCGAAATAATCAATTGTCCTGAAGATTGAATAATTCTGTAGTTCACTGTATCATATAAGATAGCAGAAAATAAGACTTCTGGGAAAAACAAAACAAAACAAAAAAGAAGTTCTGTATTATCCAGCCAGGATATATATATATTATTCCACCATTTGTAATACTACAGAAATATGAAATGAGACAAGTTTTGTTGTGACATTTTAGTGCATGTTTTTGAAAATACTTTGGAGGGATGAAAGAAACATGTTCAGCAAACTGAAGCTGCAAGAAGAACTTGCTGAAAGAGAAGCATTTTCCTTATCTACTCCAACACATGTTCATTTTAGGTCATAAGCAGTGTCCAATTTGTATCTTTATATCTCACTTTCTTCTCAAATTTGTGTAGTTCTGCTGTTTTCATGGAAAGGGCTGTTATCATTTTCTTGTTTGCAGAGGGGAGGGGTTGGATGGAAGTTTTTTTGTGGTGAACTGAGGTAAAGGGGTAGAAAATGAAGTTGTTTAGTAATTTAGATCTCATATTTGGCCTTATTAGGGAAGTCTCTGAGCTTTCCAGGAACACTAATGAAAAGACACTGTGCTTTAGGGAGAGCGTACTGGCTCTGTATAGTGCTCAGACTATTAAGGATTTTCCTGTTATGGTTTGGCTATATGACTTATTTCAAAATTGTTATCCTGCTCTGACTGCAATCTCTGCAATTAATACCAGCTTTTCCTCTTCCTCTCCCCTTCCTACCTTACATATGCACCTCAAAGCAAAGTTTTTTAAAAAACAAAGGCAGTGGTGGGAAACATCTCAGTTTTCTGAGGTTACGGTCCCACTGCTAGCTGTAAGCTGTCCTAAAATAAAGCATAGATTATTTCTTCAAGTCTGGAGGTCAAGTGTAGGAAGGTAGTTTTGCTATGCCAGTTGGGCTATATTAACTGTGAGACTCAAACATCCAAAAAGAAAATTAATCATTAACTATGCATTTTTTTTCTTTTTTTTTTTCAGGATAGAAGATAAAAATCTGGTACTGTTGATCCTAGTAAGTATAAACAATAAACTACCGTATATACTTCTGTATAATATGATGTCCAGTGTATTCTGTTTCTTCCTTAAGTGGTCTATTCCAAGATTCTGAGTAACTCTTATTAAGGTCAGATGCTGAAAATAAGTGCCCTGTAAATATTTCTCAGGGTCCCAAGAGGGAGCTGGGTCCCTGCCCAGAAGCCCCATTTCAGCTCAGTCTAGGGTATCAGTCTGTGCCTGAGCTGGTTGTCAAAGGGTCAGTCCCCAGCTCAGATACTTGCAGATTTTACATGAAAAGTCATGCATTAAACTAATTGATAAGAACAGACTGCCATATTGTTTGTATTCTACTTAAAGTTTTAAACAAAAATAAAAGTAGTAATGCAGATCAATTCCAAGCAGACCTTTGCTGGTGACTTCTTCCTTGCCTGAGAATGTGCTAACACAACTAATGGATTATAAACCTTTTGCATTATATTGATTATTTGTGATTGTAGGGAAAAAAGTCCCACATTACGACAGTGGGTGGGAGCAAGTCAACATATAACAATTATTCTCTGATGCCTAATTTCAGTTCCATTGTTCAGCTCTGAGAGGATTTAGCACTAGTTTCATAGGTTTTGCAGAAAATTCAGCATCTGTGTAAACACATTTTTGTCCCATGGTTCTCCTTCTAACTTTGGCTTTTCAGCCCTTCTACATCAAATGAAGTTTTTGTTGACATTTCCCAGAATGGTTTTACTTCATACTATTATTTCAGAGGAAAAGGAAACACTATTAGAGACCCCACTCCCAAGAGTGAATTTGGCTTCCTTTCCAGTAAAAATATTTTCAAAAATCAATTCCCCCAACCAGGTGGTCTTAATTATATTCTGGAGATATTTACATGTGAAGTTCATTATAGTTTCAGAAGAAATGTAGAGTTTCTGCAACATGTGCCATCTAGAATAATTTTCAAATAATGAATGTCCTACAGAAATCTACTGAATCCTAAATAGTGGGGTTTAAAATAAATAACACATTTGTCATTAGTCACAGATGTGCACTCTGAAATTAAATACCAGGAGACAAATACCCCACTCTGAGAACCATGCTTACCACTTATTCATGAGTGAACATTTGCTCCCCCTTGCATAGCACCTGGTACCCTTGGAAATTCCTGCTTGAAATCATTGAGCCTACCCTCAGGAAAGGCATTAGCTCAGGGTGATCTCAGCTCCCGGTGCAGTGCAAGTGCCCAAGAGAAAACTGAGGGACAGTGTGCAATTTTCAGGTAGGGCTGGTGGTGTGTTGCTGCTGCACACCCCACGGGCATTGTTGCTCTGTGGCTTTATGTCTTTTGGGGCCATGAGATACAGTCCTGTATGGTGATCAGCAGATTTAAAACCACAAAGAATAGGATAGCCTTCATCTCTTGATCTCAAGAGAAACTTCGAACTGAGATTAGAGACTCTGTGACAGAGTTTCTGAAAACTCCAGGAGTACAAAGGCTCTTTAGATACATGGAAGGTTGAGCTGAAGGCAACTCAGACTGACTCCTCACTCTAGAAATTATAGCCATTATAGCCAGGCCTTGTTACGGCTTTGCAATTTAATTTTATAAGTAGCCCCATAAGTATAGCATTAGGAATTATTCCTATTTTATTGCGGAGTGTAATTAAGGAAAATATCAATAATACTATCCCTTAAACTGTGTAAAGCAGTATCTGATACTGGGACTTGCTCTGAGTACTTTCTATTTCTTCATCTCCCCTCATTCAGCCTAAACCACCTTGATTTGTACAGATTTAATTACATATAAATAAAGTTCAGAAAATGAGATTTTTCTATTCTTTTACGTTTATGTTTTTCTACTGGTGAGACGTAGAATGAAAATGGAAGCTGCATATCTGTTCTGGGGGTATTGTTTGAACAACTGCATTCTTATTGACCACTTCAGGAAATATGATCCTTCTGTAAAGGACCAGCTTAACTGATGGCTGCTCTTCTGAAACTGTGAGAGAGAAAAGGAAGCCAATTGAATAAACCAAATAACAGATGCATCAGTGCCTTACTATCTTCAGTTCTCTTTCCCCTAGTTGTTAGCACAACACAATCAGTTCTTATCTGAGCCTCAACATTATCCCTCTGTATATTCTCGTTCTTCATAAAGATTCTTATTTTTCCTTTTTTATTTATTTTTTTGTAAGATTTAAAGGTCTCTTGGATTCAGACTCTGAACGTCCATCTGGTGTGGTTAACTGGAAAAAGGATTAAGAAAGATAAGAATAAATATGTCAGCATCTTGTCCAGTGCCTCTTTTTGCTTTAAGCTTTTGTTTCACTATTTGTTTTTCAGCACTAAGAGAATGAAAAAAACTAAATGCACAGCTTTCCTCTCTAACTACATGCAATGTTATCCATGGCAACCATCCTGAAACTCCAATCTTAGAGTAGTAAATGTCTAAACAATATTAGCCCTAGATTTAATTGTTCCCACATGTTATTTGTTCTTACACTTGTGCTGACATGGTTTTAAGAAGTATTTTCTTCAGTATTTAATCAGTATAGTCCTTTCTTAGGAAAGTAGATAAATATGTTGTTTCCCAAAAAGGATTTCTCTGCTAAATTCAGTTTTTAAAATAGTGACAGTGTTACTGTTTTCTGAAAGTAATTTGTGACAATCAAATAAAGTAAACAACTTAGTCTGAAAAGATCTACTTCCTTTATGAATCTGTCAGCTAGAGCTCCACAGACCTGGAAAAAGTTTGAGCATATCTGGATGGAACTGGAACTCAAGTTTCATCCTGGAACATGAAAGTTTGTAACTTAATTTTTATTGCGTTCTGCCTTGTTGCTATCTTAATTTACAGGGTTCTGAGATTTTCCCGTCATAATTTAGGTCTGTTCCCAGCTAGTTACATCTGTCAAACATACATTGCTTTGGGAAGTTATTCAATTATATCCTTCCCTCGTGGTCAGTATTTAAGACACAATCCATAGAAGTTTTTCAACTGGTTTTTAATCATTGAGTCCATCGAGGAGAAGTATCCTTTGATATAATATGTCCAAAATAATAAGTCTCAGAAGAAAGGTCTTCCCTGGGATTTTTCAGTTAAAGAAAACACAGGTCTGAAAAATTACTTATCCTTGGAAAATCGAATGTACCAAACTCTTTTGGAATATTTTAAAAAAGTCTTAGATGCAGCTCTGAAAATGTGGGTTGTCAGCCATAGTTCTATTTCATGTAGACAATGACTTATTTGGGACTGGCTAGACATCCCTCCCTGTGAATAATAGCACTGTTTGTGTGAGAGGTTGTCCAGACATCTACTGGAATTTCCCTTTCTCCCAGATGATAATCCTTTTTGTCAGCTGTATCTTTGTTCCATTGCAATTAACTGTTTTTTTAAAGACAAAGTCAATATTTTTGCTGTATTTACTGAGATTTCTCTGGTCCTGTTGTCTCATGGCTTTATGCTTGGCACTTTTCCATAGTTTCTTTCACAGGTTTTGCTAGAGAGTTAGCTGCTGCTTTGAGGCTGAAGCGTACTGAACTGGATTTCTGAGCTGGATTTCTGCTCCAAACAAGAGCTAAGTGCACTTATTGTAGAGGCACTGATGGCACCTTGTGGAGCAACAGCCTTCCATATCAGTGGAAACTCTTGTATTACTTCAGCAACATTGGTTTAGGCTTTAGTAACTGCAAGCTAATATTAGAGATCAAGAAGAAATAATTAATTTTAAGAAACATTGCTGACTCTAAACTGAGATTATAAAAATTTCCTTCTTGATGTTTATAATACCTATGATGGAAATAGAGTTGACTGGGAATACAATTTGAGCAGCACATCAAGTTTGATAGATCCATATATTCACTTAGTCTGATAGGTTGCTGATGATGCTGATACAAGAGAAAGAAAAGATCACCATTGCTGGTATGGTTTTATTATGCTGTCATTGGCTTATTCTTGGAATAAAAACTAAGAATAACATGGGGAATTGAGTAGAGAATGAAATCTATTGTGTTCTCTTGGTGTTATTCTTATTTAATTACCTTATCACAGAGAAAACATTCCCCTTATACAGTTTATTGGCCTTGAACAGTATCAACAGATTTTAGTAGGAAGAATATTCAGTTACATCATAATATTCAGTTAACATTTCACTGTTAACTTCAGCGATGTTACAATGTCATATAATCAAGGAAAAACTCATCTAGGATGCATTTTTATTTTCACTTCAATGTTTTTCAGGGCATCTTTTGAAGAAAACACCAATAAAACATGTTGTACAATAGCATGCCTGTACAGTTATTTCTGAAAAGAAGGCTGTAATTAATTTTTCACTACCTTATAAGGCTGTTGTAGTTCCAAGTCTCTAAATTAATTTAACATAACAAAATGTCAGTTACTTAATAAGCAGAGCAACTTTCTTTGCACATTAAGTTGCATGTAGTTACATCAAGGAGAAAAAGGAAAATGTAATGCTATGTTATTACTGTGAATCCAATGTATTCTGTAAAAGCCAGATTCATTTTGTGTATAGCTCTCATAACAGCAAAATTATGGACTATACTATATGAGATAATTCTCATAACTTCACCTATTGCCTTTCAAAGATGCACATGGATGTAATTTGATGTAATTTCAGATATTTAAGAATAACAGATTGCATTAATAAAAGCAGGATTTTATTAACACGCTTTCTCTTAGTGCTAAAGCCAAGAAGAACCAATGCAGGTTTTCTCATGTGATTTCCACTTCAGAGGTACATTTTACAGGTACCCTTTCTGTCAAATAAAACTGTGTTTTTTGAGAATTCTTGTGCACCTTAGAAGTTACTGGCTCATCTAATGACCATTGCCTCATATGGACAACCATACAGTTCTCCTTCAGATGCGGACCCAAAAATACTCACTGTCCCGTGGAAGTAAAAGGATTTGTACTGTTAAAAGGTTTTATTTGTGCAAAAGTAAACAATTGTGAAGTAAAGGGAAGCACCCACAGCATATTTTCTGTCCCATTTTTATCCCTTTGTGAGGCTAGGTCTAGCATTTTGCATAGTAAAAGGCCGCTTCAAAAGATAGGTTTGAATATTTTACTGATTTTGCTCATGTTTCTATTAGGAAGTTTTGAAAGCTTTTGCTTATATCTGTTCTATGACAAGATGGATTTAATGAAATGAATTCAACTTTCTTTTTTAATTCAACTTTTAGTAGTTAATATTCCCACTTGGATTAAAGAATTTCTAAGGGGTTCTTTATCAGTGTTTAATGTCCTAGTTCTGTATACTAGATTTATTCTACATATTGAAACAGAAGTTTAAAGGTGAACAGACTCAGACACTATGCTCAGGTATAATGGTGCAAAGGAAGTTCAAATCTACTGAAGCCAAATATGTAATTTTACTTTTTTCTGGGATGACTCTGAAGTAACCAGCTTCCTAGTTTCTTGTATGCATTGTAATCCCTCCCTCCCTTCTCTCTTTTTTACAATACATATTTGAGATTGCAAAGAAGAGAGGATGGTGTTACTGCAAGCACTGCTAATTACTGTTCCACTTATGTCTCAAATAAGTGTATTATAAGAAAATAACAAAAAGTAGAGAAGGATCTTTCAGAGGTCATTTAATTCCTTCATCTGTCCCACAGCCAAATCAATGATGTCTATTTTGTCCCTGAGAAATAACAGTCGATTAAAACATTTCACAAATGGAGATTCCATATTCTTCATTAGCTATATTTTTCAAATGTTGAGGAAAAACGATAGGCCCTTTCCTTTGTCGTAAAGTTTGACCCTGCCCTCTATTTCATAAGTCGATGTGGGTGCCAATATCCTGATTAAGGTCTTTTTCTTCTTATCATTCTTCACAAGCAGACAGATGCTTCCTTGGCCACTCCATCTCTTAAGATTTTCTCACTCCATGGCTTTGCTTTCTTTCTGTCTTTCTTGCAGGCTCTGCCTATGTATGCAAGACGACTCTGTCCGCTGTTCTGCTCTTCTGCTATCTGTATTGCTGACAATGGGCAGGGACTGATGCAGGGACTGATGCAGGGACTGATAAGGTCCTATAATCAAGCTGATTGTTTCTCCAGGTTCTGTTTACTCTGGGTTTACATAAGGCAGAGTCTGTTCAGATTTGGGATATATCACATCAGCAAGCTTAGGCTGCCCTGGTCACTGGTGGTGCTGTGTCCTGCACAGTGACTCTGCTTCTCAGCTGACCCAGCAGGTCATAATTTCTTGGCTCCCCTGCAAGCTTGAGGATTCACATGGGAAAATGGGTGCTGAATGGAATGAATCAATCTAGTTTCCATTTTTAACTGCAGTTATACTCTTTAGGTTGGGATGAAGAAACAGAGATGGTTCTTTAGAAAACCCTGAATAGTTTCACTCTCACCATTTGATGTATTACTTTTTCCATATAAGAACTTTCTTCTGTCTCTGAGAGCATACAGCATACCCCTTGGTTACTAGGGGAGGTCAGTTTTCTTCCTGCCAGAGCATTCTTGGAAAATACATTTATTTCTCTTATTGCAATCAACAAAGGGACACCTAACAATGGTCCCTTAGACAAGCACCTATGACTAAGCTGTCCAAGCAAAATGGCAATTTTGAAGAAAATTCTTCTTCTTTTGAAGAAGAGCGTACAGGTCCTGGAAATGTCAGGTGGCTGAGTTTGAGGAGTAGACTGCCATGTCCACTGCAAATATATTTCATTGTCTTCCAGAGACATACAGGGGTGCACTCTTAACAGTAGAAGCCATGATACCGTAGGAGGTAGCATAGCATTACCCATCACCCCACAAACCTCACAGGAGTTGTGTGAATCACACCACATGCTCTGATTCATGAGTCACACTAAGTATATACAAGCTGTGCCTATGTATATGGCTGGAACTGCATGCTTACAAGCTGTGTTTTAGTATATCTGCTGTCTAGCTGCTCAAAAATTGTTTAGTTATGAATTAATTGGTATTGTTTTTAGATATCCCTGTTAAAGATGGCTATTTTGTGTTAACAGACAATTGCACAGAAATAGGCACTGTTATTAATCAACTGTGAATACCTGTCTCTGAGGGAGTTTAGCATTATTTTGGACTCCATTGTTTTGATTCTTTTTAGAGACTGATAAAAGCCATTGGATATTGTTACCTCTATCATCAAAATCGGTTTTCTTCCAGGAGCCTCCAGCATAGGAGGCTCTTGAGACTTTGCCCACTTGGGTCACTCGCTCATGCAGCTGATGAAGAGCTGTGCCCTGCCAACAGCAAGTTGCTCGTGCCTTTCTGGGTGCCAGCTCCCAGTCAGCCAGCATAGTTTGTGTTATCCTGTCACTGCATGTGACCACAACTGGTTGGCTTACTATGCATCGGGTGGGTGTGTGCTCTTGATCTAGTCTTTTTGTAAAGTTCATAAATTCAAGGGATTTTGTTAGGATATTGACACAGACTTCTTCCCAGAGCAGTTCAGTTCACCTCAGTTCCAAGTCCATGACTTGGAAAACATCAACATTTTTCTGTTGATTATAAGGAAAGTCTTGGATGATGGAACATTGCTAAGTGTGACATTTAAAGGATGACTTCGTAAAGAGAGAGAAATTAACTGGCTATAACATTTTAATTGTTTTTCTTCGTGGTGTGGAATTGCCTGAACCAACAGTCTTGCTCTGTGCCAGGTGTCCTTTTGATGCCATGTTGATGCTATCACCCACAGCTTCTGTGCTCACCTCCTGTTTCACAAGCAGGATTTGGGCAATTGCCTCACCACCTTACCCAAATATCTATCGTAGCCTCGTGCCACCCCACCTCAGAAGTGTTTCATATACCTGAATTTTTCCATTGCTTATGTGATGGGTTCTGAAGGGTGGTTGCCTCAGACAGGTATGGCCCATCTCCAGGGACAGAATTTGTTCAGCTGTGTGTTTTCTCAGGTTACTATAGTAACTATCTTCAAGTAGGGATATTGATCCCTCCTTTCTTTGCCTGACCCTCCCCCTACTTCCTCTTCCTCTAAAATATTTGCATTTTTCTCTCAGGACCACTAGGTGTCACAAGTACTCACAAGTAAACTATAAAATCCTCTGAAATATTATCCCCGACATCTTGATATTTCCCTTATCAAGGAGTCCAAGAATTTTGGTGTAGACTTTTTGTATATGTGGGATCTGCTGGCTATAGCAAAAAAACCAGATGCATCAGGCTGGTGCTTATAGAGCAGGTCCATATTGTTTCATAGCAAACAATTAGCATACAAGGGAGTTTTATCTGTCATCAAAGGACCTTAATTCAGCTAACCATAGACAACTAATACATTGGATATGATGTGAATGATCAACAGACTGTGCCCAACACAAGGAAACATGCTGGTGAAACAGGGTGAGTAGAACTAGAATCCAGAAAGAGCTCCACCCTGGAAAAAGATTATGGTTAAGAAACAGAACAATCCTTAGGTTAAATTTAGATGAGTTTCAAACTAAAACTGAGCTACCCATGCCAATAATGAGACATATCTTTCTTTTCTTCCCACTCTACTTCCAATCTGTCTGTTTATAAACCAATCAATCATTCTTGCCTAGCAGTATGAATTTTACACTAGCTGGGAGGATTTATTCTCAGCTTCGCAGTGGGACCTACAGTATACCACTAGTTGACTCTGTGGGACCCCAAGACATTGATCTTTTCTGAAGAGAATATTTAAATTTTTACCTATGTCCAAAAATGTATTTTTTCCCCTTAATCCTGCACAAGAGCATTTTATTAATTTATTTATCTATTCATGTATGTATTTCTTTATTTACTTATTTACTTAAATTATAGACAGGTGTTTCCATTTCTAAGTGTACTTTTCTAAAAAAAACAACCCTCCAGCACTCCACTGTCACACAGTATATCCACCTACCTGTGCACTGCCTGTCCTTTTGCTGCTTTTCGAGGCATTGCTCAGTGCATCATCATACTGTGCAATGAACAAGCAGCACAAGAGAATACCTTCTATCTAAATAGAAGACAGAAACCCCAACCGGGACCTAGATTCATCTGAGCCCTGTGGAAGCTACAGGCCTTTGTAGCTTCCCAGTGGCACCTGCTTACAACACTTTGGTCTGGGATGGCAACAAGGCACAAGAGTGGAAGGAGATGGCCACAGGTGATGAGAACTACTTGCAACAAAAGGAGTATGTATGAATATTAGGCTAGTGACAATCCTGCTGCTGGTATTATGAACTGTAAGATCACCCTATATCTTGCAGCAGGACTCCTAAGGCACTGCAGCAGGACAGAAGGATTCCCTATGTTTCTTACCTCCTCAATTCCTGTAAGAAACTTTCCATCCATTTCAAAACTTCTCTGTGAACTTCATGCCAATGGCTCTGTATCCTGACATCTGCCATGTCACTGGCTTCACTTATTTTAGCATTTTTAATTGGTTTGATAGCATGAAGAGCAATGTGTGGGAGACAGGCTTGAGAAAAGGTTTCAATGCTTCAGTGTATCTGTTCTGAGCATATTCAGAAATACATCTTTCCTCTTTTTCCCATATTTTTAAAATATTTTCCTCAAAACTAGAACAGTTTTATACACAGAAATCTAAAATATTACATGCAGTTAGGGGCTTGATCAAATATGGTATTACTGTATGACATTCAAACAGACAGACAGTGTTACAAATCTGGAGTGGCCTATTATACTGTCATTTTAAGCTGGCAAGTTGCGAACATAATGGCTTTGGGCTACACCAGATGGTGAATTTAGGCACTAAAACATACTCCATGGCTCCTGGAATAGAATACATCACCATGAAAGAAGCAAAGACCATTCACTCCTTTTCTAAAATATTATTTCAAAGATAAAGATTGACATCATCATGTAGCTGTGAGTTATTGCTTAATAAAGCTGCATAATGAATATTAGTCATGCTGTAAGGGTTCACTATCAGTCAAATTAATCATTCATTCAAGACAGCTAATTTGGTTCTAAATGCACTGCTTAAAATGAATGCTGAATATTGCTAACTGTTAGTAAGTAGCCACCTGCTGCACCTTTATGTCATTATATTTGGTTTATTGCTGCAATAATCTACACTGTGCTTAAAGGTAGAGTTCAGTTCCAGATAATAGTTTGTTAATAACCTACCATGTAAACAAATACAATCAATTATGGCAGGAGGTAATTACAGTGTTGAATCATTTTCTTACAACACTTAAATAAGTAATCAGATTGATTCAGAAAGATTTTGAACTTTACTTGTATTTAAATGAAGGTGTGTCCTGAACCATTATAGGTGTGATGACAGAGATAAGACTAGGGAGGTGCCAGCTTTCTTCTGGTTTTATATCTGTTTTAGGGTAACTTTGTAACAAAAAAAGATTTTGGTTCTGCAGACTCTGTGCAGAACAGTAATTTCCCAGCGAGAAATCTAGCTGTCAATCTCCATTTACAGGGCCTGGCCTATTTAGGGATGTTTCCTCTATTTACCAACCAGAAACAACAGGAAAAAAAGGAAAAATGTTACATTTTGTTGCCACTGGGGTGTGCCACTTAAAAGGATTATGTTTTCTCCCCAGTAATTCATTCTCCTGCAGCTTCATGCTGGACCAGCGCCCTTTCCATTCATCTGGCATTTTTTGTTTGTGACAATCAAACCACCTGGCAAAACACTCAGGTCAGTCATCACTCTCTTCTAAGAGAGAGGAATCAAAGAAAGAAGAGGTGCTGGTTTTTGGGCAGTGCCACTCAAACATAGCAGTCAAAGACCAGAGGAAACAATCCATGCTCCTACCAGCAAGGTTCATTGCACCTGAAGTTTGCCATTTGGATAGTCCTCTGCTTTTATCTAAGTAGTTAGACTCTTTGTCTTGTCAGCAAGAAATCTCTGTCATTTGCAGAGACAAGTTCATCCTACCACCCTTGCACACCTATTTTGTAAGAGGATATTCCCCTAAGAACATGCCTCCTTCTTCCTCCATTGGTGAGGTTACACTAGGCAACAAAACTATGAGACATACCCAAGGTTTAGAGAATGACATTTAAGAGTGAATTGAATCCCATAGCTAGTGCACTTCTCAGCCTGCTGAAGCATGTTTAGCCTGGAGAAGAGAAGGTTTAGGGAGTACCTGAGTGCAGCCTTACAATACCTATAAGGAGATCACCAAGAAAAAGGAGCCTCAATACTAACTTCAGTGGTGGGATAATGAAATACCATGGTCATAAGCTGAAACAGGGGAGTGTCTGACTGAATGTACAGAAAAATGTTTTCCCTCTGAGAACAGCCATGCAGAGTAAGAAATTGCCCAGGGAACTGTGGGCTCTCTGAGCCTGGAGATTCTGATGGCAAGACAGGGCAAAGCCCTGAGTCACATGGTTGGAAGACAGAGATGCCCTTGTTTGGAGTAGGGGATTGAACGATGATCTCCCAGAGTCTCTTCAGGCCTAAGTGATTAGTGATTCTGTGTTATCTTTCATGCTGAAACATCACACATGGGATATTTTACCCATACATCACGGGCAGACTATGAAAGTAAGGCAGGGTCTACTTTTTGGAAGCATGTCTGTTCTTATAAGAACTTGTCACAGCACAGGTGTGGTCATTCTTGCTTTGGTGCCTGGCCAAAATATAAGAAGTAAAATCTGTTTGGAAAATGAATGAGAACTAAATAAAGGAAATAACACAGGAAAAAGATAGTGTGCACAGTTTTATAGATAAGAGACTTAGAATGGCTGATTGATGAGTAGATAGATTGACTAAATGGACTACACTTTATTAGCTACAAAATTAAATATTTCCTCTAAAGACACTTGATAAAGAAGTTTTTTTAAAAAGACTTGAAAAGTAAATCAATATTTGCAGTCAAGAATAAAAATTGAATTATATTTTAGGTGGAAAACTAAGAGATGTTTTAGTAAGAGAGGCCAGTCAGGGAAATGTCAGACAGGCAAATTCTTGAGCCTGCTGGAAATAGATGATGTAAGCTGGTATAAAGAGAATCTAAATGATAGGTCACTTAAATTCTGTGCAATTTGATAAATATGTAGTCTGTGCCCTAAATTCTGCAGAGTTACAATCTGGAGCACTATTGGCTTTTGTCTTGGGGAATGAGACAGTCTAAAGTTTGTGCACAGATTTCCCATTGGCTTTTAGAGTGGACTCACACACTGAAAAAGAGCCAAGTCAAAGTTAGATATTGATTTCTCAATGCATTGCTAGCATAGTTCTATTAAAAGTAAATTGCACCAAAAAAAAAAAAGAGGCTATAAATAGAACAATTCAGAACACAGAGAAATGAGCAAGTGCTTTTAACTATTGAGGGCCATCTAATTATGTCCTTTTGTTGAGCAATAAATAACAGAGAAAAACACTGTTAAAGCGATTAGCAAGCAAGACTAGATAACACTGGCACTAACCTGTATTGCTTTCAGCAAATACAATTACTTACAGATAGATATTCAAAGCCATGTGCTTATGTGTCTTAACATTTGATTTTACCCTCTGTGCATTTCTTTCTTATCTGAAAGATACAATGATAATACTTCTCTACCTCACAAACATTTATTGGAGTACTCAACACAATAAAAAAAAAATGGGGTCATAGAAGTATTTAAGGGAATCAGCTGTAAGAAGGGGAGCAACTTGGTAATGCATTTAAAAAACTATGCTAATCACTTCCTCCCACTAGTTTTATTTAAAAATATGCAAAAAACCCCACACCTTAATTTGCCCCACCTTAAGTGATACTCTTTGCCCCCACACTCACTGAAATATTAATATGGCATGCACAGAAACAGATATGGCCTGCTTTTTTGCCCTGAGATTCAGATCCTGAAAAACAAGGAAGTTTTATATTGACAACTTTTCCCTTCAATTTTCCTGGAAGTTTCCATTGCTCAGCACCACCTCCGGGTGCTGCTGACACAACATCCTCAGGGAACAAGATCCAGACCAAAACTACCCTGAAAGTGCCCAACATGAAAAGAATCTTGACTTTACCATTTTTCTCTTTCAGTCTTGATCAGGCTGTTGCCATTGTTAACACTGGAAACAATCCCTCAATAATCAAAACATAGCAGGAGTTTTACAATTCTCACAGACTTTAAAACATTTTCACCCAATGGAATAAAGGAGACTACTTGACTTATACTTAGAACTTGTTTTGCTCTCTTCTGAAGGCTTTGTGCTGTTTGCAGGGTATTAGAAGTTCCTGCTCCAGGTTTTACCCACTGCCAGCAGCTCCTGTGCTGGCATGGCCCTCTGTTTTCAGGTCAGGCCAGTGACCGAGATTAATTACATCCCTCTGGAATGGGAGGAACCATATTGAGTTGTTGATATTTCATTTTCCTATTTTGAAATCAAAAGACCTCTGCAATCCATGGAATGCATAGGCAAGCCTACAAAAGTATGATGTGCAACAGTATGTGTCATCAGAAGTCCTGAACACTGAGGGAATAGCACCAACTTTATTAAATATAACGATCTTTGTTCAACTGCAAAACAGTTGCAACTCAAATGCAAAACTAGCATGTTCTAAATATCTAATGCTTTTATACACACCTCGTAGCTTAATACAAGTAGTGGATGTCCTTCTGGAGGTCATGTAGTCCAACCTCTTGCTTGAAGCAGGGCCACCACTGTCAAATGGTACCACACTACCAGTGTCAAAACAGGCACAGCTTTGATTTAGCTTGGTCTGGAAAAGTCCAAGGTGGTGACTCCACTTGAAGACACCCAGTTTTGATTTGTTGTTATTCTGGGCAGCAGGTAGAATGCTGTATAAGAAATGTCTTCAGTTGCATTGGCTAGGCAAGGGCCAAACCCAGAAACAACAGCTTCTCACTCTTTCCTCCAGAGAGCATTTTACCCAAAGAGGAGTGGAGGTTTGGTAGTTCGTAATAATTATCGTGAAAGTGCTATGTCATGAGAGCGTATCAAGTACGGTCTGCCCAGTGTTTCTCTAGGCAATACAAAACTCAATGGCATTCTGTAGTCAGGGTCTGCACAAGAGGTGCAGCTGTCCCCAGGTAACCTGCACATCATAGCTATTCCTCTCTGGTAAATACTGTTAAAGGCTCTTTTGTCATTGGATAACAGTATAAATAAATGATTATCACCATCCCCAGAGCTGTGTTAATTGCCATTAAGTGGGCTCAGTAGGAAACAGCTTATTATTATCATCCAGACAGCCCACCAGCAACTGCGCAGTTCCCAGTTTCTGAGAATGTGCACTTTTGGATGAATGGACAAGCAGTGCTGACTTCTAATGCTTTATGTTGGAGGGGGCTGAATTACTGAATTGTGTGTTCCTCTGTGAAGGAAAAATGTCATTTACAATGTAGGTGTGTCACGTGTAACACTTTCAGTAGGTTTCTTCAAACTTCAATGTTTGCCTTGCTGAATGCTTCTCCTGTTCCTAACAACTTTCATCTTCCTTCACAAATTCCACAAAAATTGGGCAGGAGAGATGGAGAGATTTCTTCCAGTCTGAAAGTGGCATATTCCTTAAAACTTTGCCTTCCATTAGGAAGACAAATTTTATCCTACAAGTGTAAAGGGAAAATGATACATCCCCAGAAGCAGATCCTCTGGCTATAGAAAGGAGGTAAAACTGTCTTATTGCCTTCCCAACCACTGCTGTTTGACTGTGAGCTGCAAAGGAAGCTTCTCAAATTTGCTGTCCATACCTGAAGCCTTCAGGTTATTGCTGATTTTCTGAATCAGTACCAAATATAGTGACAACTTTTTTTTGTCATCTCATTCCTGATATAAAAAGGAGTCAAAGCTAATGATGTAAACTTAGGACAAAAGAAGAGTTGCTATCATACATATACAACCTTTCTCCACAACTGGCCTGTGCCATGGAAAGGGACCTGGGGGTCCTGGTTGACAGCAAGTTGAATATGAGTCAGCAGTGCCCTGGCAGGCAGGAGGGCCAACCCTGTCCTGGGGGGCATCAGGCAAAGCATCACCAGCTGGTCGAGGGAGGGGATTGTCCCACTCT
>JAWWMO010000083.1:122982191-123031174 GCA_035047845.1 Dendrocincla fuliginosa
GGGGAGACCTCACTGCAGTTACAACTTCCTTGTGAGGGGAAGAGGAGGGGCAGGCACTGATCTCTTCTCTGTGGTGAACACTGACAGGACCTGAGGGAATGGCCTGAAGTTGTGTCAGGGAAGGTTTAGGTTGGATATTAGGAAAAGATTCTTCCCCCAGAGGGTGTTTGGGCACTGAACAGGCTCCCCAGGGCAGTGGTCACAGCACCAAGCCTGGCAGAGTTCAGGAAGCATTTGGATGACACTCTCAGGCACAGGGTGTGACTCTTGGGGATGGTCCTGTGCAAAACTAAGAGTTGGACTCAATGATCCCTTCCAACTCAGTATGTTCTGTGATTCTGTGATTTCGTAAACCAAGTCTGTAACACTAGAAGTGATTTTTAATCTTAGGGCTCTGTTTATTCAGTAAGCATTCTTTGTTATTTTTTTTTGACTTTTCAAAATAGCTACAGCCAGGAACAAGTGTTTCTGGTCTCATTTCTTATGAGAAAAAAATGTAATGCTCACTGTTTTGCAATGACACTCATTCCTCTGTGTCTGATTAATTTGATATTTTGAATTCAACCAACTCTTCATTTTTAGTTGACCGGTGAAAGAAAATTAGGAATTTGATCATATGGCAATGAGGTTTGCCTTCTTCTCAACAATACTATTAAGCCTCAGAAATTAATCTTTCAGGTCTTTTCATTAATGTTGCATTTTGCCATGCAGGCCACTAAAACTTGAATGACACTGCAATTTCAACCAAATCTCTGCCTCCAAGCCATATAAATAGTGTTAATTCTCCATTTACTTTCTACAAGCAAGTTTGTGAAGTATTCCCTGTGATTACAACCAAAGTAAGGCCACTTGGGCTTATGCAGTTTTTTGAGGGGGTTTTGTTTTTTTTTGTTTGGTTAGTATTTTGTCAGAATTTATGGTAATACCAGAACCTCAGACTTTACTTTTATAAAAACAATTACTGTCTAGGAAGACGCATTTTGTCTCTCTGGAGATGCCCTTTTGTTGAACTCATTCAAAATGAAAGTTGTCCTTGAAAAAGGCTATTTGAAATTAGCTCCTTCTTTTGCTGGCCATACAAGTAGCCAAATAGTTTTTCTCTTACAAGATTTTTTAACCTCATTCTCCTGTCATTCAAATGAAATTCTAAATGAACATCAGTAACCAAAGTGAAAAGAGCCTAGCTATGTTTGTGTAACCATGATACCCAAGGAAGCAGGAGGAGAGCATGTTCTTTACTGCCAGCGTGTCACATTTAGGAGACGCAATGGAGACTCCGTGTGGGAACAAGCTCTTTCTTGAAAGATTGCTTTGAAGCAGTTTGACCTGTGGGACACATATTGGTGCTCAAGTCCACGCATGAAAGAAATGTGTGGTTTTCTGTGGACGCCTTCTGTGGTAATCTGCGAAACAGGAGACACCATTTCTGCTGTGTTCCTCTGTGCTGCAATGCCATGCAGGTATTGTTATCTGGGAAGGGAAAGGCACAAAGCCTACATGAGCTGAATAGGAACTGACTGTTCCTGGTTGGAGTGCAGCACCTGGGGATGTGGCTGTGCCTGGGCACGGGGGGAATCTCCAGCCCTGTGGATGGAGATAGCTGTCCCCGGAGCAGCAACCAGCACTGCTGAGTACAGCCACAGGATGCTGGATATGAACGCTGGACCTCGGCCCTCGAGGAGCCCGTGGGAAAGCAGCTGGGCCTGTACTGGTGCCAGCACAGAGGGACTGCATGGAGACAGACCATCCAAAAGTCCTGCTTAGGCACTTTCAGTTTCCTGTTTTCCCCTGATGGGGGTCTGGCCTGGAAATAGTGAGCAGGAAGGTCCAGAGTGCTCTGCCTGCTGTTGGGTGGTCTCCAGAGCCTGGAGCAAAAGCCATGGGGGGCTTGAGACCTCCCTCTTGCTCCAGCAGCCCCAGCAAACACCCTTTGCATTTTAGCTCATTTCCAGACAGGGGAGGCTTCTCTGTGCCAGCATGTCCAAGGTGTTCCCATCTGTGGCTGGCAGATGGTCAGCAGTGGGAGTGCACCATGAGCCTGGCACTGCCCGGGTGTCCTGGCCCACTGCAGACACCACCGTGGGCTGGCAGACTTGGGGTGGGAGAGGGAGAAGCTCCGGGTCCTGTTGGATGGAGGGGGCTGAAGACCCCTTGGCATGACAGCACTGGCTCCAAGCAGCTACTCTGGATCAAGGCCTAGGGGCTGACTCCTGTCCACAAAGACATGAGCCCCCTGGCTCCAGGAATCCTGGAGATCAGGTCTGCCTCTTGTAACCACAGCGCTGGGGAAGCTGGCATTGCCTTCCCTCTCCAGCGAGGCAACACATCCATCCTGGAAGAGCTGTGCTGTGAATTAGCTACATGTCCATTTGACAAAACTACTTTCTCCTAAAGAAACCAAAACAAAGAAAAAGAACCCACTTGCAATTACACAACTAATTATCAAAAGTCTTTATTATTATTTGTTCTCCAGCCAAAAAAATGGAAATATCTTTCCAAGCTGCTATTATCTTCCAGTTTAGCAGTTGGCCTATTCAGCCATATCTTTCAAATTAATCTTTTAGTTAACTCTTATGTAATAAGAAACTCTGCCTTGGTAAGGGGCATGTTTCTGTGTAGTTAGCACTGCCTGTTCACCTTCTAATCGTGCAAGTGAGGATGACTGATCAGACACGTCTCAAGACTGTGTGCCTATTAAAATCAATGGCAGGTTTAAATGGGTTTCTTTGTCAACTGATTTACATGGGTTTTGGTGTGTTTAAAAACATCTCTTGCTATAATACTGGATATCAAGGTAAAAACCAAAAATTGTGCTCTTATTACAGCAGGGGAATGGATGATAGCATAGGCAGTAACTAAAAGAGTTAAATATTTAATTTGTGACATTTTGAGGGAAAGCTCATCAATTTTCAGGAAGTAAAAATGGATCATTCAAATGCATTTAAAATACATTCCAAATTTATGGTAGATTTTAAGGAAGATTGTTGGATTGGGATTTCATACTGTTTTGTACTGTTGGAGTGCTTAGATACTCTCCAAGAAAATTTTGCTTGGGACATTGATTAGATCATCTTGCCTTTTGCTAACTCGATTTTTCCAAGGCTGAATAAAATTTTTGGGAAATGTCAGAGAAAAGCAAATGCTTTTTCTCCTTTTCACATACCAAAATACTAGCCAAGCACCAAGCAGCTACTCACTTGCTCCCACCAGAGGAATGGGGGAGAATATAGGATGGGTAAAAGGTACAAAACTCATGGGTTGAGGTAAAGACAGTTTAAGAGGTAAAAAAATAGCTGTGCCACAAGTAAAGCAAAACAAGGAATTAATTCACTGCTTCCCATGGGCAGGCAGGTGTTCAGCCTCTCCAGGACAGCAGGGCCCCATCACATATAATGATTACTTGGGAAGACGAACGGCATCTCTCCAAATGTTCCCCCCTCCCCTGCTTCCTTTTTCCTCCCCTCAGCTTTATATACTGAGCATGAGAACATATGGTACGGAACATCCCTTTGGTTAGTTAGGATCAGCTGTCCTGGCTGTGTCTCCTCCCAACCTCCCATGCACACCCCCAGCTTCTGAGTGGGGCAGGACAGGAAGCAGAAAAGGTCTCAGCTCTGTGCAAACACTACTCAGCAATAATAAAACCATCTCTATAATATTAACATAGTGTTCAGCACAAGCCCAAAACACAATCCCATGTGTGAAGAAAGTCAACTCTACCCCAGCCAAAACCAGCACAGTGAAAAACACTATGTTTGACTTATGGACTGAGTAACTGTCCCATGTGTGCGTTGTGTTTGCCTCCTGCAAGGTGGTCTCTCCTAACTTAGAAAGCAGAGACTGTCTGGCCTTTTTTCTTCAATTTCTCTAAGGAAACTGAGGATAAATATGATATCCAGGCACAAGTACCTTGTGCTCTTCAACAGGTTGTCATTTTATCAAATATGTTACTGAGAAAAGCATACAAATAAATGTGTGAGTTTCACCAACAGACAGGTCTTTTGTTGAAAATGGGAATACTAAGTGAAAAAGAAGGAAGGACGGAAAAAAAAATTGTTGCATGCTAGAAGCAAAGGCAAAGGACAAGAATGGAGAAAGGTAAACAGTTGTAAAAACAGGCCATGGAATTGTCACAAACTCATGTGAGTTAGAAATGCCATGGCCAAGAAATGCTCAAGGGCCAAACGACATTCATGATCCCGTGTGTAATTTTCAAGACTGACTGTTGATTTTAGCTTCCCTGGTAGGATCCAACTAAATGGGATATAGTGATAGAAATGGAAGGGAAGAACTAGTTTCCTTTCCCTTTTTGGCTAAACTGAAATTTTGAGAAGTTTTTCTTAGGAAAATGCTTCGGTTTTGGTGAATCAGTCAAGGGTTTCGATGCTGGTTTTAATCTTTTGAATAAAAAGAAATAAAGAGGTTCAGATTCCACCTGGGACATCAAATTTAGAGGTCTCTCTTAGGTGTCCACCTGTGCTTTAGGGGCCTCCTTCAATCCAGTGCCCCTACACAGCTGCTTGCCACCATTTAGGGAGGCACCATGTGGGATCTGCTGAAGTCTTGGGGACTGCTGGAGATGGGTGGGGGCCAGGCAGACACCCAAGGCACTTATGGGGGCACTGGGTGCCTGTTTTAGGCAGCTGAAATGAGCCTCAGGTCAGCTCACCCAGTGGAGCCTGGTGGTCCAGCTCACCCTAAAGCAGACCCTTATTCACTGGCTAGCTCAGCAGAAGTACAGGTTTTACCATCTGCACCAGCAAGAGATCTGCTGAACATGAAGGGATTTATATGCCAGACACCCATTACACAATTATCTCAATCTTATGTCAAAATGTCATTTCTGAATGAAAAAAATGCAATTATATGATTAAATCAAATAAAGAATAAGTGTTTTCTAACTTAAAATAATCCTGATTTTTTTTCCTGAATCAAGTTGGAAAAATGTAATATAGATTAATTGCTTGTGGCAACTCAGCTCCTTATTTTAGATGACAAAATTGTAGATTTTTACCTCCACTAATAGAAATGCTTTCTTTTTTCAATCTTTTATTTCAGTAGTTTAACTTTAAATCAAACATTCTGTTTCTCAGCCCTTTCATTCATATCCATATGAGCTGGAGACATAGCTCTGAGGCATTGGCATACTATCTGAGATAGCTTGTTTCCAAAACAGCCTTGTAGATGAGTAGTTTGCACATGCATTATGGATGTACTGAGGAAGAGTGTTAGAACTGATATATGAACTGACAGCTTGGAGGATTGGCTGTCTTTCAGCAGGAAGGTCAATAAATATCTCATGCATGTAGCATGCATGTTCCTGTGGGCAAAGTAGCATTGGGGGGGTGTTTCTCAAGAAAATCGATGTTTTGGAAAGAGGAAAATAGGGTATGCATGTAGAGTGCCCACTGTGGATCAGAAAGAAATCTACTAGCAAAGTATATTTATTTCTTCTATAATCACTTTTTCTTTGGTAATAATATGTGTTACTGGTAGGTGACGAATTTTTCTAAAAGGAAAATGCACACAAATCTGTCTAGCTTTGTCATAAAAGTGTAATTGAAGCACCAGTAACTCCTGGCATTGCTTACACATTGCCATTCATGCTCTTGTTCTCATGAGAACAATTAGTACTTCCCAAAAACATTCATCTTTCTATTTGCAATTGTCTTGAATTTGGACTTTCAAACAAAAGAATTACTATTGGAAGCATTTCTTCTTTGTTGTCTGATTTTAATGGGAAGAATGAAAAAATAACTTTCCAATGCTAAGTTCACTCACACTTTTTTTAGCAAATCTGGCACTAAAAAAGTCAAAAAGCATGGATTGAGCCAGACATAAGCTCCACTGAAGGGGAATATCTTATACTATGCCAGTGAAAACTGAACTTGATTTCATTAGTTATAAGCTTCCAAAAATCTGCTGTCAGGCCCATGGGGCATTGCTGGACAGAGCTGGCAAGCTGGCGGGGAGGTGACTGTCCCTCAGTACATGGGTCACCAGTTCATTGGTGACACTGTCCCTGCTGCAAGGACATTTAGTATCACAACGTGATGCCAAAATTTTCCTTTTTTATGAAGGTATTTTTAGGCTGACTAGTTGAACTCTGGCACTTACAAAGGCCCCATGAATGTGGGCCAAAGGCCAAATCCCTTGCCAGAATAAGGAACTGATGCCTGCTGGTGCCAGGCTAGCACTCTCACTCTGACTAAGGTTTCCTCTCTTTTTTTTTATTCTCCATTTGTTAACTTCCTGCTGTCCTCCTCTGGCAGATGCTTTGACCCACCTTTTCCCCCTTTGGGGTGGGGTTAAACTCAAGAGCTTTAGGATGGACTTAGACTACAACATCTGAACAGCTATCTAACCTGCAGCTCTAGGGAGTATCCTTTATATTCCAGTGAAACTGGAACAACAGTCAGTTTGCAATAATAATATGGTTTTCCTTAGCCTATTCTGGACTCATTCTATGCAATATGTGTTCTATAATATGGTTCTAATATGTGTTCTATAATATGTGTTCTAATAATATGGTTTTCCTTAGCCTATTCTGGACTCATTCTATGCAATATGTGCAATAGTACAAGCACAGTAGCTTGTACTATGGCACTGTGGTGGCTATAATTCTGGTAACCTCATTCATAAAGGTGTCCTATTAATTTCAGTGATCTCTGTAGACAACTCATATTGCAATCTCTGTCTTGAATTAGATTGCCCATTGGGTTAAGGAGTGGCCTTTTCTTCTTCCGACCCACTCTATGCCTTCTATCTTTGTGTCCTCAAAATAAATGTCTAGGGCAAATTGCATCTAGTGCATCTACTTTGGTGAAGCTGAAAGGGGAGAATCTTGAACTGTGAATAATCCCTAATTTAAAGGAGAATGTAAAGGACACACTGAAACCACACCTAGAATAAGTGTAGTGCCACAGGAGTGATATCAGAAGAAGTTATCTAGAGTCAAGTCAAGCACAGACTGAAGCACTCAGAAGGAAAGGACTGAAAGGGCCATCTCACAAAATAGTTAAATACAGCTATCAGGAAGCCAGCAGGTACCATGGGTAGAGAATATTTGACAGTAGAACAGGAAACAACCTTGAATTAAAAAGCAGAGCAAGGCTTCACTTTGCGTCTGACACTTCAGCTTTTTGCCAGGAAGGTCTTATGCTAAATTTACTTTCCCCTTCCTACTGTAACACTGCAGTTTTTAATGTTTGAAAGTATTCTTTAAAAAGAACACAACCCAAACCTTCAAGGCCTGTCTATATTCTCTGACTCATCTTCTCCATTAACAGCAAAAACAAGAAGGGAGAAATAGAAGACGTAAGAGAAGACATCAGGGAAAAGGAAGAGGAAATATCACTTTTCAAAGCATTTTGATGGCACTTATAAGTTTGTCTGTAACCTTTTTTTTCTGTTTTTTTTTTTTTTTTTTTTTTTCCTACTGGATCTGTTTGTTTTTCTTGAAGAATGACATGATCTTTTGAGAACATGACAACTAAAGACATAACCTTGCATTGTGACCATATTTATGATGACAGTATTATCTTAAAGTTACTGCTTTCAAAATGTCTTTAAAATTTGCTTGGTATAAATGTAGATTGCCAGGCTTATGAAATGAAACTATAACCACACTTAAAAACAGGTCAGCAGAGAAGATACTTGGGAAGGTGATATAAGGGGTATAAGTTAGGCCTATTTAAAATAGTCCTCATTTTGGAAGTGTGATTCAGATATGCTTGCAGACGTGCTTTCACTTCTCAAAGCAGTGATATAATGAGGCTTAAAGTGGATTTATCATTGCCCAATAGCCAGCATTTCACAATCTGAAATAAAATTACTCAAGGCCCTTGTAGTACATGCTCTATGTTGCGTGCACCTCCCAGGTGAAAGGCAAGTGGTTGAAGTGATTTGAAAGCACGGTGTGATTGCATCAGCCAGGTGAGAGGCTGCTGGAGATGAGCTTCAGTCCTGAGTCAGCAGAATGTGGAGTGATACTGGCTGTGCTTGAAGAGGTGCAGATTCTCCCTGTCTCAACAGGAGCCTTGGGAAAGGTTTTGGCTGAGAAAGCTTTCCTAACACCTACTCCCTCTGCAGCTGATTCCACATTTCCACAAAAGATGCAGCTGCCTCCCTTTGGGGAAATCTTCCCAAGAGTGCCTGAAGAATGACAGGCATGTGGTCTTGCCAAGCATTTACAGGGATCATGCAAAATGGGCATGGGGAGACAGGAGGAAAATGGATGCGGTTATGTCCTTGTTCCAAATATGTACATTAAGGCACCTAATATGACAAATGAACGTTCTGGAAAGAGTAGAGACTAAAGACTATAAATGCTATATTATCAAGGACTGTTGTATGACCCAGCATACTTTGTATTTTACGAAGTAGTTTTCTCTGAATTGCTTAGCACGTCTGCTTCGTGGATTATAGGATAAGTAGGCAAAGCTGAAGCAGATGTAATTTTTACTCATGAGACCACATGGGATCGAAACCAACTACTCTGACAGTAGTGTGAACAAATCTGTAATCTTCAGTTTCTTGCCCTTTACTGCCCCGAATCGGAGTATCCATGTCAGCATGGTTGATTGTTTCACAGCAGTGAAAGTGTATGCTGTATCAGAGAGCAAAATTCTCCATCTAGCAAGCCTGGTACAGTATTTGCTGATGGAAAGAAGACAGCTGCTGTCTGCTCATTGCTCCAAGGGGAATGTAATCTATGAAGGAAGAATGTGCATCTGGGGATCTCAGCATTTCAGGAGATATCAAAGTCAAGGAATCTGAATGGTACCCTGTTAGAAAAGACATAATACTTCCTTACAGCATGCTTTTTTTCATTCTCTTCTTCTATCCCACGGGACAGGGATGAGCATATTTAGTATGACTCACATAAATAAATGTGTGTGAAAATTCAACCGTTTTAGAAATTTCATTTCTTCAGGGACCCAAGCAGCTGTTCAGACTAGTAATAAGTTATTGAACACTTCTTTCTTTTGTTTAGCATTTTACTGATTTTATGCAATGTGCTACAATACCCCAGGCCTCTGACTATGTGAGACAGCAAAATGAGGTGATGATGGGACTGGACTGGAAATGAAGAGGTCCAGCCACAATGACCCCAACCTACAGAATGTAGTTTTCAATAGGGGCATGAAAAGTGCTTTGTGAACCTATAGAAAAGCTGATAAGGATGGGCTGATGGGCATAAAAGCTGTATACTGCAGCACTGCCTACATGGGGAGATGTCATCACACAGCATTACAGTTATAAATGATTCCTTAAAACCACAAAGCCTGAAACTGTTCATTTTCTGCATATTTCTCCCACATCAGTGAAAAATTTATATTGAGGCGAACAAATGCCATTTAAACTAAAAATGTTAACACAAATATCTTTTATTTTTAGCTGCTTGAATGGTTAGGGCATGCTTTAAGTGGTCACATCCACCCTATTTTTATGTGCTTAGACTCCCTTTTTTATGTACTTAGACTCCTTTGTCTCCTCTCCGCAATCAAAGATCCACAATTTTTCTGGTATGTTTACATCTTAGTGGTATAATTTGGGCCATTTCTGGACTAAGTGCTGAAGTTCTGTCTTATTACTCCTAATGGATGCACTGTCTTTTAATTAAAAACAAATGCAATGCAAACCGCAATAATAAAATAAATTACAGACTAAGTTTCTAGCATCTGATCTTCACACAGCAGGCTGCACAAGCACATAGTCATTCACCTCTTCTCCTCCTTGCAGACTTTATGCAATGTATCTCTTAAACCATGTGAACATCTTGTTTTGGCTGGCTTTTTGATCACCACTTGGAAACTTCTAGGAAAGGAGCCAGCTTCCTTTTTCTGAGCAATGAATTCCCAGATGTGACCCTGTGATGGGAGGGACCACGGGTCCTTGTAGTGGAAGGCTGGTGGTCAAGGCTGGCTGGTTCTGCCAGACCAGTTTTTTTGGCACTATGGAACATTTCCCTCATATCATTATGGAGCTTTGGGAAAGAGAGCAGGAAAAGCTGGTTTGGATTAACCAGTTTGTCAAGCCAGATCTAGTTGGTTGGTTTGAGATTTGACAATTCTTTACCAAGTAAATTAGTATTATATCCATTTTAGGACATATTTAGGACCTAAATGATCTTAGAAATGTTATAGATGGAAATGTTTCATGATAATCTAGTGGTTAACTGATGCATATTTTATACTTTATGGTAAATTTTTAAAACAAAAAAAAAATAATCCAAACCTGTACTGCCATTGTGAGCCTTATCACAACCGATCCCACTAAAACTTATTTTTAAGTCCTTATTTTTTACAAATCTCTGCCTGAAAGAAAAAAATTCAAGCCACACTACATAGTTGGAAGTTCCAATATCTTTCTGCAAGTTATCTATATCACCCTGTAGTAACACCTAGGTATTGTTTTAGGTAGTTCTTTCAGTCCTTCATGACACATTAAATTTTCATCATGGTCACTTATGTAGAGGTGGAGAAGCGGTACAGGGAATATTAGTTATAGTGTCTTTCCCAGAAAGCTGATTGCAATGCTATGAACAGAAGGTAAGTTTTTACAGAGTTCTTATTGCACTCGTACCACCACTACAATTACAGCAGAACTTATGGGCTTGATATTGAAGTTACAGGAGGAGTGAAAGATATTATTTGTTGTGCAAATTAGATCAGAAATTAGCTGCTATTGGCTGGAGAAAATGAGGAATTTAAGAAAACTGCTATGGCAAGCACTGGGAAAAAGTATTGTTTGAGAAGAACTTGTGAAAGTTTCTAATCGCCTCTTGAGACAAAGCCAGTGGTGCTCAAGAACATGCAACTGTGTGTCTAAGTCCCTTCATCTAGCAGAAGTTGTAGGTGTAGGCTTGCAAGGTGGACAGCCCTAGATGCAAAAAAGGGCACTGTCATCCAAGGCTGCAGAGTATAAAGACAAGAAGAAAGCCTTGTCTTGGAAATGTTTAGTGAATAATTTTGTTTTGCTGCTGGTTGATTGACAGGGGTTTCGAGATTACTTAGGATTTTGAAGCTTTAACAGTAGCTCCCCAGAGATGGCTTAATGCACAGAACTGGAACACGGCATTACACAGATGCCATCTTCTGTTTTTAGAGAAGAAGTTTCTTCTCTTCTCTACAATGTATTCAGAACTATGTCAGTTGAATGTGATCCTACAGATGAGGAGAAATCCACTAGTACACATTGTTGTCTGAAGTTTAATGGATCCTGTAAGAAATTCAAAATGTATTAGGCAAGTGCATACCTACCATAGAGAAGAATGTACAAGAAGTGCATGAAGTAGTTCTTCCAGTTTTGTTTAAGAACAGGTCAGCACAATATGAAGACGTAATTCTGGGAAGGTATTATTTTGTCTGCATTACAGGGTTGTATTTGTCAAACTATGCATTTTTGTGCTGATCCTGTTGAAATACATGTAGGAAAAAAAGCGCTCTGTCATTTCCAGTGAGGCAGCTGAGGCAAAGCAGCAGATCTTTAGTTTTACTGGTCTAAGAGTGATGGAGACTAGCAGCTGTCCTTGCTAAGTTGCCTGATACCTAAAGTCTCTTCCAAAGTCACTTCAACTTGTGGATCACAGAGAAGTAAGACATACACAAAGCAAAATTTAAAAAATGGAACATAATAATTAGAGGGGAGAGGGAAAGAATTGGTAGATGAACTTGGGAGTGATTTCTCCCTACATGTTTATAAAAACTTACTTTAATCCTGAAATCTTAGGCTGAGAAAGACTGAGAACAGTTTTGCTTGGGTGAACTGATGCTTCCAGAGGTTTTGGTGATGAGTTTTGCAGGTTTCATTTAATTGCTGCCGGTCTGGGAAAGCAGCCATTCATTTCTGACTGATTGGAAATCCAGATGTAAAGTCAAGCCATTTTTTACAGCTGGGCTCCAGTGAACGTAGTGAACAGTTAAGGGAAAGTACAAAGCGTTCCTGGGGGAACATTTGGGGAGGGAGGAGTGTAGACTGTCTCCCTTTTGGCAAGAAAGAGTATCACTAGCAGTTAAAAAAAAAAATTACTTACAAGGAAATGTAGAGTTGTTTCTGAAGATTTGCCATGTTCTTTTTTTTTTATAAAAAAGGCAAAAAAATATGTTTGTCTCAGGAAAAGAAACGAATGATTGAACACTTGAATAACACTAATGTTATTAGTTGCCTTGCTTGCTTTCAAAGAGCTATAACCCATCCAGAAGGAGACGTGCTTTTGAACACCCTTTGTGAAGAACTTCTCTTACAACCTCATCTCCCAAACAGAGTAGCATGGCACTGAAGCAAAGAAAGAGCAAAAGCTGGCAGCCAGCTTCCTCTGCCTGCTAACAGTCCAGGTGTACCTTCTCAATACTCTTCTATAGCTATGTATACTTTTAATACGGACAAAGGAATCTAAATTGCAGAAAATGAAGATATTATAATAATAATGGCTATTTAAAATGTAAAAAGCCATTTTACTGCCTATTTTAGGTAATATCAATTTAGATTGATGTAATTGTTTGCCAATTTTTATCTTTTACTTCTAGAGGTTCTTCTTGGGTGATCAGTTTCTTTGACCTTCACAGAAAAATGGGCCACACCTTATGCTGAGCCTTTAATGAATTGTCAGACACACACCCCAGGAGCTCTAAATCTGTTCATATGGATTAGTTTAAAGATTATGGGCTGCAGTAATCTTAGGCAAGAAACAGTCTAAAACATTCTTTGCCATGACCACAAACCTCATTTGGCACTCTGGCTGTGCTGAGAGCAATGCTGAGGCTTGACTTTGCCTGTGTGGCTGAGGAGCCTCAAGCAGGCTGGGGCAGTGTCCCACCACTTCTGATGGGACAGCAGAAGGTAACTATCTCTCTGAGTGCTTCTGTTGCTTCACAGAGTATGTGAAGCTGCTACATGTGTGCACTGTCTAGAGTGGCACTCCTATGTGATAATTTGGAACCACTGAACCATCATGAGTTGTAAAGCAAAAAATTAAGTTCTGTGGAGATACAGTTATGAACTGTGTGATCTCCTTATCAAGCTATCATGCAAGTAAATAGCCTCAGTTTGTGGTAGGAACATTAAACATTAAACTTTGCCTGTAATCAGAGCAGTTGCTGCCTCCTTTGGTATCTCTCTGGAGTAGAGATTGTTGCCCAAATACTGACCAGGCAAAACTTTCTCTCCTTTAAGACAACAAACAAGGTAGAACTCAGATGTTAATTGTGCTTATGAAAAATGGTTCCAGCCATGTTATGTTCCTCCTGCTTTTGCTTTGACCCATTAGCTAGCAAATCCTCACAGACTTGCACCAAAGACAAATTTCTTCAGCAAGGACCTCAGCATGATCAAAGGGTGGATGAATGTGTCTCTGAAAGGCTGACATCAAGGGCGAGGTCCCTACTAAAACATAATAATAATTATGACAGTGTAAGTGCTACTTTGGTTTTATTGCAGGAAAAGGGATGAAGAGAAATAGCTGCTGTATTTTGTTAGTAGAAAAGTCTTCCTTTCTAAGTTTGGCTTTGTTGTGTTTGGTAAGAAATCGAAAAATAATAATTACAATAGTAATAGAATTTAATTTATAATTTCATATTGTTACTGTAACAACAGAGAAAATATGAATTGAGATCCACTGCCAGTAAGAGCTGTCATAGACATTAACCTTTGTTGTTGATTTTAGTCGTCTGTGACCTGATTATGAAAATGGTAGACTTTTGCAATGCACTTGGAAATAGTAGGCTGGGCATGAGAATGCTGCTATAAGTTGATGATTATATTTTATCCTATCTCTTGTGACCCTTGGCCTATTTAAAGCAAGTATCAGATGATGTTTTCAGTTTTGTTTCATCAGCAAAGAAGACTGGATGTTTTAACAAGACTTTAATAAGCAGCTTCACGCACGAGCTGCAATGCAGGAGGGTGGATCAAAACTATGTTCAAGGGGGAAATGTGTTGTACATATCTGCAGACACAGAAGTAGCCTCTGTGTGAGTCCAGCACAGCCACCGAGGATTCCTCTATGGACAATGAGCAAGGATCCCACTGACCCTAAGGAACTGTTTGCAGATGAGATCAGTTGTCCCCTAGTGATTTTTGGTTTTCTCTTTTTTAGATAGCATACAATTGACTAGATTATACCTAGACAACTTCCACCAAGACTCATACAGTTAGGGCAAATTAATTCCACTAAGTAAAAAATAGATGTAAGCTGAGCTCTAACAGGATGCTACCTCTGCCTGAAGTATTTAAGTAGCAGGGCTACTTAAATGGCCTGTCAAAATGTCTCACTGGTGAAAAGTAGTCTAAATCAAATCTAAGATTCAAATCAAAGTGGTACTGAGAAGTCAAGAACCTGAAGCAGGCATAGCTCAGTCTTGAACAACCCTTTGACAGGAGGCACATACCCCAAAAGAAGGCAACTAATCATGCTACCTTTTAGTAACCAGGGTTTGAGGACACTTGAATGAATCTGGTAAATGAGTGTAAGGCCTAGTGTGTTTTGAACACAATGTTCATACATAATGTTCTTGTTACTTTTTTTTTTGTATATGTACATCACTCTTCATCTGTCTGATAAAGAGATGGCCTGGCTTCCAAAGTTTTTTTGGTTTTGTTGTCTTTTGTTGTTTCTCTTTTCTTTGTTTGTTTTTGGTTGGTTGGGTTTTGTTTGTTTGTTTTGTTGTTGTTGTTGTTGGGTTTTTTTTGAAAGAGGCAGCATGTTTCATGCATTAACACTGGTCTTCAGGAACTAAAAGTGATTAATTCATTACGTATTTCCTTGGCATGCCCCCGCAGTCCTGACCCCTGTGCCAGGACACCTACCAAGTTTCTTACTGCTCTCCCTGCAGGTCAGGAGCATTTAATCCTTGGTGACGTTCTCATTCTGAGGAGCACTGTGTGCCTCTCCACATTGCCTACGACCACACCCACCAGGTTTTCACTGAAGTCCTCTCAAGGTGATAATCACGGCAGCACAGCACTGCTATAGCCCTGAAGTGGCCTAATGGAGAATAGGGGGAAATCATTAAGATTACATCACAGCTCCAAGCTATCTGAATCTTGCAAATCTGGAAAGCAAATATTGAACTCAGGAAAACCTTCATGCCGCCCATTGTTAAGCGAAAGCCTGGGAGAAAAATGAACAAATACATTGCATGTTTTTCTAAATATTGTTGGACTGCTCAGAATAAATATTCTAAAAATGCTCTCATGGAAGAATAGTGAATATAATAGATACATTTCTGTTGGGACACATTCATTAGCATGAGGAATTATCTGTTTCCTGATGACTTCCTCTCTTACCAGTACATATGAAATCTTTCCAAGCATGTCTGCCTTGTTGCCATCTGATCTATTAATTGAGGAGAAGTGATTTAAATTTCATGTTTGCAGGGCATGTACGAAGGCTTGCATCAATGAATCACTGAGAAGGAAATATCCTGGTTTGCTGGCAGAAGTGTCAGCTGAATGGAATAGTTTTGGGGCCTTTGGCAACACCTTGCTGAAGGCATTCCTGGTGTTGGACACAAACAAGGCAGATAAAACTTTGTTCAGAGGGAGATTATGTAACACACTGCAGTGGCCAGAATGCATCATTCTTTGTCTTCATCATAAATTAAAATACAGAACTATTAATTTCCTAGGTAATGACAGACATATTGTTATTTTAAAGTTGTTGTTGATCTTGCACAATACATCAGAAAAAACAATTTGTCTTCTATATTTAACAGTCTGAATTTTTTCCTTACACAGAGGTTTTCCTTTGAAGATTTCAGTAAGAACTGAGGACCCTGATATTTTCACCAGCAAGATATTTTTCTTTAGGTGCTTTTGCTCTCAGCTATAAGAATCTGGCCCCATGCTTCCTGCTGGGCATGGCACACCATTGTATCTTCTGCAATTTTCCTGCTGCCCATTGCTCCTACTTTTCAGTGGTGATGCCTGTGAACCAGCACTCCAGGCATGTCACACTCAGCTCTCCCATCATTACCAAGATAAAGAAGTTCCACAGGCAACTCTGGTTCGAGCTCACCTCAGCTACTCAGTAGTTTTTCCATTCCCTGCCTCACGTCCTGGTTTGCTCTTTACCTTCCACTCACGAGTTTTCTCCTTCTTTTATGCCTTTTTTGAGAATGTGACCATTGGTTCTACTGTGGGCCTGGAGGATCAGAAGCAAGCAATTAAAATGAGCTCCACTAGTCTCCTCTCTGTCCCTTTCGCCTACTTTATACTTCGTCCTATCTCTGAGATATTCTACATTGGTCTGAAAAGTTCTTTCTTGCTTTTGTGGTTCATAGCAGCTCACAGTGGACATGTGCTCTGCCTGGGCTCCATGTCTACGCTCTGTCAAGGCTCATTATAGGACTTTTCTCTATCTCTGCTCTATGCCAATGTCTTTTTGACTTTTTCTCAGTTTTCTCCTCAAAAGAGGTTCCTAATCTAATTCCTAACCCTAGGCCTGCCTCTGATCTCTTCTCTTTGTTTCTGTCCAGGGTGTTTTCTTAAAATCCAGGTATATATGTTTTCCACACGGGTCAATCATTTTCTCTAGTGAACAGGAATTCAATATAGTCCAACATTCTTCCACAGAACTACTCTTAAAATAATGTTTTACCTCCCTCCAGGAATCACTCAGTGTCCATGAAATGCAACTGTCTTGTATTGCACCAATGAGCTGCTGATTTGTAGATGGTGTGGGGGTGTTGGCAATGAATAACTCAAAAAAATTTTATTAAACATTAGTTTGAAAGACTGTATTGTGAAAAGAAAAATTTGTTTTTAGGAACTGCATTTGCTTTCCGGTAAAATTGCTTCATCTTTTTCTTCTTTTTTTGTTTTTTCATTTTTTTTTCCATGTCCTATCATCCATCAAGTGTAACTAAGTTGCTTCCAACAAAGAATTTCTTTTGTTCCACATTTCAGGATGAGTGTATAACTCTAAAATATTGTTGCCAAATAATTTCTCATGATAAATATTTTTTCTTCCAGCTATAAAATTGCATGATCCTGTTTATTCTCACCGAAATGGGAATTTGGAGGTGTGGATGCTTTCTCCTGAGAGATTTTTAAGAACAGAACATGGAAGGTTTCACAGGAAGAGATGGGCTAAGTGCTCATTACTATTCCTACTTGTCTACAATATCACTGTAAGCTAAGAGTGAAAGTGTTTTCAGTTAGCTTCAAAGAACTCAGAGCAGCCCATTACCAGGATAACTGGTGACACCACTGTCACCCTGGCTTGAGATTGCCCGGTGCACAAAATATGCATCATCCAGCTCTTGCTCAGTTCTTTCCTTTAGACTGCTGAATGCTATGAAGATGCTCCAAAAAACTCCAGGAGACGTAAGCGTCTGTGGTGCAAATCCTTGCACATAAATTGACCTTTACCAGCATTCCAGCATTCCTGCTTTGATATCCTTTTCTTCTTACCTGCAGGTATGTAGCACCGTAGCTGTTAAGTTCAAATATACTAATCTCAGGGTGCATTGATGTTACTCAGAACTTCCTCCTGTCCTAAGAAAACTTCCCAGCCACCTTCAGAGTGCTTGCTGTAACTTTGAAATTACAGTAAGTCAGAGGAGCCTGCTGTTAGGGACATCTTACTATTTCCTTTTCCCCTACATCAGGTGTTGGATTCGCACCTTTGTATAAAATTTAAAATCTAAACAGGCAGCTTCACCTACCATAATGTATAGGAAATGTTTATTATGCCTTCTGGTCTCTGTTCAAAACTTTGTTATTTCACAAGAACAGGTCAATTTAATGGTGAGAATATTTCCACAGCTATCATGCCGTATGGATAAAAGGAAGCAGGATTTACAGGGAAAGCTTTATTCTTTCTTAAACTAGCTGGTATAGGTGGAAAAATCAGGTAACATTTCAGGCTCATACTCCTTCCTTCAGTTCAGCTGCGATCATTGTGTTTTGCGTATACAGATATATACATATGATTTTTTTGTTTATTTCAGGCTTCCCACTGATGTACAAGGCTGTATGAGCCTGAACTCTGGAAGGAAACAGAAAATCACTCCTGTTGATTACTCAGGCTGTCAACTTCTGTCACTAATCTCCTGTGACCCTACATAAAAAAGCCTTTCAGTTTGTGCCTCATTTAAGGATCTCAGGGTCACCCAGAAAACTTGTTTGAGACAAGCGCATTTCCAAAGCTGAGCACTGAAATGCATCTGACACAGTCAAGTCTCCCAAGACTATTTTTTGAAAGAAGCCATATGCATGCCATTGACAACACTTTGCTTAATAGCTGTAAAGTTGCATTGATTTTTCTCAGTACTGTAATGTCCCGGTCACATTAGGCAAGAATAGCCTGTATAAGTCTATTGCTACATACTCAGCAAGTATTACCAGACAAGAAAGAAGCACAGCTCTTCAAGTACTGGGAGAGAGGTTGTCTTAGTTCTTTGGAAATCTTTCTTGCTTATTCTTTGACCTAGCAGAGACCTAAAAGTGCCCAGTGGTTTCCTCAACGTTTTGCAACCATGAGGGAGAGCCTGGCAGATTCTCTAGGTCAAAGTAAGGGCAACTTTCTGAACTCACTTGATGGAAGTGTTTGGAAACAAGGTATCAAAAGAAGTGAATCAGCGCTAGCTGTATTTACTCCTGGTAGAGGAAGAGTCAGGGCTGCGGTCCTCAGTGGGAAGCCGAGTGCACTGCTCTGTGAGGCAGGGGTGAGGTTGTGATGGGGCAGACAGAGGCACATCTGGAATTTCAAGCAGGGAAGAAAATGTACAACAAAGGGCAGAGCACTATTGTGATATTTCTGGCTCCTCCTTTTCACAGCACATGATGCAGAATGGCACAAGAAAAGTTCTGCAGCTCTGGTACTGAACATCTCCCGTGGAGCTGGCAAGTCATCTCTTGGTAGTCCTTGCACAAGTGTCTTTCCTTTGCTTTTGACTTCCCTGTCATCAATCTGCAGTGGGTCCAGTCCTGTCAAGTGAGGAGACTGTCTGCTACTGATACACAGAAATCTCAAACTGAGGGATCTTTTGAAAAGGTTTGGGAGGGGGATATCCTGTACTCCATTCTTTTTCTCTACAGCTCCTTTGGCCCCCTCCTCCCACTTCCACACCCTGAGCTCAAGTTTGTAAACCTTTTGAACTATTTTAAAAATGTACAGCTTGTCCTCTAAGACATAGGAAATTACATTTGATGGTCTATTGTATAAGAATTTCCATATTTAGACAAAAATCAACAGATACAATCTCTGATTTCCTTTTCCCTATACTCCCCATATTTGCTTCTTCTCACATTGCTTGGTTTGGCTGCTGCCATGTTGTAGCAGAAGCAAATGTTATCAATTAGAAGATGGTTTTATAACTAGTGAGACATATGTCCAGAAGCCTACCTGCTCATCCATCTAGACAATTTTGACACAGAACTTCAGCCCTTGTCAATTTAGATAACTGTCATTCTTATACTCAGTTTCCAAACTGTGGGATGGACTTCCTTTGAAACAAAAGATGCTTGCTAAGATCCATCTTCTACTCCAGCAACAACACAGGCATTAACCTCACCTTTCCTGAAACAAACACATTTCTACACCTTTTACATACATAAATTTGTTCCTTGGGTGGCACTTGTGAGAAAATACATCTCATGTGGCAGATGCTGGTCACCTCTTAAAGTACAAAATAAAGGCTCCTGCACTTTGATACCCAGAGTAATCCAGGTGCTGCCCCTCTCTGACTGGCAGGAATTCCAGTGTGGTTAAAACTAGTCTTTAATGAAATTTTGTTTAAAAAGTCTGAGGGCTTTAGTCCACAGGAAATAAATTGTTTTGTTTTATTGAATTGGATTTTTATTGCAAAATGAGGCAGATCGTTATAAATGAAAAAGTTCATGCTTTTTACTTTTCACTTTCCCACCTGTGTAAGCATTCAAGACCATCTTCACTGTTTAGAGAACACACATAAAGCTTGCAAATTGGCCAATTTTTGTGTAGTGTTATGAAGTTGTAATATATAGGTTCAGCAGACTTCTGGTTTCTTTTTTCTTTTTTTTTTTTTTTTTTGCTAGTGTACAAAGAATGTTTTGCACTGTGAAATACCCATGTAACTACAATGTTTGTATTCACACAGAGAAAATTATAAGCACATGAAAGTAAAGCACATTCCTCATGGTCTTAACGCTGCTTGAAGATTAAGAATACAATAGATTAAAAGAATCCAGGAATAAGTTGGTCCCGGGGGAGCAGTCACAGTATTTCTGTAAGTCTGTGCTGCTTCAATATATGAATCACAAATAAAGCCCTAATAGAAATGTCTGAAATATTTCTGAAACACACTAGTCATATGGCCTCACCTTCTCTCTGGTTTTTACATTTCAGAGGTAGAACTCATCAAAACAGTATGTACCATGCATTTAAAAAAAAAAAAAACCAAAAAAAGTCAAAGTCCAACTTCTGCACAGTATGGCTGGTCAAGCTCTGTAGTTTTACAAAAAATCTCAAGACTCTAATAGGTACTTGGGGCTAGATCAGATAAGTTCAGTGTAGTTACGCTGATGGACAGGATCTGAAAAGCTGGACCCTTAACTGCTTCCATCAAGAAATCACTACCACCTTGTGACATAAAGCAAAAGCTGTTACCAAAAAAATATTAAATTTAAAATAAAATACCATATTAAAACTTTTGATCTTGTTAAAATACAGAGGCCAATGGTAGATATCAAAAACTCATCTCATAGGTGCCAGCTGAAAAGCATTAGAAGAGGCACTACCACAAAATCACAGGTGACACACTTCAGACAGAGTTCCTAATTTATGATCCTTTGGGTATGATACCACCTTGAAAACTGTCTTTTTTCTTTTTGCATTAAATAATATTTCAGAAATAAATAAGTGAAAATAGGCATCTGCTTCTTTTTGATGGATAATGAAACTTTATCTTGCTCTGACTGTACATCACTATTCTTACTATGTTTCAATAGCAACAACCTGAGTTCAAGGTGTATTTGGTAAATACTACCAACTTTCCAGTTATTAGTAAAAAGCCAAAAGCCCAGGGCTCAACATAAATCAGTATCCAGCAGGGTCTGACTCTCAAGTGTGCACTGCCATATCTGCTGCTTTCTGTAAAGTTAGATTATTTGGAATGACACAAATAAACCTTCAAGAACATTTTGCTGTGTGTGACTGAAACTTGTACATTGATGCCCATGATATTGGGCAGAAAAAAATTTTCTGAGGTGATCAAGTGTGCAGAAAACATTGTCCTGAAAGAAAATTCTCAGTTTATTCGTGCTTATGAGATTATGAGATTAATCTGGCCTGTGAGATTTTGGGTTCTTCTGTATCACTTCTAAAACCTTTCAAATGAATTTAAGTCATCCTTTCTCAGAATCCAGGCAATGCCAAGTGACCTAAGGTCCAAATGTTGTTATTCCCTGTGAAAGTTTATATATCACTTAATTCATCTGACCACAAGACTGGGCACCGAACTCTTCCTGGATACAGTGCCTTCAACCTGACCCAAAATCTTCTCTGACTATTAGACTTCATAGTCTGTTAACATCAGTGGGTATAACTGAATCATGGCTCCCTGTGCCTCTCAGTGTCCTCTGAATCAGAATCTTTCTTTTGAATGCTCATGCATAAATTCAGTTTTTGGTCAGTGCTGCTTTGATGATTTCTGCACCAAGCTCCATTTTGTGGTGTAGGCATCCCTGTGTTAGCTAACACAAAGAGAGTTTGCAAAACAGCCATTGTGAAATGAAGGCAGTGTTATAATCAGATGTTGTTAGCAATAAAGGCCTAATTAGACTCTGGTCCCATGCATGGTGCCAAACCCAAATAGTCTCTTATGCGTGCACTTTTATTGTGTGGCATATTTAATTGAATCTGTAGAAGCAATTTAGGATTTGCATCCCAATGATTATAACCCCAATTTCTTTAAGAGTGAAATCCTCAAATGCTGTGGGCAGGAGGAAACTTCAAAGCAGAACTACTGGTAACTGTGCAGGTCTGCAATTCCCCAGCAGGATGTTGCTGGGGAGCAAACTCAGCATGTCAGGGAGCATGATGTGTACACCTTGGCAAATGCTTCTCTCCATCCAGTCCTGTAGTAGACAGTCCTGCAGGATCCTCACACTGCTAGCAAATATTACCCCTGGAAGTGCAGTAATGGTGCTGTGAGCAAGCAGAAAAGATGTGCAGGGCAGTGTTATGCTTCTTACAGCATTCAACATGCATCTACTTTATTCTTTGTGCATTAAAGAGTAAAGATCCAGGTCTTGGACTGGATCTTTGTTTCCTTTAGGAAGAGCTAAAGGCAGAGCAATATATCTTATGAGGAATGACACTTCTGCAAAACAATTGCTCAGAAGAATTTTTTTTTTCCTAGACAAGGACACAGAGACCCGTATTTAATTCCAAAACAAACATTTAAAGTGATATGCCAAAATATCAATCTCAGGAGCAAATAAGTTAGGTGGAATTTGTCCCAAATTTTACAAGGGAATTTGAAATAGGGCAGAGGTCCTGAAATTGATGCTTTCAGACATGAGCATGCCCACAACTGCTGTGACCTGAACTGTTTTTTGGGCATCTTGACCTCATCAGGGGAAAGCGTAAGCAGGTTTGATGGTCTTGTCTTCCGGCAGAAGTCAAGTACCTCCCTACTGCTTTGGGCAGGGATTTCCTTTGTTGCTGGATATGCTTCAGCATTGAATAGGCAATCATGTCATTTACTAATAATTGCAGCCATCGCACATTTCGCTGAAGTTGAGGGACAGGGCAGTTTGGTGTATTCGTATGAGTTGAAATAAATGTAACAAGTCACATTAGATACAAGTTCACTGAAATGACAGCATCTCTTCTTGTTCTAGAGAGGGAGAGGAGGAACGTTCCTTTAGCCAGTCTGACTAGACAGTCTGGTAGCATATCAGAGAAGGTGCTTGTGTGGAAATAGAATTTCATAAGTGAAAATAGTTTTGCTGAAGTCTATGGGGAATTTGAAAGATGACGTTCAAAAAGCTACACCCAGCCCTCTCTTCTAAAGATGGTTTTTCCATTAAGATTCATAAACTCTCCTGGGAATTTAACTAGGAATTTTGCCTCTGATTAAAGGAGACAGGACCACAATTCCACTAATTAGCTCGCCAAACTCAGCAGAGGCCATTCTCATTCCTCTGTTGCACATGGTTGGTATGTTTACATCTAACACAGGCATTTCTGACCTTTAATGCTTTCTGTTTTGCAGAGACACAAGTTGAAAAAAGTTAACCAGTGATTTGTGTACAGCTTCTCCCACTACTTTAGTGAAGAGCAAAACATGAGCTGTTTCCTTAGCCTAACATATTTATTAAGTTTGTTGCATGAACACTGAGCTAAGAGTAGTAATTTCTGTCAACACTGCTGTGTTCAGTGCAACTGAGGATCCTGTTGTCCCTATTAACTGCAATATCAGGAAGTTTACTAAAATATCAGGAAGAGCTTAAACTGCTCTGTTAAGTGAGCTTTCCTGGACATTAGGGTGGAGAGGACAATAAAATGTTAGAAATTGACCTGACATCTGAAGCCCCATTCTACAAATGAATAAAATGTGGTATAGAAAGATTAACTAATCATCTGATCTTTCAAGCTACAATCATTAGCTTGTGAAAAATAATCAGGGTCAGATGTGATACAGACTTACAAAGTCATCTGTAGTCTGAGAAAGATAAAGTGAGACTGGTTGTTTACCTCCCTGCACCTTTTGCAGAATTCAAGACCTTCAGGCAGGTAACAGGCAATCAGTGAAAAAGAAGCAAATGACCATGATTTTCATGTGTTCACTCAAATTTGCTGTATGGTGGTAAATGAGATCCTAGAATGGTGAAGAAGTCAAATGTATAAAACAATTTAAAAGCAGCTATATTAATTTGGGGAAGGAAGCATCCAGGCTCTTCAGTGTAAGAATGTGCATGTGAGGTCCAGCAGTGCCTCATCTGAGGATATCTGAAGGCTGGGAGGGTGTATGAGATGGAAGGACCACTTGCCCTGCTTATTTTTGTGTGCTTTCTTCTGCATCCATAGATAGCCACTGCTAGGGATCAGGTCCTAAATGCACCTTCACTCTGATCCAATACAGCAATTCCCATCTTATCTCTAGGGAAGCAATGCTTAGACACAGATTTATTTTAGTGCATCTTTATCTCAAAAGTGCGGTCAAGCAATTTCTAAGTGATTTGAATAATTCCTTTTCACATCCCTAGTAAGTGATGCCAGGGAGCATTTGCTGTTCAGCATTTGTGAAAGTGCTGATATATAATCAGATAGTAATCTGTTCCTTTGCTGCCTGGAAAGAAAAAAATTGCCATGAATTCATAGCTCTCTCATGAGGGCTGCAAAAATCAAATGCTTTTTGTTTCCCCTTTTCACCCACAATAGCCCCCTTCACAAACTAGCTGCAGTAAGCAGTGGCACAGCAAGTGAATTCCAAATCACTCTGGGCTTTGTTTGACCTAGAAGTCAATATCCGACAGGGACACAACTGCATTATAGCTTCCTTCCCACAACACAGCATTGTTTGGAAGCTGCCCAAAGAGTATTACACCACTGACTACATTCTTAGCCCAGTGGGTATACATAGCCCAGAAAATTGGTTCCCTCCTTTGTTAGTTAGAGAACTTTCCATTTTTACCGAGTCCCGTAAGCTCTGTTCTCTGTTTAGTACCATCAGTCAGTAACAACGGAGATTACTCTTATAAACATACAAATTTTATGTCAGAGAATAAAAATGTTCTCAATAGGAACTTTATTATATTTTTATTGACCCTAAGTGAAATGGCAGACACTGCTTTAAATATTGTTTGCTTTTTTAAGGTTCTCTTCCTCCTTCCTTCCCCTGCACCCATTTTTGTCCTCAAACTCAGTATATTTAGTCTTGTTGTCTTTCATGCAGTAAGACAAATATGAACACATGGGCACTAAAAGTAAGGCATCTACTATGAGTCTGCATGTCAGTGACAAGTTATATGGGGTAATTAATATCATATCAGTGAAAACCATTGTTCAGAGTGGCAAGAACATTATAAACCCTTCCAGTTCTCTAAAAAAGGCAACAAGGGCACAAAGTCCAGCATTCTAATTGCATTTTCATGTTTAAACACATGCTTCACTGTTTCGGAGCTTAAGACTGTAAGATCTAATCTTTAATCCTAGCTATCAGGGAAGATAATTTGGGATAATTAATGAAAATTTAATCATGTAATTAATCTGGCTACTGTACAGATTAGGTATTATAGTCCTGACATAAACCTCTCCTTATCTAAGGCCTTTGGGTCTGGTCCAAAGCACACTGAGGACAGCAGAAGTCTCCCCATTGACTTCAGTGGGCTTCCAACCAGGCTATTTAAATATAATTTTACTTCATTTTCTTACATTTGTATAATACTTGAATGGCTACTAGTTAACCACATAGGGGTATAATGGAGAACATTTACCAAAAGTGTGGAATGCTGCTGGTGTGGCTCAGGGCAGGAAGCCTGTGCTTGGTGCTGACTGCAACTTCCCAGGGCAAGGTGCCAGACTCACTCCAGCAGGTCCAAATCCCTGTGAAAGGAGGGAGGAGTGAGGCCCTACTCTGCTAGGGCAGGCTGTCAAACCGCTCAGGAAATGGCTTTCTGTCCTGGCCCCACTTACTGAGGGTTTCTATGAGGATGTTCAAGTTAAACATCCAGCCCAGAAAATAGTCCTGAGAGAGTGGGAGTGGGGATCACTGGCTTCCTTTGCTTTCCAGAGCTGCTATTGCACTCCACCCTGTGCAAAACATAGCCTGGAAAAGGAAAGTGGGATCATTAATTTCCCAGCATACTTGCTTTAGGCTTCCTTGCCATTCCCTGTCCACACAGCAAGGGGCAGTGCTCTGGGTTTGTGCTGGCCACAGGGACTTACAATACCATGTGGAATAGGTCTGGGCTGGCTGTGATCTCTGGAACACCACAGCCATTGGTGCTGGTCCCAGGGGCACTCCAGCAGCTGTGAGTGAGGATCAGCACGGGTCTGTGGCAGGACCAGGTAAAGGTGCAGCATGATCTACCCTGTGTAAAGTGCTTCTAGGTGGCTTGTGGAGAGATGCAGAGACTTAGAGGAGACTATGCTCCAAAATGCAAAATTGTTCCACAGCACTCCAGGGGAGGTTAAGATTGGAGATGAGAGTTACCTTTTACAAAGTGAAATACAACTTCCATAGCTGACTTAATTGGCCTTCTTGGGATCATCTGATCATGCAGCAGAACAGAGTTTCCTAGAAACCAGAGAAAAGGTGAGACTGTGATCTTGGGCGTGTTGGAATGAAGCATAAAGTGATGATGCAGGGCTCTCTAACTTTAAAAGGAGGTGTCCTGCCTACCAGTCAGTTAGCAGCTATGTCAAAGGAAAGCAGGTGTTTCATTTTCCCCTTGTTGTCACTGGTGGTTTTAGCTGGGGATTTCAAATCTGAAGAGGAATTATACTGAAAGGATGCATGTATGCATGAATTTCAGACTTCTTTGTACCACCTAAGTCAAATATCTTACATTTTGGAAGAGGTGATATCTGAGAAAGAGTGAAAACATTCTTTTGAAAGCTACTGCTTTACCTCAGGCGAGTGTCTCCCACAGGAAAGGAGCTGCTCTAACCACCTTTCTTCCACTGCCATTTTGATGTTACGGTTTTGGAGATGTTCCTTGCAGCTTTTTCTGACCATGGTCTCATGCCTTGAGCAGAGGCTGGCCAATAAAACAGCTTTTTAAAGTCTGTCTAGAGAGACCTGGCTCTAGAGCACCCATCCCAGCTTCAGCCACAGAAGTATTCAGAGAGGCTGTGCTGAGCCTGTGCATGTAGCTATCTACCCGTGGTGGTAGTTCTAATCAGCAGGTCACAGTGCCTTCTTGCAGTTCAAAGGTCTCACTGCACCAGACTCTGTTTTTCTTACAATTGGAAAGAGATTTGAGGGCTTGCCTTGGCAGCTAGTACGATTCATTTTAACATTTAAAAACACTCGATGGATAATCTATATATTTCTCTCCTGATAAAGCCTAGATGACTCAAGGCACGGAGAGCAAGCTGCAGACTTTGCACTTGTAGCCTGCCAGCTGGAATCCAACCCACATGACTTGTTCTCATCAGCAGCTCTCAGAAGGTCTCTCCAGAAACAGAGTGAGCTGAAGGCTGTTTTCTACTTCCCATATGACTTCCTCTAGTGGCAAGTTTTGCATTATCTGTTATGTCTTTCCAGGGATGGCAACAGGGATAAGATATTTCATTAGGCATATATACCCTAATAATAGGCCAGGGATGAGTTATACTTGAAGAAAATAAATATATGGGGAAATTTGTCCCACTCTGCATTGTATTCACTCTGACTAGGTCAGGCTGTCGCATGGATGACTAAGAATAGCAGTGACACTCAGTCAGTGAGAGAGATGACTCAGAAAGTGGTTTTTGAGCTGAAAAAAATCCTCAGAGTTGACAACGAGGATTATAGACGCATGAGGAAGATAACACTAAAACTTGGCCTTTTGGTTGTTCTTGTAATTATTTGTCAGCTTACACATTTCTTTATGCTCATCTACCACACATTTATTTTTAGAAGCAAATTCAGTGCCCTCTTGTCCTTGTCAAACATTTGACATCTAAAGACATGGAAGAAGAAAATAAAGCTCTGAATAAGTATTAGTTTCTAGGCCACTCATGTATTTTCAAACTTTTGAGAATGTATAAACAAAATACTAACCTTCCTCTCCCATCAAGCTACCTTTTTCACTTTACAGGTATTTTGTTTGTCCTTATTGCAGCTGGCGGGGTTGGATAGTACATTACAAGATAGCGAATACTGTTGCAAGTTCCAGGTGCCTTCAGAGTGGAGGCTGAAAAGCAAATGTTTTAAATGTCATTTGATGGTCAGGGTTTTGAAGTGTCCACCTGTCTGATTTCAGGTAGTAACTGGGAGATGCTGAGCTATAAGAAAATTTCTTCTGTTTCTCAGCAGCATGCCGAGTTTTCTGCTTGGTAATGAGTCATGTTGTTAGCGTCAGAAAACACTGATTCCTAATGGATATAAATTTCTCCAATCAGCCACCAAGACAAATTCAACAGAAATCTGCTGTAATACAGTTTATTGACTTCAAAGGCTTTGTAAGTCATGCATCTTCCTCAGAACAGCTTTAAAATAGAAGAGTATGTATGATCAACAGAGATCCCTGGCTTAGAATGCATGTGACTTTTTACCATAAACCTTAATCCTGGGCACAAAAGCATTCACATGATTATTTAATACATATTTAAAATACCAGGAAAAGTACATGACTTTGTAATCACTGATTTACTACTTTCTTCTCATGTACAAACGAAAAAGCAGCACTTTATACATGCAGCTGCTTCGCCTGATCTTCTGGGACATTGTTCTCTGCTGAATAGGAAATGAATTGTATAATCTGGGATTTATTTTCTGCCAAAATGTTGGGCTTTTTCTGATTACACTCAATACCTCTCCTTCAAGCATACGTTAAACTGAAGAGTGTAAACTAGCTCAGAGCTTTCCTAGAGAACCAGCTATAAAATAATAAATATATGGAAACACAATATTTAACACACTGGTATGCACTAACACATATATCTTGTTGGGGATTTTTAACATGCTTTGTGATGTGCTTCTGTTCACAAATGCAGGTACTTGAAGGGGCAGTAGAGAGGATGAAGGGAGGTGCCAATGGCTTCCCCACAATGAAAGTGCAGTGGCACTACACATCCAGGAGGTCCTGCAGACAGCCTTGATAGCTACAGGTGCCATCTCTCTGGGCACCTGGGGAAAGAGAATTGCACACAAACACCTGTAAATGTAGGAGTTGCCTTGCAATACAGAACAAATTCCTATTCCTATGGTTAAAGTAGCCCCAAAAGACTGTTTTTAGGGTCAGTGTGTCTAAGTCACTTCTCATCTGGATCTGAACTGAGGAGATCTTTATCCCAGACAGGTGTGATAAGTAATAGTGATATTGGCATATCTACTGGACACCTGACTTTGCAAATTCTTTTCTTTTCATGGCAAACACTCAGCGATGTTCAGTCTTGTTGCCCAAGGAGAGTTTGGGAAAAAGCACTATGTGCGCTGTATGTTAAAAAAACCCCTGTGGTCTGACCTTGTTTATGGCTTTTTAAAGGTTCTTCTACATCCAAAAACTATTATTAATTTCTATGATTAATCTAATTCTTTCACTTCCTTTACCAACTGTTGTGTTTCAGTGAGACTTTGTGAATCTAAATCACATATTGCTGGACTTTTCAAATACACTCTCAATACACACTGTTTCAAAATGCACAAACACACTTGGCAAACGGAAATAGAGAACAAAGAAAGGAGAATTCCCCTAGATTTGTCATACTGGTGTGCATAGTTCATCTTTCAATATATACTGTAGAGCCTGGGGAAGACTTGGCTAGAAATAATAGACAAAATATTAACTTTCAAGGTTCTTTTTTCAATAGAGCTTCCAGTTCAGTGAGACTCATATGATTCATCAATGCTGTCACATAACCATCTACTTATATTTATGTAAAAGTAAGTTTTGCCTAGTTTTTGTGTTTGTGGAGTCAATCAGCTTTCTTTGCATGTATTTTTTTTAAATTCAATTTAACCATGCTTATTACTTTGTTCCTCTGTTTTAAAACTGCCTCCCCCAGAGCAGTATTAATATCTGAGAACCTCATTTCGTAGAAAATAACCCAAACAAACCACAGCAATCTATTAGAAAACTTGAAAATGTGATCACTGGCAAGGTAAGGACCAGGAGATCTAATGAAAGGGCTGTAAGTATGGTGGTTTTTGGACAATAATAGGGTTCCACATGTTTGGGGCTGATGAAAATGGAATCATGACTAGTTAAGCATTTACGAGAGTTGAGATTTCTGTACAATAGCATGCAACACGTGCTAGATCTGTACTTTAGGAAATCTTCCTTCCCCTAATGTGGCATCACATTAGTTTGTAGTTAACCTCTTCTGCCTCTGTACTACATAAAAGGCAGCTGGCTGTGTTAAAACATCCGTCTGGAGAACAATATTCCAGTTTCCTTCAGCAACATGTCATCTCAGAAGTCTTTTAAAATAGTTTATAAAACTTTCAATAGACACAACAAAACAATAAGTTGATAAGAAAATCATCAAAAGCAAACTAGGAAATGAAGCTTTTAGTAAAAACTGAGGTATGAATGAAGACTGTCTGTGCATTTTTCATGTAAAATGAATGAAAATATTCCATAGCTGGACATGGTGGAGCTATGCAGGTACCCTGTCAAGTTACCACTGTAGTTGTCTGCTTTTAGTAATAGCAAGTGGCAACTCCATGTCCACCAATTGATGTTTCATACACTTTGTTTCTTCTACGAGCAGTAGTGAGTTCTTGTCAGAAAATTCATGGATGATTAAATTCTGATACAATAGAATATTACCCTCACCACATCCTAAATACATTTTAATGGTCTGTCTATTGATAATTTTGTACAAAGTATTCCTCTTGCTCCTGTAGTGACATGACAGCATTCAGTGGCAGATCACCATGGTCTAGACACCAGTAAATAACACAGGTGGAGCATCTTCTCTGAGACTCACTGCAGCAGAATCTGGATTTTACATTGGATAGATTAGAAGAAAGGGATGCAACTGAGAGGGACCTGGACAGACTTCGGGAGTGGATTCATATGAAACTCATGAGGTTGAACAAAGTGAAGTGCAAGCTGCTGCATGTGGATTAGGGCAGCACCCAGTATCAACACAGACCAGAGGGTGAACAGATTGAAAGCAGCCCTGCTGTGAGGGACTTGGTGGATGAGAGGTTGGACACGAGTTCTTGCTCGTGCCACTCAGAATGCCAAATGCATCCTGGGCTGCAGCAAAAGTGGCACGGACAGCAGGTCAAGGGAGAGGATTCTGCCCCTTTACACTGCTTTGCTGAGACCCCACCTGGAGTACTGAGTCCAGCTCTGGGGTGGTGATGAGCATGTTGAGACACTGGAAAAGGTTGCCCAGAGAAGTTGTGGATGCCCATCCCTGGAACTGTTGAAGGCTGGGTTGGATGAGGCTCTGAGCAATCTGGGCTAGTGAAAGGTGTCCCTGAGTGAGGCAGTGGGGTGAAACTATATGATCTTTGAAGGCCCCTTCCAACCCAAACCATTCTCTGATTCTCTGATTCTGTGATTCTGAATCTTTGACTCTACTCCTACTCCAGTTTTAAGAAAAAATATAGTCTCTTGTTGTCCTTTATAACACAGAAATCTAATATGACTCTGTTATTAGCTGTTCTGCCTCCCATAAGCATCCATACATATGCACATATGTACTCCTGCAGTGGCTTCTCCTATCAGTAGACTCAGGTGATAGTGCTGCAGAACAGAAAAAGGACTTTTTACAAGTATTGTTTTCATTTCCATCAAAGCATTTTGGCCTTTTAAATTATTAGTAGTGTAGGTTTCTTTCATTCTTCCACTGAAATTTATCTTCAGGCTTACCATAATCAGGAGTTTTTGACCTCTCCAATTTCATTCAAAGTTGCTTTCTTACGGGAAAATTTGGTAATAAGGAATCACCTTGTTTGTTCTATTTCCTCCCAAGTTCACAGGGCTTTTTTATATATCCATGTGTATAAGCTACCCCATTAGAAAACCCACATTCTCAAAGAGCCCTGCACTGAAATGAAGGAAAATCTATACAGACAGGAAGTCACCCCAGCTGTTGGATCAATAGCAAAAGGGCTACCTGAGACCTATGTGGGAAAATTCACAAAAAGTTGCAACATAAACCACCAAGTCCTATCTAAATGAAATCCCTGAAATCCTTAACCTAATGATTTCCTTAGCACAAGATGCCCAGACTTGCAGCAAACATCTGCACAAACCTGAGACAAGGAATAACCTATAGCCACTAAGGCAGCACAAAAGCAATGAAAGGGGCTTAGTTACATTGCCTGGACAGAGGACACACTCTGGCATGAAACTTTAAATTGAGAAATGTTGGAAAGGGTAAAGCTGAACATAAGTAAAATATTTGTTTTAGAATTCTCTTCTGTCTTTATTTGTTCAGTAAGAAAATTTTAAGTGACTGATTAATGATCTTTTTCCTCTGAGTGTGTTCAGTCTAAACAGTAATATTTTCTAACAAGTATGACCATACTTTTCATTACTATTTTTCTTTTTCTGATTGGAGAACAGTCACAGGACATAAACAGTATAATGTATTTCACCAGTTTTCATACAGAAACTTTTAATGTTGAAAACATTATTAACAACATTATTAATGTTGTTCTAATGTTTTTATTTAGCATATATAAATGGCTTTTATTTCCTGGCTATAAACATTGCATGGAACTGCTCTTCCACCATTCATCCATCTTGGGTTTCATGCTTAATATGGAAATAAATAATACATGCTCTGGATTTCATATGTTGGAGCTTTCCGTTGCCTGAGGGCTGGATTTCCTGCTATTGTTTGCCACAGGTAACTATGCTCAATGGCCACACTGAAGACCAGTGTTTTCTGAGGTGCTTTTTGGCCCAGCACCTACAGAGCCTGGCTCCAGACCATGTCCTTTTGTTTGGATTGATAATGGACAAATAGAAAGTGCTCTTTTCTTTTCATGGAAAAACCTTTTTTCCTTCACTTTGAAATCAATGTCAACTTTTTAATTTGATTAAGAGCTAATTCCTTAAGCGTCTTGGGAGACAGATTGTCATGCTGACTGAGGTTAAAAGAAAAGAAATGAGCTTTCTGTGTGTTCAAACTACAGACAAGTCAGTGCAAGGTACTCTGGTCATGGGTTCTTTACAAAATGACATACGATTTTCCCCTCTACATTTTGACACATGGTCTTTTTCACCTGTCTGCCAGAACCACCATTCACTTGTGGTGACCAAATTGTCCTGTTCTAGTTTCCAGTTATACAAATGTGACTCGACAGTCCTCAGTGAATCTTTGGTTGTGAGAGTGACACCGTATAAAGCAGTCTGCCTTGCTGTGCATGCACAGAGTCAGATCAGATCTGCTAGAGAAGATGACAGAATGAAAAATATTGAGCTTATGTTGGGTAAGAGGACAGGTTTTCTCCCAAATCTAGTCTACTTTTTTTTCCAAAATGAGCATCACTTCCCAGGTTCTGTGATTAGCAGCTACCAGTGACTGCTTGTTACATGTTTGGATATTCACTCACTTGGATACTGTAGTTTGATTGTGCCAGTCAGGGAGCGGACACAAACCCCAAAGCAAGTAAGTTCTGATAATATGAAAGGAACTGATTTGGCATAGACAAGTGTGCAACCTGACCTTTGTGAATATTCTCCAGCCCATGGAAATTGCTTGTATTTACTTCAGAATCTCTCTCAGTTGTAACCAGTGATTACAAAAGCAGCAACTTTTCCTCCATTACTATTTAGCTGCCACACAGCAGTAAATCAGCCTTCTTAGAGACATGTGTAATACTCCAGATCCTTGTATCATAAATTCCTTGGAACAGAAACTCTTCTCTGTGTCACTATAGGATAGCACAAAGGGCACTAGTCCTGGCTGCATTGTATTGTTGCAGTACGATTATGCTTTTAACCAGAAGATCCAGTTACAAATGGTTCTGCTTTCTTATTGCTAGCAAACAAGATAACCCTGTCAAATAAAACATCCTTTTCAGGCATGTTTGTTTAAATTAGCATTTAATTGTGTTTATTTTTTATCAGTGGATGTGGTAGTCACAACCAGGAGAGAAATGTTAATATATTTAAAGAAAAACCCTCACATGTTTTAATAGACAGGAACAACTTTTCTGTAGAAGGAGCAGATGAAATTCCAGAAGGGGCGAAGAACTGTTTTACACTTTATGGACTGATATCAAAAGGGGGTCCAAAAAAAAAAAAAAAAAGAAAAAGGCAGGGTTTTTTTCAATTAAGATTGTAGGTTATAAACATTAACAATATATGCTGTTGAGACTTTTTACTTTCCCACAAACTCTTATTGAGCTCACTTCTGTGAGCCTGTATAGGCTTTCTGTAACACCAAAGACCAGGCAGATATCATACAGAAGCATCAGGAGGAATGACTAAAAATGTGTAATGACATAGTCTTGCAATGCCTTCAGGGTCACTTCTTTCATCAATCATTTCACAGGAGTCCATCACACTAATTACTGCATTTTAAACTCCTGGTTTTCTTAGGTTAACTGAGGAAAACTAATGGATTTCTTGGGTTAACTAAGGAAAGCAAATTTACGCTCTCTTCCTACCTCACATTTAGACAATATAGAAGATACCTCAGGTTTCTGTCTTTTGGCCATGTTCTCTCTTCCTCCTATTTTGAGAGACTTCTCATAAATTTGTATGATTTAAAAACGTTATGTCCTATGAATAGGTTTGTAAGCAGTAGGAGCACATCAACTGAGGGAGTGTGTTTATGTGTTATGAAAAGGATGTGTGTGGAAAGGCATGTAAATTACAAAGGGTAGTGTCATCGTTTATAAGTTATTTCCTTTAACGAGTACTTCTATTCAAATCCAGATGGTGCTCGGAGAGTTTTTTGCTACTGAAAAAAGCATTCCCTTCCTCTTGGCTGTGGTACATCCTTGCACCACACCTGGGAGTGACGCTGGTCACATTCCCATTGCCTGCCTTTGGATCTGAATGTTCCACCATGTGATCACAATGTGGATGTTCAGCTCAAGTCCCTGAAGTGATGTTCGCCTTTCCTCTGGGACATAAACATCATACTGTTGTTGAACTCTAGCATAATTTCAGTGTTTCACCCTTTCCCCATCTACTGAAGGTACTCTACACAGACTTGCCAAGAGAAGGGCAATTCAGCGTGAAGACTGGGGGAGTCCTGAGCAATTTTCTGGTGAAAGGCCTGAAATGAAGCTTGAGAATCTTGTTTCTGTTTTGCATTACTATTTTTGTGAGGAGCAAAACTGCAGTATTTTTAGAAACAAATGAGGAACAAAGTCTCAAAGTTAGTTTTGCTTCCAGTATTTTGAGTGTTTGTCAGATTCAGGACAGTCTCCTGGGAGCCCAAGCTAGGTTATAACAATATAACAGCATACTGCTTCATATAGACAAGAAGGACTTTTATGTTCCCCAAATTCCCACACATTTTCCTAATGCTACAATTGCAAACAAAATTAAGCTACTTTAAAGTTAGGATAGGAAACCAGCTGGAAAGCAGCCAACAGAAGTGAAGTTCTGGGGATGCACTGGGCAGGATCTCTCAGGGAGAAAGCAGTCTGTGACTGCTACGTAGAGCACTGCACATCGTGATCAGGGGTATCAAGCCAGTCAGCACTGCAGGGCTCTTTTCAGAGTGTCATTTTTGACTGGGCTAATTGCCATCTTCTATGCTGGGTATTTTTCAGGAGTGATGTATTGTCCCAGTGGCTGGGAATAGACCCCCATCAGTCTGTCTAGATGATCTCTGCCTTCAGCAGTTACCCAGTAGATACCCAGCAGTGTTTGACAACAGCAGGAGTAGCTGAATTTTTCAGAGCAGCAAGAAATAATCTTGGCCATTTTCCTTCTCACTTTAACTATTTATTAATATTTTCATTCTGATAACCTTTCTTAAAAAATACAAATCATATTGATATCCATATGCTGACCACTAGTATCTCTTGGTGGGCTTCCAAGCTGGTTTCAGATGGAAGAGCTGTTGTTGACATAGAGCTTGAGAGTATGATTACTCCAAGATATGTCTTCTACCTCAAAGTGCTCACAGATATCACACAGGCAATTTCTGCTTTGAAAATTCGGAGCTGGTGCTATTATATGGATTTCAGGGAAGAACTCTGGCTTGAGTACAGTTAAAATTAAATCAAAACGAACATCCTTCAACTGTTTACACAGGCCCCCATGAACACTCTGAAAATTGTATCAAAGAACAATATAGCAATTCTTCACTGATCCTAGAAAAGCTTTGATGACATTTAATCACCATCTCATCCATAAAAGTGACAAGGTGACAAGCACAGCTTTTTCAGGAGATACAGTGTCTTCTACTTTGCAAACACTTCAGCACTTCTGAAACAATGAAAAAATTAAGAATTGTTTTACTCATTCCAGATTTTCTATTTTTTTTTTTTCTCAGGCTATTTAACATCCAGATGCCTACATACCTTGGACAAAGGAGTGTCTTGTGCCAACATATTTCAATTACAAGCAACTTCAATCTCCTATTTTATATACCAAATCAATTAGAAAATATAAGTAGTAGAAAATCAGAAGTGTTGTCTGTGCTCTAAGTAACCTTCTCTTCTGCTGTAGGACATGTTAAAATCACCTCATTTTCTTTATGTCCTGAGCAGTTGCCCCATGTGAGCATTTACTTGTGAAGCTGAGGAGGGATGCACAGAATGGTGAACCTCACAGCGGGTACTGAAGAGGTGAGTTAGTCTCTGCTGCATCAAATCCATGATGGTTTCAGTGGTGGAGAACAGGAACTTGGTCCTGTGTCACTGGATGTGACTAAAGCTATGTCTATGAATAGATAATACTCTGTGTGTGCATGTCTGTGTAGATCCACATATATTGCACATATATACACATTACCTGCCCAAGGAATTTGGTGTGTCTGCTGTGCCCTTGGCCAATCTCCCTTCCCTGAATCCCTTCTCTCTAGTAATTTCACACTTCCATTTAGAGCATGAGTTTTAGGCCTCACTTCTTTTCTGTGAACTTTCTCCACTGATCCATTAATTTTGTACTGCATTACTCAGGGCTGAGGATGCATCCTGGGGGCTTTGCTAGTGACAAGTAGAGCATGCAGATGACCACAGCTTCCTGGCTATCCTCCAGACTGTGCATCCCAGTAGTAGGTTTGACTTTGTTTTCTTTTTCTGTAAGGCCACATTTGCTACTCATACTCTGTCTGTGATCCACTATGAAGTCCCACTGTTTGCACTAGTTCTTTCTTGTTCTCCATCCAGTATTTGTGTTCCTGCTGGTATTGCTTAGCGCATTTTTCCCCTCTTACATGTCCTCCTGGCTGTTTCAAACTATTTCCTGGGTTTATTGAGGTCATTTGAATCTGAACCCTGCCCTCTGGTATGCTTGCGTTTCCTCTCATCTCTGTACACTCTATAAATAACAACATGGTTATTACTAATTTTATTATTGAACTGAGGTTATTATTGAACAGGACTGGACCAGCACAAGTCCATGAGATATATCCTTCCACTTTGAGCCATAGACTGATGAAGTATGGTTTTTACATCAGTTTGTACTCCTTCCCTGTAGCAGCAACTTAATCTCACCTAAATTTATGGCATGTTTACGAGCATAGACTCATAGAATGGTTTGGGTTTGAAGGGACCCTAAGCATCATCTAGTTCGAAACCCCTTGCCATGGGCAAAGACACCTCCCACTAGACCGGGTTGCTCAAAGCCCCGTCCAACCAGACCTTGGACACTGACAGAGTTAGGGCATCCAGAACTTCTCTGGGCAACCTGTTCCAGCACCTCACTAACCTCACAATGAAGAATTTCTTCTTTACATTCCATCTAAAACTACCACCTTTCATTTTAAGGCCATTCCCCCTTGTCCTATCACTACATACCCATGTAAAGAGTCTGTCTCCAGATTTCTTGTAGGTGTCACATGTCTTTGACCTTACTGTTAAAACCTTAACAGAAGTCAACAAGGGTGACTACTACTGCTCTTCTTCCATCCATGAGATTTGTCACCCTATGAGAAACAAATGAAATTGGTTTGAAATGTCGTATTCAGATTGACACCCATGCTTTAAAAAATCTTCTTCCTTGACACAACTTTTCCATAGTCATTAACTTAGACTGTAGCGATTGCCTCTGTATTTCACAACATGCTCTCTGCCCAACTGGAGACAGAGCCAGGATAAACTATTATGATGCTTCTTGATTACACCAAAATCCCCAGAAAGAGGAAGCACCAGGGAGAGCCTTAATCTTGGTTCCTGTGTTCCTGGCCAGAGGCTCTGATCCTATCTGGAATGCACTGATATTTATGCACCTAACCTTTCATAATCTGACTGCTCTATCTCTTGTTAAGATAAATGAAAACATTTCTGTTGACTGGGTAATTCGGGGCCTTGAATGTTATGTCTTACAGTGTCAACTTGCTTTGTAGTCTTTTTTTTTTCCTGCTGTTCATAATGAGAGGAATTTTGTGAAGGAATTAATATTCCTTTTAATTGGATTTACCTATGCAAATCTGTAGGAGTCAGTAGGCTATAAAGCTCTGAGCACTATATGGCACAAGATACAATGAGTTGGCATGATGCTCTACAAAGCTGTGAACGTCTGCTAGAAGATTATATAAGGAGACTGAGGGCTCCACATTCACTGTCTTGCAGTGTTTTTTCCTATGAAATGTTCAGATTTTCCAAGTAAAACATGCATATGTAGTTCAGATTTCAGGTCTGGAAATTCATACTAGGATCTGAGATAAATGAGATTATTGTTGGTATGTATAAGTATTGTACATACCAATACTTACTACAGACACTAAATATCTCCCCTTTTTGATAATTATGTCTACAGGTTTCCCAAAGCAACCCTAAACTGTCACATTTAAAAGAGGCTGTGCAGTAGTAGGCATGTCCCACAGCTCCACTATAGGTATCTCCTGACTTAGCTTTAGCTGTGATGCTCTCTCTATAAGCTTGAAAGACAAGATGAATTCTCACAGTATTTTTGACCCCACTGCTGACAGAGGTGCCTCTTCTAAGGATGACTTATCCACCAGGGAGTGTGCCAGGAATTGTGTTTATTTGGAATTAAATAGAAAACCTTTTTCCCTCCTTTACACTTCTCACAAATAATATCACTGGTACTGGTGATCACATTACAGCAAATATAAAAACTCTTTAAACACTTTAATTAATACTTCACTGAGAACTCAAAAATCGATCTGGTTGCAATCCACTCACTCTAACCTTCCTAATCCCTGAATGATTGCATTCCTTCTGATTTTCATTTTAAAATTTTTCATAACATTTAAGGAAAGTATATTTAAATATAGATTTGCTACTTGAAAGGCAAAAAGAGCCATATGAACTGTATTGTACAAATGCTGTCTTACAAAGTTTCCCCTCTCTGTAGTGTCTCAGGCACTGCATTATTCCCAATGCTGTTGTGCCCTTTAGTCCAAATAGCATTATTATATTGTGTTTCCCATCTGCAGCCCATGGCCAATAGCCAACCACAACGTTTTGCATTGAAATGGTGAGGATATGCTCTAATTGCCTCCCTAACAAAGACCTTGATTACATCTAAATTCCGGGATTTCTGAAGGCGACTTTTTCATGGCATCAGCTCATTTGTTTCTGACTGATTACCCCTTCAGCACTAACCTTTCACTTCTTTGTATCTCAGACAAAAACAGAATTTATTTAATCTGAAATGGAAATTAGAGAAGGTAACAATGTCTTAAAAGGCACAGATGAGCAATTTCTAAATAGCACAGTGTTTATTAGCATAACAAATCTCTTCTTGGAAAAAAATCTGATAAATGGTGAGGACTTCTTATGAAGCCCAATAGCTTTCATAACATAGCCTAATGCTCTTGCCAAATCTTTGCCATTTCAAGAACTGCTCAGTCACATTTGCTGTTTAGTCAAACTGTCCCAACAGGTGACAAGGTCTCTATGTGAAAAAACAGCAAATCCACGTGCTGGACACCTGTGTGTCCATGAGTTCACTTTACAGGAATACAGTTGCCTCCAAAATGACCATTGGGGAAATGAACAAGGGAAGTACAAAGTTGGAGGAGAGTCAGTGGTGTCGCCTTTATTCTCTGCTCCATTCCACGTGGAAAAGACTAGGGTGCGGGGTACAAAATCTCAAGTTTAGTTATACATCACCAGGAGATGGTTTCTGTTACAAATTTCCAAATTCTGCACAGTCCAAGAAAACAGCCTTGATACACGGAGGTCAAATGCAGCTTTTGCTTGATTTCAGTGCTCCCCAAGGCAGCACTGGGGCTGAAGTGGGCTCTTACCATGGCAGCTTTCTTTTCCTTCCCTTGGAGGCGACAGAGAGGGCAGAGGCAGGCAGTGATAGGAGGGGTGTAACAACTGAAGGATGAATACCCCATGCAGGCATTTCCCACTGCCTTGGGAGATGCAGGAAAAAGGGGGAGTGACAGAGCCTTACAGCATTTGCAGGAGTGACCAATGGGAGAGGAGTGTGACTCTGGTACTCTGAAATCAGCCAGGATTTCACTGCTTGTGGTGGGTGCTAGATCAAGCTGATTGCCTTAAATAATGTTCTTTATTCACCAGCATCAGATTACTGATATTTCTAGGCTGAGTGCATACACACGCCAGGGAAATGGCAAAAGGACTTGTTTGACAATCTGAAAGTACAGTTCAAGATGCAGACATTGTACCTCAGCTTAGATGTTCATTCCAGAAGTATCTGATCCATGTGAAATGTTTAGGAAAAAAGAAAAACTAATTTACAATAAGATACGGATAAAGACCTTGAGACTACAAAATTCATATTCTCCTGGAGATCCCAAGGAGGGCCTTATGGACAGCAGTATCCCAAAGCCCTCCATTTCTGTGCTGATTTGTACCACCTGCCCTATTGTTTTTGCCTTCAACACTATCAGTTCTGTTGCACTTTTCCTGTTTTGGAAAGTCTCCAGCTCTCATGACATTTTTAAGTAACCTTTGTATAGAGTGAAAGTGCCAAACTCTAGGCTCCTAAACAGCATATCTGCATTAAATTAGGATCTTAAGAACCCAAAGCTAATATTATTTTAACCCCAAATCTCTGGAAAAATAAATGCAACTAAAAGTTTCTTAAGGAGAAGAGAGAGGTTTGTTGCGTCACAGAAAAGGAGACGACAGTAAATAAATAAATGAAGACTAGGTGAGCAGTCCTTTGTTTTTATTGTGTTGCTGTTTTCAGACCTCGAAAAACTACAGTTTGTACTGAATTGAATGTTTATTTCCTTCATGCAGAGAAATAAAAAGCATAAAAGTAATATTTTTATTGGAGAGGAAAATTTTCATTTAAGCTCAAAGAAGCATTTGCTGGTTGCATCAGGAAAAACAAAGGAAATAAAGAGCTTGTTTAGAGCAGTATCTTCTCCTTTGCCTGTGGCTCAGGGGTGGGAGATGAGCCCTGCTCAAAAGGTTCTGGACAAGTTTCACCTTCCCAGAGCCAGGCTGGGGCAAGTGGGTCTGGCATCCTTGCTGGGACCATGTTGCGCTGCAAGGGGAGGGAATGAAGGAGCTGCAGAGAGAAAATCCTGATTCACAGGTCAGTATCAGACAGATTCTGAGCTGTAAAAAATTACTTCGACTCTCTCTTAAAAGACTAGGAGAATAATCTGGAGGGTCACATGTAACAAGAGTTCACACAGTATGACTGTTCTTGTGGAAGCCTGGTGGGTGATCTTCACTTATAATACATGATCACAATCTGTTTGCAAAAGTTGATATAGGGAGTATCATACTTCCTCCATTCCTTGTTACAATCACTGAGGACTTGGAGTCACAGAAACTCTGACACTCACAAGAGGTGAGTTTTAATGGTACGGCTGAATATAGGATATTTGTCCTTCCATCTAGGTTAGAGATCAGGATAAACCCTTCCTTAAAACTGCTCTCCACAAATCTCACAGCCTTCTCTCACAGCTAATATTTTCTACAATTCATTCCATTTGCCTCTAATTAGTCTGCATCTGCATAAAAATGTATTCAAAGCTGGACCCAGACTCTAGGTTTTCCAGTGGTGGGTAGAGAAGAAAAGCGACCTTCATATCTTGCATTCGCATATGATATCCATTTCTTCACTTCTTCCTTGGCCAAACCAATTTAGATTCTGACGTTCAGGATTTGTCTTGACCTTGAGAATTTGTGTTCTTGCCTGTAAACCCAGTAGGCAAAGGTTCATATCAGCTCTGCAGCTCCTGATGAGCCAAAATAAACACGCACGCCTCTCACAGTTGCTTTAACCCCACCGAGGAGGCAGGGCAGGCCTGTGTGATGACAAGGAGGCAGCGACAAGGGATGAAATACTCTGCCTGATTAGCATGAGTGTTGGGGGATAATGAGCTAATGGGGGCAAAAATTTATGAGCTGCTAGGGTGCTTTTTTTTGTTAAATAGACTTCCAGGTTTGGGGTTTTTTCTGCCTTTTCCTGAGATAAAAGCAGAGTAAGTACAATGGGAGGAATGAACTGCTTTGCTACTCAGCTGGGCTTGGTAGCAAACTCTACCCAATGCAGCTCCTTTGTGTGCTTAATATTAAGCATAATCTTAAGTGCTGTATTGGATGTAGCCTGAATTGCTGAACACTTTTCAAAATGAAGCCTTCTAGCCTTTAGACTTCTGGAGTTCATTCACACCTGCCCCACACTTTGTTTCACAGGTTTACCTGCTCTTTTGACAGACAAACATAGACTATATTCCAATTGTTTTTCCTTCAGTAGCTGCTTTCTTCCAAATAAGTGTCAGGATATAAAACACAGTACTCAAAGAAGTATAAACTTTTTGGGATGAGTATGAAAAAATGATGTGCTAAAACCATAAGGTTAAAACAATAAATCATACTGAAAGTATGGTGGTAATTTTCCTTACAGGAGCTATCCAGCAATAAAATCCTTTACAGGAAAGGAATATTGAGTCCACGAGATGATATTTTCTACATATAACAAGGAAGCAGCATTAGCTCTCTCTCAATTATGGATTATTTGTGTTTCATCATTTTACTCAGAAGTCCTCTGACCATTTATACAGAGAGGATCAGCAGAAAAGATGGTGCCATTCACGAATGAAAACATAATCATTCATGTAGAGCCAGACACTCTTCTGTGTTGAGAAGCTTTTATTGGATCACCACAATAATTTGGATTAGTTACACTGTAGCTCTGAAGTATCAAATTATAGTGTAGTCATTTTCCCAATAAAAGGAAATAAGAAAATAAAGAAGCACAGTGCATGAGGCTTTGGTCACTGAACTAAGCCAAGTTTTAAGAGCCAGTCCCAGTCCAGTGCAGAGAAGGAACTTCTTCACGCTCTTTCATAGACTCTAGTGCAGACAACTCCTTTAATGGCATATTCCTAAGGCACAAAGGAAAATATTAATATAAACCTTTTGCTGACAGCAGGTGTGTCTGCTGCAGTAACATCTGAAGTCAGTGAAAATACAGATATCACATCTTTACATATTTACAGAATTTTTAGAGCAAACAGCAAAGCTATATTGCAAATGGAGTTGTTTCTATTTTAACAGCTTCAGACTTCATTAAGTGGCATATAATGATAAAACCATTGCAAAATTAAGATCAGCTTCCACTCACGAATTTACTTTCCTGGGTATTATTGCTGTTTTGACAGAAATATTAGCCCTACCTGATTTTTATACCATGACCCACCAATACTTCTAAATTTACAAATTTGTGTGTGTGTGTGTGTGTGTGTGTGTGTGTGTAGAAGCAGAAGTAGCCTGGCCATTTCTGAGGTCAGGTTTTTGGTCTAAAAAGTTTTGCACTTCTGAGTCACAAAATATTTCTCTTGACCCTCTTGCCCCAGTAGCTGCTTGTGACTCACAGCCACAGGATGCACGTGACAAAGGTAATGGGATGTTGAAAAAGTACCTCATTGGTCTGCAAAAGATGAGACATCCTCCACCAACCTGATGAGGCAAGGGACAGACAGCAGGACACTTGCAGAAGAGGAACCCTACTTCTCTGCTTTATAAAGACGGTTTCATGATTAGAAAAAAGTTACACAGAAATGCAACCATGAGGAGATGCGAAACCAAATCACCCTTCCTTCCTAAAGGGAGGCTACAAGAGAGGCGGAGACAGACTTTTTACAGGGGTGGGTAGTGACAGAACAAGGGGAAAAGCCTTAAAATGAAAGAGTGTAAGTTTAGATTGAACATAAGGAAGAAATTGTTTATTGGGAGGATAGTGATACACTGGAAGAGGTTGCCCAGAGAAGTTGCAAATGCCCCATCTCTGGAAGTATTCAAGGCCAGATTAGATGGGGCTTTGAGCAACCTGGTCTAGTGGAAGGTGCCCCTGCCCACAGCAGTGGGATGGAGCTAGAGGATCTCTAAGATTCTTTCCAACCTAAACCATTCTATGATTCTATGTATGAGAGTTTATAAAAAAAACCCCACAAAACCCCACAAAAAAAACCCAAAAAAACCCACATAGAACAAGATAACATGTAAAGATGTAATGGTACTGACATCAAACAAGTATCTAAATTAGTCTGACTCTACTCTTTATAAAGTTTAGTGAACAAAGTCCTTAATTCCATTCAAAAATGAAATCCTAATTTTAGTAGTGACCCTGACAACTAGGGCTCCTAAAATCACCTGGATCCCTAAAATATGTTATCACCCTGGCTTGACCAACCCATGGCTTTCACATGGCTTCTAGAGAAAGGAACATCTAATGGGGCATGAGAAACAGCCAGCATTACCATTCCCCTGGGAAAGAAAGACACATTCCCTCAGAGCAGTGGGTATTTCGGAGGGGCTGTCAGGACCTACCAGTCCCTGCTGCAGGTCACCATGCAGGCAGGCAGCCAGGGGCACAGAGCTGATGGTTTTCACACACTACACCTCAAAAACCTACTTAGTGCATTCAGCATGCTCACATTGAAAAAGTAAACAGATATGTGTGGATTGATGGACTTTAGTGGAAATAGGTGTGTGAAAAGGTGTAAAGTCAGTTTTCTAAGGTTGGACAGGGTTTATTCCAATTATAGGGAAAAGGAAAGAGCCATTCCAGCGACAGCAGTACCCAGCGTGTAAACTTTTGTTTGTATTTTACAGGTTTTTGCTATTTCAAAACCTAATTTAAGAATAATAATACTGAGTGCAGCAAGTATGTTGCAAATTTATGCCAACTCTGCCAATATAGTCACTGTAAAGACAACTTCCTGTATGCAACAATATTTATTTCCTTCCAGCTTGTTTTCTAAGCTTGGCTCCCTTTATCTGTGTCTTAATTTATTTCATAATTCAAAGAAAAAGCCAAAATTGATTTGGCAGAACCAAATGGAAGACAGCATCCTTCTGACCTTTATCAGCATACAAGGAACATGAACTTACCACCACCATTTTACCATCAACCAGTCTTCTCTTTATTGTGGTCTCTTTGCCGTTCCACTTCTGCACTTGCACCAGTGAACCTTTCTCCAAGGTTACAACACTCTACAAAGACCAAGAGAAGAGTTTCAAACTGCAGTCCAAGCTCTGCAGATTAGAGTAGCAATTCATTTCACATTCAACAAGATACATGATATTGGTAATGACTAATAACACACTTAGATTCAGCACCATATTGTTTCTTCCTTCAGTGCTTTCTTTGAATAGTTTGGAAAACTCATAGTATACTAACAGGGTAGGAAATATTCCTCCTGGTGTTCTTCTAGGAGACGTCCAGACCACTCAGAGATCATCAGCCCCCTTACCTTGACTTTCCGGTCATCTGCTGTTGTTTCATCAAACTGCTGGCCCAATTTGAAAGAGATTGCCGTATTTTTAAATGTGCTTTCAGTTCTGATGGTTACTATGTCTCCTTTCGTACTGATGATCACATCAGGCCTTGCCAGGCCACCTAGTTTCCGGGTAGCTAACCCCACTCCTGGAAATCAGAAGGAAAATAATCATTACATTCTAGCAATCAAGAAACTCAGTATCCTCTCATAAATCTTCAGTGGAAGACTAAGGAACAGGTTCTTCTTGAATACTTTAATGCCTGATTTAAATGAGATGGTAATTCTTCTGATGTGGAAGTAGGAATGGGAACCTCAGTGTTCAGAGACTGAGGCAGCCCCAGCTGATAGAGTGCACCTTCAGTATGAAATCAAGATATATGTGATTATTCACCTGTGCACATTTAGCTAAGAAGAAACATGGTTACAAATCTTCATGAGTTTGTGTAGAGACAGAATGAGGAATATTTGTTTCTTCTAAAATCTTATATCAGAGGAATATCTCTTTCTTCTAAAATCTTAAAAGAATTCCTTTAAAAGAAATTCCTGATAAATCTGAGAATTTGCACTTTTGTTGCAAAAAAGCTGCATGGAAGAAACTGGATACTGAACTGGCAATATGCTGATGCTTGTTCAGTAAAACATCCAGAAGCCTGGGCACTTCCTAGGTTGCTAATAACATCCCTTAGGGATCTTTATATCGAAACCTCCATGAGAAGTACAAGTATGAAATGTAAAAAAATATAGAGATATAAGAGTGAAGAGCTGCAAAGAGCTTCAGGGAAATCCCATGCCAGAAGCATTTTGTATTGCCTAGTGCTAGTCCAGTTCTTTCTCTACAAGTTGTGAAGTCTGAGGCAAGTAGGAATGAAGACCACTGGCAATATATTGCTGTTTTATAAAAACAGAAAGAGCATAGCTGTAGTTAGTGCCTTTGTTAGTGCAATGTTATGCTCAGATGAAAAGATCTGCATAAGAGGGTATAAAGTTATTTGCAAGCTGTAACTCTACTTACAGTAAGCATTCCATACTAAACAATTCCATTCAGATGTTCAGAAAATGTATCTGCAGCTAGACTTTCCTTTCATGTTCACTCTGGTTAATTAACTGTAATTCTTTTGTTATTGAGTCTAGCATTTCAAATAATGGGAATCAGTGTCTCAGTGAATCATTTATATAGCAATAGCAATGAAGTAGCTAACTGTCTGTGCACTTATTATATAGGAATGAAGCCAGCATTAAAATGAAAAACAATGTTTAATTTATTACATTCCTGGCATTCTTCAGTAACAGATAGTTTCATTTATAGGACTTAGACATCTGAAACTGAAGTGCCATGAGACATCAGCTCCATTATATATTGTAAATTACCACAAGTCATGAGTTTAACTGTGAAATGAAGAAAAACTTAAAAAAATCTGCATCTCGTGACTGAAAAACAGATTAGTTCAGTTCAGTTCAGTTCAGTTAGACAGAAGTCAATTTATTACAGTAATTCGTCATCTACCTTTTCCATTTTAGATGCTAAAGGAAAGAAGTAAAATTATTCTAGAAAAGTAATTAAAGTGCTTTTGTGGCCAGGAAGAAGGCACCATCTATGGGCAAAGCACTCCCAAAGGAAACTTATTTACAAAAAGGAAGAAATGAAAGAACATTTCTTACCCAATTCTTTCATATAATCATCAAAATTCTCACTGGAAATGAGTTTCCAGGTTCCCACAAATCGGTTACACATCTTACAGCCTTTGTGAGGTGGTGGTTCTGCAGAGAGAGGCAGTGGTCACAACAGCTCTTGGTGGGAGTCAGGGAGGTTGTGCGCCCAACTCAGACCTCGCCAGCCTCCTTTTTAAAGCGGTCCAGTCCCTGTGGCGGTCAGGAGGGGCCAATAGGAGAGGCAGTGCCAGGGCAAGACAATGTGCACCTTGTCCAAGGCAGCCGTGCCAGTACCAAGGCTCTGGGTGATGCCTGCCTCGGTTTCCTCCACTGAATACATCAGGACACGGAGGGGCATGTGGGGATGGGGACGGGATGTTACGACTGCTCCCACAGAGCAGTCAGGGGATGCTGCAGTGGGGGGTGTCAGCCACATGGAGCCCAGCACAGGAGCACTGCATCCTTATGACATTGAGCTCTCACTGTGTTATTCTCCTGCTATTACCATGTAGAATAGAAAGGTATAATGATCATCCCATCCAACTGCCTGACCAATCCAGGGCTGACCAAAAGTTAGAGCATTTCACTAAGGGTATTGTCCAAATGCCTGTTACACAGTGACAGGCCTGGGGTTTGACCACTTCTCTAGAAACCCTATTCTCGTGTTTGACCACTCTCTCACTAAATAAATGCTTCCTAATGACAAACTTGAACCATTCCCACACATCCAATCACTGGATACCAAGAAGAAGAGATCAGCATCTCCCTGTTTGCTTCACCTCCTCAGGAACTGTAGAGAGTGTTACCACTATTGTCATCTGTGTGCTAGTCAGATAAACCAAAGCCATGTGGATTTTGGGAAGGAACAGTCAAGACACTGATGTACAAATTGTTTTGTGGTGTTTTTTGAGTTTCATGATTCATCCTGGAAAGGGTCTGTGGGTTTTATCATTTAAAGGCAGAACTGAATTATATTGTTTTTCTTCATCAGATGAATGGTCCCAATCTGTGGGTTCTTCCCTGCACAGATCCTGGGCAGCATCACAAAAAGAAGAAGCAGACAATCTTCGCTGGCTCCCTTCTTCTACAACTGGGCACATTCAGAAGATTCGTACATCAGTGCTCAGCTCTTCTGCTTGACAGGTGGATGGCATGTAAAAGGACTGAGTCTTTAAAGTGTTTATTCCTAGTTCAAAGTCACTTCATGAGAGGTGAGCAGCTGTGCTGACTTGGGAGGAGCGCACATACTGCTCTCTTTTTATCTTTCTGCACGGGGATACTTGGTCTGTCACAGAGTTAAGGGAAGATTTAAGTCAGCACAGTCTTATAAGTTACATTCAAGTGTGTCCTATTGTCAGAATTCCTCAATGATCCCTGCTCCAATGAAGAGACTCCACAATCTCCTTGAGTCCATGTCTTCTTGTACTGGGAAGCCCTGAACTGGACCCAGCATTCTAGCTGTGGCCTCATCAGTGCTGAGTGGAGGGGAAGGATATCTCCCTCAACCTGCAACACTCTGAATGCAGCCCAGGACATTGCTGACTGTCTTTTGCTGCCAGGATTCATATTCAGCTTGGTGTCCATCACCCCCAGAACCTTTTCTGCCAAGTCAAAATGGAAAGATTGAAAAATCTGAGTTTTCAACATTCAAACCTTTTTTTTATATATATATATATTTAGAAGTATTGTCTTGTGGTTAGTAAAAACCGACACAAAGAACGAATTCATAAACCATATGTATATTTAACAAGCAGAAATTTAAAGCACTGTAATCCAAGACACCTCAAGCTATCTGAAACTATTTAGTGCAAGATCACATCAGATGTTATCCTTTCCTTTCCTTTCCTTTCCTTTCCTTTCCTTTCCTTTCCTTTCCTTTCCTTTCCTTTCCTTTCCTTTCCTT
>JAWWMO010000083.1:123039127-123056254 GCA_035047845.1 Dendrocincla fuliginosa
ACTCCACCTTAAAGGCGAATAATTAAATCAAGCAGGCTTTCAGAGCAAAAAAAGTGAGCTCAAACCTCAGAGGGTTATGTTCTCACCCATATTATTTTCTTTTATTTCAGTCCAGTATATGAAATGGACACAGCTCAGTTCCTAGACTGTAAGATCCAAAACACTCATTGAAATAATTTAGTTTGTTTTCTGCTCACCTGCAGTCAGAAATTTTCTCCACAGAAGCACAGAATTACAGGAAAAAGTGGATTTAGAGTAGGAAGAGAGAGTGCTTGTGGCTGTAGAAGGGTAGGGAAATAAAATTGCTTCCTTGATTGGGGTATCCTTGTCATTGCACCACCTGAATCAATTGAGCAATGGGTCTGTAATCTGCTTTTATGTGATGGAAAGGGAATATGGGGCTCTCTGAGAAGAAAAGTAGCAAAACAGAGGATTTCTCTCCCTTTTGCTCTTGTGCTTTCTGAAGACCTGATGCCCAATGACTGGCATGAGTAGTTATGGCATACAGCTAGGCTCCAGTGTTGACCTACCAAAGGTCCCTGGACACTTCGTTTGTTTTCTTTGTGCTGTTCTGGTAACAATCTGTTTGAGGCAAAGTGTGTACAGGCCCGACATAATGAGGTCCATCTTGACTGATTCCCTAAGCCCTGTCATATCTGTGTCAGAAAGCAGTCAAACAATTTCTAAGACTTTCCTTTGGCTGTAATGTGCTATTGCAACGGCAGAAAGCACCTAATAAGTGCAGAGTCCAGCTCCTGCGATTCCATTTTAGTGGATTTCCAGGAATTATTCTGATGATTGCAAGGCATCAAATATTGTGGTCCACTTAGTTTTGTGCTTGGTGTCTTTGTAAGCAACAATGTTGTAGAAAAATTATTTATAAAGGATTGCAATATCATAGGGATGTCTGGAGGTCAGGAGGTCTCCAGGGCATACTCCTACTCAGGCAGAGTCACCCCTGAGCTCACACCAGGCTGCTCAAGGCTGTGCTCCTTTGGGGTTCAGAAAGCTCCAAGGATTGAGCCAGCACAGCTTCCCTGGGCAATCTGCACCCCTGTCCAGCTGTCCTGGGGAGAAAGGATTTCCTTATCTTCTCTCTGAACCTTTCTACTTTCAGGTTTGGTTCCTAGTTTCTCATCCTCCCACCATTCACTGCTGTGAAAAGCTTCATTCTGCAAGTACTCCCAAAGCTTAACCAGGATGAGCAACCTCAGTGTCACAGCTTCTCACAGAACAAGAGCTCCAGACTTCCGAGCATTCTGTGGACCGTCTGCTGAACTCACTCCATACCTGGATGCAGGACTCTGAATACAGCCTATTGAGTGCTGAGATGAGGGGAATGATCACTTCCATCAAGCTACGGGCTGTATTTCTGTTCGTACAGCCCAGGATGTTTTTGGCCTTTCTGCTTCCAGAGCTCAGCTCACTGCTCATCAGGACCCTGAGGGTCTTTTCTGCAGGGCTTCTCCCTAGGCAGCATGTCCCCAGCTTCACTGCTGCATGTTTGTATATAATTAGTTACCCTCTTGTGCCTTTAAGGCAGCAATCTGGGGGAAACTTGTTTTTTCTTACCTTCACCCCACACCCCCCCACCCTGAAGAGCTAATCTTAGATTTTGCCTATTCAGTTTTGGTGTGGGGTTTTTTATTTTTGGTTTGGTTTGTTTTTTTGTTTGTTTGGGGTTTTGTTGTTTGTTTGGGTTTTGTTTGTGTCTTTTTTCATATTTACTCACTTTGTGCTAATTCCCAAATAAATAAAACACTATTCTAATTATTGAAGTTGCCGGTGCCTTTCTTGGCTGGTTGTCCAATATCACGTGCTCAGGTACTCTTCTAAAGAAAACTCTGAGGTGCCCTCAAGTTTGTTTCATTATCTTGAGGTTTTTTACTTGGGACTATTGGCTTGAGAAATACTGTACTGTATGTGAGCAGTTTTAATACTCTGATACAGCAATTAAATAATGAGAACTGAAAGTATCAGGTGAGGATTTCTGCAGTCCCCCAACCTGAAAGGATATGATCTGGAAGAACTCAGTTCCTGTTCATGTTTTTCTTGCCTTTTGCGAACTGTTCTGTGTGTGGCTTACTACTATTAGCATTCATTTCCCTGGAGTGGAATTAGGGCTTTTATATTCAAAACTATAGCCCGGGAAGGGGAATTGGCCTTCCTTTGGTGTTAACAGCTGTCTGCAATGATTGTGCTGATGGAAGAGCTTTTTGGGAGAGTTGAAGCACCTTTCTGTGCAGATCAGTTTGGAGTAGACAAATGCACCCTCCATATGCAATCAATTACTTGCCCTTATTTAAGGTGAATCTGAGCTATTTGTAGATATCTTGCAAATGTGATGACCCAAAAATGCAAGAAGAAAGACAGCTTGTGGGTTGATTTGTTTGTTTACTTCAAAGCAAGCAGCTATCAGGGAGCAGGCTAATGGCTCTCACGTGGGAAGTATCCTACCAACAGTCTCCTTTCCCTCAAGAAAGACTTCCAGTGACAAGAGATAAACTTGTAGCACTGATATCATCTAACACAAATCATGCCTGCTCTCTGATGTAAAGGCATACCGCTCTGCTGATAAAGGCTACAGTTTTTAATGGGCATGAAGAAATCAGTGAGGCTTCTGAGCCTGGAAGTTTAAGCAAACCTGTGACTCATGTCACTTGCAGAAGTGTCTTGCCATCAAGAGCTGGACAATCTGGCTAAACAGCCCTGTGGTCATTGGCACTGATGTGATCTAATACCATCAAAAGAAAGTGCATCCTCAAAAGAGTACAAATCTCCTTCAAAATAAGCAGAAATTTCAAAGAAACCACAGCAGGTAAGCTAAGACAAGGAAGCTGATGAGGGTCTAGCACAGTGAGTAAATGCTGGTAAAGGAAATTCATCTCTTAATCCTGATATGAACTGGTGCATTTCAAATCTACAAATAGCAATGACACACTGTCTGCAAGGTGGTTTTGAGGTGCTGTGACCTTTAAGGATAGTTCCCAAAGCAGAAGATGTAGAAGTGACCACAGATCACAGAATTCTGTGATTCTGTGAAGTGGAAAGCAGCAACTGTGCAGGGGAAATCAGTGATGAGAAGGTGATGATGATGAGTTAACTCTTGGTCTGGGAGTCAGACCACAGTGGAGATCTACTTGAAATAAACTCTCTTCTACAAAAATAAGCACAATAGTAACCTCCCTTCAGGTCTTTCAGGCTTGCAGGAGGAATGACGCTACTTCCACTACAGTATGTGAGAAACAAGGTGTTTGTTCCTGTAGTGAAGACCTGTCACTTAGGACAATTTTTAACTGAGGACTGTGCCAAAGCTACCCTGGTACTTTATGCAACTATGAATTGATATGAATTATCAAAGTAAAAATACAGCCTAGTCTCAAATGTGAGAACATAAATTAACAATTATAACTATTAGCAACACTTTGCTTAAATGAAGGCTTCTTTCACAAGTTCCTTCTTGTCCCAGAAGGGCAACAGTGTACAACTCCTTTGACAGCTATGTGTATTGAACCAGTGACTACCAATGAACAGCCATGTATTGTCCTCACATGTTTGTCTCCATAGTTCTGCTACTCTTTGAATCAAAGACATGGCTGAAAATATATCCATGCTCAATTCCACACCTGATGCCATAGCAGACTATTAGCTCGCTGACAATGACTTCTGTTGAAAACTTCCTTAAAAAAATGCAGTGTCTGTGGGGTTATTAGTGACACAGCTGGCAATATTCATAGTAAGAAAAAATACCTATTCTTGCCAAAGCTATTAGAAATGGGGATTTTTCCTTAAGTGGGAAAGGAACTGTGGCTTTGATGCAAGCTTCCTGCTCAGGGACAGTAATATCTATTGATAAGATGGGCTATAGCAGCCGTCATGTCAGGAAATAGGGACCCTGTCACACTGTCTAGTACTGCTGCAATGTAGATCAAAGCAAAAGGTTGCCTTAATACTTGTCTGGTTGGATACCAGAGTGGGAGTATGTTCTATGGCCCCATGATAATGTAAAGAAAGGTGATTTAATGCTGAAGAGTATATAGGAGCAGGTAAAATAATGCCCATCTCTGCTCACCATCTTGCTACTTTCATTTCTGATTGTTTCGGACAGGTGTATTGCCTTAGGCTTCTACTTAGTCAAGAAAAGGTATAACTAAATCTTCAGTACTCCTGATGTACTGACTTTACAAAATACTGATTTTAGTTGGTTTGAAAGTTCAAATGCCCAGTGGTTTTCAGTGTTATTTTTTTCTCTCCTTGGGAAGGAGGTGAGTAGGAAAAACAGCAGGTCCTTTTTCCTATGCTCAATCCCCAGCACCAAACTGATGTTCCTCAACTCGTGACTGTGGCTTCAGACCTCATTCAGGACTGCTGGTACTATTGCAAATGGTCACTTTGTTGAAGGAGTCAGATTTGGCAGCAACAATGGATTTGTTGTTTCCTTGAGTGCCTAGTGGCACCTTGATTGACATCACTCTACCCAGTTACACTGCTGGGCTGTGACCTTTGGGCACCTCAGGCTGGTGCGCCCCAGCACTCAATTTTTAACTTTTAGTGGTTCTGTGTTCTTATATTTCCTCCTGAACTCTAGCCCAACTAGTGAGTCTCCACATGCTTAAATACATTTCCAATACCTGAAAGCAGGACTGTGAAAATTGAAATATCTAAAAGGTGTTTCCGAAACACTAAGCTAAGTTTGTGGTAACGCTAAGAACAGAAATGAAACCTCATAACTCTGAGACATAGTAAGATCAAGCCCAAAACAAAACCTGGTGGTAGACACCATTATCTTGCAATTAAAATATACATAATTATGTTTTCTGGACTGGCTTTAAAGAGGGAAAAAAATTGCAGATATGTCTTAAGGGAATGGCAAGCCTCTGGACCCCTGCCTTCTCATGAGAGTAGTGTTGACAGCTGAGATTCCGACCTTTCTCAGCAGATGGCATGGCAATGATCTCTGCCCTCAAGCATCTGTGGCTCATGACAGGGGACTGTTATTCCTGAGGAAACCCCTGACTTCTCATACACTTCTTTAATGTGTATATCCTTCATTCCTGGAGCAAGGCAGTTGACAATGTGAATCCCATCAAGCAGTGCTATGCATTTCAGGGAGTGAGTTAAAAGGAATATCAGAAAAGTAAGAAAGGAGGAGTATTTGCATAATAGGTTTATTGGGTTTTTAATTGCCATAAGAAACACAGGTACACTCACTCGTACAGGCATGCAGGTGATAGGCTTCCAGAACATAACATGGGCACTTTGTTATAAGAATATTCAAAATGTCAGCACTCCACCTCTTATATGCTGTATTCAGCAAATACAATAGGGAGATTAGTGATAAATCTAACTTCACAACTTATGAAGGTTTGTATGAGAGATCTTGATTTGCTGGCTATAATGTAGGCACTGCAGATGTTTAATGTTTCTAACTACCTACTGATTTCCCTTGCCAAAAGAACAAATTTAAAGTTGTCTGAAGTTTCTGGTGCTCAAATCTGTTCAACCCTTTTTTAAGTATGGTACAAGTCTTGTGCCTAACATCAGAGCTTTTACTCTTGAGAGAGTAGAATGACAGTCAGCCATTTTCTGAGTCCCACTTTGTCTTGTCCTTGGGCTTCATTTCCCTGGACTTACCTCAGAGCACAAAAGTATCGCTTTTTTCCTTTCCCACATTTCCCTTCTCTTCCCCTCTGAAAAAAAAAAAAAAAAGAGAAGGTGCTTTTCTTTTCTTATTTCTTTCTTTCTAAACTTTTCTTTTTTTAAAATTTAGGTATTGCAGCAGACTTGCCTTCTTAGCCTCCTGGGCACACTGCTGGCTCATGTTCAGCTTTCTGTTGATCAGAACCCCCAGGTCCCTTTCTGCCTGGCTGCTCTCCAGCCACTCTGTCCCCATCCTGTAGTGCTGCAGAGGGTTGTTGTGGCCAAAGTGCAGGACCTGGCGCTTGGTCTTGTTGAATCTCTTATCATTGGCCGTGGTCCATTGATCCAGCTGTCCCCTTTGCAGAGCCTTCCCACCCTCCAGCAGATCAACACTCCCAAACAACTTAGTGTCATCATTGAACTTACTGAGGTGCACTTGATCCCTTTGTCCAAAGACATCAAACAGGATTTGGCCCAATACTGATCCTGGGAGACACCGCTCATGACTGATGGCCAAATGGATGCAGTATTGTTCACAACCACTCTCTGGACCTGGCCATCCATCCACTTCTTAACTTGGTGGGGAGTGCACCTGTCCAAGCCATGGGTTGCCAGCGTTTCCAGGAGAGTGCCAGGAAGACAGTATCAAAGGCTTTGCTGAAGTCTGGGTAGATAGTATACACTGGCTTTCCCTCATCTATTAAGTGGGTCACTTAGTCAGAAAAGAATATCAGGTTGGTCATGCAGGACCTGCCTTTCCTAAACTCGTGCTGGCTGGATCTGATCCTCTGGTTGTCCTGTATGTGCCATGTCATCGCACTCAAGATGATCTGTGGCATGAACATAAGTGGCATGAACACAATAATCAGTATCAAGAGCAGAACTGAGTGGCAGAAATGCTGCTTTCAAATGTTAAGGATGAATCTCTGGGTCACAGATCCTGAGCCAGGGATATGTTCATGTTGGTTCATGAACATCTGGCACAGGTCTGTTTTATAGAAATGGGTCTGGTAGAAGAAAAATTTACTGTTTGTGTTGCACTGTTGTTCATCCAGTTTCCAGTTACTATGACAAAAACACATCCCTTTTTCCTAGAATTAGTCTGGTGTTTATATATTCAGCTTTTGCCCAGGGCTTGCAGGGCCCATCTTTAATGGGAGGAGTAAAGTGCCTCCTGCTCAGGAAAGCTGATACTTTGAGTGTGCTAGTGGAAGGTGGGGTATGCAGGCCTGAGTTCCCTTGGGCTGAAGTGGCTACTGAGACTCAGAGAGTTGGAGATAGAGAAGTGTCATTCAAATGCTTTGGTTACTTTTTTATTATTAAGAGTCTGCATCTGCATAGATCAAAAACGTGTTCACGGTTGGTAAAGCTTCATGGAGGTTCCCACACATGGATGAGGCTTCAGAGAGATGCTCCCTCTCCTTCAGTGAGCTGGCATATGCATTTCTTCACATAGCATGTTGGTGGTGGAGATCCTTCTTTCTAGGACCTACGCTTCTTTATGTTTTGAATATGAAGAGTTTCATTGGCAGAGAATTCTTCCTCCCAGACTTCAGCTTAAGTATTAAGCATCTGTTTGGTTTTTCTTTATCCAGCATTTCCTTTTCCAGCTAACAGCTTATTACACAGTGCAACAGGATGTATTTGTATTCTTCTGGTATCTGGGTCTCAATCTCATTTATTGAAATGTCTGTCATAGACTGACATTTATGAGGAGGGAGTACTTGATTGGAGAAAAGATGGTGAATTAATGCATACATGAAGTCTTCAAAATTAGTTCTAAATAAACCACCTTTAGGGAGATACTCAAGGTGCTCATTGAGTGAAAAATACCAGCCCATTCACATTCCTTCCTATGGGAAGATGAGTATGTGAAATGGGAAGGTATTAGGCAGTTGGAAACCACTGAACCCACCTTCATTAAGTAGCAAGGTAGTTAATACCAAGACAAAAAGGAGTGGTAATTAGTTCTGGTTCAGAACCCCACCTGCTATTACCCCAGTTCTCTCTTTGTGGGATGAGTGGAGGGAAGGGCTCAAATGATCACTTGATCACCTTCATACTTCTTCAGGTAGATTTCAAGAGTTACTTATCTTCGAGATATTTTTGGACTGTGTCATGAGAAAGTACAAAATCTTGGCCACACTGAACAAGCTGTCTGTGAGGACTCTCAATCTGCAGGGAAAGTGGCATTATCTGTGGCATTTGATTATCACTTGGTGCTACAGTAGGCCACTGTGCCTTGAAAGAGCTGCTTGCATCTCTGAGCAGATTCCACACATTGCAGCAGTGAACAATGCAGTATGAACAACTGTGATGGCAGATGTAGATGCTGTGAAACTAAGCCTTTATAAAGGAGTCTCTCTGTGGTGAATGTGATGTTTTAAAACCACACCTGATCCTTGAAATGGTAATAGAATGTCATCAAATGTTGTTAAGTTAAGCATGTGTTATTAATAGGATACACAATGCAGAAAAGTTTTCAAAGTCTCACTGCCAGTTTTTAAAAAACTACAGAACCACTAGATGACCACAGAGCTCTAACCCAATGGTCCAAATGTAACTGTTAACAAGGCCAAGGTCCTTTCAGAGCTTTTAAGTCATCAAGGAAAGTGCTTGGTAATTCAGTTGATACTGGCACAATTCAGCACAGATTTGCAGTATTTCACTAATACTAAATCATAATAGTTTTTCATGAGTTTCACAGTGTCCTTCTACATCTTATTAGGAATACAGGATCAAATTATCCCCATGAGCACTGATGGGAAATCCCTCCATGTAACATGAGAACTTGCTTGTGAACTGTTTTGATTATACTTGAGAAATGCAATAACATATTTATAAAAACAATAAGAAAAGGTCTTACAAGTTGTTCTGGTTCCTGCCAGAAGGGGACACAGCTAGGACCCAGAGGTTATTCTATACCATCTCACATCATTTTCCAGGGATGGGGAAAGGGGCTCCTTGCAGGTTGGGGAAGCGTGGTGGTAGTTTGTGTATTGCCAATTTGGGGTTGATGAGCCTTTTGCTCATGAATCGTACTCCTTTCTTGTACACCCTTTTATTAATATGGTTGCTCTTAGAATATATTTTCTTATTTCATTGCTGTTTCCAGTAAATTGTTCTTATCTCAACCCATGATCTTTACCTTTTGTACCCCCCATTCTCTCCAGCCCACCACGAGGGGAGTGAGAGAGGGAGCTGGGAGGGAGGGAGCAGCACATGGTTTGGAGTGTTTCAATGGTAATACCAAACTGGGAAACGCCATTCCTAAACCACGACACAAGTGTGTTGAAAACATCCCTGTAACTAATCTGCCAGTTATGTTGCTAATTGAAATTTACAAATATCCTAGTAAATTAGTTTGCTGAATTTGCTGTTAAAGGAACTAGTTAAGCAATGCTGCAGTTGTTTCCTGTGATGGTATAGAGGTAGTCTAAGACTGAAAAGTCCAGGTCAATGAACGGGCTCATCCATGGGTGAGCATGGCTCTCTATAACCAAACAACTCATGAAGTCTGTTGGTGCTGCAAAAACACTGTGTGCCTAATATGAGCTAATCTGGCTGTATAACATCTTCTGCTCTGTGAAGCAGAAAATGTTGAAGACTGCTTTCTCAATTGGCACAGCAAATTACCCGTGTGTTTCCTGAACATTTGCCTGTACAGAACCTGAGTATGGTAACTGTTAAAAAAAAATCTCTTTGTCTCGTAGCCAGTTCTAGTATCAAAGCAGAACAGCCTTAACCCACTATCCTCACTGGCACTTGAAAGTGTTGTTCAGCACTCTTTGGAAGTTGTGCCTATCATGTTTCAAAGTTATTAGGATGAGGCTGTGAGATGTCTTATCTTTCATATGCAGTTGGGCTAGTGTGGAATCTAGATTAAAATTCATACATTCATAATCAACCTGAGTAAGTCAGAAGAGAGGGCCTCTGGAAGATCCCTCACCTTCTGATGTACATGACAAAAAGCAGTGTGCTAAATATATCCATACTTTAGGCTATAACAATATGGTTCAGTGGTGAACATGGTGGCATTGAGTTAATGGTTCAACTTGATGATCCTACAGGTCTTTTCCAACCTTAACAATTCTGTGATTCTATGATTCTATTTGTACCATATTTTATTATGAAGATAGATGCAGGATTATTAACATTGCATAATAAAAGAACAATTTAATTCCAAATAGGTCATTAATTTTGTATCTTGGAGACAAATGCAGTTCAGGTCTGCAAGCACACACACCAGGATAATTCCAGATTAAAAGTCTGCTTTACATCTAAGAAGAGACAATGAATTTCAGTCACTTGAGTCTGCAGTGATGCCAGTCACCTGGAGTCTCAAATTAGACTATTGCTTGAATGACCCAAATAATCTGTGGAAACACCTGAGTGCTCTTTTGTAACAACACCAAGAGCTGTTACCAACTACATAATTTAGTCTTCATGCTGAAATGGCAAATTTTCTATTCATTCTGGGAGAACATCAAGTGCAACTAGAATATTTCTGTCTCAGAATTCTCTCATGTACTTCAGAGGCAAGCTGATCTACCTTCTGCCTCACCTTTTATTGTATCTTCAAATTTGATGGTATTGTTGAAAGTAGTATCTCTGAGGAGGAAAAGCTATGTTGCACATATAGAAATCATTAACTCTGAAGCCTGAACTAAATTTGTATTCTTTTTTATTATTATTATTCAAACTCACAATTACTCAAATCTCTGTGGTTTTAGCTTAATGGCTAGATGGCCAAATTCTCAATCTGTTTTTAGACAAAAAGGTGGTCTCTGTTTGAAGAACCTGGGCTAAATTAATACCTAACACATCTTCTGCAGAAAGTATGCACCTTGCACCTTGAAACTTGCTTAGTTTCTGTTGCATGCCAAGCTACACTGCTAACAAGCCTCTTTGGAGAACAGAAAGCACAGAAGATTATCTCTCTTCTTTGTTTTTTTCTTTTTTTTTTTTTTTGCTCTTTTCCACAAAGCAGACAGACAAAACTGTTCATTTTCAAAAAAAAAAAAAATATAGTGAGCTTGAGATATGTCTGTCTGTGTTCTTCTGTGATCTGTATTATGATGTGAACAAGAGTGCCAGCGCTGCCAAGAATCAGAGTGCTGTTGCTCAGCAGGAAAGCCCCCTCTCTTTGTCTTACATTAGGGCTTGTTATCACCACCAAGATGAGTGGAAAGGCAGGCAGTGACTCCTGACAGCTACATCAATGATACTGATGAAAATTGAGCTAAATCCTCTCATTCAAATTTGTGAAAAGGCAAAGGAAAAACAGAAGAGAATCATTGCTCAACTTATTTCTCTCTGTGTATATTAGTAACTTTGCATGCTATGAAGTTGCTTATAGCTCTTAAAGTTGCTTACATTTCCTGATCTCCAAACTCAAGCCATTGCACTTTGCCTTCACTGCATTTCCTCAGGCTCAGCTATTCTCATCTACCTTTCAAGTACTGGTGAATTTTTTTCTCCCTCTGTGTACCTATCAAATGGGGAACCTACTCTGGTGAACACACAAGGATGGAAAAAGGCAAGACAAGGCTCATAAATGTTTTTATTTTTTTCTTAACAGAATGGTAAAATCAGATATTTTACTAATTTAGTATAACATATCCTTTAACATCAAATAACTTTATTCCTTTTTCTAAATTATAGAATTCTTTTAGCATAGGTGAGGAGGCAGCATTTTTCACTGGAAAAGTCTGAAAATCAGGTTTCTGGGGCCCAAGGAATGAAGCAAGTATGTGGTGGAAGGTAAGTGTTTCCAGCCATAGGGACCAAGCAAATTGTTCATACCTTTTCCCATTCCCCAAAAGAACTATTTCTAAAGCACAAGGGAGAAATGTCTTACTCTTTACATTTTATAATGCTACAATTTCAGAGGATTAACTAGGGATTTACTTCAATTAGTGTTGAGTTTCTGGCATCTGGAAGAGATGAGCTATTTACTTGTGTCTAACATTCTTACTGGAAGCTCTATGCTCACTGGAAGCTCTGTGTTGTGATACTGTTGCAAAAGAGCATTTTTGAAAGATTCTTGTTATCACAAATTAAACTCCAAACTCAACCCTTAAAAGTATTTGTGGATCTTTTAAGTAACCCATTTCTCAAAATGTTGAAATAAATGTCACTGTAAGTCATCTGTTTTCACATGACCCAGTCTCAGTGTAGTATCATGGACTTGCAAACCAGAAGGAACTGTTGACTTGGATCTTCAGCTTCAGTTGTGATAATTAAAGGCAGATAACCTTAATTCAGCCATAAGGTTATAATTTGCTAAATTGCAGTATGGGCAATTCACCAGCTGTTCTGTGGCCCCTAACTGAGCAATCTGTACTTGGACTATGTCCTTGTGGCCCCAGCCTATGTCAAACACAGGGTTTAACTCTCTAACTGTTGGTAAAGGTAAGCTAAATTATGTTATATTTTCTGACTACTATGGTTTGGCTGATACCCTGAATGAGATTGTCCTGAATAAATGTGGATGTCTAGAAAATGGGTATCTATATCAAAGCAAGTCATCTTGGATTCCTCTTTATACCCAACAGAAGTCCAGCAGTGCAGTACAGAGTACAAATGCACACATTTTAAGGTCATTGCCTATGCTAGAAGAATACTTTTGTCAATTGTGTTACTATCTTGTAAAAATAAGGAAGAGTGCTCCTATGTGAAGCTCCATATCTTCCTGTCAAAACTGAAGATGAAATACATTCTACATGATGACAACGATGATGACAGTAGGAAGCACTCAAGGTTTTTAGCCATTTGCATTAACTGAGCTCGAGCAGTTGAGAGATTATAAAATTATAGTTGTCCTTGACTCTAGTAATTAGTGTTTTTCTCTTGAATTAGAATCTACATGATTTGTAGACCACCAAGTATAATTTTCCAATATTAACTTGAAACACTGGTCAGCATCCAGTCCTCTGTGTACAAAGCCATGAATAATTTCCTTGCTTTTCAATGGTGTCTCTTTGTAATTCTAATATCCAGATGACATCTTGGCCCTTAAGTAACAGCTGCTTTGTATTCCTGTAATCATCAGGGAGCTACTTAAGCACAGCAGATGAAATAATCTCAACAATGCAATATAGGTGTTAAAATTTGAATAATAACTATGTTGCAAAGACTAAATTCTGATTGTAATAATTTTATACAATTTTGGGGAAAAAGTATTCCTAGATAGAAGAATGTTGTTTTTAAAACTGTCCTGCCTTTATTTTTTTATTTCTTAACAAAAGCTGATAACATTCTTCTATTGATTTGAAAAATAGCCCTCAAATTGGCAGCAAATATGCTGCAACTTCCCTTGATGAAAATAGATGGTTTAATATGGCACATCATTTCCACAGTTTTGGGCAAGTACTGCAATATTTAAGAAACTCAGTGTCTAATGACTGAGCAAGACAGCACTCTAGCCTTCAGATACCCAGTCAGCTACACAGGCTATCAAAGAGGGGGAAAACAGCCAGAAACTACCTCCCTGATTTTTCTAGATTTCTAGGCGGTGTCTGTTCCAAGAAACTCAAGTGCTAACCTCCTACTGCAGATCTTGATGTGATTGATACACTGCCTGTGGCTTCCTTTGAATTTTCCTCACCTAAGAGGGAAGGATATGCAACAGCTCTCAGTGAGGGGCATACATGGCTTGAGTTGCATAGAAACAAAGACTGAGAAAGAAGTTGAATGCAATATAATCATCTTGCCTTCACTGCAAACACACAGTAAAACGTTACTCTTATGTTCATATAGCTCCTTATTCTAAGGCATAACACTAGCCTGCATCACAAAGCGGAAACTGGACAAATTAAAAATAGAATTTAGGTACATTCCCTAAGCAACTGAGATTAACAAAGCCTGACAGAATTTCCCTGTACCTTGTTTACAAGTCAGTAGCAGTTATTTTAATCATCATTATCATCATGTCTCCAGAATATATTTTTTAGTCAAATTAAAATTGTCTGTTCCACTTTCAGTCTCTGCTATGTGAAGCTGAATGATTTCAGAAATATCGAAGTACGGTCAGATTAATACCTTAACTTCTATGAATCTAATGCAGAAATCACACTTCTCATGGTTTTGTTAAAATCCTTTGTTACTTCTGCTCCTGGATATAGAATATCTATTTCTATTTCAGTATTTTTTGCAAAAGCTGTTGGGTTTCACAAATGTTCTTGTTGATACTCTGCATGCCTTTTCTCATTCTTCTGGAAATATGGGCAATCTAGTGGTAACCTTTCATTCTTACTTCAGTTTTACAGTCATGTGCTATGGTTTGATTGAACTTCTCACCCAGTGTGAAGGAGACTGTGTTGCTTTAAAAGCACTGTTTATTTTGATGGTGAATACATGCCTTTCAGCACTGATTGTCATGCTGGGCTTGGCTAGCCTGCCTGATTTCCTTGAGGATAAAACCACTCAAAAAATAAAACAAAAAAGAAAAGAAAGAAAAAAAAATCAAATTGTATAATTGCTGCCAGAAACCTGAACAAACTCTTGTGGAATTGAATGCCTTGTAAAAAGAAAAGTGGCACTGATGGGAAGTGCAAACATTTCACAGCATGTGGTCTTGAAGAGCTTTTAGCATCTGCAGTATTTAATTTCCTGCCAAGGATAAGATGTGATTTATCATTTATTAAAGTCAGTGGCTCTTATTTGTGAAGTAGGAAAGACATTTTCCGTCATTGTCAGGTCACTCCAATCTTGTACAATTGCCTTAGAGATGCTTTGTAGATTAATCTATACACATGTTGAACCTGTGACACCAACCCTGCAGCCTCATAAATGCCCTTTATGAGGTGAGGGTAAAGGCCTACACTAAACTATCTTCATAATGTGAATTATTGCTAAAGAAAATAGTGCATTCCCCTTTTCAGCTTTCCTAGTAGGATAAAACATTGTTAATAACTGAGCACTAAATGGGGAGCTGAATGCAAATAGGGCTATGTGCTTTTGGCACGTACTGCTTCAGTGAAGAAAACCAGGTGCATAATAACACTGAGAGCTGTAGGGCTTCTGCCCACCAGCTCCATTTACTGCCAAAGTTGCTCATGACCACACAAGTTGAAACAGAAGGTTCAAACATCCCACTGGCATCAGGTCAGAGAGTGAGACAGACTGAGTCACTCTTATAGAAGTACTCTTCTAGAGTTTGGAGATAACTGAAGATCACATAACACTTCAGCTGGTTGAATCTTGTTATCTGAGATGCTGCTTACAAGAAAAGGTGAATCTGCAGAACGTATGGTTTCTCTATGGTATTCACCTCAAGCTTATAATCAAACCATCACATTTCATAATGAAATGAGAAAGGATCATGAAAGTTTAGTATAGTAATCAATCTAGTGTCAGAGAAGCCAGAGTTTCACAGAGGTTTGGTGCTCAGAATAGAAGGACAGTGGCTGTAGAATCCAAAAAGTGCTGATAAAGAGCAAAATGCAGCATCCTGCTAATTCCAGGGGGTGGTACCAACCAAATTATTGCGAGGTTGCCTGACGTTAAAATAAACTGGAAACTCTATCTTGAACTTACATCCCAGCTGCCTATGTAGTTCAAAACTGAAGACAGCCAAAGTCACCACATGCACTGCATGCTGTAGACGCAGATGAGTGAATGTTGCCTGATAAGATGCTGTGCGTGACCGCTCTGCTGCAGACTGGAGGGTGTTCACACCTGCAGAGATGTCCCTGCCTATCAGCAATACATTGTGCAAACAGCTGCAGCACACACCTGTGTCTCCCTGGCCATGCACCTGCACAATCAGCACTTCTCCCAAGCTGATTGAGGATGAACCACAAGCCTGAAGGAAAAATCCAGGATTTTCCAAAGCCGCTAAGTAGACTGAACAAGATGAAACAGCAACACTTGATCAATCTCAAGAAAAATAGTTGCAACATTCATATCTCTGTGCCCTTTGTGGACAGCTGTTAGGAACCTACTCCAGAGGCTGGCTTGCCACAGCTGCTTTGCGTCTATTTCTAGCACTGGCTTTTAAAAATGTGAGACTGGCAATAATAAAATGTATAATTCCTGCTATGGCAAGTGCCAGTATGTCTGTTGTTTGATGAGGTCTTTCTCCGAGTGTTGCTATCATGTTCTGTCTGTCTCGTTTAGTGTTGGAAAAAGATGTTTTAAAGAGAGCAGTTTTGCAAGTATTTTTCATGCAAATATCAATGATTTTACAGTTCATAAAAACTGAGACAAAATGATCTCTTTGAACCTCAAGACACATCTGAAGAAAGGACCATCACAAGAAAATCTTACTAGCAGTCACCCCGGAATATTCTGTAATACCTCTGGGAGAGCAAAGTGCTTTTCATGAATGAAAAGATGCTCTTCAGGTGGTTTGGTTCAATGTTCAGGGAACACCTGCCAGAACCAGATGGATTTGGAAAATTATTATTGAACGGACATATCTCAGAGTAGAAAATGTGTCTGAAATTAGTTGTAAATGTCTCAATATTATATTGCAGGAACATCACAAAAGAGAAAAAAACAACAAACAAACACATACCTCCCTGACAAGTAATTTACTTATTTCTAGCAAATGAAGAACAAGTGTCTCTGCTCTTGTCTTCTTTGTCTTCTAAATGTTGCATCTTTTGAAAGTGTTCTTGACATTTAAATGGATTTTCATTAAAATACTTTATTTTATAGGTGCAAAATTTCATCCTTTTGAATGGAGCTTTAATGCTTCTCATTAGAAAATATTTCCCATTTTTTCTCATGGGAAACAAAAATCATCCTTAAGCTTTTAAAACCTAGCTTACCTTTTAACATCTTTACCAAAACTGCTTGTATCAAAAGATGGATTATTTGTAAGTGGTTGAGATTATTTGTAAATGGATGCAACAGCAGTGAGTTGACACCAAGTGAAGCAGATTACACAGGCTGTTTCCTCACAAAATAGGTTACCCCCTGCAGTTTCATTTCCAGCCCTTGCCCAGTCTAATATTCCTTCTTTCCCTCCAGGATATTCTATGTCTTCATAGTTATTGCCACCTTATTCTTCTAAATAAGACAGTAAATGATTTAATTTTTATGTGTATCTAAATATACATAAATATATATTTCTATATAAAAATTATATAGAAATTATGCCTTATGTAGTTCTTTTACATATTATTAAATCTTTTCACTGGAGGTTGATCTTAGGTTCCCCAACGATGATCAGTGGTAAAGTGGTAAAGTTCTGCTTCTGAAGGATAAACACCCAAACTGTTTTACTATCATGATCCAAAGGGGACTAATTTACAATATGCCCCTAAGTGTCCCTTGATGTGTGCCGCTGCACAGAGCCTAGAGGGAGACGTGATGAACCACTCCACGAAAGGATTGAGGTGAAGTGGCCGTTTATTCAAATGAAGCACCGGCTTAAATAGGGCGAGCATGGAAGGGTCTAGAAAAAGGGGTGGACTTAGGTGATCGACAACTAGGCTCTGGGGCATGGTTGGATGCTGGGGTAAAGGTAACACCTAC
>JAWWMO010000083.1:123056354-123073366 GCA_035047845.1 Dendrocincla fuliginosa
GCGGTCGGGAGCGCCTCCCCAGGGCGGGTGGCCGGCAGGACCCCCTCGCCGCCCCGCGGGCCGGGCCGGGCACGCTCTGGGCCCGCTGGGCTCACCTGGTGCCGCCCACGTTGAGCTGGATGATCTCCCCGCTGCCGGCGCCGGCCAGCCCGCCGCCGTTCCCCGCCATGTTCCCCGCCGCCCGCTCCGGCCGGCGCCCGCCACCGCCTCCCGCCGGCCCAGCGCGTTCGACGGCGGCAGCGGCGGCGGAGCCAGGCGAAGGAGGCGGGGAAGGAGAAGGCGGCGGCAGCGGATCCGCCAGCGGCGGTCGGGACAGGGTCGGCGCCCGGGCGGGCTGCGGCCCCGCGGGCTCCCCGCCGCTCCCCGCCGCTCAGGCCCGGCCAGGGCCGGAACGCGCCATGGCAACGCGGCGGCACCGGGAGGGGCGGCGGGACGGAACGCCTCGGACAGAGAGCGGAACGGGGCGGGCGGAGCGGGAGGAGCCGGGAACGCCCCGCGGGCCGCGACGAGCCCGAAAGGGGCCGGCAAGGCCCGCCCGCCTGGGAGGAGGGGAAACACCGAAATGCTGGGTTTGGGTGATTTTAAAGGAAGGGGCCAGCGACCCCCGCCTGAAATAAAGAGAGAAGGGCAATGAGGCTGGTGAAGGGTCGAGAACACAAGTCCTGTGGGAATCGGCTGAGGGAGTGGGAGAGTGGGGGAGGGGGGGGGGGTGTGTTCAGCCTGGAGAAGAGGATGCTCAGGGGTGACCTTATTGCTCCCTACTGAAAGGAGGCTGGAGCCAGGTGGGAGTTGGTCTGCCAGGCAAAGAGCGACAGGAGAAGAGGACACAGCCTTGAGCGGCACCAGGGGGGGCTTAGGTTGGACATTAGGATGAATTTCATCACAGAAGGAGTGATTAGACATTGGAATGGACTGCCCAGGGAGGTGGTGGAGTCACTGTCCCTGGAGGTGTTAAGGAAAGTCTGGATGTGGCACTGAGTGCCGTGGTCTGGTTGACGTGGGGTTTGGTCATAGGCTGGTCTCAATAATTTCGTAAGTCTTTTCCAACCCAACTGATGCTGTGAAAGCCAGGGCCCTCCGGGCCTTGCATCTCCTGTTGCCTGCAGGGACCCCAGGAGGACTCCCCATAGGGAGTTCAGGCCAGTTCCATGTGAAAGAGGCATAGAAACAAAATTCCTTGAAAACTCAGTGAGAGGGCAGTGGCAACACAGTGAAGTTTAAAGGCTGGGTTGCAGCCCACAGTGATCAATCAAATTCCACATTGCTTAAAGGACAAAAATACTATACACAACAAATCTGAGCCCACAATGCAGTTTGAGGAGAAAAAATCTATCACAACATATGAAGAAAAATTGAAGTGGAAATAAATGACAGTGTGGTGAGCAAAGGAAGTAATAAAATCATGGTTTATATTTGTGAGGGTAGGCTTTATGATCAATTCCTACACTTAAACAAGAAGAAGAATATTTCAACCTGATATTTCAACTTAATTTTTAATTGAAATTTGCCTACAGATTGAAAACCCTCTGAGAGGTCCCATGCTTTAATGTTTTTCTGCAAAAATATATGGATAGGGTTCAAGTGTGGTCAAAAATTATATTTTGAAAATGCAGGGAGTTAAGGTACTAGCCTAGAAATAAACTGCTTGAAGTTACCTGGTCGCTTCTTCACTTGCATACTTTGGAAATTAAAGTTTTATTCTCTAGCTATATCAAAGAGCTGAATTGTCCAAAGACAATGAAGTATTTTGAAGGAATGACTTGTCTTTCAAAAGACCCTATTGTTGTCACAGGGAAACTGAGCTGGGCTAGGCTTCTGGGCCCAAGTGGCTAACCAGCACAGTGTGTTAAGGTTAGGTGGGGCATTACGAATACTTCTGTAATGTGTTCTGAATATGTTAGTACAGACGCTTCTACAGTGTGGTTTGCCCTACAGCCTAAGGGAAAGCAAAGATTAAAAAGCAGCCAAATGTCACCAAGCCCTAGACATTCTTGCTTTCTGTGTGTTTGTAGTCTGGCTGTAGTTCAGGTTTCTTCTTGGGCTCAAGCAGAGACACACTTTTGATTTTCTGTTGAGTTGTCTTCTCCTTTCATGCGGTATATAATAGGAATTAAAAAATGTCAAGCACACAAGGTAGTTGAACTTCTCTTGAATCCTGGTGGACTCCACTAATTATTAAAATATTGGATAAGAGTGTGGGATGGGCTATTTTTTTTTCTTGTCTTTGGAAGGAAGGCATACACTCCCTACTTCAATCCATCAGCTTTTAAAATAAAAACTTAAGTCAGAAATGGTTTGAGGCTGTGGATCATACTTAGAAGCCATACCCTTCAAACTACTCCTGTGGAAAGACTGTGTAGAAGCCTGCATCTGCCTGTGGGAGCAAAAAGTTATAATGAATGTTCACAGCTTATGTGTTAACACCAACGGACATTAGGACTGTGCTGTGCTCCATCCTGTCATCACTAAAAAAGACAATTTTTGAGAATGAGTGGAATATTAATGTTAAGAAGTATGCGGAAGCAGCATTTTTAAATCAAGGTGTCCCCATTTTCCAGATGATGGACAAGCTCTTAGGCCAGGGGTTATACACCCCTACTGCTTCCCAAGCTCGAGTTTCAGTGCCCAATTTAAATGTATCTAGTGACTTGGCTTTTAAGGCCTTTCAGGTTGTGGCAGATATCACCCAAGTCACACTTTCATTTATTAAAATACAACAAGGACGTAGAGAGCCTTTCACTGAATTTGTGGAGCGGTTGAGAACAGGCATAGTAAGGCAGATTCCCCACCCTCAATCGCAGGACAATTTGTTTCTAAAATTAGCTATTGAAAATGCCAATGAGGACTGTCAAGCAGTGTTGAGAGCTTTGAAGGATCCCACTGCAGTGGACATGATTAAAGTGTGCAAGAATGTTGGCTCTCATACCTGTAAGCAATAAATAAGTAAGAAATAAGTAAAGAAAAAATGGAGGCCAATGCAGCTGCCATTAAAGAAGCTCTGGAAACCTCAAACGCTCAAACAACAGCCTTATTGCAGGTCAATACTGATCAAATGAAGGAGGCCTTAACGTCAACTGCAGGGCATTGCCTCAAATGCAACGCCATCAGGCATTATGCAAAGGACTGCCCACAAGCTGTGGCAAGACCGATGAGCCAACCTTGGCTGTGTCCGAGATACCAAAAAGGAGCTCATTGGTCATAGGATTGCCACTCCATTTTTGACCAGAAGGGTAGACTGCTTTCCCCACAATCATTGCCACGAGCTCCCCAGAAAAAACAACCTGAGAAACGAGGTAGCAATCGTTAAGAGGGGCGCTATGACACTAAAAGCCCCTCATGCTCCCTACCTCAGAACGATGCATACCATCCCCAAATAAAGAATAGGGAAGATCGTGGGATAGGACAATTAGTAACTGTGTCAACAGTTTCATTGACTCAACAAGGTTTTTGTCAGTTAGCCGCTATGTTAAAGTTAGAAAATACAAGTTTTCTGCTTGCTGGTTTAATTGTCAGTAGTCCTTATATATCTGATGCTGGGTTATTTGTTGCACCTTTTATTGCTTCTTTTTCAGAAAAAAAGCTGTTCGACATCCCAGTTTTGGTAACTTTCCCACCAGTTAAGATCCCAGAGGGAGAAGTTGTAGCTCATGTTTTACCAATAACAGGTAAAGTCACTCAAGAAGGCTTTCGGTCTGAGGCTAACATCGTGCACAGGGAAGTAGAAGCGCAGGTGCAATGGGCGCAGCCTGTGTTAAGACACCGTCCAATGCTAAATTGTAACAGTTTTCAATCTGATTCCGAGAAACAGTTCCCAGTGCATGGGTTAATCTATACAGGTGCCGTTGTAACAATTGTTGCAGAGAAAGATTGGACGTGCACTTGGGAAACCAAATTATCTGAAATATCAATTAGAGGGCCAGGAGGAATCCAATCTCCAAGACAAAGTATCAGCGAAGTTTAATCAGAGGACCGGAAGGACAACTAGCAACTGTTTCTCTATTCATTCTTTCTCTGCCTACTACGTTTTAGGGGAGAGACGCTCTAAGTCAGTGGGGTTTGTCTCTCCAGACAAATTTATAACAGTGGTCACTGATGGGCAGCGAATCCCTGCCCTGACCTGGCTCACAGATGGGCTAGTTCGGGTTGATCAGTGGCCGCTGAGGCGAGACAAGCTGCAGGCGTTACAGCGCCTAGTTCAGGGGCAGGTAAACAAAGGGCACCTGATTCCATCGACCACCCCTGGAACTCTCCTGTATACGTTGTGCAGAAGAAGAATGGAAATTGGAGACTCGTTCAAGATTTGCGGAAGAGAAATGAAGTAATTGAGCCAATGGGAGCCGTGCAACCTGGAATGCCATCTCCGGCCGTGGTGCCCCAAGGCCACCGAATTAATATAATTGATATTCAGGATTGTTTTTTTTCAAATTCCTCTAAATTCTAAGGATTCCTCCCATTTTGCATTTACGGTTCCATCTATCAATGTTGAGGAACCCACAAAACGATATCAGTGGATGGTGTTGCCTCAGGGAATGAAAAATTTGCCAACCATTTGCCAAAATGATATAGTACATTTGCTATTGCCCATAAGAAAATCATTCCCTGAAGTAATATTCTACCACTATATGGACGATATTCTGGTAGCCACAGAATCCCAAAATGAACTTTCGGAAGCTATGTGTAAATTACAAATTCAATTAATAGAACATAGGTTCAGCATTGCTCCAGAAAAAATCAGAAAACTTCCCCCTGTGTCGGGATTAGGGAATCCTACCAGCTATGGCAAAAAAGCCGTAGCCTTAGGAAATGGAAGGACGAAGCGGAGACAGCGATATGAAGACGGAAAGAAGTGGCTACAAGAGGATATGGAAGAAAATGCCCATGGCGAAACAAAACTAACAGTCAATTTCGGGCAATAAATTTAACTGTGGAATCAGGGTAGGACTTGGGGTAGTTAGGACAGAAATCACTTCTCCTGCACCTCACCTCTTCCCAGGCGGTTCCGGATCCTCTGGGAGGGCTGCCAACTGGTGAATCAACGCTTTGCAGGGTCTTCGCCGTGGGGTTGATTTTTGAAGATGCTGCTGGCTCCTCGTCCGGTCGGCGGCGACTGAGCAGTGACATGCGCAGGAGGGTCTCCGTGGGACCCGGGCGACAGGAGCTCTTCTTTGCCCGGGCCTAAGAAGGACACCCCAACGGAGTAAAAGAAACAGCAATATGTTGTCTCTTTGTCTCCGAAGTGTGGCAGCAGGGCTGCAAGCGACCACCCCACCCCACGTTGGGCGCCAAATGCTGCTTCACAGAGCCTAGAGGGGTGACGCGAAGAACCACTCCACAAAGGGGTTGAGGTGAAAAGGCCGTTTATTCAAATGAAGCACCGGCTTAAATAGGGCGAGCATGGAAGGGTCTAGAAAAAAGGGGTGGACTTAGGTGATCGACAACTAGGCTCTGGGGCATAATTGGACGCTAGGGTGAGGGTAATGCCTACAGGGAGGAGGGATAGGAGGTACTAGGGAGTGGCCAGCCGTATTAGGGAATGGACTATGTGCCGTTGCTATGAGCAACGACTGGCCAATGGGAGCTACGCCCAAGTCCGGGAACCTGACAACCAATAAGAACACGTAACTGGGGAGAAACTGGGGTACATTAACCAATAGGAACATTTGTCATAATGACTATTCTAATACAATGGCAAAACTATCTAAATAACAGTTGTCCAACCGGGGCATTTGCCTCCTTATCATCTTTCAGTCGCTCCTTTCAGTCTTCATACCGTCGTCTCTGCTTCGTCCTTCCATTTCCTAAGGCTGCGGCTTTTCTGCCATAGCTGGTAGGGTTCCCTAATCCCGACAATGTGAGACACAGAAAACAGAATTTTCTAGTGTATGATGACAGGTGCCACCTAGCTAAGACTGATGGGGAAAAGTACCTAAGAAACCAACTCACAAGCACTTCACTTTCATATCCCAGTTTTCATTCCATAACATTTCACTTTTCCCATTAATGACTCAGGAGGATAGAATAGCATAGATGAGCCTGAGTAAAAGCAGCAGCTAGAACCAAACACAAGCAGGACTGAATCACAGAATCACACGGAATCACTAGGTTGGAAGAGACCTCCAAGACTGTTGAGTCCAACCTTTAGGCACTAAGTGCCACGTCCAGTTGTTTCTTGAACACCTCCAGGGATGGTGACTCCACCACCAGGTCCCTGGGCAGCCTATTCCAGTCCATGACAACCCTTTCAGGGAAGAAATTCTTCCTGATGTCCAACACAAATATCAAGACAGAGAATTGTACTGGCCCAGGACAGCCCAGAGCTTCCCCTTGCAGGTCCACATGTACATTTGTAGTTTGTGGTCATCACTCACAGCCAACTCAAGTCAAAGGGGAGATGGCTCCTGGTTTGACCAGGTGCTGGATCAGGCCCTTAACCATCAATATAGCCAAGGAGGAGTGCCCAAGTATACCAAGTGAAGGCTCCTACCCAGCTTTATCGTCAGTTTACTGGAGTCAAAGGTGGTTTTCAAATTATAAATACTAATATTTGCCTTCTCTTCACAATAGTTTGCTATTTTCAATGGAATTATAGTCATAGAATCACGGAATGGCCTGAGTTGGAAAGGTTTCCAAAGATCATTTCATTCCAATTCCCTGGCACAGGCAGAGACACCACCCCACCAAATCAGGCTGCTCCAAGACCCATCCAACCCACTCCTCTGATCCAATCTCAAAGGCATCAGAGGGTAAATCTAGATGGGTGACTTTGCAGTTTTGGAGGGAGGCTGGTATGGCTTCCCAGAGGCAGTGGATGTTCAGTGCTCTGGTCCTTACCTAAACATCAGCAATAGGCAGGAAACATCAGAGGGAGGGAGTGAAGGTCATCTTGCATGTCATAGGGTTACTTAGTAAATCTGGATTTAAGATGTGGTGGATGAAGGCTTAAGGCTAGTGTTCAGTGACGCTGAAGAAAAGAGCAGAGGAAGAAATGAAAGTTAAGATAAGAATTTGTGGTTTTAAGAAGTTGATTCCACAAAGACCAAAGACCTTTTCTGGAGCCTTTGAAAGACAAAGTCAGGGTGACATGTCTAGGGAAACTGGAGAGGAAACAATTGCCATCAAAAAGGAGGTGAGGAGATTCAGAGATCTTCTTTAAGTGGAGAAAAGATGAGATCACTTCTGGCTGTTGGCAGCAAACAGAAAAGAAACCAAGACAAGCACGAAGAGTTCAAATATTCTGAGTGGCTGCAGGGAAACCTATCAAACACAGTTTCAAATATCCAGAGAAGGAACAGGAACTGGGAGCTATCCAGGCAGGATTCAAGGACTTCTTGAATGTAGTTGATGGAGATGTTGTTGACAAGGGCTGAAAGCTGTATATATATTTAAACATTAACCAAACAACTGCCCCTGTCTTTTGCTGGTGCTAAGTGTTTTTGATCTGGGTTTTGCGCCTGCTTCTCTATTACAGCATACAAGGGCTGGAACAGAGAGACTCTACAAATGCCACTGTTTGCTCTGAAGCTGGAAAACCACATCACAAAGCATGTCTCAGTGTCTCAGCAGGTCCCATCAGGTTGTCTGGCCATACCATGTGTTGTGTACCACAGTGCTTACTAGTGTTGCTTTTTTTTGCAATAGCCAGTGAGAAGGTGAATGATTTAATCTCTGAATAAGACTTCTACAGGGAAACTTAAGGAAAAATAAATTTGCTAGGTAGATGGATATGCTGAAGTCTTCATTTCTGTTTTTTATTGCTTAGGTCATTCCTTGGTGTTAGAAGGAGCAGCTCACTCCGTGACCCTTTACCATCATCACATAATTTGTTTTCCAACTGTTTCACTTACTATAGGCCATCTGGCACATAGCATTTTAAAATAAATTCATATTTAACTTCTACTGAATGAAAAAAAGGAATTGATCAAATAATTATTCTAGAATTCAGCAAAAATTTTCATGTCTTTGGAGTGCCTTATTCCAGTAAGGATGTAATATCTTTAATACCTTTATTAGTTGGTAATCTAAATCAAAGAAAATAATTCTTCTCGTAAGTCCTGTTCTAAACAATTACTTAAGAGAGAAGGCAGTACCAGGTAAAGCAGGATTAAAGTACTGATCTTCTCAATGAGCTGAGACTCAGGAAAATGAGGGTATCTCTCACATACTAACTCTCACACAAGACTTAGTTCACTTCTACTGAATTGGGTTAAAAAGAATTTGACAACCTGCTGATGGTTCACCTAAGGCTTTCCTCCCCAACACACTACCCTGGACAGTCATGAAATGTAGGGAACTGCAGAAACCTATGGAAGAAATGCCAGAGTACTCTGAGTCTGAAGTTTTAAAATAAGTCCTTGACTGGGGAAAGAATGAGTTATAGACTTTGTGTAAAAAAACCCACTGGATATTGCTCAGTGATGGGCAAAGCTTTGTGATGTGGTGAAAACTTGTTATTCAAGAAGAGACTCTTTGAACAGTGGTTTTATCATCCTTAGGGCATAACAGTCCAAACACTCTTCCCACACCTTCACAAGACATGTGCAGTTTGCCCTTGAGAACTTACCTGGAAAAATACATGCACCTTCCAGGGCCTGATGGGATTCTTACATGTGCAGGCAGGGCTGACTGACAAAAGTCTCAGATACACCAGCAAAGCTGGCAGGTTGCTGCCACTGCATTTTCTTTCCAGGGAAATGAGGGTTTGGATTTTTTTCCTTTAAATGCAGCAGGTGCCTTTCTAAGAAAAGCAATTCAAGTTGCACCAAAGCCCTGACCGGAACTGATGATGAAAATAGGCTGTAGCTGAATGGCTTCACTTTTGGCGAGGGTAACTGCTCTGCAAGCCTTGTCACTGCTAAGATTGACCAGCTGTGAATTTAAAAAAAAAACCAAAACACAACACCCAAACAACAACAACAGATTAAAAAAAGTTACATTACAACTTATTTGCCCTAACAAAACAGGATTTATCAAGCTGTATGCAACAACGGAACAAGCACTTCTTGCCTTCACAGAAAGAGATGTGCAATTCTAACAGAGATGCTGATGCGTTCTGCCATTCGCCTTATTTTTCTCAATATGAGTTATCATAACTGTATGATAACTGTGTTATCATAAACTGGTGTTGAAACGGATTCAAAACCAGTCAAAGCACTATAATAAATCTGACCTTTCTATAGCTTCTTAAGAATGTTTTTTTCTAAGAAATGCCACTGTTTTCTGATTCTGTCAGTTCTGGTCAGACATTCCCCATAGTACCTGTACAGAATATCTCTACTCTGCTATCAGTGTTGTTGGCTGATGGGTTTACCTGTATTTTTCAACATTCAGTAACTTCCTTTGAGTCCCACAGGAGTCAGAGACTTTCACTTAAAATATGAGTCTATGGCTTTGCTGACTTAGGAAAAAAACCAAATAAACAACCCAAAATCTGAAAATGTAATAGAAAAGAAATAACACCTAATTTATTGATTCAATTTATATATATTTTAAATTAGTTATATGAGCTCAAGGTTGGCGGTTGGGATTTTTTAATGTTGGGACTGACTCCACTGAATTCCCTTATATTTATGTAGTATGTATGTATTTATTTATTGTGTGCCTAGTCACACCTTGGTGTTGATGGGCTGATTGATTATGTCTTTGCTAATGCCAGTTGCGTGATTTCTCCAGCTAAAGAGGAGATCTAGTCTCTTCTGTCTTGTACCATTAGGAGACTGTTAATTTCTGCTGACCCAAGCCCACAAAGACATGTAAGAGTGGCAGAGTTTGCAAGGGCAGTAACAGCATTTACAGACCAGCTGATCTGTATGAAAAAAATGGACTAGCTTCTGAGCTCAATAGCTCTCCCATGGTTGTCTTTGATTTTCAGCTGTTTATGTACACAGGACTACAGGTGCATCAGTCCTGTGGACTACTGCCCTTGAGGCAAAACCCACATGTGGTCGCTCTCTGACTCAAATCACTCAAACAGCAGGGCCAAAACTTGTGGTTTTGTCAGTTTGTCCACGAGTTCTGCAGACTGTAGCAAGCTCCTGGTGAGTTGGGTTGTTCATTTCTGCTTGGAGGGCTTCCCAGCAGGCACTAGGGCTGGACATGGCAATGGCTCATTCAAAGGAACTGAAGTGTCAGCTCCCAGACCTGGACAGGCTCCTGGCACAATGAACAGCATGGTCATCCTGAATAGCTCTGGTGCCCAGCAGTGCCAGAACCATTGGCTGCCTGTATTATTGTCCTGGTAGTCATGACTCTGGCCTTTTGTCCCCTCCTGGCTTTCCCAGACCACACGTGCAGAGTGAGCCAAGCCCATGGCTGTCTGGCATTATGCCTGCTGCAGAATGAGGTCTCCTGAGGACAGGTCCCAGGTCCAGGGAGCAGGTAATGGAAAGATGATGAGCAGACAAGATAACCTACCCACAGGGCCTGTAATGTTATGGACCCATTATCCAAGAAACCTTCAAATTATTAGTGATACAGCAATACTTTTCTGATATCATCATAATGACAGATTCAAAAGGGTTTGTCACCCTCATACTTTGTGCATGTATATGCATACAGAAATAGCTGGGCGGATTATTTGGAAAACACTTCCCAGGCTCTTTAAACTTGACCTTCTGTTCCTGCTTGAAAATTATAACTACAGGGCCCAAGCTCTCTTAATTTTGTCCATTAAGGGGAGAGGGACATTTGAATTTCAGAGACAAACTGTGGCAGAGCATTCAGAGAGCACGAAAAAAAATAAACCCAAAACTATTCACCAGTACCTTGCCTCTTTGTTTCTGTCACCAACTCCTAAAATGAGGTTGCCTTAAAATAAACTAAATTTCAGTAATTCCATTTACTTCTGGGTCTTCAGAGTATTTTGAATTTCACTGCATCTAGGAGAGTGAAAAACACATTTTTCAGACAGAAGTTATATATATAATTTCTTGGCTTCTGACATGGTTTTGAAAAAAAAGAAAAAAGTCATCAAAACGAGGAAAGAAAACACACAAATTTATGAAACATTCTGCAGCTTGAGATAAGACCACAGTCAGCTGTACTGCAGCCATTTAAAAAAAGACAGCAGATCTTTATGAAGCCAAATGATACTATCAGACCCATGGCTTAGGCAGGAAAAGAAGCGTTTCGTTTTCATGATAAACAAGAAGTATGTTATTGTCAAACTGACATAGAGAAACAAGAAGGAAAAGCAAAGGAGAAGCACTAGAGAAAGAGCCTGGTTCACTGGGGATGAATTATAAAAAACTTGGATAGGGAAAGACCTCTAAGAACAGTGTGAGGAACAGCCACCATGTTGAATGAGGACTGCCTGATGCAGGCAGAGAACATACATACAAAAGTGAGCTTGGGTATGATTTCCTTTGGAAATCATGGATATAATTTTAGGAGTACTGGGAATCGAAGGGTCTAAACTTGGGGGCTCCTATAAGCCTGAATCTCTGCCTTCATCTTACATATTAATACCACTGAGTGTGCATCACACTCAGTATCACCCACTTGTACTTAAAAAATTTGTAGCTAGGATCAACAGATTTCAGCAGCATTTTTAGGAAGAAACTTTTTCCTAAAAATAGCAGAGGCCCAAAGGTCTTACCCAGTATTTTTTAACTCTCTTTTTTGTCTCCAAACTGTGGTTCATACACAGCAGAACATCATCAGGGAGATAGGCTGAGACAGCTGGCTTCCACCGTGCTCTACAGCTCTTCAGCTAGGTCATTAGTCTTAAAAGGAGGCCTTGCTGTGCCAAATTAGGGGTAGAAAGCAATTTAACCTGCGTTTCCCATTTCGAATCAGACATGGAGATCCTAGATTCCTTGCTAGCTGTTTTCCAGCACAAGCAAGAAATGATATGACTGTAGGAAAAGAACGGATCTCTGACTGGATGGATCAGCCTGTCCCCGACTTGGGTTAAAACCAGCCAGATCTGAGCTATGTTGGGCTTCTTCCACTCTTTGCCTACTTGAATTACCTCCAGCCATGCTCAGTTACTCTTCTCTCTGTGTGCTGGCTTTTCTGGGTGCCACTCCTATTAGCCTACTTTTGCCTCTGTTCTTTGCTCCTACCATTCTCAGTTGCCTTATAAAGAAAGAAGACCCAAGGCAACACACTAGGTGCTCTGGCCAACTGGAATCAGGGTTCCTGGAGCCTGTTGGGACATGCATGGGTCACCTTGTGTGTGCCGGTTCTGTTTGGGATAATTTTCTTCGCAGTGGCTGATGTGGGGCAGCGTTTAGGATATGATGTGGGGCAGCATTTAGGATTTGTGCTGAACACAGTGATGAGAATTGATGTTTTTGTTGTTGCAGAGCAGTGCTTACACAGAGCCGAGGCCTTTTCTGCTTTTTGTACTGCCATGCTGGCATGGAACCTGGGCGTGCAGGGAATGTTGGGAGGAGACACAGCCGGGACAGGTGACCATGTGACATCATGCTCAGTATATAAAGTGGGGGGGACACATTTGGAGTGATGCTGTTTGTCTTCTCGAGTAACTGTTATGCATTATGGGGCCCTGCTCTCCTGGAGTTGGCTGAACACCTGTCTGCCCATGGGAAGCAGTGAATTAATTCCCTGGTTTGCTTTGCTTGTATGCGTGGCTTTTTCTCTCCCTATTAAACTGTCTTTGTCTCAACCAATGAGTTTTCTAGTTTTATCCTTCCAATTCTCTTCCTGATCCTGCTGGTTGGGGAGTGTGTGAGCTGTGTGGTGCCTGGCTACTAACTGGGGTTACAATCACAATACCCTGCTGAGGTATGCACCTATACTTCTGTGTATGTCAGTTCCTGCTTTGCAGCTTGGGCCCTAATTCTCCTTTTGTTCAGTGAGAACCCGTGAACCCTCTTAGCTGCCCTAAAATACTTGTGAAATTCCAGTTTCAAATTTTTTTCAGGTCAGCATGACTGTGGACAATTTCTATTTTTTTAATTTTTTTTTTTTTTTTTTTTTTTTAACAGGAGCATCATTTTATTCTTTTCCTGCATTGCATAACAGGTAGAGTTTGGTTGCATTACAAAACACCTGGGTTGGGCCAATTGCATTTTGCTGCAAACGTGGCTGGGAGTAGAGGGACAATGTCCAAAAAGGTGAGATCAGAAATCAGCAGGTCTTGTTTTAACAAGCTGGTTGAATTCACTACAGGCTTTTTGCTGAGTGTACAAGCAACAACAAAGAAAAAACTTCAGTGCTCAGGTGGTGTAACTGCTTCATGCTCTTCCTTGATGGCTCACGTCTGACGGCTCAGGATGAGCTAACCTGCAGAAACAAATGGGACACCTTTGTCTGTCTTCATGAATGTCTTAACGACAAGTTTTCCCACCCTCATCCAGACAAAAACCAAATCACTGCACCTGGTGCAACACAGCCCTTCAAGATCAGGATTTTCTATATGTGATCTCAATTCTACCATTTTGTTAGAAGTTTAACTAACTCCATAATTAATAGCTAAGGTCTTAATGGGTGCTGCCATTAAAGCTGTTGGACTTTTGTAGTGATGCATACTGATGATTAGAGAAGATCTCCCTTCCCACCTGGTGCCTTTGCAGATAATGAGAAGTCTGCTATTACCTGCTACTATAAATATTTATACATATTCCAACCCTGCAACAAGCCCACGAGTAATGAAAGTAGATTCTGTTTCCATCTCCTAAATATCTTTAAACTTACACAAGCAAAGATTTTGGTTTCTGCTTTTTATATTCAGACACTGTCCCAAGGACCTTCCAGTCTCCTGAGGCAGAGTAACAAAGGAGAGCATCCCTCAGAAGTTTTTAGTTGGATTTTCCTTCAGTTTCTAATGTATCCTGTCAAATCTGCATCTGTTTTGTATCTTATAGAAGTACAGGCAAATGGCTGGAAAAGACTTAGAAAAGTCACTGGCCCTGAAGGGATGAGCACTATCACCACATTTCTGATGGGTGTCTGCATAACTAATTCTTGACAACTTGCAAGTAGATGCTTCCCAATCTCTCTGAGTTTTTTTTCTAATGAAAATTAATCTTTCTTGCTGCAGTTTAAATCTATGATTTCTTGTTCTGTCTTCAGCCAATGTTCATTCCTTTATTTTTTGCAGTAGCTGCCTGACCATTTCCGATATTACTAAATATGCCCTCAGTTTTCTCATTTCTGTTTAACAACCTCACTGCTTCACAGCCCAAGTCTTTACCTACTCTTTTCTCTTGCCTTTTTCTCATCTGCCCCGACAAACACAGTAAGACGGGCTTCTCTAGCTTGCTGCTTCTTCACTGCTGTCAATTCTTAGCACGCTATTCAGTAATGATGAGCAAAAAGAAACTTCAATATGACTCTGTGGCTGGTCGTTCTGTAGAAATCAGTTTAAATTTTTTTTTATTCTGCGATGTATAAAACCAGCTTATGAGGATAACTACAGTATTTGGCATTGTTTTCTTAGTCATCCCTCTGGCAGAAATACAACATTTGTGCATAAGCAGCTCCAAAAGTTTTCCATGTACAGACCTGCATGTAGGAGGAAACGCAATTATGACCCATGTAAGTGTAGAAAGAGTGGCAGGCTCTTTGTGAATAAATTGAACAGAATTTGGAGAGATGGGTTTCAAAATGAAGCATTATTGATCATAGACAGATTTGATCCTAATCAGAGAGATTTGGGGGTTGCAGAACTTGGGTATACAAGATGGTGCTTTGAAGCTGTATGCACAGAGTACTGATTGCCCAGTCTAACCTCAGATAGTTAAAAATGCTCAAACACTACCTGGAACATTTTCTCTGTGACCAGAATATTTCATTTTGTTACCAGAAAGCAAAGCAGAAGCTTCTGCTAACTCTGTGCCTGGGCTCCTGACAATTGCAATGCACTTGGTGACGGCTGAGGCAGATTGAACCCTTAAGTAAATCAATGACCTGGAAGAAATGCTGGGAGAAATAGAGATCCCCCAGGATCTGTGTCATGGTGTCTCTTCCCTGTGTTTGTTTATTGTCTGCCTTCCTCTGCCTACACTGACAATTCAGCAGACAACTACTGCTGAGAACTCAGCAGGTATGTTAATTTTTTCCAGTGCGACTTATCTGCTGCCCGGACACAGGGCTAACTTGCTTATGCTGTGGAGGCTTCAGATGCTGTTTTGATTCAGTAAACTTTTACGAAGTGTGAAGCTGCAAGTAACATAGTAGGTTTGGATCTAGTGTTGTTATCAGGATCAAGAGGCTATTATGCCCACACGGTGTGAAGCAATCTTTACAGTCAGAGGTGTCTGAATCATAGAAAATTATGGCTGGAAAGGGCTTCTGCAGATCAACCACTCTACCTCCCACCCAGACACTGGATAAACTATACCTACAACTTTCCTGGCAGATATTTGTCTTATGTCTTGGGAAAAGTCTCCCATGATAAAGCTTTTCACAGATTTCCTCAGGCAATTTATTCCATTGTTTAACTACACTCACTCATTTTTCTAATGTGTAATTTAGACAGAAGTTATCTTTAGAGAAGAAAGCAGTATGATCAGAGAAAGGTAATCTCCAGCACCACTGCCATAAGAGAGTGACACATTTAAATATCTTGAAAGCATGAACTCAAAGACATCTGTGTATATACATACGTGGATCTGAGCATGACAGCAGCAAACCTGACAGGGAGTTATGAAAATTAGGTGGCTGTAAGTGCTGAGGTCTAACATTTTACTGAAGTTCCTCCCTCACTGGGCTATTGATGTCTGAGCCAGTGCTATGAAGTGACGCTTTCCACCACGCAGGTTTCACAGCTCTGAGGTTCACCTGAAGCCTCTCCTTTGGCAGCAGATGCAGAGCTCATTCCCTTTCTTTAAAGCAGATTGGCAGGAGGAACAAACTCTCTTTATAAATCACTCTGTAGTGGGACACTCATGCAAGATGAGGAAAATTCCTCTTTTGCCTAGTGAGTCCAGGCTCATAATTTGCACTCAGGTACCTTGCCCACAGATTGCTCAGTGTTTTCCCCTTTTGCAATGCCCTGTTTGATGTGAAAAAGTGTTTAATTGCACTGGAAAGCAAGACTGTGACTTTTAGTCTTGCAATTAGATCCTTATGTTGAAGCTTGGAGCAGTCTGTTTGGGTCTGGCCACAAGGATTGCATCAATATTTTATGCAACATTTGTTTCATGCAAAATGCATACACAAACTTTGGCTGAAAGAGCAAGCAACACTCTCCACCCCTAACTGCTTTCCTTAGGAATCGTGCTCACTTTTGTGACTCACTGAGCATTTAACTTTTCCACGCAGTGGAACAAGTTCAGCAGGTGAAGCAGAGCCTTCTCTGCCCTCAGTTACACACCCTTTGGAAGGTGAGCAATGATGGTTTGAATCCTTTCCCACAGAAGAACAAACCCTATAGCACGCTTCTTTCTGGTTGCTGCAGAGCATTTAACATTTTCCATCCATTTTGAAGGAAAACAGCAGCTTCTATGTGGATCCAAATTTGAGAGCTCATGACCTTGTCCGCAGGACAGGCAGAGATGTGTCTGGGGGGATATAGAGAGCAGAGGCTGAGCTGCACATGGCCATCCCAATGGGCCCAGAAATGGATCTGTAGAATGGAAGTCATGGCAGACACCCCCCTCCCTTTATGGTGGAGCACTAATGAACAAAGATCTTGAGGGTTTAACAACTGGAGTTAAGTTTAAATTGCATTCCTAAGAACAAGCGAGAAAACTACTATAAACCTGAAAACTTCTTGTGTCCTGGTGCTGTGAGCTATCTCCAGAATGAAACTCAGTCCTATTACACCAATAATGTGTTAAGGGATGTTGACTGCTTTTAAAATTGTTAAACTTCATCTTAGAGAACAAGGCACCAATTAATTAACATAACTTTCTTACTACTATTCATCAAAGAAATTTTACCTAATTAAAGTAGTTTACTACAAACTTTTCCCCAGGGAGTTTCAGACTGCTGTGTTGCTAGGTGTGCTCCCAGCTGATGGCAAGGTGAATGTGAGTCAGCAGCGCCCTGGCAGCCAGGAGGGCCAACCCTGTCCTGGGGGGCATCAGGCAAAGCATCGCCAG